>OU015531.1:40347584-40972584 GCA_907165065.1 Caprimulgus europaeus | reverse complement strand
CCTGCCCGGTTCCACTCACCCTGGCCCTGCCTGTCTCGCAGGGTGAGAGCTCCCACGCCGGAGGGGCCTGGAAGATGCAGCCCCACTTGCAGGTCCTGGTGGGGCTGCTGCTGGCGGCTGCTGCCCGGGGCAGGGCGATGGAGCCAGGTACGGCTGCCGGGGAGTGAACGGGGCTTGAGGGCGGTGGGATGGGGTCCTGCTTTCTGAACACCGACTGGGCTGAGGGTGCCGGGCACTCACCCTGGGCACGCAGCCCCACGGCTCTGACTGCAGGCCTGGCAGGAGCTTGGGGCACCGATCCGGCTGGGGCACAGCATGAGGGACCAGCAGCTCCATCACTGGGCAAGGAGTATGGAGGCTGGAAGGAGCAGGGTGGCTCCAAACAGGCTGTCCCTGTGCTTATGGGGGCTCAGCTCACTCGGTGGAGTGGGATGGTGTGAACGCTGTGGGCTTTGGCCAGTGTGTGGCTCGGTGGTGAATGCAAATGCCTTAGAGGTGCAGGCACTCCTTGCTTCTCGGTGGTGGGTACAGGAGAAGCACGTCTGTGGGGAGCAGAGGTCCAGCTATCCGACTTCCCCCCTCTGATGGCCACACAGAGGGCTGGGGATGCACATATCCAGGCGCCCGCACACAGGCAGTCAGGCTGCGCTGGGTACTGCTGAACTGGTGGTTGTTTCTGCCCTCCTGGGCATCCCAGGGGACAGCCAGGGCTGTGGGTCCCAGCCATGCTTGGGGCATGCAGAGGTCCGGCAGCGGGTGGCTGGTAGGGTTTAGTGCCCTTGTTCAGTGAGACAGGACAGTCTCGGGCACTCTGTGCCACTGGGAGTTGCCCCTGTGGAAGGATGGTGGCATGTGTGGCCTTGGACGGGGACACGCTGCTGGGAAAGCCACGTCTCTGCACCCCAGGGCAGAGTCCGGCCCTCACCCACCTCCAGGGCGGCAGAGCCGGGCACCGGGCCATGCTGCACCACATGCTCCCTGCACCAGGGTGGGTGCATGGTGGGGTCCTGTCACCAGGGAGGGGTGAGCACGGGGCTGGGCACTCACAGCATCTCTCCAGAGCTGTTCGAGAGCCCGCTGCTGGAGTCGGAAGAGGACCATCTCCTGCTAGACCCTGGCAACACGTTGAAGCTGTACTGTGACACCAACCAGAGCAATGCCAGCGTGGTCTGGTACAAGGAGTCCTGGCCGCTCATCCCGGGGGGTCGTGTCCGTCTCCGGCAGAGCCTGCTGGAGATCTCGGAGGTCGCCTATGAGGACTCAGGGCTCTACGTGTGCCGGGCACGGGGGACTGGGGAGATCTTGCGCAACTTCACCATCTCCATTGTGGGTAGGAGCCCCGGCAGCGCTCAGTTTTCCCCGGGGCAGCAAGGCAGCCACTGCCTGCCCAGCCCTGCAGGCAGGGATGTCCCTCTCAACCCGTTTTCCCTTGCAGACTCACTGGCGTCGGGTGATGATGATGAAGACAGTGACGGAGATGGTCCCCACAGAGACCGAAATGAGGAGCCCATCTATGTGCACAGAGGTCAGTGCTGGCCCGGGGCAGGAGAGGGCAGCTGGGGCAGGGCCTGGCATGGGGCACTGTTGCCTCTCACTCACAGCATGAGCGGCTGGGAGCAGCTCCGGCAGCCTCCATGCTGCCCCTTGGCCCCCTCCCACTGTCCATCCTGTGTCTCCCCAGCTCCTTACTGGACTCACCCGCACCGGATGGACAAGAAGCTGTACGCAGTCCCCGCCGGGAACACGGTGAAGTTCCGCTGCCCGGCCTCGGGCAGCCCCAGCCCCAGCATCCGCTGGTTCAAGAACGGGCGTGAGTTCCGAGGGGAGCACCGCATCGGGGGCATCCGGGTAAGGGCCAGGGCCCCCTGCCACAGCCTCCGCTCCGGGGGTCTGTCCTGCCCCTCACACCTTGCCTCCCTCCTCTGCAGCTCCGGCACCAACACTGGAGCCTGGTGATGGAAAGCGTGGTGCCCTCCGACCGCGGCAACTACACCTGCCTGGTGGAGAACAGGTTTGGCAGCATCCGCTACAGCTACCTCCTGGACGTGCTGGGTGAGGGCTCCTCAGTGCGGCTCTGGTCCTGGTTCTCCGCTCACCCTGTGCCTGGCAGAGGGGTTGGGGTCACAGGGAAGGGGGCAGAGGAGCCTCTGCTTGTGCCCTCTCCACTGGCACAGCCCACGTGTCCCTTCCACCCATGGGATGTGGGGATGGAGACCACGCTCGGGTTGCAGTGGTCTGTTGTAGGGCTGGGGAAGTGCTCTCCATGGATTCACAGTGGGCAGAGGGAGGCAGAAAGGAGCCCCTGCTCTGGGCCACTGTGTTGGTGACACCACTCTGCTCTCCTCTGCGCAGAGAGGTCCCCGCACAGGCCCATCTTGCAGGCTGGGCTGCCTGCCAACACCACGGCCCTGGTGGGCAGCGACGTGGAGTTCTTCTGCAAGGTCTACAGCGATGCCCAGCCCCACATCCAGTGGCTGAAGCACATCGAGGTGAATGGCAGCAGCTATGGCCCTGACGGGGTCCCCTATGTACAAGTGCTCAAGGTAACAACGGCTGGAAGCACGCAGGTCCTAGACACCAACCCCAAAGTGGGGTGCACAGAGCTCCCTGAGGAGGAGGAAGGGTGCTGACCATCCATCCCTCTGCCTGGCAGACTGCAGACATCAACAGCTCCGAGGTGGAGGTGCTGTACCTGCGCAATGTCTCCATGGAGGATGCTGGCGAGTACACCTGCCTGGCTGGGAACTCCATCGGCCTCTCCTACCAGTCTGCCTGGCTCACTGTGCTGCCAGGTAGGGCTGGGGGTCCTGAGGTGGGAGCTGGGACCTCTGACATGCAGGGACCATGGCTCAGGCCAACTCGTTCACCCCCTCCAGAAGAGGAGCTGGTGCGGGAAGCTGAAGTCCCTGAGGCCAAGTACACTGACATCATCATCTACACCTCGGGCTCGCTGGCCGTGGCCATGGCTGCCATCATCGTGGTGCTGTGCCGAATGCAGACTCAGTCGAGCAAACAGCCCCTGGAGCCCATGGCGGTCCACAAGCTCTCCAAATTCCCGCTCATCCGACAGGTGGGTGCCAAGCTGGAGCCCTGGGGGCACAGTGGGGACCTTGGCTGCTGACTGCGTCCATCACACCTTACCCTGCTGCCAGCCTTGGGGCTGCCCTCCCTGCTGCCTCCTGGGGCTCCCTCGCCCTGTTGCTCCGAGTGAGGATCTCTGTGCAGCACTGTAGGGTCTCTGTTTGGCCCCAGAGCACGGGGTGGGATGGCTGAGGTCCTCTGGGCTCTCTCTGCAGTTCTCTCTGGACTCCAGCTCCTCCGGGAAGTCCAGCACGTCCCTGATGCGCGTCACTCGTCTCTCCTCCAGCTGCGCCCCGATGCTGGCTGGGGTCATGGAGCTGGACCTGCCCCTCGATGCCAAGTGGGAGTTCCCCCGAGACAAGTACGGTGCCAGGCAGTGTGGGGCAGGTCTGGGGCCTGCTGTCCCCAGCCACCCAGGGGACAGCAGCATGAGGGTGGGGGGATTCTCCAGCCATTGCCAGCCACTTCAGCAGCGCTGTACCCCAGGGTGCTGGGACTCAGCTTGGACTGGAGTGGGGCAGCTGTGCCACCTCTGCCCCTCGGGATCTGGCCATGCGGTGATGGGGAGTGGGGCCATCCCTGCTGTCCCTCACGGTTCTGCCTGTCCCTGCCAGACTGGTGCTGGGCAAGCCCCTGGGGGAAGGCTGCTTTGGCCAAGTGGTGCGGGCGGAGGCTTATGGCATCGACAGAGACCGGCCGGACAGAGCTGTCACCGTGGCTGTGAAAATGCTGAAAGGTAACAGTTCCCCTGCCAATGTCCCAGGCACAGAGGTGGCATCAGTGCCAGGCTGCAGTGCCACCCCAGCTGGCATGCTGACATGGCTGTCCTTCCCCAGACAATGCTACAGACAAGGACCTGGCTGACCTCATATCTGAGATGGAGATGATGAAGCTCATGGACAAGCACAAGAACATCATCAACCTCCTGGGAGTCTGCACGCAGGACGGTGAGGGGGCTGTGCAGGCAGGGCTCGGGCAGGGCATGGGTGTGGAGCAGGGGATGAGGCTGTTGGGGACGAGAGTGGCAGGTGAGCATTGGGGTGGGACAGGCCAGGGCAGGGGCTGAGTGGAGTGGGCACCTTTCCCAGGGCCGCTGTACGTGATCGTGGAGTTCGCCGCGAAGGGCAACCTGCGCGAGTACCTGCGCGCCCGCCGCCCCCCGACACCTGACTACACTTTTGACGTCACGACAATGCCCGAGGAACAGCTCTCTTTCAAGGACCTGGTCTCCTGCGTCTACCAGGTGGCCCGTGGCATGGAGTACCTGGAGTCCAAACGGGTAGGGCTGGCGCTGCCTGTGCTCGGCACAGCTTGGGGGTTGCATGGCAGTGATGGAGGAGTGGTGTGTCCCTGCTGAACCCACTGTCCCCATGGGGAGGGGCCCTGTCCCTTCCCCTGGGTTGTCCAGAACCTCCCAGCCACATCCAGCAAAGTTCAGGGCAGTATCTCCCCAAAAATGTGGGGCTTAAAGTCTGACCCACCTCCTTAGTATCTCCCCACCCACTGCACCTGCCCGTGCAGGGTGACCCCACCACTGCCAAGGTGCCAGGGGGCCAGTGGTGTCTGGGTGCATGGGAGGGGAGTGGAGCTGGAGCTGCCATCTCACACCCTCTGTGGGTGCTGCTCCTTCCCCCGCAGTGCATCCACCGTGACCTGGCTGCCCGCAATGTGCTGGTCACGGCAGAGAGCGTGATGAAGATCGCTGACTTCGGCTTGGCCAGGGATGTCCACGACATTGACTACTACAAGAAAACCAGCAATGTGAGTGGGGGGCCTGGGAGAGGAGCTGGGGGGAGACAGGGACCCTCAGCCAGGGCTGAGCAGGGGTTTTGCTCCCACAGGGCCGCCTGCCAGTGAAGTGGATGGCACCCGAGGCCTTGTTCGACCGTGTCTACACCCACCAGAGCGATGTGTGAGTGCAGGGGGCACTGGGGGCTGAGGGTGCTGTCGGGTGTGGGACAAGGCAGCGCTGTGGGGTTATGCATATCCTGGAGGGGCCCCATGAGTAGGACTGGGGTATTCCATGGGAACAGCAGCAGCAGGGCACATTATCCCCAGGGGTGATGCTACCCTCTCCCATCCCTGCTCCCATGGCACCACAGGGTGCAGTGGGGCAAGCCAGGACCCTGCCTGCCAAGGGGGGGTTGTAGGATGTGTCTGACTCCACTTAGCTGTGCGTGATCCCAGGTGGTCCTTTGGGATCCTGATGTGGGAGATCTTCACGCTGGGGGGCTCCCCCTACCCCGGCATCCCTGTCGAGGAGCTCTTCAAGTTGCTGAAGGAGGGGCACCGCATGGACCGGCCGTCCAACTGCACCCATGAGCTGTGAGTACCGGCCAGGCAAGGGTGCAGGGGGCACAGTGAGACCCCACTGACACCCCCTCACCCCCCTCAGGTACATGCTGATGCGGGAGTGCTGGCACGCCGTGCCCTCACAGCGCCCCACCTTCAAGCAGCTCGTGGAGGGGCTGGACAAGATCCTGGCGGCTGTTTCAGAGGAGGTAAGCAGTGGGGGTCTGGCAGGTGTTGGGGACACTGACAGCACCGGCACTGATGGCACCATCTCTCCCTGCAGTACCTGGACCTCTCCATGCCCTTTGAGCAGTACTCACCTTCCTGTGAGGACACCGCCAGCTCCTGCTCCTCCGATGACTCCGTCTTCACCCACGACCCGCTGCCGCTGGCTCCTCGCCTCTTCTCCTACCCCAGCGTGAGGACTTAATGGTGGGCAGGGAGGGGTGATGCTGAGGCTGCCTCCACTTTCACAGGCAGCGGGTCCAGGTTCCTGCAGGTTCCCTGCTTTGCCTGGTGTGAGTGGTGGGTGAGCAGGGCCCCAAGCTGCAGTGCCAGGGCAGGGTGCCCCTCTGGGCTCCATTTTGGCATCGAGCTTCAGTCATGGCTGAGCCTTCCCTGGCATTGCAGGGCAGAAGGAGCCAGAGCCTCTCCAGGGTGGGCACTGCCCGGGATGCCTGCAGCATCGCCCAGTGAGCCAGGCTTTCGCCAGTGCTTCAGTGGAAGTGTCTCTGGGCAAGAGCCCCACTGCCTCTGTACATAGCCATAGAGATGAATATTTATGTACATGAAATATCAACCTGATAAATTATTTTTTTGGAATAGACCCTGGCGCAGTTTCTGGGCCGCTCATGGGGAGCAAAGCACACAGCTAAGCTGGGAAGGTGGGTCAGGGGCTGCCACCTCACTGCCTCCTCACCCCAGCCGGCACAGGGGCTTGCGAGTGCTCCCAGGGGACATGGAGGCAGTGCCACAGGTGCAGGAAGCAATGTCCCCGCTCCCGCGCCTCCAGGCCCGCCCCAGCACAAAGCGCCCTCGCATCTGTTCCCCATTAGCTGCTGCTGCACTAAGCCACCGTGAACTTCGCTACCAGCATCGCCCTGAAACCGATCCCCCAACTGCCGTGGGCTCCCAGGCTGGGAAAGCGCTCTGGGGCCGGCCCCGCACGCTGGGACCCCCCACACCCCCCTGCCGGCCCCAGGACTCCAGATAAAAGTGAGTTACAGGCTCTGCGCTGCCTTCATGGAGCTCCCTGTGCCCCTGGGAGCACAAGTTGTGGGGGCTCCAGCCCCAGGCCCTGCTCTCTGGTGCCTGCTTTGCCTCTCTCTTGCCCTGCAGTGCCCAGCTCTGGTGGGAGCATGAGCAGGGGGGGCTGCAGCTGTCTCACCCCCTCCTGCCAGCCTGCTCCCTGGGTCTAGGGTTTCATCTAGGGCCGGGCTTTGCTGGCCGTTAGCCTCCGGATCTTGTTTCCTCCTCCAGCTCCCAGCTGCATTCACAGCCCCCCAGCCTGGAAGCCAGCTCTCTGGCATGGCCTGCCCCAAGCTGGCCGGAGGGGTGGGGGGCTGGCAGGCAATCTGGGGCAGAGATCCCCTGGAACGGGGATCGCTTGGTCCTTCCTGCTGCTACAATGGTGCTGGGGGCCCAGCTCCCAAGGGATGCAGCTTGCTGTGGGGCTCCGGTGCAGTGCCCGTGCTGGGGAGCGTGGCAGCTTGCAGAGCCATCCTGGGGACCCCTCCTTGTCACAGCCTCTCCCAGGGCTGCTGAGGGGATTCAGCCCTGCCAGCATGCTTGCAGCTTCTGTCCCCAGCCCTGCTCCCCTCTGTGCTGGGATGAGCCCCCACTTCAGCACGGCGGGTGCGGGCAGACAGCCCCCTGGCAGGTGTGAAACCTGCCGGTCCCGGCAGCCTGCCTGCCCGGGAAGGATCCCAGCTGTCCGCTAATGTGCCAGAACCGATGCATTTTGCACAGCCCTGAATGGGGCATTCACACGCTGGAGGGCAAACTGCCCATACTGCCTGCAGGGGCTGTCCGGCTCCCGGCAGGGACCAGGGGTAAACTCGAACGGGAGGTGTATGAGCCCCTGGGGGCTGTGACTAGCTTGCCCTCACCTTGCTCCAGGTTGGAGTCTCTGTGCTGGGGGCAGCACAAGAGGCAGGCAGTGCTCCGTGCCTGGCGTGATTTGCACAGCTCTTGCTTGCTTGGGCATTGCCCTTTCCCTGGAAACCAGGCCCACAGACAATTTCAGAAGAGGTGGAAGTGGGTTTGTTAATCTTTAATGACAGGTGGGGGGATACAAGGGGACATGGTGAGCGGGGACCTGCCTGTCACAGCCTCACTTTGTCCTCATTCACTCGGTGACTGTGCCATGGGTGTAGGCAGCATGTGGCTGCAGGCAGTGCCTTGCCCACCCCACACTGGCCCAGCCCAGCAATGCTTTTGGGGTCCTGACAGTGTCCAGTGTTGTGGGTGCCTGCCTGCCCTGGTACAGGGTGCTGGTCCTCACCCCATCCCTGGGCATCCCCCAGACCTGCAGCAGTGGGTGCCGATGGGCTGTGCCAGAGCCAGCTCTGCTGGGCATGGGGCAGTGGGAGCTGTGGCTGGGCAGGGAGGCAGCCTGGGGCATCCCGCAGCCCCACGACAACTGCAGGCGGTTTTTATTGTTTAACATTCCTGGTATTTTCTGTCAGGGCTGAACCAATTGTCCTTAATCCGCCAGGCTCTGCTGGCCAAACAAGTGTGGCTGAGCCACCGGCATCCTGTCCCCACGAACAGGCCCCTTTTGTGAGGAGGATTTAGCGTGTAGCCCAGTAAATCCCGCTGGTTTCCTGAGGCAGCGTTCCCACACACCACACACACCTGCCCCCCCCGCATGCCCCCCAGCCCCCCCCGGGCCCTGGCATTGCTCCCCAACCTGGCCATGCCTGCGGGCATCCTGCTGGCCCTGGGGCCAGGTACCCTCTGCGCAGCCAGAACCTGCCTGCTCGGTCTGCGCGTTCCCCCTGCACATTGCTGGGATGTGTTGGTGGGTCCCTGTGGGACTCGGGGTGTCAGTGGGACTGAGTAGCTTCCCAGCCACCTCCCTCCACTGCTGGTCCTGTGGGATACTGAGCCCTGGGGAAGGGTGCTGAGTCCAAGGGGAGATGGTTCTGGTCCTGGGGGGATGCTGTGTTCCTGGGGGAGATGCGGTGGTTCTTGGGGAGGATGCTACAGTCCTGGGAGTTGCTGTGATCCTGGGGGAATGCTGAGTCCTGGAGGATGCTGAGCCCCTAGAGGAGATGGATCTGGTCTGAGGGGAGGATGCTGTGTCCTGCGGGGGGTGCTAATAGTATTTGGAGGGGTGCTGAATCCTGATGGATGTGGCTCTGGTCCTGGGGGGAATGTTGAGTCCTGAGGGACACGCAGTGCCCCAGGGGCAGGACATTGAATGGTTCTTCATTCCAGCTCCCGGGATGTGGCTCCCAGACCCTCGCCTGGAGACGCCTTCGCTTAACGACTCTGTTATGGGGCCAGGAGCTGCTGTTATCTTTTCTCCCCAAAACAAAGGCGATAAGATTTTTATCTGTGGGGAGATTCTGGCTTTTGTGAGATGCAGAAAGCCTCTGCCTCCGGGCAGGGGGGGATGAGGCTGGGGGGGCTGAAAGGCACCGGGCTCCTGCCTCCCCTCCTGGCACTGCCCCCTTGTTTGCCATACCCCATGTCCTGCGTCATGTGTGCTGTGTCATTGTCCCATGCCTGTGCCCGGGCAGCGAAGGGGAGGGAAGGGCCCCCGTGGGCCAGCGGGCAGGTAAAGGGGGCACACGGGCACCCACGCGTGGGGACACCCTGTGCTGCTTCTTGGGCACAGGCTGAGGCAGGGGACTATCCCACAGAGGGATCCGAACACGGCAGTTCCTGCACCCCTGGATACTGCGCTCACACAGATGTGGGCACGCACTCCGTTGCCCCCTCACCCCTCCATGTTTGCACCCCTCCACCCATGCACACACACCCTCCCGTGCACATACACACACATGCCCATGTATGCACACCTGCACCGTGCACACACACACACCCCTCCGCACACACGCACCTCACGCACGCACACCCCCAACTCACTCCCCCATCCTACGCATGCACTCACTCCCAGCCACGCACACACCATCCCGCGCACACCCCTTCCACGCACACGCATCCCCCTTATGTCCCCCATGCACACACGAACACCCACGCACCCCCCTCCATGCCCACCCTACTGCACCCCGGGCTCTCTCACGGCCCTGGGCAGAGCTGAGCCGCTAGCCCCAGCGCTGGCTGTGGGTGCCATGCTCCAGCCGGGCAGGCCAAGCTATGGGTCCCAGCTCGCCAGCCCGCAGCCCTCTGCGCTCTCCCGGCCGTGTCAGGCAGCGGGGGAAGCCGGGCTGCGAGCCCCATCTCCTGGCGAGCGGGAGCAGCTCTGCACAGGGCGTGCAGGAATGGGACAGGACGGGCGGCCCCCCCGCTGCACGCCCACGCCGTTTGGGCCGGTGACAGTGGCCCTCGCGGCAGGGCAGCCCTGGGACTATGTTGGAGGAAAAAATCATCTGGAAAAAATGGTGTGCGGCATGGGGACGGGTCCTGGCTCCCCTCTCCATACCATCACCCTCCCCGATGGATGGCGCTGGGAGCTGGGCAGGGAAGGGAGGGGGGATTCGGGCTGCAGAGAGGCACCGTGTCCCCGTGTAGGTCCTGCTTGTACCCGCTGCGGGTGACAGGGACCAGTATGGGGAGGGCAGGCAGGCATGGGAGCCTGGAGAACCTGGATCTGCCTTGGGTGGATCCCATCCTAGGGCCCTGTACACCCCCCAGCTGGGGTGGGGGGCAGTATGTCTGCCTGAGGGGAACAGGACAGTCCCTGGGGGGCTGCACCCTGCCGGGCACCCCGGTCGCTGGGGGGCTGTCTCTGCACATGGCTGCTGGGGTGACGGGTCTCCAGTCGGCTCCAGCTCAGCAGGGCAGAGGAGATCAGCGGTGACAGTTCCTGTCCCCAGCAGCTTGTGGTGGGGATTCTGCCCCCCACCCACTACTGCCCTTGTGTGTCCTTGGGGCTGCCGCCTCCCAAGGTAAAGGGGGGGGGCATGGGAGTGGCAGGGCAGGGGGACTGCGGGGTGGGGGACCTGGGAGGCGGGGATCACCCTGGCACAAGGAGCAGACCCCCACGCCAACGAGGAAAACCGCAGAGCTGCCTCTGCAGGCAGATGTGGGCAGCTCGGCCTGCCTGCAAGCACTGAGCTGCGGGCACGGTGCTGGCGGTACCGAGCCGGACTGAGCCCCGCCGGCCGCCCCGGCGTTCCGCTGCTCCAGCCCCAGCGACTCCAAGCCCCGCAAGCCGCTTCCCGGGGGAGAGGGGCCCCCGGCAAACCCTCCGGGCAGGATGCTCTCCTCTCCTCCTCTGCTTCCTTCCTCTCCCCCGGCCGGGCCAGCCCCCCCCTGCCCTCAGCCCTTTAACCCTTTCGCCCACACTCCCCGGCCATGCGCCAGCCCTACGGCCACGGCTCCTGCCCGCCTTCCCCGGCCCTCTGTGCAGGGCCGCGGTGCTGCTCCCCGGCGCCGCGTTCCTGCCGTTCTCCCACCCTCCTGCAGTGCCTGAGTGTCTACCGGGGTGGGAGCCCAGCCTGACCACGGCTCCCACAGGACTCGCGTGGGCTACAGCTCCCTCCCCGCTGAGGTCTGTGGCTCCCCCCCGGACGGCCATCACCCCTCCCCCCCATCTCCCCACCTGGGGAGAACGAGCGGGAGCCCCCGCCGCGGGACCACGCTCCCTTCTGTCTCGGTGCGGCGGGGAGCGGAGGGACGGGGCTGCTCCCATGGCGGGGCCGGGCGGGGCTGTGCACGGGGACCGGAGCCTTCAGAGGGAGCCCGCAGTGCCGTGCGGCTCCGGTATGTTCCGGGCTGCGCCGGGGGGCGAGCCTCGCCGCGGGCGGGGGGCTCACAGGCACAGCCCCCCCGCCAGGCCGCCGCCGCCTGCCCTCCCCTCCGGAGCCCGCAGACAAATCCCCGGCGGTGGCGGCGGCGGGGTCGGCCCGTACTGTCTGCGGTGCTGCACACCCCGGCGGGAGCCATTTGCCAGCTCCAGTGCCGGAAGAGAGGGGCTGGGGAAGGGCCCTTCCTGCGGGCCCTGGCCGCGGCGTGGGGAAAGGTGACACAGCGGATGGGGAGTGCATCTGAGGGCACCCCACCACCCCCGCCCCACTCCTCCCCGCGCCGGGAACTGCGGGGAGCGGCGCCGGGATCACCCCGGGCCCGCTGGGGATGTGCTGGGGGGGCAGTGGGATGCGGAAGTGCCTGGGGGTGCCCCGAGCCACTGGGGCTCCACTGCTCCAGTGGTGCAACCTCTGCCCACTGGTGTCCCGTGCCATGTCCACGAGTGGGGGCTCAGCTCCACACCAGTGCTGTGCCAGTGGCCATGGTTCTCCCTGCTCAGCCAGTGTAAGAGGGGACAAATCAGCAGAGCGAGGGAGGGCAGGTGGTGATGGTCAGGGCCCAGGATGCAGCTCCCCTGTTTGGGGACAATCCTAAACCTCTCCCCAGGTCGGCCCTCGCTCGCTGGGTCTTGGCTGCCAGGCAGTGGGGAGACATGGGGCGCTCCCGCCCTGTGCAGGGCCCTGCCCACCCCTGAGGGGTTATACATAAACCATTTGCTTTATTTTGGGAACGTGGCAGAAACGTGCGTGGCAGGTTGCTCCAAAGAGAAAGGAGGAAAGTTGGCTGCCGGGCCCTCACACAGGTGTGCCAGGGTGCAGCTGCTGTAGCCGCAGTTGCCCCCAGGGAGACGGGCTGTGCCAGAGGTATTTCCTCTTTCAGTGGGAAATGGGGGACCCCTGCCACTCCTGGTGCTGCCCCATCCCTGGTGTGGGTGGGAAGGACTGTGTGGACACAAGGCCTTGGTGCTGAGTCCAGCACCAGGCACAGCATAGTCCCAGCTGCCACATGTCACCGCAGCACACAATCACTGGGCGAGACGGCCCATGGCAGGTCACGTACTGCTAGCCGAGCCCTGGGCTGGGATGTTGGAGGTAAAAACAAGTCACGAGCAGAAACTCTAATCGTGGCGCATCCTGCCAGGTCACCCCACCCTCCACGGATGTGCTGGAGCAGCGTGGGACTGAATGTGGCAGTCTCTCCATGATGGCAGCAAACCAGTGTGGGGACAATGGGTTGGAGACCTTGGTATGGATCCTCTGGGGCAGATGCTGGGGAGAAGTGGTTGCCCCATTGCCAGCTGCAAACAGGGCAGGAGGGACTGCCCATGCAGGGCCAAAGGGGCAGCGGTGGAAGCCATGAGCCCCGGGGGAGCTGCCAGTGCACGTGGGCAGGAGCAGGCAGGGTGCAGGGCTGCCCGCAGGCCGGTCCCGCTGCCCTGCTGAGGTGTGAACCAGCATCTGCCCTGTTTTCAGCGGGGGAAGGCTGTGCCCAAGCGGGGCTGTGAGGCCGGGCAGCGGGAACCACCTGCCTGAGTGTGCAGAGAGGCTGCACCGGGACCCCGGCCCGGCGATGGGAGAGCGCAGCGCCAGCACGACCGGGGGCTCCCGCACGGCCGAGCCGGGGGTGTGAAACAAAGGGCAGCGGCGGGCGGGGGGAGCGGGTCCGCCCGGGCAGCACCACGCCGAGCCCAGCCGAGCCCCGCGGCGGCACCCAGCTCCCCGCCCGGCACCCCGGGGGGCGGCCGGGCCCTGCCCCCCGCGCAGCCCGGGCAGCACCGCCCCGGTGCCACATCCCTGCGCTGCCCCGGCCGCTGCCCCCCGCCCGGCCGCCCCCGCCCCGTGCCTGCCCAGCCGTGCCGGTGCGGCGGCGGCGGTGTGGCGCGGCGCCCGGACCCGCGCGGCTGGCGGCGGAGACCCCGGCCCCCATCTGGAGGTAGCGACGGAGCCGCCACCCGCCGTGGGGCCGCCAGCCGGACGGAGGGTCGGGGGTGGGGGGGTTGGCGGGGCGCCGATGGCGGCCCGGCCCGGCGGAGCGGGTGGGCGCGGGACCGGCTGCGCGCCGCTCGGCGGCGGGAGGGCGGGTGGGAGCGCGGCGTTCGCTGTCCAGGAGCGGCGGAGCCCGGCGAGGACAACCAGGCCGCGGGCACCCGGGCGCCGCTCCCCGGCAGGCGAGGCTCGGCACAGGCGGGCCCCGCGGACGGCGACGGCCCGGCCCGCCGGTGCGCGGAAGGGCGGCGGGGGAGCGCGGCCGGGGAGCCGGGCCCGGCCCGCGGCGGACAATGGCAGGGGGTAACCCGAGCCCGGCGGGAGCGGGTGGGAGCCCGCGACCCCCGCCCCGCTGGCTGCCCGCTGGCACCGGGGCTGGGGCGGGGCGGGCGGCCCGCGCCGCCAGACAGGAGCCGCCGCCCGCCGGGTGCCCCGCAAGGGCGCAGGGCCCGACCGACTCCATTTTGTTGGCGCCCGCTTCGCCGCCGCTCGCAGGCCCGCGGCTTGCCCGCCGGCCCCGCGGCCAACGAGGCGGAGGTGGGGGGGTGGAGGGAGGGAGGCGGCGGCCGGCCAGGGCGCCGGGGCCCTTAGGTGAGGCGCGGCTGGGCCGTCCCGTCTCGCCTCGTCCCGGCAGGGCCGCCCGGTGCCCCCCGCCGCCGCCTAAGATGGAGGTGGGGGCCGGCGAGCCCAAGGGTGCAGGGCCAGGCGGCCTGTGCCGCCATGTGCGCGGGGCCGGGTCGGACCGGGGCGCAGGCGGCGAGCGGGGCCGCGGCGGGGCGCACCGTGGGGGGGCAGCACCAGCACTGAGCGCCCCCTCCCCTCCCCCATTTCCCGGGCGGGCGGCGCGCGGAGGGGGGGGGTGCCCGCCGGGGGAGAAGGGGGGGGGGGGGGGGGGGGGTTCGCGCGGGCGCGCGCTGATTGGCCGCCGCCGAACCCCAAGAGCGGGCGCTGGGGGCGCGCGCGCGCAGGCGCGGGGCGCGCGCCGGCGGGATGGCGGCGGTGTCGGGCGCGCGCATGCGGGGGAGGGAGGAGGGAGGCGGCGAAGGAGCGCTGGCGGGGCCTGGCCGGGCCGGGTCGGCGCGTCTCCTTCTCAGCCCGCAACGGGGGCAGGCAGCAAGCCGGCCGCGGCGCCCGCAGGTGAGCGGCGCCCCGCGGGGCGGCGGCGGTCCCCGGCGCGGCGGGCGGCCCGAGGCCAGGCGAGCCGTGCAGTGCGGCGGGCCGCGGCCTGGGCCTAACGCGACGGCGGCGTCGGCCCGCGCGGGGCCGGCGGAGCGGAGCGGGTCCCCGGGCGCGGCTGCCATTTTGCGGCGGCGGCCGGGCTGACCCCATTGTGCTGTGCCCGCAGGTGGATGCCCGCGGCCCGGCATGGAGCAGGCCTGCGAAGTGAGCCGCCGTAGCTGCCTCGTCCCCTTCGGTACCTCGCTGGCGGCCGCCGAGGCCAAGGGCGGCCCTTTCGGCGACGGCCGCGGCCCCGAGCCGCCCGCCATGCAGCTGGCCGCCGCCAAGCCCGTCTACGGCCAGGACCCCTCGTCCTGCTACATCCCGCTGCGCCGGCTGCAGGACCTGGCCTCCATGATCAACGCCGAGTACCTCGGCGGCGCTGCCGACGGCGCTGAGGCCTTGCCCGACCCCAGCTCATCGCCCCCCCGCCTCTCCGCGATGCAGGACCCGGTGGCCGGCACCGACGGCCCCGGCCCCGGGGCCGACGCGGCCCGCGGGGCCCTGGCCTTCCCCCTGCTCCTGCGGGACGGCGAGGAGGAGGCGGAGGAGGAGGGTGCCGAGACGCCGGAGGAGGAGGAGGAGGACGACGACGACGACGACGACGATGATGACTATGAGGAGGAGGTGGGAGCAGCAGCGGCCGAGGCCGCTTCGCGGGAGCAGAGCCGCGGCCACCCCGGGCCGCAGCCGGGCCCCGCCAGCCCGCCGCCGCCCCTCTTGCAGCCGGCCGATCCGGTGCCGACGACGGTGCCGGACGCCGGCCCCGGGGAGAAGCCGGAGCCTTCCGCCACCGCCGCGGCCCTGCAGCTCGTAAGCACCGGCGGGGCGGGAGGGGCTCGCCAGGCGGGGGGCCGCGGCCGCTGCCATTTTGCGGCGGAGGCCGACGAGGCGCGGCGGGGCCGGGCCGGGCGCCCTTGCAGCCGGCACCCTCGAGGGCGGGCAGCCATCTTGCCGAGGGGACCCTGCCGAGGCGCGGGGGGAGGCCGGCGGCTCGGGGGCGCGCTGCGGCCGGCCCGGGCCCGCGGTCGGGAGCTGCCCGGGGCTGCCGTGCCGGGGCTCGCAGGCTGTCAGCGGGCTCTGCCGCGCACCTGTGCCCCGGACCCGCAGCCGCGCTCCCTCCGCGCTGCCTTCGGGAGTGAGCGGCACCGTCCCCGCGCCCGAGAGCAGCGCATCGCTGCCAAGTTCGGTGGAGTTTTTTTTCCCCGTTACAAGATTTTTTTCTGGATGCACCGGAGATAACAAGGACAAGAGCGGAGCTTTCCCCGCTCCTGCCTGCTCCGGCTCTAAGGCTGTCAGACGGCTTCTCTTTGTCTGGCCTGGCTGGAGGTACCCGAGCTGGCGATGGCCAGGGAGGGGCTGTGTGGTGGCCTGACAGGGCTCCCGGGCAGGAAGGCCCCTTATTCACGCTGACTTTTTTTTTTTTCCCCTAATCGCACTCTGTAGTCACCAATTCCTATAGTTTGTTTTCCATGTGCTTGATAAAAAGCAAAACTAATTGAACTTTAAAGAGTTCTGAAAGGAGTTAGATGCACCAAACTTTTGTTTAATCTGTTCTGGAATGCAGCTATAATTTTTTTTTTTTTTCAGCATTATTTTTTTATTTGCAGTTTTGCGTGTCTGTTTCCTGCAGTTCTTTGAGTATTTGTTAGATATGTTTATAAACTTAAGGTTCCTGACCTGATGCAGGGTGTGAAAATTAACTCATGTGACAACACTGACACCAAACCATCTTGGGCTCTTTAATTTCAGTGTAACCACTGATGCTGGAGAGGTGCAACTGGTGCATGCAGCCTTTGAGGTGAAATCCTTCCTTTCACCTGTGCTCATTTAGGAACATGCAGTGTTCCTGCCGTGTGCTCCAGGAGGTGGGGGAGCACTTGTCATGGAGTGCCCACGGAAAGGGCAATTTCGGGAAGATGTTGACAGCAGCTTAATTTGTTTGTGGCACACTTAGGCTCAGCTCTGGCTCTGGGTCACAGATTCTCTTGAGTGTTCCTTGGGAATGATCTGTCTCCTTGTGGAGACACAGTCTTTAGTGTTTGGGGGTGAGAAGCTGCTGTCAGTCTGAGGTTTGTGCATATACTTAGCTTTGTTTTGCAGAGCAAAGCAGGGCTCTCTCAGCAGACATGTGCTCAGTGATGCGGTTGTGGGAGGGTCTCACTTTGTAAACAGAAGCTAGCAGAGGTACTTTCACAACACTTGCCTCTCTTATCAGTGGCTTTACGATGTGCTCCACAGAACTGCAGCTTGTATGGTGACAAAACTCTCTTGGTGATCAAGCCTGTTATTTGAATATGCAACGAGGGGTTGACTTTTCAGTAAAACTGCCTTCCTGTCTGCTGTAGTATGACATTAGCTTTGCCAAAATGTTCTGGTGACTCAAAAGCAGAGCAGTGTTCAGGAAAAAAAAAAAAATAGACAAAGAAAAGCATTTTTTAGACGGCCTAGGACCCTTCTCTCCTGAGTCTTGTTTTGTTTAGTAAGTAGGTGCGAGTTGTCTGAGTGGTCCTTCATTTTAGCCCTGCTGCTTATGGGATGTGAAGAGGTGGGGATTTTTCTGTGTTGTGTTACCAATAAGACAATTGAAATCTTTTAATTGTTGAACATGACATAGTAGCTAGAAATAACCAGGCTGGCTCCTCAGATCCTGTGTTCGCGTAGGCATCGAGTTCCTGTCTCATTTGTATTTGGGTATCGGGAATCAACTTCTTTGAGAGCTTACTAACACTTAAAACAAAAAAAATCCCAAACCAACAACCATAAACCCCTGGGAGTCCTGCTCCTCTATTTTCAGGGTGGCTTCTCATAGCTGGGCTACTCTTTTGGATAATCCCTTTTACCCAGCCTGATGCTGGGGCTCCTCCACCTTAAAGCAGGACTTTCTCAGAGCTTTTATTCTCGAAGCTCACAGCTTCGAGGATGCCTGCTGCTGCTCAAACTCCCTGTTTAACCGAGAGGAAAACGTGCATATATCTTGGACCTCTGTCCCTTGGCCCCTTGCAAGCTTTGAATTTTTCACTGGATCGTTGCAGATTTTGAAAAGGTGCATTTCCAAGATGCTTCCAGCATTTGGTTTAGTCTTTAGTGGGATGTAAAGTCCAGCATTTAAATAATGCCTGCAGGTGGCTGGGCTGGCAGCAGGTATTGTTTTGCATGGGGATTTGTTAATAGCCCTGGCATCCCTTGCACTCAAACATTGTCCCAAACTGAAGAGAGGTTGCTCAGGTAGCATTCAGGTGTAAAGAGGGATGTGCATATTCTGAAGTGGAGTTATTTTAAGTCTTGAGTTAATCTTAGTTTAGGGTTGGCTGAAGCTCTCCATGCTCCCAGCAGCTACTGCCAGATGCTGTGTTGGAGAGGGAGACATTCTAGCAGTGCTTCTTGGGCCGTTTTTTTTCTGCTCCAGAAGTGAGGTGACAGTGAGTGCTGGCAGCTGGTGGCTCACTCCCTGCCTTGTGCACATGGCATTAATGAGGGGTTCTCACCATTTCCGTTGAAAGGGATGGTCATTTTTTGATGTCTCTGTTCTTTACCACCCTGACACAAGGTTGTCTGTAGCACTTTCCTGGCCTTTGCAAGTTGTAGAGGACAGTGTTGTGTGGAGCTGGAGGGAGAACTGGGGCCAGGCTCCAGTGCTGGGGAGGGCCTGTGCAGCCACATGAGGCCCGAGTGCTGTAAGCCTTGCTTGAACTTGGTTGCTGAGGAATTGGGGCAGGTGCACTCGTTCTTGGCAGAGCTCTTGTGCTGGAGTTTTGCTTTTTTACATAACTGTAGGTGCTATATTACTTGGCTTTTGCTTTGCCCGTGACTGATGTTTAATTGTTGCCCCCAAAGCACGTTGGAGTCGTTGTGTTTGCAGAGCTGAGCGCGCAGAAGCAGAGTTCTTAGGTTCAGGTACGTGAGTGCCGCTCTGGATGGGCGTGTGTTATGCAGCGTATGATCCTGGTTCTGTGCTCACAACCTGTTCTTTCCATGGGACCCTGGTGGCTTCAGGCTGCAGGATGTGCAGAGCTCATGTGAGACACTCGCTCTGTGTCGCTTGTCATTCTTCTCATGCTATTGCTGTTCAGCTCTGCTGTAGGAGTGTGATGTGCAGATGATGGCCGTGAGGAACGGAGGGACAGGGAAATACAGAGCTGGATCTTTCATTGCTGAGGATGGCTGGATGTAAGGGGGTGTGTGTGTAGGGCTCCTGGAAGGTTTCTGCTTTACCAGAACCACACCGTATGTGACGTGTTGAGAAGTACAGGCCAGCAAAGTCTTTTTAAGCCTAGAATTAATCCCTGCTGAAGTTGAGGGTTGTGTTGCAACCTGGAGCTGTGGGAGAGTGCTCTTGTTAGTAAGTGTTTGTGTCCCTGTGTGAGAGTTACTCTGTTTCTTCGTTTGTTAACTGACATGTCTAGTGCCATTTCTCTCTTGCTAAAAATAAAATAAGGGAACTGGTGCCACATGATAACTTGCTACTCTTGTAGACGTTTCTGAAACTATCTCCTACTACAGACCGTTGATTTGAGGTGTGACTGACGACTGGTAACGTTATATCCCTGAGATACAATAGAAATGACAGTGGTTTGAGCAGGGAAGGTAAATTCCCTTGGTCAGTTCACATCTTCCTGGTGGGGAGATAATTCCATTTGTCTGTCTGTGCTTCCTGGGACCACAGTCTCTCGCTACACACGCTTGGTGAGAACAGGCTCTGGGTGTACTGCTGTCCTTGTGTGTCTGCTCTTGCACACACCCCCCTTTGCCACCAAGATTTACACTGTTTTGAAGACGTTATTTTTTTGCAGAAGGAGCACGTAGCTGAATCTTGCCTGGCCGTGCAGTCAGCTGGCATCCACTGGGCCCCTGTACTGAAGTGCATTTGTGTCTCAAGTAGCTCTAAACTTACCTGCAAAGCACATAAGCCATGGTGAGCATCCAGAAGAAGGGATATTCCCACAGTCAGGGCACTGTCCTGGACCGTGTTACTGCTGGACCATAAATTTTTGGAGTTCTTAATGACTTTATAGCTTTCTTGATGTGATAGCACTGCTCCACCTCTTTGTGGTGATGGTGTGAGGAGGTGGGTGTGAAGATGCTGCCACAGCAGGACAGCAAAGCCTGGGTGTGAGGAGCAGCAGGAACCCTGGGTGTGAGGAGCAGCTCGCTTTGAGTGAGGGCAGCTTTTTGCTCAGTCTGGAGCTCCCCTGCACAGTGGATTGGATCCTGGAAGTGTTTATTTGGCTGTGATTGCTCTTAGTCTCCTTGTTTCATTTGTATTTGTTCTCTAATCTCGTACTGCTGATTAGGTGTGAAATACCTGTTTGTGTGTGTGATGTTACAGGAAATAAGAGGTTTGTCTAGTAAATATGGATGTTTTGGTTGCCTGTCATGCGGTGTGAAATTTGAATGACTGTCTTTCCTGGTTCATATGGGGCTGTGCAACTCTCTGAAGCTAAACATATCTGTGTGCAAATACCAAAACCAGAGGTATTTTCTTGCAGATTGGATAGTCTTGAAGGTGGGGTTTTGCTGAATATAATAGCAGGAACCTCTATGTTGTTTCTGCTTTCTATATTTAAAACATATTTTTAAAGCTTGGGTAAGAGAGACTTTGTTCAGGCGCTGTTCTGGTTAACATACTGTCCGCAGTCATAAATACTTCAAGTCTCTAGTGAAGATTGTTTCCAGAGGAGTGTAGACTTCACTCAGCTATTCAGCAGGGAAGTTCTGCTCTATACAGTGTGGCAGACTTCGTGCATCAGCTGCTACTGTTACAGGAAAAAATGGCCAATGGTAGCAACAAAATCTCCTTTTACGGGTGGATTTTGAGGATTTGTGCTGCTTCTCGAGGCCTGCCACCTCTGCTAACCACCTTCCTATCTGCTTGCTAGTGATTTCTTTTGGAAAAGAGCATCTCCCAGAACTTGAACCTTTTTTCCTAACAAACATTACGTTGTTCAGGATACAATGATTCTATTTCTGCTGTTACAGCTTCTTCTAAGCCCTCGCTGGAATCACTGGTAGTGTCTCGGGTTGATGCTGTAGCAGTAGTGTTTAACTTCAGAGCAACCTGTTTGTTTTGCATGAAGTCGTGGATTTGTTGATTGCTTCTTGCAGTACAGCAGCTTCTTGTTGCACCTCATTGCACCCCATTCCCAGAAGTGGGGTTAAGCTGTGTGACATGTAACAATTATTAGTTTCATCATTTTAATTTCCCCATGTTAACTGAACAAATCTGTATCTCACTGAAGAGATGTCAAACCTGAATATGATTAACAAGGTACTTGATCCCCAAGAAAAAAAAAGTGATATTTTTCTGAGTTATAATTGACACAGTATTTCTTAAAAAGACATTTTAAACTCAAAAACCAGTATTACAGATGATCAACTGTCAATCTAGTTGCTTAGAATATATTTCTGCTTTTCTTGCCTGTTACTGACAGCTTCTTGTATATAGTAATTTTGATTGTTTTTTTCAGTTATTTGCTCTGGCATTTAGAAGGGCACAGGGAATAGAAACACCTGAAGAAACTCAATCCTAGCACAGGAGAGCTTGTCCTGGGAGTTTAAAAAAAAATAAAAATCAAGTTAATGCCAGTTTTAATACCAGAAAAATATGACCTGTGTTTTGTTCTGTCTACACCGAGCCATCTGTGCCGTGCAATGCAGACTTCACTTAGTAAAATGGGAGTTAAATCCTTTATGGTGGTTAAGGCATTGCCAATATTTCCAAGTTAATGGGTGGAAAAGGTCTGTTACAGAGTCTGCATTGAATTAGAGCAGCAGTTTTCAACCTCCATTGATTTGTGTACCCCTAAACACTTCCCAGGTGCAGGCTCTTGTCTGGTGAATTCAGACCTATCAACAATAGCCTTGCTTGCTTGTGTGTAACTTCATGGCATCGGGGTGTTTTTCTGCAGCTGTGTTTGCAGCCTGCTGTCACAGAACCCGCTGTGGATGTCGGTTGCAGCGTCTGACCTGCGTGGATTTTGTGTTGAGTCACACTGGTGTTGTGTTTGTGCTGTGGGCTGCTGCTGGAGCAGGCAGCGATGCCATCCCCTGCCCGACTGCTGCTGCCGTGTGTTGCAGGAAAGGTGCAGTTTGCTCTGCTGAAACAGCTGCTGGAAGTTTCCGTGTTGCATTCGGGGGCAGTGGTGCCAGCCTGGTGTTACTGGTGAAGGTCAAGCTGGTGTTGGAAACTGCAAGGTGTGGTGACATCAAAGAAATGGCTCGGGGCTAGTGCAGAGGGTTCGGGGTTTTGGTGTGCTGTGGGGCAGGGCTGGCACTGGGGTTGCCTCTAAGAGCAGTTAATGGTTTGCCCTGCAGGGAGGTCAAAGTCAGGCGAAGGCAGCGTGTTTTGTGTGTTTCAGGTTTGGAGATGCTCCAGCATAGTCCTTGCAGTTGTGCCTGGAGATTGGAGGGGCCTCCTTGCTCCCTTTGCAAGGTTTGCTGCTGGTGCAGGAGCAGGATGCCAGCAGGAGTGTTCCTGAGGACATAGGTGTGTGTTTGGGCTCTCTCAGGAACGTGTCACGCTCCTCCCAGCAGGTAGCTGCAGCAGGGGAGCTCAGTGGTATCACAGGGAGTTTGGTAGGAGTTGTGGTGCTGTGCAGAGGCAGACTGGAAGGTGGAGAGTTGAGTGTCTCACTGGTTCAGTCCTGGGTGGGAGCACGGGCATTGCTTTGGCTGATCTGAGCAGGTGCTCCTGAATCCAGTGCGCAGGAGAGGGGGAGACGCTGCTGTGTGTTGGGGACAGAAGCTGACGTCCCTGTCAGGTACCAGCTGAAGTTCTCTGTTCTTGTTATATTAGAAATCTGTTTTCAGTGTGGCTACTCACAGTGGCTTTGCAGCAGTGATTAAATGTGCAACAGAGATAAAGGTGGACTTGGTGCCCATCCATCTTTCCTGTCCAAAAGCATTGATGAAGCCAGGAGGAATTTCAGCAGTGTGCTCTGCCTCTATTGAAGGATGGAAGAGCACTCGTTAAAGTTGACACGCTGACTTTCTGTGCTTACCGTCAAGATTGCATCAAGATTTATCTCACCTGGGTCTTCGGAAGAATGGCAAAAAGAAATTGTGAGAAAAGTCCTTGTGTATCATCATCTCTCTTTCCCAGCACTTGTGAGGGCAGGCTGGCCCTGGCCAGGCACCTTCACGTCTGTCTGCAGCACAGCCTGAGCAGCAGGTCTGCACTAAGCTGACCCACTCAGCTCGTTGCCTGGTTTGGTTGTAGCCTCAGCAGTGACAGAGCTGCACGATCCACAAACAAATGGCTGGTCCAGCAGCATCTGCCTGCTGCCTCCTCGGGGCTGGGTTGCTGCTGTGGCTCTGTGTGAAGCAGCAGGTCTGCAGGTGGAGGGGGCATCGCTTGTGATGTGTGTGGCGTCAGGGAAGGGAGGGTTTGGGAGCCTGCTGGTGGCTGAACCATAAGGAAATGGCAGCACATCGCCTGTCTTGGAGGCTTCCCCATGTCCCTCTCCATCCTCTTCTTCGTAGGGTGCAGGTGGGTGGAGTGCTGGGGCAGGGAGCAGCAGGTAGAGTTGCCAAGCAAAGCTTTGTTTGTGCAAGTCCTTGATGGGGAACTCGTTCTGTGGGTTACCTACAGTATCGGGCAGCTGCGAATGCTGCTGGGGGTGCCCTGTGCACAGTGCTGTGGGCTTCAGGAAAAAAACAGCTTTGTAGGTAATAAAATAGCAGCGTAACTTGTGTTAACTCTCAGACACTCATCAGAACTAATGCACCAGGGACTCATTTTTCATTTTCAGACATGCAGAATTTGACTTTTGTGTGTGAGGAACCAGAGGAGTTGAGCTGGGGAGAGCAATCCAGCACAGTGATGCACACTAGCCAAAGGATGGGGTGCCTCTTGGTTTGGTATTTTTTTAGGAAGAAGTGGATAGAGAATTCCTGCTTTGCACAGCAGTATCTCAGGACACTGGAAACCTCCAGCTTCTTTTTTCAGCTCCTGTAGGGCCTGTGTTGAGCGTGCTGCAAGGCTTTCACCCTGAGCCCTGCTTGAAGCTTCTGTGTTCCTCGTGTTTTGGAGGAGTGTGTTCATGACTTTCCCTCCCACTGTTGGTGCAAAGGTGGAAACCTGCCTGTTGCCCAGTGTGAGAAGGGCGAGGAGCAGAGTGGTTATCTCCCTTTAACAGCTCCTCTGCTTGCCCTGCTGTTACTTTGCTGTTTGGTTTTCCCAAGCACCTGCTCAGACATTATTATTCTGGCTAATGTGGCAACTGCCCACAGATTGCTAAATGGCAGCGGTGGAACAGGTCAGATTCCTCTTAGTGTTAGTTGTCTGTCCTCTCACAGTGTGTGCAAGAGGGTGTTTAGAAAGCTGGATTCATATCATAAAGGTTAGGAAGCCTCTCTGAAATGTAAGCTTACAGGACCTGGTGATTGAAGCATGAACCTTCTTCAGGGCACGGCTTTAAGCGTGGCTATCAACAAATAAATAAGCACAAAATAAGTTTATTGCACTGCTGGTGTGTAAAAGTTCTGATTTCAGAATTTCAGTAGGGATTCAGCAAAAGCAGTTGAAATTTTAAATGCAAATTAAAACTTAATTTTATGTGAACAGAGCATTTATATTTTTTGTTGGTTTGGTTTGGAAAAAATGCTTCAGTTGGGCTAGGTTGATTTGAATGCTGAATACCACCTGGTTTTGGGGAGGTTAAGGTCTTGCATAAGTGGCATCTCTGCATTTGGACTAACCAAGTGGGATTGTACCTTCTTCTGTGGGCAAATCATGATTTCTGCAGAAGATGAAATTTGCAAGCCCTGGTTAAATGCCTGTTGCTTTTAAGGAAGCCCATGGAATAATTAAAAAAAACCCAAAACAACCCACCAAACAAAAAAAAGCCAAAAATCCAAAACAACCAACAAGTAAATGTTGGTAATTACAAACTTAATTCATCCCAAACTCCCAGCTTTTAGCTATTGAGGTTCTAATATGGTACTCACTCTTTGCACTGTGTGTACAGGTTCTGTAGTACTGCTCCGTTCTGGTTACAGCTTAAGTTGTGGGGGATGCAGTTTACATATGAATTAGAATAGATTGGAATAGCCAGGTTTCGTTTTGCACAGTTTGTTTTTCATTTCATCAGTTTAGAAACTTCATTTCTGAAAACTAACATTGCATTTATCAGATGTCTTGCTTGTGAACTATCTGTTTGGTAATACAAAGGAGCACAAAAGTAAGGCTGAAAAGGGGGCAGATCTGATGACCTGGTTTCAGTTTGGGGTTTTTTTGCTAGTTCTCTGACATAAGGTGATATTTGTTGATATTTGTCTTTTGTGAGACTTAGCAAAGTTCTGGTAATGCCTGTGGTTCCTCTCTTGCTTGAAACAGTGCTGATTAAAAGAGCTGGATTTAAAGAGAACTCAGTTTATAATTTAAAATCTATGCAGAGAAGCACCTGTGAGAGTTTTCTCTCTGTTTCAGGCTCCTGGTGGTGGCTGGAAATCTTCTGTACGTTTGTGTGCCCGTGGATTTCTCTCCACCAGGGATCTGGGCGCGATCATACGCCTCTCCCGCTTCCTCCTCCTGCTTTCCTGGGATCTTGCTGTAAGGTGCCTTTCTGGTTACTGGGATGCTGAAGCTTTCTGTGGCACTGCAATCCATGGGGAAAATGATCCCCATTAAGAAAGTGAAACAGGGATGCTGCTACCCAGTTACATTGGTGTCTGAGGCTTGGTGTTCTCACCAATAACATACATCAATATACTGATGTATATTGTTTATTTAAAATCCATATGTTTGTAACTCCTGAACCTGATAGGAACGCTTCAAGATATATGAATTGTGCAATGTAGTGCAGTCAGCTCTCTCTGATTTTATCCTTTGATGGTATTTCATAGGGACATAGCACCCGTTGCATTCGTGGGCTGCCGCAGCCTGGAGAAGGGTGCTACTAACTAGCCAAAGACAACAAATACCCACAGGCATGGAGACAACAGAAGTTTGGCTTGTATCATAATCTCTGCTGTATTTTTTGCTGGTGAATATTTAATTAGTGAATATTTAACACTTCTGTGTGATAATGCTCCCAGATAAGGAGTAGTATACTTTTTCAGACACGAATGTAGGTCAGGTGCCTGTTTGCTTTTCTCTGCGGTGCTGAAGCTGAAGGAAGACTGGAGCAGTAGGGGACAAAGAGCATGTCCCCCGGTCCCCACAGCACAGGCTGCCTGAGGGTTTCCAGGAGGCTTCTCTGACTCCCTGCTTGACTGGAAGTCTGCCACAAAGTTAAGTGTCAGCGTGAGGATTATTCTGGTGAGGGTGGTGATTGTTACAGTGGATACATCATACAGGTGTTGTGGTTTGGGTGGTTTTGTTTGAGTTGGGCTTACCCCTTTCCCTGTGCAGGGATTTATCCCTGTAGGTTTTCTCACAGCAGAGCACAGAGGGGTGTTGCTCTGCCTGCACGAGTGCAGGTTCAGCATCGCAGCCTCTCTCTGTAAAGGCTTCAGGCTTGTGTGCTTGGTAATGCTACTTTGTGCGGAGGAAACTTTGATTGATGACCTCTTTGCTTGGCTTCAAATACTCCTTAAGCTATGAAGTAGGTATAATCTAATTTTCTTTGCATTTTACGTTTTTTCAACCAATTTGGGTTTTATTCCAGAAAAGCTTATTTAAAACAAAAATATTTGGTAATGAGAATTTATTCTTTGGCTTTCATCAGAAGCAGTTCTTAATTTCAGTTCTTGACTTTGCTTCAGTGTTGTTCTTAATCTCATCTCCTTTTTATCTTTCCATGCAACATTCACAAGCAAAGATTGTATTCCAGTTCCTGTCTTTTTCCCTTGTATCTGTGTTTGTTCATTTCTCAGTGCAGAAGTGTTGGAGCAGGGTGAAATAATGAACAGTGCATCACTTGGGCTTCTTTCCACCTTCCCATCCTTAAGAGTAGGATGGTGGTAGGAGTTGTACTTTAATCTATCTCTGATTGTTGGCAGCAGTTGCTGTATGAGAGCTGCAGCCATCGCTGCTTCGTTTCTCTGACCAGGGTTGGGGGATCTGGACCCCGCTGTGACAGGAGCTGTATGGACTGGGGGGCAGAAGGACAGGCCTGAGCACAGAGGGCTGAGGCTGAACCTGCTCTGCTTTGTCCTGAACTGTAAGTTAACTCAATGAGTTTGAACTTCAGCTGGAGGGAAGCACCATCTCGTGAACACTTCTGGGGTAGTTTTATCAGTGCCCTTCCAGGCTGGTTCTGGGAGTGCTTTTAATAGAGACAGTCTGCCCCAGTTCCTGCCCCTCCTTTGCAAAGGCAGAGGATGTTGTGTGATGGTGAAATGGCAGGAGTTGGGTGTGTCATGTCCCAGGCGTGGCACACCTGTGACACCAACCACGTGCTCAGGTGTTGTGTCAGTGGATGCCACTTCAAGCAGACTGTTTAGCCCAGGCTAATCCATGTGCCTTCAAATGTCATCTCTCCCTCGAGTTTGCTGTGTTAGATTTTCTTTTTCTTTGCTGCTGTGGAGAGCTGTTGATCTTCACCCAGTTCAGCCCTATCTGACAGCGGATTAGTGGCTTGTAGGAATTGAGTGAACTCCCTGTCATCTCATCCTGTTCAGGAAAAAACTCGAGTGATCGTTGAACTTCAAGGAAAAAAGGGTGATGATGGGGAGAGCAGTGGACTGACCCTCACCAGGCTGCAGTGCTAACTAATCAGGAGTAGGTATTGGGAAGAGCTTGTTTGCAGTCCTGGGGGTAGGTGGGCTGCAGGGAGAAGCACGAGAGTTGCTGTGCCAGGAACGAGAAGGTTTGAAGAGAGCACTGGAAGCTTGTGGGGCAGAGTTGTTGCTGCCTCCTGCCCCTGGCACTGATCTGTGGGCTGGCTCGTGTGCGGGGTGTGACTTACCTGCAGCTACCGGTGTGGTGAGATCTGCTCAGGAGATATCCCCTGCTCCTGCTGCTGCAGCGCCCTGGGCTGGTACCTGCTGCTGCAGCGCCCTGGGCTGGTACCTGCTGCCTGCTCAGCGGAAAAGGCTATTAGTGTCATTGTTTACACTGTATTGTTTAATTATCCTTCCGATGTGTCTCCTTTTATTTTCTTCCTTGGCTTTGATTCTGTCCACTTGTTGTCTAAAACAGGCTTGGCAGGACCTTCCTCCTTTATTCTTGGGGATCAGTGTCTGTCTTCTTTCTTTTCTCCATCCCTCTCACACACAATCTCTTTTGCTGCCCCAGCCTTTCTCCAAATGCATGTTCTGTCCCTTGCTTCATTGAGTGATGTCATGTTTATAATTAAGTCAGGAATAAACTAATGGGGCTGTTTTGGCCAAGCATTTCCGTGATGGCTTTCCAGAGCAGGTCTGAATCTGAAGTGTGCAGGGCTGCGGTGGCTGCAGCTCAGTGCTTGGACTCTGGAGAGCTCGACTCTATGGGTGCATGATACTGAAGTCTTGGCCTGTAACTATATATATCTGCCCCTTTGTGTGCAGTTTGGCCTCACTGTGGCTCTGCCAGGGCCGTCATGTCCCCAGTCACGCTGTTGGGCACATGGGGTGTCTGCAGCAGTGCCACCCTGCGCTGGAGGTGGTGGCACTGCTCTGGTCGCTACACAGAGGTGACCAGTGCTGCAGGAAAGGGGCACCCCATGGCTTTCATCATACGTGTGTCTCTGTGGACTTGTGCTTTGTGCCACTTCTTCCAGCAAGATTAATGGGTTGGACAGCAGCTTCAAGTGACATAGCCAGGAGTGGTTGCTGGATAAGTGTTATTTTTGTCACTTTTTAATGATGTGGTTATTTTAAAGGGAAGAAGATTGGTGAGACACAGTCAAGGACCAGTAGTACATGTACTGTAATGAAATCACTTAGAAATGTGAGCTTTCTTTGCTTAATTGATGCTCTTGAAGGTATTTTCCAAGCTAAATTACTCTGTGATTCTATATGCTTCTTATTTGCCTTATAGTGAGAATTTCAGGAGGGCAGAGATACTGCTTGTGTCTCGTCTATGAGAAAGCCTATTTTCTCATGAAATACCAAAGGCTGGTGCTCAGCTTCACTCAGTGAGTTGTAAAGACTGGTGTCTGGCACAGTACAAATTCAGGGGGTGGCCTTCAAGGTAGAAGTGTTTGTGTAATCCTTCTGCTGAACCTCTGCTTGTGACCCCTTCCTCAGTGATCAGTGATCGTTTGGGGTCTTGCATTGATGGAGAAGCTTGGATTAAAAACATCCATAAGTTACATTTTATTCCATTTTGAATGCTATTTATTTTATTAAAAAATAGCACAAACTGATCTGAAATGCTGTGTATCATCTGGAGTTTAGGCTACAGCTTGTCCTATCTGAACAGCAAATTAATGCCAAACAGCTGATAACAGAGCAGACAGTACTGACTCCCTTTAGCAGAACTTCTAACACTACAGAAACCATGATGTCCTTCCCTTCCTCACCAGTCTCTTGCCTGCTTTGAATTTCATCAGTATCTCCCCACTGGAGTTACAACGTGGTACCTGCCTGGTATGCAGTGACTCACAGGGGCTTTTTGTTATTTAAACACTTGAACATTTCCATGCTGTGTAGGTAAACACTCAGTACTCTGACCATATGTAGGGATTACATCTGAAGTTTGTTGTGTTTAAAAAACTTTGGTTTTCTATGGCTCACAAAAGAAGTCATTACTGCAGGGCTTAATTTTTGTCCATCGGGTTGTAATAGCAGTTTGGTCTTGGCATAGTAGACGTTAATTGTAACAGGAATGAAATCTGTTGTATTCTGACCCAAGAAATGCATGCCTTTGGGGGCTGTAATTCTGGCATTATGCAGCAGAGTTTAGAGGAAGAGATTGACTGTACCTGGAAATTGTTATAACTGCTGCTTTTTGCTCCTCTGCTAGGTTTTGTGGGGATTTTTTTAATATGAAAACATCTCTGGTGGGGTTTAGGGGGAGTGGAGAGAAAATACTGCAAGACGGTGACCTGCTGCAGCTTGTCCTGTCGCAGAGCTCTTCCTCGGGGCATCAGGACATGGTTTGCTTCCTGATCTGCCTCTTCCACTCACCGGTGGGGCCTTTGTGGTGGGGATGATGAGGCCAACGACTGACTGGTAGTGCCAGCAAGGGAGAGAGCAGACTGGGGAGGAATGAGAATAGCTGCAGAAAGAGAGGTAACTGTTTAAGCCTCGTCTGAATAGTTTCTTGAAAGCCACCTTTTCACCAGGCACCGGTGTGGGGTATTAGAGGGTGACAAAGAGTTGATTCAAATGCAGATTTGGCTCCAGGCAGGGGTTGTGGGTGTCCCTCAGGTGGATCAGTGTGAATGGCTTTGGCAAATCTCCAGCATAGTTTTACTGCTGCGGCTGTGCTCAGGTTACAGTTGTCAGTAAGGATGCACATATGTTGTGTGTGTACTGTGCACTGCGTTTGAGATAACCAGTTAGATATGTGTGCCCCATAAAGCCTAGGGCTGAAAAACGTTTTGTTGGGTTTTTTTTAATTGAGGCAAAAGTCACATTTGCAAGAACACCACAAGCTGGAAATGGACAAAAAAAAAGAGGGGGTTTTGCATCTGAAAGTGCATCTGCATTTTAAAAGCCCCAGCAAAGGTAGCACCTTTTCCACGGATTTGTATTTTTGTTCCAGAAAACCTGTGTCTGTGGTGTGATGGAGGCACAGAGGCTGCAGCAGGGCAGTGGCAGAGCGAGGGTCTGCAGCCCCCTGACTGCTTCACTACTTCTGTTCCTGAGCTTCTGCTCAAGGGTTCGTTATTTATTGCGTGGCTTTTGATGACTGAGTAAGAATTTCAACAGCATAGTTTGTAACATCATTACCTGTTGTTTTTTCATTTTTTCATGTAACAGAGGAGTTTCTCCTTTTGTATTTTCTTCAACCACATGAAGGAAACCCATAAAACTCAACCTGAAGCAGAAAATACCTTTTATTAGAGAGGTCTGTTGTGTTTTAGTTGCTAGGATGTTGAACTGTGAATTGCAAGGGACGTGCCTCGGGAAGGGTGGTGGGGAGGTGAAGTGAGAAGGTGCATATTTGTGCTGTGACAGCTTTAATGAGGAGCACATTGCTGGTGCTTATTGACAAGAGTAATACCTGCAGCACCTCTTAGAGCTCTTAAAACGCTGAACCCACCTAGGATGTGTTGTTGGCTGGTGCTGGTAAACGGGCAGAGCACCCCACAGCTGGGCACGGGGACTCCTCTTGTACCTCATCTTGGCTTGATGAGTCCCAGCGCCGGTGAGCTCCTGAATCCTCCTCTTGGCAGAGGTCCTGCTGGTAGCACCCTGCCAGGGAGTGTGGAACCTGCTCTCCACTCTCGCATACCGAGGCAGAAGTGGCATTGAGCAGTGCTGGGTCCTCGTGTGCTGGAGGATGTTGATGTTCTCGTGGTTGCTGCACGGCCCTGGGAAGCAGAGCGGGTTCTGGTGCCTGTTTCTGCAGAGTCGATTCTTGGGAGTGGGTTGTGGAGACGGGTGAAGTCCGTGTGTCTGTCTCTCTCCCAGAGGAGTGGGTGGCTGCTGTTGTGCTCCATTTCTCCTGCTCTGTAGTTTTGTGTCAGAGCAATGGTAATTCTGCTCATATCAACTAAAAATGAAGATACAAGTTTTTTCTGATTGTACCCGCCTTCTCAAATGCTTTATGGTGAAACTTTCCTGAGCACATCAGGAAGATATTAGCTTGTACATACCTTTTTTTTTTTTTTTTTTTTTTTTTTACAATTTATATTGTCATCACCTTCTTCCAGTCAGGAATACTTCAGTGTCTCTTACTACTACTTTTTTTGTACACTGCAACCTTTGAAATGAACAAATGTGTGTTAGTGAAGTAAAGGGGACTTGTAGTGACTCCAAGTATTTACCTGCTCAAATGTGTGAAGTTTGAGGTCACGTTCCATACTAAAAAAAAAAAAAAACAAACCACAAAAAAACCCCCAAAAAACCCAACAAAAAACCTCTCAAATGCTGGTTTATTGTTTTGTTCTTTCAGAAGGATGGAGAGAGCAATTGTGTTCTTTGAAGGTGTAGGAGCCACTAAGTAAAATCAGGACTTGCTTTTTAATGTAAATGTCTCTGGTGGCCAGATGTAATCTGCGCACGGGGGGAGGCAAATATCTTTAAAAGCATCTGGAGCTTTAGTGATTTCTTGTGTTCTGGTTTTTCCCCAAAGATCCAAGCCAAGAAGAAACCTACTCCAGTGAAGTATGAAGTTGGGGATCTTGTTTGGGCCAAGTTCAACAGACGCCCATGGTGGCCATGCACAATTTGTCATGACCCAGTGCTGGACTGTCACTCAAAAATGAAAGGTACTGTATCTACTCAGACCACAAAGTGGAGGAGTTTGGTATGGCAAGGCACAGCAGCTTTTTATTAATTAAAAAACATTTCTGGCCCCTGAAAGGTGTGATGGAATAGACTGTGCTGTGGAAGACCTGGATCTATAAAGTAGACCTAGATCAGGGAGGTGGCAAGAGGAAGACAGAGGGCTGAAGCTGCTGGAAGTGGCACAGATAGCTGTTAAAGAAAAAACAACAAGAACAAAACTGTTAAAAAATATATATTTTTGCTTCCCAGCAAATAAGAAGGATGAGTAGCTGGTCTGAGAGCAGGGCAGTGCAGAAGAAAGAGCAGCCTCTCAAAAAAGGAATGCAGAGAAAAGGAGCTGGATCAGAGAGGTGCAGACAGAGACGTGCAACAGGTGGGCAAGCAGAGCTGGGGAGCCTGGAGTGTGTGAGAACATGGAGCATCAGCCAGGCTTGGAGAGTGGAAGGTGGAGAGGCTGAGAAGTGGGGTGTGGGGTAGCACAGCGTAGCTGCTGAATGCCTGGAGGTGTGCTGGGAATGTGTGAGAGGGAGTGACATTTTAGTCTTGTTTGGCACAAGGAGGCAAAGGGCTGTTTATGGGGAAGTGCTGGAAGAACCTGGAGATGGAGCCACATATGTGAATGTTTAGAGCATAGTGTGGTAGAGACTGAGAGCCAGCTGAGTGTGAGGGGAGGAGATGGTGGGGAAATAAGACAGAGTTGTGCATGCTCGAGCACAACAGAGAGCCAGGAAGGAAGAGACAATTTTAAGGTAGAGAAGTGTAGGTGAGTGATGGAGAGAACGGAGGAAGTGATTGTTTGGAGATTGCAGCTTATTTAAAGGCTTTCACAGTGCTTTTAGGATCATACCAGCTGCCATGGGGAGACTGCCACAAATGGAAGGCTTATTTATTTATTCCTGGTTTCCTTTTCTAATTCTTTTTGTTCTGTGGGCAACTGGAAAGCCCTTGAACTGGTGCTGTCTGCCACTGACCTCTCTCTGGACTGGTGAGGTTGCCACTGATGTATTTCTATTCCGTATTTCTAAGAACCAAGTGCTGAGAGCGAGTAGACTTTTTTTCCTAGTGGCCAGCAGCTCAGAACCCTCTGCTATTTCTCTAGGGACGTGAAGTAGCTTTTCCTACATTGTGCTCACATCATCCTCAAGTCTGATTGCTGTAGTCTTTTTACTTGTGTTTCTCCACCTTCCCCTTGATCCTCTGGGAGGCATTAATCCTGATTCTAGATAATACTGAATGTCCCTTTCCAGCTCTCAAATTCCTGTCGAAGACATTGCTGGAAAATATGCCAGACATATATTCTCCCCCTGCATCCCTCCCGTAAAATTTTGGACAGGATTTAATGTATGTAGCTGTCCAGTAATCCGCTCTCAGCCTGTGGATGAGGATTTCTAATAAAGGAATTCTGCAGGGAGAGAAACATGCTATTAAGAAACTCCAGCAAGGTCTGATCTCCAGCTACACAATAGACTCTCCCATCCTGTTTTATCCGTGTTCAAACCAACAGAGCTCTGGGGAAAATTGCATTTTCCAGTTATGGCTGTATGTAATCTGCTCATCTCCCCCCCCTGATGCCAAGGTGGCAGAGAGGGTGGATCTGAACTGCAGCGCTTTTGGGCAGAGGGGCTCTGCATGCACAGTAGGAAGCACAGTCCTCCTGCCTGAGCTCTCCTGTTGCCAAGGGAACGAGCCCTTCAAAACAAGGCAGGTCACTTCAAACTCATCACTTGTACAAAAACCTCTTCTCTTGGGTTTGAGGCATGGTGTTTTGTTTAAAGCAGTTTGCCTCTTCTCAGCAAGCTCTTGGCTCCAAGATATTTTGGAGCTGGAAGGTTGAGGCTCAGTAGCTTGAGTCCCAGTGCTGTGAATTGGATGGATGAAGTCTGTCATCGTTGCCCTGGTTGTTATTTATCATCCTCTCAGTCATCTTGGTCAGGATCTCGGCGTCGGCATCGCTCAAGGCCGGGCTGCTGCACTCTGCTGGCACTCTGGAAGAGGCAGCACGAACCAAATCTACGTCTTCAGAGGGCGAAGGTGTTCCCAGGAGAACTTGAAGCACACACTGCAGTGAAATGCATGCAGAAGTTTATTATGTCCCTTGTTCAAGTCTTGTTTGCTCGGTTCTAATGCCTGTAACGTGCCCTTTTTCAGCAGCGCACCCAGCACTGGTTCAGTTCTTACGGGTACTGTGTCTGTTCAGCAGTCTCGCACAGACAGCGCCTCCGAAACATCTTTGATTGTGCCCTTATGGTTGAGTTTCTTCTCTTGCTCTGCAACTCTGCCCAAAGTATGGAGATACTCATTACAATTTAGTCATGTTGCCCCAGTCCTTATAGAGTGTATGTGCATGTGTGTACTTAAGTACTGCTCCTAATGTTTTATGTCCTAAATACAGAGTTTGCTTGGTAGCAAAGCGTTGAACGAGATGGGCTATGTTGTGGTGGGGGAGGCTCAACCTGTGTGAGTAAATCTGACCCAGAAGGATGACATTTCTGGGTGTTGCCGACACACTGTTGCCTTTTCCCAAAGGTCAAGTGGACTGGACTGTTTAATCATTAATCAGGGAGTAGTGAAAAAAAATGTCCTGCTTAGTGTGTTGTGTCTCCCAAGGAGGGGAAAGAAAAAAAAACAATATATTTTTGCAAATTTTTTTTGCAGGCAAACTGTAATCTTTACTCTAGGGAGGTGGCGCATCTTAGACCTGTTAATCAACTGTTTGTAAGGAAAAAAAAAACAACCCCAGAAATAGAGTGTAGCAACACATAGAATGCAGGGATCAAAGGGATGTCCCTGACTTCTGGCTACAAATCCCCAGAACTGGCGTTCATGTGAGAATGTTATTAAGCAAAAAGCAGTTGAAAATTAACTGGCAAATTGCTACTGCTTTCTGTGCTTGTCTTGGTCTGTCTTTACTCCGTTATCTGCAAGGGTTAATTCTGTGCATTTCTCCAAACAGTTTCCAACCGGAGGCCCTACCGGGAGTACTACGTGGATGCCTTAGGAGAGCCTTCCGAGAAAACCTGGGTTGCTGGGAAAGCCATTGTCCTCTTTGAGGGGAGACACCAGTTTGAAGAGCTGCCTGTGCTTCGGAGAAGAGGAAAGCAAAAGGAAAAAGGCTACAAACATAAGGTGAAAGATCTGTTTTCTCTGATGTGTTTTTGATCCTTTGAATCTGCACAGTACAAAGTATTCCTTTATGCCTGGAACTGCACTTCCACAGCTTGCTTCTGTGGCAGCGACTGCAGCAATGGCCAGGGAAGTGACTCTTTGCATCCATACGACAAGCAGCGTTTATAAGCTGCCAGGAGTTTCTAGGCTCTCTTTTATGTCAGGGTGTGGCCTGCTGCTTTTATTGCCCCAGACAGCTCTGAGAGGCAGAGGAGTCAGGTCTCTGTCAGTGTACAGCGCGCTTCTAAATAACTTCCTGTGCTCTCTGGCAGCCTCTTTTGGCTGTTCTGAAGCAGAGGTGGAGTTGCACGCTTCACTAGATCACTGACTGAGATAAAGCAGTGGGGTTTTTAGCCCTGCTTCAGTAATCCTCTTTATAGAAACCTGTTAGAACTTGTAATTTGTCTTGGAAAATGCCTTGTCAGTCAGCCTGTGGGAATGAGTTTTGTGGCTCATCGCATCATCTCCATTTCCAAATAAAACAATCCCAAGCAGTTGTAGCCAGTGTACTGTAATGCAACACAGGGATCTGGTCTACGTCTTTAGGAAGGTGACTGGAGAAATTAACTTTTCAGGATTGCTAAAGTGAAGAAGTACAGATGCTACTGTGTTGCTGTAAGAAAGCAGATAGTGATACTAGGCAATGGTGTCTGTTTTTCCTTTTTATCCAAGAGGTCTGTTAGCAGTTAAGTACTTAACCCATGTTCATGCAAAACCATCAGATTAAATGTCCTCTTGCAGATCTGAGTCCCCAGGTGTAATGCTTTCATTTGGTTTTCCTTTTCCAAGGTCATGTTTAATATCTTTTCTAAGGGCTCTCTCCCTCCTTGTGTTCCCAGCCCCCTAACCATTAGTTACATGCTCCCAAGTAACTTTTCTGGTCCTAGAAGTGCTGCATGGCTAGAATCAGACCCTACATGTAAATGGCAGTGCTGGTGTGGCTGCTGTAGAGGGAATCAAATGTTTGTTGCTCGCATAAGTGTCCAGATTTGTATCCCTGGAAGCCCAGATCCGATGTGAAGCCAAGAGTCTTTGGCTGCTTTGCTGCCAGGCTCTGTAAAACCTTTTTAATCTAAGGAGATGAGATTTTGTTGGTATGGGGTTTTTTTTAGAGGAAAAGTGTCAGCAATTTGAGTTGTTCCTCCTACCTTGGCAATGGTTTTGATTTTAGGAGCAGTTGTGAAGGCTTTGACTTGCTGTTGTGCAGCCAAGAGCTACACATGTGGATAAGAAATAAGTTTCGTGCCGTTTTTAGGTGTTAGCAGAAGTTCCTGTCCAGTGTGGGGAGTGCTTTTTGTTTTATACTAAAGGTACAGAGTTAAAGCTGGGAGACTTCTAGGAAACTGAGGCCTTGAATTTGACAGAGTACGTTTTAGGAAGAATCATGAATGAGTAAAGCAAGCAAGTCTGCTCAGATATTTTGAGGAAAATGATTCTGCGTTTGCCTTGAGATGCTTGTTGGCTGTGGCTTTGCATTTCTGTGCCAAGGATCTGTATCATATACACTCCCCTTTACCAGCTGTTTTGTTTAGGGTGTGCTGGGAGGTGGTTACTGGGAGACCTGTGGGTACAGGGGCCTTTTTGCTGTTTTGGGAACGCACAGGGATTTTTATTAGGCTTAGCAGGAGTGCAGGGTACTTACCCAGGGGAGTATTTTCTGTGTCCACTAGGCACAGTCTGTGGGAATTTGTGTGATTGTCTTAAAGATGCAAAATGCAGGACTGTCCCTCTGTTCTGTGCCTTGTGCATCTCTGTCTCGCTTTTATCTTGTTGCTTACCCCATCAAATTTTTTCTTTCTCTTTTTGTTTTTTTTTGTCTCCTCCAACTTAAAGGTTCCTCAGAGATTTATGGCTAAATGGGAAGTCAGTGTTGGACAGGCAGAAGACATTCTTCTTGGGGGGCCAGAGGATCAGAAGTGCAGCCAGAACTCCAGCGAGCTGGACAGCGAGAAGGAGGTGCAGGTGGAATACTATGCCAATGGCCCTGGAGCAGAAAGGAACAGGCAGCTGAATGGCTGCTTTAAATCCTTGGCATTTGACTCCAGACACCCAGCCAGTGAAAAAAGAAAATTGCACATTAAGCCACTTGTGAAAAAGAGCTCTGACAGAAAAAGGACTAGAGTAAAAAAAAGTGGTGCAAGAGGGGAAGCACCTAGGGGAGAAATCAAAGAAAAAACGACGGAGAGCATAGTTAGAAACATGATTGTTGGGGACCTACCGGATAAACACGCCTCTCACGAGCTGCGCCGGATCGCCAGCAGCCTGACAGCATCCAGCAGCACCAGGGAAAACCATTTGCTTGCCTCCTTCGGAGAAAGACGATTTGAAAAGACAGTTTTGAAACCAGACTATGAGAATCGTAAAAGCGATGCTCTGAAGAACATGCTCCAAGGGGATTTGTTTTCCAGTGCGTCTTTGGAGAGAGAGAAGAGTTCACTGGGCATTTTGTGCAGTTCCAAATTACAAATACACTATTCTGCATCTGATCCTGGTATTCAGAAAAAGCAAACTGAATCGGATTCATCCTCTTCCCTCTCAGATGGTGGGAACAGTGATGTGGACACCACGGACCAAAGTTCAGAGAGAGCTTCTGGCGCTCTCAAAGTTAGTGATTTTTCAGATAAAGTGGAGAAGGAATTTCCTATGACATCAAGTGGAAACATTAAGCTTTCCATGTATCTTTCTCGGAAGAGCAGTAGGAGGGCCAGGAAGAAGTCATACAGAGATCGCAGATCTCTGGGAGGCTCAGTAACCAGCAGACTTGATGCTAAATTTGCACGTGGGGGGCTTGAAGTGGGCTTCTCTGATGCTGAGATGTCATTGACTGCTCTTGAGTGCTCTTCAGATGTGAGAAATGACAATCTTTCCCTAGCAGACAAGCCCACTACTCCCCAAAGTGTTTCCAAGGATGGCTCCTGGCCTGCTGTTGCAAATCAAGCAATCTTAAAACAGAAAAGCATGAAATTGTCCCGAATCAGGAGTATAAAATGCAAACATAAAGAAAAAGTTTCTGGGTTGGAGCCTTCTCTTGCAGAAGAGGAGGGTGGTGTGAATCGCTGCTCTTCTGATACCAAAGGTTTCTCTGGCCTTCAGAGAGATTCTCTTCAGAGAAGCGCAAAAGCTGATGGTCAGAAACTGTTAAACAACGCGCACGAGAAACCCAGGGACTCTGCCGAGATAGAAACGGCCGTGGTGAAGCACGTCTTGTCAGAGCTGAAGGAGCTGTCTTACCGGTCCATGGGCGACGATGCTGGTGACGCTGGCACTCCAAAGGCCACCGTGCCCTTACTGTTCTCTTCTGCCTCTGGTCACGGTCGTTTGCCTATTGAGCCAGATTACAAATTCAGCACCTTGTTGATGATGTTGAAGGATATGCATGACAGTAAGACAAAAGAGCAGCAACTGATGACTGGTCAAAATATAGTCCCGTTTCGAAATACCGGCACAGCTGATGGCTCTGGAAGCAATTCTGCGAGTGGTCTGAAGTCCTTGTCTATTGTAGGTCCCCCATATAAAATAGAAAAAAATGGAGATTGTGTCCAGGAAACAGTAAATGCAAACTCTGCTCTAAGCAACTCCTCATTTTCACGCAATCCTCCAACCAAGTTGACAGGGATTGGTGCTAGTAAAAGGGAGCCTGCGAGTACTGCTGTTTCTGGGACAAACGGCACAAACTGTGTGTCCAAACGCAACTGTTCAAAATCTAAGCAGTCATCAAAGCTTGGAGATAAAACAGTTTCAAACAGAAAGGACTTAAAACCAGGAGGGCCAAGTAAGTTGCTAAGTCGGTTATCCAGAGATTCAGGAGAACATGCATTCCGCGTTCACGGTTCGGTTACCAGTCCTCTAGGTAATGAAGCGGAAGATGCTGGGAGGAAAGAGTCTGTTGATTTAACAGAACATTCAACTGATGAAGACTCTGCCTGTTTATCTGATGACAATTTAGATCGTATTGGAAGGAGACCTGAAGCTGGTAGAAATATTGAGAGCTGCACTTCTGCTGAAAATGGGGAGAGTCCAGACTTGGATTCAGAGGCAAATAGTGAGAGCTCTCTTGGTGATGAGTCTAATGATATAAATCACGTAGCACCCAAAAAGCGATGGCAGCGTTTTAACCAAAGCAGTGCTAGATCTAATAAGCACATCAGTAGATCTAGGGAACAAGGAAACTTGGAGAGTGCCTTTGGCCTGAATTCTCATGGCTTTTCACTGAAGGGAAATGAGTGCTTGGGACGTAGGCATTCCCCTCATTCCAAGGTGCTTGAGGGAGAGCTGACAGATCAGGACTATAAGAATCGTTTAGACTTAGTTGAGAAACGTTTGAATGTATGTGGTAAGCCAAACAACAGTGTGATGGACTCAGAAACAGAGCTTGGCAACTTTGCTCCCCAGTCTGAATTCTCTGCACAAGGTAAGGGAGCTGGACTTGCGCCAGAGTGTGTATTTGTATACATTTTATACTTTTTAATTTAAAGCAAAAGTTATGGAACTCGGGGCTGTTTGACGACATGGAGATGTGTACATCCGAGCTGAAGAGGTGTGATACGTTGGTGTTTGGTTCTCTGTAAGCCTGCACAACAAAGGCAGCAGAGCAATTATGGGATTTAGCTTAGCTTTTCGGTCAGAAAGTTTAAATACACAAATCATTAGTTCCTCCACAGTGAAAGGTAAAATAGCATCCTTCAGAGATTGGGATTTTTTTTTTTAACTTACCCCTTTATTATGTGTTCCTTAAAGCCACGTGCTTGGTGTTAGCCAGGTGAGTGTTAGAAAGCTGGGGGAAACTGAGCCTCAATGGCTGCTCTTTTATTTATTTTATTTTTTTTTCCCAGTGCTGTTTGATGTAGAGTCTGCCTTGGGTTTGTTCTATAGGATTTCATCCAGACAATGTGTTGGTTTTCTGGTGTTTTAGTGTGGAATTTTATTAGCTGCTAATAATGAATTGGGGAACCCTACAGATTTCCTGATTTACAGCTTGGGTGTGGCTGCCTGAGGGGTGAAGGGGAGAACAGAAGAGGGGGAAGCTGCCAGGGAGGCTGGGCTGGAGGTGGGTCTGGAAGATGGCAGACGGAGTAAGGCAGCATTACTGAAGGGAAATGACCTTGGAAGGAGGAGACTTCTGAGGAACACAAGGTCAGACAGCCCTGCCTCTCCCACAGAAATGGGGACGTTTGGTTAAAGCCAAAAAAACCCCAGGAAACAAAAGGGGGTGTGTGGAGGCACTAGGTCCAGCAGAACCATGTTCAACACATACCATCCTCTGGCTTCTGCAAAGAATCTGGGGAAGCAAATCTTAATGAGAACAACAAAATCAAAGTTTTATGTGATTTCACCAAACTCAATTGCTCTAATCTATTTGCAGTATCATAAATTAATATAACATGACAGAATTTTGAAACTGTGCATTTTGTTGTTTATGTGTTCCCTCAGTGCACGTTTTGGTGCGTGTATTTTGCTATCAGTAGTTGCTGGAGGTTGCCTGCATCTCTGTTTCAGTGTAGAAAAGGCAGCTCCTGGCTTAGTGGTCACAGGACCTGCCCAAGACAAGTCAGAGCAGGCACAGAAAACGAACCCATAGGGTGTAACACAGGGGGGAAGATTCAGGTTTGAAATCATGACAAGCTTAATCGCTCACCGACTCCTCTGGCTGTGGCTCGTGTTTTTGAGGACTTGAGTGTTCCCAAAGCAGGTGAGAGGGTGCAGGTTTCTCTGGGGCTGTCAGGGCTCTGCCGCAGGAGTGTCACCGAGCTCCTCGTTCGCACAGGATGCGGCCAGGTTCTTACGGCTTCACGGTGGTTTTGCAATGGAAGCGTCCCTGTAATGTTGCTGTGTGAGCTGAAGGTGCAAGCCTACAGGGAGAGCTAGAGAAGAAGAGCTGCTGAGAGGTAGTAATGTTAGGAAACAAAGAGCAGAGGAAGGCAGCAGGCTCCTGGGTGAGGTAGCTTTGGTGGAGGGGAGTCCAGAGCTGTCCTGGTGCTGCACACAGGGATGCAGCGAGGTCTTGGGTTTGCTTGCAAAAGTGACAGATCAGCAACCACAGTGTAATCCCCCTGTCCTGAATAGCAGGTGAGCCTTGAAGCACACCTGAAGCTTATCTGTGCAGATGTGCCATGGGGAGGCACTGGAGCCTCCCTGTATGAGGAGCTGTCTGGACTGCTGTAACATCCCCAGTGTGCTGGTGGTAGCCAGTAAACCTCTGATGCTGTGAAAAGCCCATTCATGGAAACCAATCTTCCTTTTAAATCAGGCAAGGCCAATTACATAGAAAGTAGAGTGATGCTGGAAGGTAGACTTACTGCAGCTTGTGGAGGAGAAGGAGTTTCCTCTGTTTGCCAACCCTTTGAGAAGATGGGGCTCATCTTTGTCTGAAGCAGGCAGAGTATCAGTGTAAGAGATCACAACAGATTGCAGTCACAACTGTAATTTCCACTAAGCTCAAATTATATAAAGTCTTCATCATAGTTGAATGGCAACATCTGGCATATTTTTGCTACAAACTTTGTGGTGTGATTTAGAGCAAATAAGGCAGAAGTGAAGATTGGTGGAATTTGCTGACGTAAAACATTTTTATAAATAATAGTTTCATCAGGTATGTGATTTGCCAGTGCCAATCAGACTGCATTTGGGACTCTTGTACGGGATTTGCTTTGGGGAAAAAAATGCAGTTGAGCCAGCCCTTCTGGCACGGTGCCGTGTGCTCTGCTGCGTGGCTTTGGGGCTCTAAATAGTTGCCTAGTGAGGATATTCATCCTATAACTGGTTATGTGCTGAAATGTGTATTTCACCCAGGCACCTGTGCAGAGTGTTAGTAGAGGCTGAAAATAGCAGTGTTTGAAAAGTTGCTCCTCTCTTCTCTTCTCTTTTGGCCAAGTTTGACGTTTTCATGCTGGTTTAACCACAAAGCCACAATAAAGTGTAGCAATCTTGTCCAACATCCCTGTTCTGAAGAGTTGCACTGGAATGCTTTGTTAGAAAATGTTTCTGTTTAAAAGAAGAAAAAGCCACCTCCTAAACATGAAAAGAAGCAAAGAGAATATTTACTGTTTGTCCCTAAACTTCCAGGAGACTGCACGTGTTTTTGTGACTAGGCAATTCTTTTGACAATATTATGAAATAATTTTGAAAACTAAAAAAAAAAAGGGGGGGGGGAAGTCAGAGGTATTCTGGGAAGTGAGAAAGAAACATAAATTTACATTGTCTTGCTTTTGCAGCGTGCTAAGTAGAGGTGATGAAGAGAATCAGGGCTCTCTTTTTGGAGCTTGCCATGCGTTGGAGTGTTGAGGTGGTGTGGCATGGCTGGGTAGGTTTGTATCGGGGAAATACCTGCTCCTGGGTTTCCCTGCCATGGTGCAGCATTGTGCAAATGCAAAGACATGATCCCTGAAGAGCCTGCAGTCGCTGCAAGGACTGTTTGCTCCCTGATCTCATTGTGGAATCTATTGTTGGGAAGCAAAGGCAATAAATGGGCTTGCAGTAGCAGATGGGGAGTACAAGGCTGTTGCAGTATATACAAAAGTACGGCAGGGAGGAGGGGAAGGGAAGGAGTTAGGCTTATGTGTTACTAGTCTGACTAGCCACTGAATGGGAAAACAGTGTTTTCCTGTGCCCCTGTGTTAAAACCAAAGGAGTTTGGGTTAACAGCAGAAGTAGCATGGTGAGTCTGACTTGTTAATGCTCTTAGGTTTTGGTAAAAGTACTGCAAGAAGGTTAGATGTAGTTTGTCTAGAGAGATGTTGGGTGAAATTCCAGGAGCCTCTCAGTCAGATAACAAATCAAAAAACATTAGATATCTGAACTGCTTGAAGTCCCTTAGGTCTCTAAAAATCCCACCTGCTGTGTCAGGATTGTGGAAAATAGGAAGCTCAAAAATTTTAAGGCTGTATCAAAGAGAAAGAAGTATCAGGGCTCTTCCCACATGGAGCCTCTGGAAGAGAAGGGGAGGAATAACTGTTACCTACAAATCATGAGGAGAATTTTGTCTTGTGATCATCTCAGAAACACAGTCTTGAAGCTGCTTTCCTTTTTCTTAGTACATTCAGAGAGGAAACGCCTTAGAAAGCCAAGTAAACGGCTTCTGGAATATGCAGAAGAATATGATCACTTATTTGCACCCAAGAAAAAATCAAAGAAGGGTCAGGAGCAACTGCAAAAGGTGGGTGAAGACTAATGTGCTCTCAGTGGTTATTACTCTGGGGCTTTGGGCTGCATGCTTTTGATATGTTCTTGCTGGCTGAGTGTTCTTGCTGTGTGCAGTGCTGTGCAGGACAAATGTTTCCATCAATGTGTTTCACTGTGCTAGGTGAATTCTGTGGTGAGGCCTGAATTTGAAGGAGGTCTTCCTGCACAGTGCAGTCCTGACAGCGATACCCAGCAGGGGCAGAGTTCTTTGGTTTCAACTCCATCTTCAACCAAAGAGTCACCTCCCATCCTTGAAGCAGAGTGCACCTTCCAAGAACTAGGAACCCATTCCACTGATCCCAGTGATCAACTTCTAGAAGGACCTTCAGAGTTTCCAGAGCTGGTCCTGTCTTCCTCAGATGTTTCTGAAGTTTCTGCTTCTCCAGATGCAGAGGAGAGATTCCTGAAGTCAGGTAAGTAAGTGGAGGTTGTGTGATTCTTCTCCTGTAAGTGAAATGTGTCACAAGTTCAGGGGAAATTGTTGCTTTGGTCAGAGTGAAAAGATTAGTAGCTGTTGATCTGTTAGTTTGATTTTGCTTTGCTTTATGCAGTGACCATTACCAGTGCTGGGAAGGGAGAGAGGGCAGGTGCATAACTCCTTCTCTGAGTCCTTGCCATCTGTGCTTGCAAACAGTGGCATTCCTTTAGCTTGAAGGTCTCTTGCTGCTGTTAAACCCCTTTGGATGAACACTGCTGGACTGAGGTTGATATGCAAAGCCTAATCTGCATAGCCCACAGGGTGACCTTTTGCTCTCCTGGTCAACTCAGGGAATTGGAGCACAGAAATCCCTCTGGAAAACCCTTTTTTCTTAGAGGTTCTAAGCATCTGTAGAAGCTGTTGGGGACTTGTACTAGCAGCAGTCCAGGGCCTTAGCTTTCAGCAAGGCACAGTATACAAAGAGCATCTGACCAGCAAGCAGATTAACAGAGTAGGATGGGTAGGAAGCTGTTTCTGTGGAGTACACTCACAGCACTGCAATTTTCTGGTCATTTTAAGCTTATGCTGTTGCCACAATTAGTGTGGATGAACTCAGGTCTAGCAACTTGTTACCTCCCGAGTGCCAGCAAAAAGCTTGAGCAGGAAACAATGCAGGTTACAGCTAGTTTGTTTGGGGCGTCTTTTCCCAGGTAGTTTTAACTGGGAGCACATGTTTATCCTGTTTACTATGTACAGCATGAATGCTGGTGTGAGTGGTGTGGGAGTGGAAGCAGGGCTGTGTTTGTCAGTGGTAGGACTGGCTTACGCTAGATCAAAGTGATTGGGAAAGTATGATCTGAATTGCCCTGCCAGGATGTGTTACCTGCTGGAATTTGGATTTTTGTATTACATACTGAGCTGTGCCTGAAGGTCATGGCAGACTGAGGTCCATTTTTGTGGAAGTTGTACAGAAACAGGTAATTGGTATCTCTGCCCAGGAGCTTATGATCCCCAAGACAGGGTGAAGCAGATTGTTTTAAACTGTTGTCTGATAGTTGCTTGGTGGTCTTTGACTGAAGAAAAGACAACCCCCATTTATCTGATGTGAAGAGTTTCATTGCAGGAAACTTTGAAAGGAAGCGTCAAAGGAAGCCCACTAAAAAGCTCTTGGAATCCAATGATTTGGACACCACCTTTATGCCAAAGAAGGAGGAGTGGACTCCCCCAAAGAAGGTACTTTGCTTCTAGCTCTTTTGAAAGCCAGATAGAGAATGAGCCCAGACAGCAGACCCTGCTGAATGAGACACCGTGCAATGGGCTGCGCTTTCTTGTTGGCTATGGCCCAGGAGCAGAGGTCCACCATTCCCAAAGGTGCTGGTTGCTGTGTTAGGATGAAGAAATCTGCTGAATACAGATGTGTTCCCCACCCCTTCTCACTTGTAATGGGGGCTGGGTAGTTTTGGCTGTAAAATCTCCTTTCTTCATTGGTTTATATGGAAAAGGATTCATCTGGTTGCTGGCTAGGAAGGTGTGAGCAGAAATGTTCTACGCAGAGGCTTTCTGTCACTGTTGTAGTGTACCTTGAGCTTGAACCTAAGGCTTTGTCCTTTTCCATCAGATTCCCTGCGAGCAGTGTTTCCTTTGTTACCTTCCCAAGCAGGCTGGTGAATGGTATGTAAGTGCAGAGCTTGTGGCAGGATGGAGGCTTGAGCTATATCACACATCGTATGCAATGCTTGGTGCAGATTTTTTAAGAAAATGCTGCTCTTCTCCACTAGATACCCAATATTCAATGACATAGTTTAGAAAAGAGCAACTTGTAAAGATTTATTTCAGGTGGTGTACCTGCACAAGACTTGTTGCCACTGTTTCTGAGGTTGATTTATAACAGTTTTCCTCCTTTCCTTTTTCTCTCTCTGCATGGCACAGTCTTAATACAGTTATCATGGTTGCAGAAATGCAGAGGCCAGCATATTTCAGCCTTAAGCTCCATAAAAGTGTAAAGCCAGAAGAGAGTCTCTATTCCCAGCAGTTTACAGGGTGTTAGCCTTCTTGGGAGAGCTCAGGAAACAGCGGATGATGCTGGTGAGCACAAGACACAGCAGACTCAGCATTCCTCCCTGCCCAGAGACTGACTTCTCCATGTGGGATCTATCACACACACAAAACAAATGTTTTTTTGTAAAGTCTCTAATAACTGATTAATTCATGACCTGAGCTGTAAGATGTTGCAGTTGTTTGTAAAGGCTCTGAGGAGGAACATGCATCTCTGATTTGAATCTGGTGACTTGACTCTTTTGTGTATTTGTAGGGCACTGGCCCTTCGGAGAGTGACAGCTCTGAGCTCTACTCACCAGCCCACTTCTCGGAGCTGGGAGAAGGTAAGTGAAGGCAGGACTGTGGGGGTAAACTGTTGGTGATGTTTGTATCAGTGCCTGTGGCTTTGTGTGCATGAGGGCTTATGTGTTCTGTGCTCTCAGAGGGTGCTCACCTCAGCTGAGGTAGTGGCATTAAAAATAGGTACAGAGATTATTTATTTATCAAAGGTAGTGTATGTCTTTGATTTCCCCATGGAAAGTGCAGATAATGGGTTCATGTTTCCATGAGAAGATGTTCAGTTCTCATTCATAGTCTGGGTGCTTGAAGGAAACTCGTCAGTACAGATCCTGTACCGGTGCCCTGTCTTTTGCCTGATGGCGTCCTGTGACCAGGCTCAACGGTGGCTGCCCTGTCCTGTGGGCAGTTGTGCAGTTGCATTGTATTCCCTCCCTGTCTGCCTTTTGTGTCACACTGGTATCAGTGTGAGGAGGTAGTTGTCAGTGTTTGATTGGCAATGTAAGCTTTGTGTTGGTAGCATTTCTTCTTTTCTGCTGGGGGACTGTCCCAGGAAAGTCAGCGATACTGTTCATCAGCTTAGCAAAAGCAGCTTAAACCAGGAGGAATCAGTGGTCCTCTGGTGGTTGCAGGACAGAGGGCAGACTGACTGGAGGCTGGTGATGCCCCAACCCTTACTCCCTCAAAGACAGCAGGACCCAGCCTGAAGGTCTTGGAAAGGGCATAGAACTCGCTGGTGGTACCTGTAGCAAGGGAATTATTTCTGCCTTTTTCTTGAGTGGTCTTTCTGTTGCATCTCAGCTTCTGAAAAGCTCTTGGAGAAGCAGCGGAAGCGGAAGAGACAGCGCCATCCCTCTGCTGCAATGCATTCCAAGAAGGAGAGAAATGAGGAGGGGCTGGGGGAGACACCACACTCTGAGGTACAGTTGGGTCTTCCTACGTGCTGTCATCCCTCTAACCTGTCTGCTACTTCCCAGGGCACTGGGCAGAGCCTAGGCCAGCTCATCTTTGGCTGGCTGGTGTGTCAGCTGGGACTTTTTCCCACTGTTGTAGTTGCATGAGCTGGGGTTGAAGCTGAAGGTATCACCTTGATTTAGTAGCTATTTTGTGATGACTGCTTAACTCGGGCTTAGTTTTTAAGCTGCTACTCCGCTAATTTTGCAGGAGAGAGGCTGTTCTCATCTGATGGAGCCAGGTTTTTCCTGGCATCTTGCTTTGCAACTGAGAAGGTCTAATTGCTGTAAAAGGTCTTCTCTGGTGGTGGGGGGAATCTTCCCCTTTTATGCACCAGCATGAAGCACAAGCACTGGACTGTGGACTTCAACCCCTTCCTCCACTTGCCCCTGCATGCCAGGGTGAGCTCAGAGCCATGTTGGAGGGGATGGGGGGACGGGGGGTCTGTGACTGCTCACAGGAGCCTCTGATAACATTCTGCCATCCAGCAGAAATAATTGAGGTAACTCCCTTCTACTGCATCCCAGCAGTACAAATATCTCTGACAAGCACGTTTTGCCTTTTAGGAATGAGCCAGGTATCACCCAGTGTAGGGGAAGCAAGACTTTTCCTGGGAGAGGCGGGACACCTCTGGGCCTCTCACCATCGCCTCTCACTTCCAGTGGCCCAGGTTCAGCAGCAGGCTGTTCTGTCAGGATAGTCAGTATGTATTTCAGGAGCCAATTATAGACATATATTGTTATGTTTGTTGTTATTATACAGCTTCCAGCAGAGCACAGACCTCACTTCACTTGTCTGAGCAGTGCCAGCCACCCAGCTGCTACTGCTTTTTGCAAAAGGCATTTCTGATGGGGAATGATAAAGCGGGATGATACCTCTGGGCTATGCAAGCCTTCCTGTACTAGTGTTAGTACTCTTTCTGAAGTGTGCTCATCTGGAATCACGTTTCAAAGAAGCCTGTACAAATATCTTTGCCAATGCTGGGGGGTAGTTAACATTATCTACTGTTATGCACCCACTGAGAGACTGGCTTAGCCCTGGGCCAGCAAATTCTCCGTGAATCTTGTATAGGGAAAAGAAAAGAGGGGGCAGTTCAGAGCAGCAAAGTAGCTAGGTCATGGCTCTGAATCCTGCACCCACCATTCACTGCAGAGGAAGCTCAGGAGTCTTAACTGCCTCTAGCTTTAAGATGTCTGTGTTGAATACCTGAAGTTAGGTATGGTAAACCATGCCAAAAAACCCTGGCAATGCTTGACACCTTTTGCCAGCATCCATTTCTCTGTGACTGTGTCTCTTGAGCCGCTGTGGTGAGACTGTTCACCCCTTGGTTTAGGTGAGTGCCTGGGTACCGGTGAGTAGTGGGGTGCTGTGGAGATGCAGTTGGGCTTTCGTGTAGAATTTGGGTCACGTTGATCCCTAAGAGACTTTCACACACCTGGCAAGGAACCTCACTTTCTGCAAAACTGTGCTAGAGGACATAGAGGGTCTGGTGATACCAGTGAAGCCTTGGATCCAGGTGCTTTAAGAGGAGAGAGGGCAGAGGAAAACTTGTGTGCCTGGGCTGAACTAAGCAGCTTTCTCTGTCCTTGCCTGTCTGTGAAGTCAGGAGAGCAAGTTCACAACATCAGGGCAGCAAGGGGATGGAAAATGCTGTTGAAATGGTTGTCAAGGTTGTGATCCAAGGTCAGGCTGTGCCAAAGAACAGGCCAGGCTTTTGAGGACGTGCCAGATACAGCAGCAGAGATAGCTCTGGATGAAGACTCAAGATGAGAGATCTGCCCTCTGTAGGAGGTATGTAGTCTTGCAGTGCTCATGCTGGGGAGGGGAAGGAGGGGGTACAGTGTGACAGGTTTTTTTTGAATGGTGCCCTTGAATGGCGATTCCCTTCTCTCTGTTCACAAAGCACAAGTGTCTGGCCTTGCCCATCCTGCTTAGCTCTGGCATTCCCTTCCCTATGTGCTTCTGGGAACACTGATTAAAATAAAGCTGAGATCCTGGAGTGTGAAATGTGCCAATTGGCCAACTGTTTGCAGAACCAAATAGGATGGGCTTGGGCTGAAAGAGTAGGGCTAGAGCATGCTGTGCCACACTGGGCACTGTGGGCCCCGCTGTTACGGTAGCATTGGTACTAGTAAATGCTTTCGGACCTGAAGAGGGAGTTGCTCGTAATATTATGACTCCTAGATGCATTTTATTCTCCTGTTCCATTAACATGTGAAAAGTGGCCATCAGGGTTCAAAAGAAGGAGTCCTAGCAGTAGAAACCACCAGAAGGATAGACAGAGAAACCAGTTTGAATCCCTAATATCTCTGTAGCAAATTGAGTATGCCCCCCACCTTCTGAAACGCTATCTTGAAACCTTAGCTACAGCAGGAGGCTAGTGCCACTGACCACAGGATGGGTGGTGCTTGTCTACCAGCACCTTGCCCCTCCTGACAGGGACCTCGGTGGCCACGAGAGGGGCTGAGCTCACTTGGGTCTGTAACACTGGGGCCCCAGCATAAGCAGAAGCTGCAGCTGATGTTGTTTGCACATACCAGTAGCTGATTAACCCTGCTCTTGTTCTTCGTTACAGTGACCCCTGCAACCCTGAGGTCACTGCTGAGCTGAGCAGAAGAGGGAGCACCTATGTAGGAATAGGAGGACCTGAGCTGTACCCAGTCCTTGGAGCACTGGTTGCTGGTGCTGCTCCTGGAGCATTCCAGGAGCCAGTGCGAGTGTTTGGGCCAGAGGGCTGTGCTGCAGCAGATTGCGTAATTCCTAGCAGAAATAACAGCTGTGGGAGCAGAAGTATCGTAGCACTTAGGTTGAGAAGATACTATTGAGTATAGAGGTGAAGGTGACTGTTTTGTTCTTTGATGGCCTTTTTACCAATGGCATAGAGACCTTTCCCTTCCCTTTGCCAGGGCTGTGTGGTAGGGTGGCAGCAGCTCACGTGCTCGGTGTCAGTATTCCTGCGGCTGCGTCGCTGCCAGCCTTTCAGCAAGACTCTGATGATAGTCTGCAAGGCTGTACACTGTATGGTGTGTTGGACTGGCAGTAGTTTGTAGCTGGGACTTTACTTTGTGCTCAATAAAGGAAATCTATACCATTCTTCTTTGTATTGTGTGCTTTAATATACTGTCAGTGCACCTGTGCATCCCTGCTCCATGGAACTCGTGTGGCTTTAAAATGTTTCCAAATAAAAGCATGCTACTACATTCAAGGAATGAAAACAAAAACAAAACAAAAAAACCCCACAAACAAAGGAAGTTTCCTTATCTGACCAGAATACCAGCTCCAGGTTCTTTAAACTTTGGGAGATCTTTCTGCTCTTGTTTTGCCCATAGTAATAGTGTGTTCAGGGGACATTCCATTCAGCTTACAAGCTTTAGGAGCACCACAACTCGGGCTGATATGCCCCTACACAGAAAGTGGTGCAAAGCTCTCTTGTGATTGTTAGCTGGGCACCTGGCACTGAGCAGACTTGAAGGTGTGGAGAGTGATGGCTGCTGCTCCTGCCAGCAGTTTGAATTCCTCACAAGGTCTTTCAGTGGCAATACTGCCACTCCAGGACAGCAGTATCTTGTGGTGGAAACGAGCATCTCCAGGGTAGCTGCTGCTCTTCTGCCCTCTAACAGTGTCTGCACTGGTCCCACGGACACATTGGAAGGTGTCCATCCACCTTGGGAAGCCTTTTGGTAGGGTCTCTGACTTGGCCCATGAAACCCACCTGCTGTGCAGGATGCTCTCACAGCAGATGTTGTGATCAGTGCTGGGATACTTGTACAGGACAGGTGCTTAAGCGTTGCCACCAGGCAGAATGGTGGTGTGAGTGGCTGGCTGCACTGTTTACGTTAGCCAGCTAGTACATCCTAAAGCCAGCCTTGAGTACTTATGTGCCTGTGTTTTACATGGGTTAGGACAAGCTGAGATGAGTGTGGGGAAAAGTCTGGCTCATTTGCTGGGTGACAACTCTAATAAAAATCATTGCAAGTTTTTCATTTGCATTTCCAGTGCGAGCAGATATCAGCGTGCAGGATGCTTCAAACTGTTTCAGCCTACCTGATGTGTTTCCATGCAGGGCAATACATTTCTTCCTTGACTATGACTTTTTTTCCTCAGAGAAGGGTTGTACACAGGAAAATAATTGTATTGAGTGTGTATTTTTTTAAATGGCCTAGTAAACTAAGAACTCTTTCCTTTCTTGCAAGTCTTCTGGGGAACTGTATGGAGGATGTTCTATCCAGGGTGGGTAGCACACACAGGCCAACTGCCAAACCTGTTATGTGCTCAGTGGTTGAATTTGTAGTTACCATACTAGGACAGGAACTTCCAACAGCCCTGATTCTGGATTTCTTTTTAAAGGGGGAGACATCAGTTCATGGGACTGCTGCAAGCCCTAAAGAGGGTAATGAAGAGGGATCAGAGAATGACCATGGAGTGCCTTCATCCAAGAAGATGCAGGGGGAGCGTGGAGGAGGAGCAGCTCTCAAGGAGAATGTGTGTCAGGTAATGTTCTTGAAGAAGATATCTTTGAAATTGTACCACTATGAAGTTTTTTTTTCATGTAACTTCTGGCTTATGGTAGTGCCCCTGCTAAGCCTAGGTAGCCTCAAGGAGCTTATTGTAGAATTAACCATTTTTTTGTGCTCTGAATCAAACCTTTCCTCTGTGATTGCCTCTCTTGCTAAAGGCCAGAAGTGTTAGGGAGATGTGACCAATGTAGGATTCGTTTTAGCCAATGCATGGTAGCAGGGACTGGATGGCAGATGGGAGTGGAGATGCACAAACCACCTGAACTTACTGACACCAGGAAAACTTAGCATTTTTTCTGCTGGGGCCTCTGCTGGCAGTCCTGGTGAGCACAGGGATTGTTGCTGTTTGGGATGAGTTGGGAAAGGAGGTTGCTCAGAGCTGACGTTGTGCTTCCTTCCCCACAGATCTGCGAGAAGCCGGGGGAGTTGTTGCTGTGTGAGGCGCAGTGCTGTGGTGCTTTCCACCTGCAGTGCCTTGGGCTCTCCGAGATGCCAAAGGGCAAATTCATCTGCAGTGAGTGCTCCACAGGTACGGCAACTTCTGTGAGTGCAGGACTGGACGCTTGCTGCCCGCTTATCTGGTGCTTCCTTTGCTGGATGAAGTCCCTGCAGTAGGGCTGCTAAGTGGCTCTCAATCCTCTGATTATTGATTTTATGTTTGATAATGAATTTCTAATTAATTGCTCTTCCTGTTGACTCGGGTACATGGTGTGGGAAAAAGTGAATGTCCAGGATCTGGTGGAAAAGAAAAAGGGAAACTCTTACCTGGGGCTCGGAAGAGAGAGCTGATAGGGAGGAAGAGTCTGGATCAGGCTGGAAAGGGGGAAATGTCTAAGTAGTGTTGTTTTTCTCTGTCCTGAGATCATAACTACAATGATTTTTTTTTTAATTTTATTTTTTATTTTTTAAATTTAGAGTGATATTGTAGCCACAGGTGAAAACAGCTTGCAGCAGAGACCTGTGCTTTGGAGTAGGTACAGCAGGTTGGGAAGCTCTGCTGTGCTAATATGCAGCCTGATAGAAGTGTCAGGTCTTCATTTAGCCCTTTGTTATAACTGGTATCATGTCTCTTGCTCTTTCTCCAGGGGTCCATACCTGCTTTGTGTGCAAGAGCTGCGGGGAAGATGTAAAACGGTGCTTGCTGCCCCTCTGTGGGAAGTATTACCACGAAGCATGCATACAAAAATATCCACCCACAGTCATGCAGAACAAGGGCTTCCGATGCTCCCTGCACATATGCATGACTTGTCATGCTGCTAACCCAGCAAACATCTCTGCATCTAAAGGTACTGAAATCTGGGATGGTCTGGGGGATGCAGTTAGAAGCTTTTTTCCTTTGTTTCATGTCCACTGTGCAGTTTCCTGGTGCGCTAGTTCTTTATGTTGATTTTCTGTCCTTGCCATAGTGGAAGGGGTGGTGTCCTTATGTGAGAATGCTGCTCATCAGCACTCCTGATGGTCAGATATGGCAAATAAAATGTTCTCATCTGCCCAGATGCTTGGATGCCTGCACGTCCAGCGATGCCACATGCCTTTCTGTGTTTTCACATAGGCCTCTGGAGCTGTACAAACACTCGTATTTCTCCTTTGTGCTTTTCATTGTGCTGGTACTGCAGATGGTGCCTGCTTAGCAGCACTGGCTACAAAGGCAACGGCACAGAGCAGCGTGGTGAAAACTATGATATTGATCTACTTTCTTGTGATGTAAACTCTTGCCTTGTAGTAGTGACACCTTCGGGCTGAGCTTCTCAGGCATACATTTGTTTAAACTGTTTGCAGCAATACCTTGACCTTTATCTCACATTATTAAACTTAAAACTTTTATGTAATTGCCTTGTACATTTGCTTCTAAAGCAGCTTTTCTTTAAATCTTTGGTATCTTAAGACAGGTGCCAATAAGAAAAACTCTATTTTTATCCTCAGGGTCTCTGTTTAAGTTGTCTTTTTTTCCCCACATATCAGTGTTTGGTGTAGAAGACAACACTAAGGCCTAAAGCCCGCAGCTGACCGCTTCCCCACTGAACATTTGTGTTGGGGTCGTCTGGCTGCTGCTTCTTGGTGGCCAGATTTGCCCCTTTCCTCCTGCCCCTTCTCCCTGTTAAAGTCTCCTGTGAGGTACTGAAAACAGGCTCTCAGAAACCTTAGATAAATCAGGCCTGAGGGCAATTCCAAATTCTCCCTTCTGGAATTTCAGGGTAAAATCTGAGAAAGTGGAGAGGCAAGTATCGATATTTTCAGAAGCTACATGGATTGGTTTCATTATGTGCTGCTAAGCAGTTGGAACACCCCTTCTGTAATTACTGTCTGAACTTATTTGCTAATTATTTGTGAATGATAGGAAGCAGTCCCAGTCTGTGAACTCTTGAACTGTTTCTGCACAGCGTGCAGGAGGTTTTTCACTTCTAAATAATGCAATTGTATATATATTATATACAAAAATATATATGTAATTTTATATATATATTCTGTTATATTAATTAATTCAATGGGAATCTAGTAAGTCTGCCATAGATGGTCGTTAAAAATTAAAGGTCAGTTTTCTTTTCCAAAGGCTGCCTATGGTTGCTCATTGTGAGTGTAGGTATCACTAGAGGCTGGTTTTGGCAGGACCTCTGGAGGTTCAGTGTGTCTCCGGTGTGTTCTGGTGCCAGGTCGCTTGATGCGCTGCGTGCGATGCCCGGTCGCGTACCACTCCAACGACTTCTGCCTCGCTGCGGGCTCCGTGGTTCTCGCCTCCAACAGCATCATCTGCCCCAACCACTTCACTGCACGCAGGGGCTGCCGCAACCACGAGCACGTCAACGTCAGCTGGTGCTTTGTCTGCTCAGAAGGTGAGATGGTCTGTGCTGGATTCCCTGTCACCAAGCAAAGCCCTGACAAGAAGTCCTTAGAGCAGGCAGCAGCTTTGCCTGTGCAGAGTGTGCCAGTGAGAACTGCAGAGAACAGCTCCTCTCCATCCCTGTTTAAGTCCAACTTCAGCCTACAACTTTTTCTGGATCCTTATAAGGGTTCTTTCTAGAGCACGAGCTGTTTCAGAGGGTTTGCAGAAGAGCATCAGACCCTTTTCTCAGCTTCTGTCTGGACATGTGGAGTCCAGGGCTTCTGCACAGTGACTCTGATAAATTCCTTCTCCTTTTCCTTGCAGGGGGCAGCCTTTTGTGCTGCGAGTCCTGCCCAGCTGCCTTTCACCGTGAGTGTCTAAACATTGAGATGCCAGAGGGAAGCTGGTATTGTAATGATTGCAAGGCAGGCAAAAAGCCACACTACAAGGAAGTAGTCTGGGTGAAAGTTGGGCGCTACAGGTAGGTGAAGTTTAGAACAGGCTTGTTCCCATCCCTTCTCCATGCAGAGCCTGTGGTGACTGAGGTGGGAAGCTGCTCCTCTCTGAAGAGTACAATGCAGCAGCCTCTGACTTTTTTGCATGCATATAGTGGCTGGTAAAATGCATGATTTCCTCCTCCAGTAGCCTCTTGTCTCCCCACCAGCCTTTCTGGTAGCCCTCACATGTGTTTTCCCCATGTCTCCACGCAGTAGCATGCTTTTGAGGTGGTTGGAAGTGGGGACGCCGGAGGTTTCATCTGCCCTTCACTGTGTTGCAGGTGGTGGCCAGCTGAAATTTGCCATCCTAGGACAATTCCTGTCAACATCCAAAAAATGAAACATGACATTGGCGAGTTCCCTGTGCTGTTCTTCGGCTCCAAGGATTACCTGTGGACCCACCAGGCCCGTGTGTTCCCTTACATGGAAGGTGATGTCAGCAGCAAAGACAAGATGGGGAAGGGTGTGGATGGCATATACAAGAAAGGTAACTTGTCTTCCTTCATCCAGAGAGATACAGACTCTGTTTCTTTGTTCCCATTTGGAGAAGTGGTGTTCTTATAACAGAGAAAAATATCTTTGTAGAGCTAAAGTGAAATTAAATTTGCAGAATGAGCTGCTGCTTATCTGTCATCCAGCCCACCATTCATTGGTCTGGGCTTGCAGAGAGGGAGAAGAGCGTGCAGATCTTGTGAATGCTTCTCCAGCTCTGATATAGCTGCTCTAAATCAGTGAGCTGTGGCTTTCTTAGCTTCCCTGTGTCCGATAGTCTTTATCTGTATATCAAAATGCACTTGTGAATTGTTGTGAATGCAGCTGCCTGACATAGCTAGCTGCCAGTTTGGACGTTTCATGACCCACAGGCAGGTCTCTTACGGTAACTCCTGCAACTGCCCTACTGCCTTGGCCTTGGGTTGACCTCACTGGTGTCAACCTCAGGCAGCCCCACTCTGCGTGAGCAGAGGGAGTTCCTTGTAACACACTCTGTTCTCTCACTTAGCTCTTCAGGAAGCTGCAGTAAGATTTGAAGAGTTGAAGGCACAGAAAGAACTGAGACAGCTTCAGGAAGACAAAAAGAACGACAAGAAACCTCCTCCCTACAAACACATCAAGGTGAGGGCAGATGGGGGGGGCAGGTGTTGAAGAGAAGTCTTGAGCTGTCGGTGCAGGTGATTTACAGGTATACAGAAACACTTCCACTGTTTGGGTATCTGGCTGCATTTGAAGGTTACTTTGGCCCTCTTGGCATCTTCAGTCATCCTCCCCAGGAAGAATTCGTATATGTGCAGAGCTGTATGGAAGCTGGACACCAGTGGCAGAGGTACTCTGATTAACTAGCACAGATATGGTCATCTCTGTGCTGTTCATGTCTGGAGTTGTGTGGTCTGGAGGAAGCATCTCTCTACCTTGGGAACTTAGAGGAGAGTGCCAGTAGTACTGTGTGTGCTGTGTGCTGGAGTGTGTGTGCCTGCTGATGGTGAGGTGGGCACCCCGGGTGGTGCGAGACAGGAGGTGGTCAGGGTGCAGTGGAGCAGAGCTGTGGGGAGGATGGTAACCCAGAGTATCTTGTTTCATCTCTGCTATTGTTTTTTATCTCTTTCTGTATCAGTTGGTGACTGAACAGAAATACCAAAACAGATGGATGTGCTGGAATATCAGGCCTTTTGCTGAGCTTTGGGGAGCTCTTCATGTTTAGGTCTGTATTTTGAGATAGAACTGGAGCCGCAATAGAAGTCCTACAGGATGTAGGTGCATGTGCTTGAGATGTGGGTCCAGACTAATCAGAAACCCAGTGACACTGGGACTGTGTACTTTTTTCATTGCCTCTGTCTGCTCCTTCCCTTTTTTTATGTGGCAAACAATGAAAACTTAACTGATTGCTGTCACTTTTTGTTTCTAGCTAGGATTTCTAGGCAGGCAGGTATGTCCTACATGAGTTGCTGTGCAGTGTAAAGAAGAAAACTGAATGCTGTAGCAGCAGCATGGGCCAGGCAGCTTCAGTGGAGGAAATAAAATTTCTCATTATAGGTATTTTTAAGCCTGTCTCTGGATACAACATGAAGGAACTTCGGAAGAAGTCTGAAGTGGAGCTTTGAACTTTGAAATACCCTTTTAATATAAATAATAATGGTCATGGTCATTAGCCATGATAGCTTTTTTGAGGTCTGGCTGCAACCTGTTTGTCTCTGTGAAAGCAAAGCACTTTGCAGGAGCATATGGTGAATTGGAGAAGGCTTCAGGGTGGAATGACCGAAGCTGGCTGCGTCCACACCTGTCCTGGCCTTCAGAAATCAGCAGATCAGCACCTTGGGGTCCATCTCAGGGAGCACCAACATGAGAGGCTGCTGCAAAACACACTTGGGATCCTTCATCCCATCAGAGCTGTGGCTAGTCCAAGCATTGCCCTGTTTTGGAGCTGGTTTTGTATCAGCAGTGCCTCAGAGCCTGTTGGGCATGTGCTTGTGCTCAGACACCAGGGTCGCTTGGAGGGGCAGTGCCAGAGCCAGCAAGGGCCCCTCTGTCTGCCTGGTGGTGACGGACCTAATGCTGTGAGCCTGTCACTCTTAACGAGGTGATGAGCTAACAGTCTGAGTAAGAGATGGGAAGCAGCAGAGGAGAACACAGAGTGATAAGCGAGGTCAGAGGTGGGAGGCAGTACTAGGAGGAAGGGGAGACTGTATTGAACAGATTAATCAGGGGTTTCTGCAGGGTTTGCTTTTAAACAAAGGAGGAGGATCGGGGCTCTGCCAGCCTCAGGCAGGCTGCCAGTGCAGAGACTTGGCTCCGTGGGTGAGACTAGATAAATTATGTGGGGGCTGGAATAGTTTTGCTAGATGATCTCCTCCTTTTGTGTTCTTGGAGAGGAAAGGGAGCTGATGGTGTTGCTCACCTGGGCAAAAAACAGCAAGAAGCTTTTCTTCAGTGTCTTTCTCCAAAGTCCTGACTCTCTGTTGCCCGCCTTCCAGCGTTCGCTACCTTTAACCAAAACCGAAGGACCCTGCTCATGCCACAGACACGCCAGTCACTTCTTCACCTGGTGCTGTGCTCCACTTCCTTCCAGAGTGGTTTTTAGACAGCTTCTTGGCTTAACTCTGAGCTCTTCTTTGGGCCTTCCAGCCCCAGCCTTGTCTGTTTTTTCTTTCATTTACACCTGCAGGACAGTTGGGTAGGGAGCTATCTGACTGTGGCCTGATGTGTACCTAGGCCCTCTATACTCGGTCCCAGGCATGCCAGCCTGCTTCTCATAGTGACAGCTGAGAGCACAAAACAACTTGAAGGTAACACATTCAAAAAACAGGGCTGTAAGAAAAAGCTAAGGAACAGGACCTGACATTCAGAGACTGGAGGAGGTGCTTTTGCGTGCAGAAAATGGTTTGGTGTCAGTCATAGGTATGATGTGCACCCAGCTAGACTGCTGAGCCACCTGGGCTGGATGTAGGCACAGTGGTGATGAGAGGGGGACACTTGGCAGCCTCTCCCTGCTCTGGGATCACAGAACACACACTGCACCAGGTGATGCTAATGGGAGACCTGCACCCTCCTTAGCTCTTTCCTCTAACCATACAACTCTTGAAATAGCGTGCCCAGAAGTATGTGTGCACCTGTACTTGTGTCCTTCTGTCCCTCGGTGTAGCTAACTTGCAGTGCAGCCTGTCAGCTTGCAGGCAAGGGTTGAGTATAGAAGTGACTGTCGTGAGGACCTGCTGTTCTTAAGTAGCTGACGTCCTTGGTGTTGATTCCAGGTGAACCGGCCGGTGGGCAAGGTGCAGATCTTCACCGCGGACCTGTCGGAGATACCGCGCTGCAACTGCAAACCGACGGATGAAAACCCGTGCGGCCTGGACTCCGAGTGCATCAACCGCATGTTGCTGTACGAGTGCCACCCCCTGGTCTGCCCTGCCGGGGTGCGCTGCCAGAACCAGTGCTTTTCCAAGCGGCAGTATCCCGAGGTACAGATCTTCCGCACACTGGCTCGAGGCTGGGGCTTGCAAGCCAAAACGGACATCAGAAAGGTTCGTACTCTGCTTCTGTCTGTGACTTTCTCTTGCCACTTCTCTCTTGCTCAGTGTTGGTTTCAATAGGTTTGGAAAATTACTGTCTTCCATAATTTGAAGACTTCTTGTCATACAATGTCATTTAGGAAAGAAATGGCTTAAGTTTTCCAGTGCTGATGAGAATGTTTTTGCTCAACTAAACAAGAAGATAGTTTCATGTTGATGTCTCACAGGGTAAGAAACATGATGGCTCGATCTGTCTGCTTGTGTGGACGATGGGCTTTGAGTACAGCAGTACACTGGCCTGAAGACAGTGCTCAGGATTTCCGGATAGGGAGCAGTGATTATAGCCCCACTCCATTCTTGAATAGCCAGGCTTTCCCAGCCTGAGAATCTTGTATCAGAAACTGAAAACAGGGCTTGGGCCTCACAAAAGGGTAATGTCTTGGAGATGGCTATTATTATTGCTGAAACTGGTATCTCTGGCTAAAACACTTGTATATATTTTTTAAAGTCCAGAGGATAGTATTCTGTGGGCACACATCTGTGCTGCATGAAGAAGAAAGAATGTTAAAGCAAAGAGAACCCCAAAGCTAAAAAAGAATTAAGTAAAACAGAGGACAATTAGCATAATAGGAGAAGAATGTCTGGAAAAGGACTAGAAACAATGTGCTGTGGGGGAGGGCTCGATAGCAGAAGGAAAGATGTGAGTCTGCCCTGTTTAGGCTTTGCTGCCTGCTGTGATATAGATTAAAGGATCTCTCTGCCATTCCATGTGCCTTTTATGTTTCAGCAGACAGTCCAGAAACAGCAAAACTCAGTTATTTAACGGAGGCACCTGTTAGCCCCAGTGGAGCAGAGCTGGGGTTCCCTTTGAGGGCTGAAGTATGGTCTCTGCAGTAGTTCACTACAGGGCAGCTCCACGGCCTCACTGCAGGAGCAGGTGCCCTGGGTGCATCACGCTGCTCGGTGCGGTTGGTCCCCAAAGGAGTATTGTTTCCAGCTGGAATGCAGTTATGCAGTGCTTTGAGCTTTGCAGCAAAGAGCTGTTCTGTGGTTTACTTTTTGCTGTCTCTGAATGTTAATTCTTTCCATAGCACAAAGAATGATCTGATGGCCATTGTTGCTTTATTTAATTTATTTCAAGTTATTTGTTGAATGTGTGAAGCAGATGTACGATTTAGGGCTCTTGGTGAATGAATATAGGTCAAACTGACTGTAAAGCATAGAGGAAGAGTTTTATGGAGAGGTTTCCACAAAGGAAACAGGAACTAAGTTTTAGCACAAAGGTGGATGTCCCTCCATCCTGGAGGGAATTTGTCTTGTCTCATCAGCTTGTTTTCTCTTTGGCAGGGCGAATTTGTTAATGAGTATGTTGGGGAGCTAATTGATGAAGAGGAGTGCCGAGCCCGAATCCGCTATGCTCAGGAGCATGACATCACCAATTTCTACATGTTGACACTGGATAAGGTATGTGGAAGGAATTTCTCTTGCTGGGATCCTAGACAGAAGTAAAATGATTGCAAAGTAGGCATGATAGTGGTCTTCTCCAGCAAGTAAAAAGACTGCTAGGAGTTGCTGATGAGCTGGTTTGCATTTCCACTGGAGAAGACCAGAAGAATGGACTTAATGTGCGGTAGAGAAGCTTCAGGTTGGTTGTTAGGATTAGCAGCAAAGTCTAAACCAATTTATTTGGAGTTTATTCAGAAGAGATGAGGTAGTTGTCTGAGGATAATAGATCCTGCTTCAGCATAACAAGGTAAACTTGGTAACTTCGGGATCCTCCTCAGCAGCTGCATGCTGGAGAATTCAGAACTGGGCTGGTGTGTGCCACAGAAGGCATCGGCCCTCTGATGTACAAGTATCAGGCACAGTGAGACTCTCGTTTAAGTTTAGAGTCCAGGTCTTGCTGATCTAGGTAGAGGGGTGGAGTTACACCCACAGACTCCTCAGTGGGTCCTGGAGGCCAAGTTGTTGGTGTGAGCTCCTGACTGTCAGAGGTAAGTAGCTCAACTTTGGAAAGATTAGAAGGAAACCATGAAAGCAGGCATGGAAAGAAGCTGTTGAGTGTGGGACAGGATAAAAACATGACTGCTTTCTGGCTCTCCCCTCTTCTTGCTGCAAATTCACACTGACCCTGTCTTGTTCTCCTTGTCTGGCTGATGGGTGGGAACAGGGGCAAAACCAAGTGTTAACGTCTCCCTCGTCATTACAAAGCCAAATCTCAGTTGCAGCTGCCCTCTCCTCTCCGACATGGTCTAACAAATGTTAGTGTGCTGTACAGAAGTGTACCTCACATTACCTACTGTTTCTGTTTTCCTTCTATATATGGATGTACAAGAAATAGGAACTGGTATTTTGCTTTTAAGCAGAAGTTGGGGTCTGGAACCACAGGTGCTGCCTTGGAAGCGTGCTGGTGTAGTGTTTATCCAGTACTGACACCGCAGGGAGAGCTGACTGCCCAGAAAGCAGCAGTAGCACTTGCCTAGCTGTTCGGGAGCCTTTGTGTCTTTGGAGAGAAAGATGATGTTGTGCAGGAGGCTATTGCTGTATGATCTATCAGCCCCAACCAGAGACATCAGCATGTGGAAACTGGTTGGGTGCAGGCAATGCTTGGTTAAAACACGTGTATGAACTCAGGTGCTTTGCAGGTGTCATCAGATGCCGTTGTCATACTTTTCACTCCTGGTTAATGCTTTCCTGGTGTGCTGGTACCTGTGCTGGCACAGCTGTAGGAGGAAATGACAATTTATTAAATGTGTTTTCCTGCTTTTTTTGCAATTCCAGGATCGAATCATTGATGCTGGACCAAAGGGCAATTACGCTCGATTCATGAACCATTGCTGCCAGCCCAACTGTGAGACTCAGAAGTGGTGTGTGAACGGCGACACTCGCGTCGGGCTCTTCGCAATTGTAAATATCAAAGCTGGTAAGGAACCCCACTTTGTCAGTACCTGCAGTTAAAAGTGTGGGAGTGTCCTGTAAGGAAAGGGAGGGTTTGTAGCACCCAGGGGAGATATTTTCCTTTTCTTTTTACATAGGCATTTATGAGACTTAACAGCAGCACTGCGTAATGAAACATGGTATTACTGGAGGTTCAAAGTTCTAATTTGCAGGGCCAAGAAATGGCACTAAACATGCTACAGCGTGGGGCTAAATGCCCTTTTTGGGTATAGCATGTAGTAGGAGCATGGCATTGTGCTGAGTTTTCAATCCACACAGATCTATGGGGAGATTAATAGTTGGTATCCTTGTGTAGCTGTAACAGTCACTTGTGTCATTATATTTCAAAAGTGCTTTTACCTCAGCAGTAAGACGTTCTGCCCCATAATTCATTACAACTGCTTGGTTTTGATCTGCTTTTGTGCCAGGGACTGAGCTGACTTTCAACTACAATCTGGAGTGTTTGGGAAATGGAAAGACTGTTTGTAAATGTGGCGCCCCAAACTGCAGCGGCTTCCTAGGAGTAAGGCCAAAGGTATGATGCCTCCTTTAAGCTTTTGCTCTTTCAAATCACCTCCTTGAGTAGATATGTATCATCTGTTGCAGGTAATCCAGAAATCTCAGGAAGGAAAATCCAGTTTCAGTGTGGCTGCGAGAACACTGCTTGAAATGAGTTGAACATTCAGGTTTTCATTCTGAGAGAGCAGATCTTAGACCTCAGTTATGAGAGCTGCTATAAAGAAAGACAGGAAATTGTATTTTACATCAAAAGAGTAAATGAAAAATTTTTTTCAGAAATTTCTGCTTATTATCATGGCAATTTCCATTGCACAAGAGGAGCAAAGGACAGGCATGGGAAAGACTTCCATTGGATAACCAAGACACCACAGCTCAACCCGTTTCCCAAAGTGAAAACTGAGTAAATCGTGAGCGTGCAGGGAAGGCCAGCAAACTTGCGTTGCTTCACACTTGGAATTGCTTTAGAGCCAGAAGGCTTCGGCATCACGGTCTTGCAATAAGAAAGTTCCTGGTTTTTTCCTTCTTTTAGTTAAGCAACTGAAGTTTACACATCAGACAGGAGTAAGAAATTTGCCATATCTGTAGTAGAAAAATCACTGGCTTTTAGAACTCACTGACTTTCAGAGCTTCGTTTTGTAACTGTAACAGCAGTAACAGGAATTGATTTCAGTTACCTCCTAGTGTGAGCTGGTTCTCACTGGGAAAAGGAAATTAACAGGAGCAGTTGGCCAAGTTCCCAGCTGTCACCAGCTAGATCTATGTCTCAGCTGTTGGTTTGTTTCAAGAGCTTCCCCAAATTGGTCTATAATCCCTGTGCTCTGGCATGTGGATACTGGCAGCTTATTTACCCACAGTTAAGGGGTAAAAGCTCCAGCAGCACAGTTTTTAAGCCCAGTCAATATATAGGGAAGGATTTGTGAATTCTCCAAGGAGCTTAGTTCTGCAGAAAAATTAACGTATGATAAAAAAAATTGACATCTCGAGCAGCTGACAGATGGGGTGAATTACACATCTGGTGTATTTAGTTCTTTTTTGGATTGCAATTTAAAGTTCAATTGATTTTTGTGCTACTCCTGTGTTATACATGGCTGGACTGTCATTTTTTGCCCGGAAATGGCAGGTTGCATGATGGAAATGAGAGAAAGGTGCCCTTTAGTTGGCATTAATGTTCCACTGTGATGCCTGAGGCGACTCATTCCATCTTGATGAGATTGGCTGAAAAACAATACCCAAGAAAACAGTGCCTTGGTGCTTTTTGTCTGGGTTTTTTTATTTGGTTGGTTGTTTTGGGGGCGGGGGGGGCTTTGTTTTTGTTTTTTTCGAATTCATCCCACAATAGATGCATTTTTAAGCTTCCAGAAGATACAGCGAAAAAAACCCCGCTAATTATACTCAAGTTCACTCTTAAAAGTGACCTTTCTAATTGGGAGTGTGGAAGAATGCTTGTGAGTCTATTGTACTGCAGTGGGCAAGTGGAAATCGCTTAGTCCAGCTGTTAAACCTTGCTTAGACATTCAAATTAGCTGTGAAAGGTTTTTCTTGTTCTCTTTGTAATTAGATGGTAGAGGTGCTAGACGCTGAGAATAGGTGGAATAGTTTAGGTGGAGTGATTTCACTGCCTGCATTTTCAGTGATAAGAAAGGCCTGACTTGTCCCCATTGTCAGTGGGAATGATGGTATGAAAACAAATCTCCACATGTGAAGAGGAAGGAAACAATGAAGAAATGTATCTCCCTGGTGGCAGGACAGCTGCATAACCACCTCTGTGGAATTCTGAAATTGTACATCTGGAAACAAAGGTTTTTAAATGTTCTGGTGTTTTTAATCTTGATAGGAGAGTGGTTAAAATAGTGCCCGATACTTATGCAGAATAAAGGGTGCAAAATTTGTCTCGGTGTGCAGAGGTAGTCTGCGTTGAGAATGTGTATTTGGACATGAAGATATGTGGAAAATGGCATAAACTTATATCTGTTTAGCTAAACTGAACTGATAGTGCTTTGGTAAGGTCACTGCTTGGGGACAGGAAGCATCGTTTTTGAGGAGTTGAGGGTTTGGTACAGTGTGAGGCTCAGCCTGGAGAGGATCCGTGCTGGGGGGTTAGGGTGGTCTGAGGATGTAGCTCTAAGCAGGGGACAGCACTGGAGGAAGCTTCAGCCAGAGAAGAGAGCACTTAAGAGATTTAGATGCCAGTCTTGGGACTGGTTGTGGTTAATTCATTACTGCCCATAACACAGCTTTTGGAAGGGTGGTGATTTAACTGTACTGATGAGTCAAAGATGTCGTCAGTGGGGCAGGAGGAGGGGATGGGGCAATTGCAGCGGAATAACTTGAGTTTAACTGGGAATGGGCTGGAATTCAGAGACTCAGTATGGCAAGAGTACACACCTGCAGGGCAACAGCAGAACAAATATGCCATGAGGAGGTCATGGCTGAGCAGTGCCAGGGGAGAAGGAGCCGGTGCAGTTCAGCTGCTGCAGGACTGAGCTGCCCTGGTGACACTGCTGTGAAAAAGGCAAATGCAGGCAGTGCTTTGGGAGGGATTTCCTGTTCTTTTGGAGAAGTATTGATGTCATTGTACAGGGCCTGTGAGGCACCATCTGAAGTAGCATGTATAATTCTGTAACTTGTGTTTGGGAGAAATAAACTCACTAGGGGCAGAGAAAAGCCATTAGGAAGATTGAGGGTGCAGACTGTGAAAGTGTGGTTTGTGCAAAGGAGAGTGTGTCCCAGTGGTTACTTCAGTGAGAGAGAAAAACTGCAGAACAAGAGCAGCATTGACACAGGAACAAATAAATCTGAACTGATCACAAATAAATTCAGACTGAAAATTGAGAGAGGGGTAAGGAACATAAAAAACTGCAGGTAAGGCTAGGAGGGACTTGTCATGGGAGTCATGGGTGCAAGGGGATCCAGCTGCTTTGACTGAGGACCTGAAGAGTCTGTGAGAAGTGGCACAAGCTCAGCAATGCCAGACAGCCCCTGGCTCCTTGTTCTGCTGTTGCTAATTGCATGTATCACTTGTTTACCCAGGCTTTTGTGCAGGGCTTCCAGACTTTAAAAAAAAAAAAAGAGAACTATTTGCTGTAGTGAATCGATTGCCAATGCTGAGAGGCGCTGTAGAGATGCTACAAACGTTTGGGGTATGGCTGGCAGCGGAGTTTTTATTTGCAGGGTTTGCAGTTATCTCCACTGTAGCAGGAAGGGAACAGATGGAAGGGGCAGAGACCTGCATTAACTGATGTTGTCTCACCTGCAGAGCCAACCCAGCCTCAGCGAGGAAAAGTCCAAGAAGCTAAAGAGACGGCCGCAGGTGAAGCGCAGGTCGCAGGCGGAGGTGATGAAGGAGCGAGAGGACGAGTGTTTCAGCTGTGGGGACGGAGGGCAGCTGGTTTCCTGTAAGAAGCCAGGCTGCCCCAAAGTGTACCATGCAGACTGCCTCAACCTGACCAAGAGACCTGCAGGTCAGTGCTCCACGTGGCTGGGCTCTGCTTGGGTCACGATGTTGGCTCGGGGTGTCCCAGGTGCTGCTCACCACCTTGCACTCACTTCACAGCATCTTAAAATTTAGAGAGATCTTTCTCACTTGAATGGACTTCATGGCCCACAACACAACCCTGGTTTGCACCCCACTCTGACTGCAAAAAGGTGAATTGATTGTTGAAGGGGGAGCTGGTCCTTGCCTAAGGTATGGTGCTTGTGAGTTGACCTCATCCTTGGGGCCTGACAAAGGACAGTCCCAACAATAGTTGAGGTGTTGGTTCCTCAGTTTGGCTGTTTTCCCAAAATTTAAGGCAACTGAGTGAATTGAATGGTGAGGAAAAGCACTGATGGAAAATAGGGGTTGGAGAAGAATGTGTTAGATGTCTAAATAGCCATGAGTTCAAGAGAACGGTATCAAAGCATATCCTAGTTTGCGGTGAAAGCACCACCTAGTTGTGGTGAAATAAGGGCAGAAACTTTAAATAAAAAGAATACTCAAAAAGTACTTCTGGTTGGGTGCAGAGAAAGAAATCAGCTGCCTGTATGAATGATAAAGCAGTTTCTAGTCTGTTAGTAGCTCAGGAGTAAAGTAACATCTATTAGAGGAAAGGTTTGAAGTTGCATTTAAAAGTCTTCAAGGAGTTGGTGGAGGGGGGAGTGTTTCCTCTGTTGTTCTTCAGTTTGTCTTAGTCACTTAAATGAGTTCCTGGGACTTAGAGTGAGTGTTCATGTTTAATCAGTGCTCAGAAAGGGAAAAAGTCTGACCTGAGTCTTGGTAGGCCAGTTAGCCTGATGTCTGCCTGGCCAGGAGGACGGAAAAACTGATACAAGGAAAACTTGATACAGGATCAAGTGCCTAAAGAATTAAATGGTAAGAATATCAGCAATACCAGATGATGAGTTTTTAGGTAGAATAACTCATCAAACCTAATTTAGGGTGTTTTGCTAAGATAATAAATTTGCTTAATAAAATCAACTGCATTGAAATAATTTGTTTAGGGAGCTGTAAATCTTTTGATTTAATACTGTAAGCATTGTCATAGTTAGAAATTCTCTGTGCAGCTCTGTAGAGAATTTTCTGAACACACTGGAGGCAGGCTGAGAACCCTGTAACCAAGCTGACTCTGCAAGTAACTGCCAGGAGAGTCACTGTGACAGTGTTTCTGCCTGTGCTTCACAGGGAGCCAGGAGTGGGCATTCAGCACCTCTAGCTGTAGTTTGGCAGAAGGTGCAGGAGGGCTAGTAGCATATTTTGTAGATGATAGAAACTATGTGTGTGCGTGTGCTAAGTTTTGGGGAGAATAGAGCTTTTATACAGAAGAACTTGGATTGCTCATTGAACGAACGCTGTAACAGAGCCATGTGAAAGCCAGTGGGAGTGCCAGTTATTCCTATGGAAACATCATCATTCAAGGTGAGGAAGTCCTGAATATCACCTTTCTATCCATTTTTATGTGCTAAGACAGGGCACTGTAACATCCTAGCATGTTTTCCCATGCTTTAAAGTCTCCAATAAAGGAGAATCCAGCATTTAGCCTGTTCCCCTGCTTTCCATTTGAAAAGTTTCTCCTAACAGCCTGACTTGGAAAAACAGAGGATCTCTCTGAAAACCATTTTTTGTACACACCAAGAGGCTGTTATCTTCTTAGTCCTTTTCTGGCTTAAACAAACACAGCCTCTCCTTGCAGCTCTGCTTTTCTAAAATTTTTATTCTTGGTCTACTCTGCACTGTGTCCCACTTGCCTACACATTTTTAAAACTGTGGTAACAAGAGTATTTTAACAGAATTGCAGCCAAGGCCTTGCTAACACCAACACAACAGAATAATTGTATTTTGTATTTTACATAAAATTTCTCAGGAAATCAGGTTTTACTTGTTTTGCAAAAATAACTTTAATGTTTGTGATTTGCTCTGTCATTCTTAGGTCCTCATTTTGATCCTTTTCACATTCTTATTTCTTTCTCCTGCAGTCCTGCTTTGCACTGGTCTTTATATAATTGCACCTTGTTGGTGCAAGAGCATCTGTCCAGTTTAAATTCTGAGCCGGTCTAACCAGATGTTTGAAGTTCCTTGCAGCCTTGTTGTTATCTACCTGTTTCTGTGAGCTATTTGCTGTTCTGCTTCCAGAAATTTAAATTACAATACAGACTAAAATAGACTCCTGAAGGATGTCTCCTCAGTTTGCTAGAAGATGATTACTAGCTGGTTTTTGGGAGTTATTTTGAGCCAGTTGTAGCCATTTTACTCTTTTCACGCATAGGCTGTTAATTTCATAGACCGCTCCTTAGGCTGTCATACAAGACATGAAAGGTTCAGCAGCTTTTGCTTCAAATGTTTCTTCTGCTGTGGGCATTGCTGCTGAGTAATTGGAATTTCCTGCCTGTTTGCATGTTACTAATTGTGTGATCTTACTTTCAGAGGTGTGATCTTGCTTCCAGAGTTCCTCTGCTCCAGGCTGTCTCTGGAGAGGCTGCTTATTCATTAGACCTTTTATTCTGTCAAAGACCATTAGAGTGGTTTGATAAGATTTATCCTTCCTGCAGCATACTGGCAGGTTTTGACTTAGGTTATTTTCCATCTGTACAAATGACCTCTATAATAATAGTCCCAGAGTCTTTGCAGTGGCCAAAGTGAGTGCTGAGTGTGGCTCTCGGGGTTGCTGATGGTACAGGCAGAGCAGCGACAGCCTGTGCTGCAGCACTGTGAGCTGGGAATGGGGAAAACCACGTGTAGTATTCCCATCCCCTCTGAAAATGATGCTGAAAATGTGGAGAAGAAGCAGAAAAGCAGTGTACATATTTTGGGACCAGAACAGAAGCCTTGGACTGGCTTCAAAGGAGGGGAAAAACGTGCAACGTGTTGTCTTCAGCCCAGGGGAAAAGCAGCGTGAGAGGGGAGTGGAAAGCTGGTGTTGCAGAGGTGCGTGGAGCAATGCCCCTGGCTGCTCCGTGCTGTGCTGCAGTCGTGCTCTCTTCCAGCCTCCCTGGAAAAGAGCTGGTAGCCAAAGCCACAGATGTGTGGGCTCGGTTCAGGGAGGCTGGGAAGTGTTCTGGCCAGACTGGTGTCTGCAGCCGCCCTCCGTCATCACTTGTGCTCTGAGCACAGGCTGGCCTGTGGCTCTTGTGCAAGGGCTGCTCTGCAGGGAGCTGCTCTTTGCAGCAGGGCAGGGAGCAGGGGGGAGCCTGGGAGTATGGGGTGTTGGGGGAACGCAGAGGCAGGAGGCATATTTGGAAAGGCAGCTGTGCTGCTCCTTTGGTGAGAGGTCAGGGACTCAGCGTCCTTTACCCTGGGAGCAAATGGTCTCGCTTGTCTGGTGTCCATGAACTGGGGAGAAGCGTTTGGTAGAGACAGCAGCAGCCTTGGCTGGGGAGCAGGGCCCTAAGACAGTGAAGTCATCCACAAATGCAAAAAAAAATATCTCTGAATAGTAATGCTTTTTTCCTCCGTGATGGTGTTGATACTGATGGTGAGTAGATTCAGCGTGGACATGGAGCCCCTCAGGGAGCAGCTTTTTGCTAAGCTGTATTTTTATCATGGCCATACACAGAGGTTAAGGAAGATGCCTTTGGGTACAGAGACAATAGAAACTGACTCCCTTGTGATCACTGCCCTCTCACTTCTTCTTTCTGGTAAACAGGAAGGGAGGTTGTTCTCCCAGAATTAGCAAAAATTTAGATGAACCTGAAGCATCTACGTTAAGAGTCTGTTGGGTGTATTATACACAGATCTCACTACTGGTTGGGGAAATCAGAGCCACAGAGTTGTGCAGGCTGGGGGGTGTCTGCTCTTCCCTAGGCACCCGTATCAGTTAGTGTCATGCTGGAGCCAGATGGCTTTTGGTCTAACCTGGCATGGCTTATGTTTTGTCATGTTTATCATTTCCTTTGTTGCTTCCAAGAGTTCCTGTTAACTGCCTGTCAAGCCTGGGAGCTGTGGCAGAAACTGAGGAGGACATGTAGAGTTGTATGGGAGTGTTACAGGGGTGTTTCCATTCTCCCTTGAGCTCCCTTTGCAGCAGGCTTTGTCTCTTCCCTTTGTACCGCTCCTAAGGAATGTCTTTTCTCCTGTGTCTGTGCTGCAGGAAAATGGGAGTGCCCCTGGCATCAGTGTGATGTGTGTGCTAAGGAAGCAGCTTCCTTCTGTGAGATGTGCCCCAGGTCCTTCTGCAAGCAGCATCGGGAAGGCATGCTCTTCATCTCCAAGCTGGATGGACGTTTGTCCTGCACAGAGCATGATCCCTGCGGGCCTAACCCTCTAGAGCCGGGAGAAATTCGTGAGTATGCGCCTCCCATAGAAGCCCTGGCTAACGACGAGGACACCCAGCCACCGGAGCAGCCACCTGCAGACGCAGACCTGAGTGTTCAGCCCCTGGACAGCCTACCTCAGTCTGTGGCCCTCAGACTGCAGTCACCAGAAAAGCCCCCCGCTACCCTAGCGCTGAGGCTGCCATCATCAGATAAGCCCCCCACCACCCTAGCCCTGCGGTTGCAGCCGTCAAACAAGCCCCCCACCACCCTGGCCCTGCGCCTGCCTCCACCAGACAAACCGCCCACTGCCCTGGCACTAAGACTGCCACCATCAAATAAACCCCCCACCACTTTGTCACTTAGGCTGAAGCCATCCAACAAACCCCCCACCACCCTCTCGCTCCGTTTGCAGCCTTCAGACAAACCTCCCACCACCCTGTCACTCCGCCTGCAGCCGTCAGACAGGCCCCAGGCTGCCCTGTCCCTAAGGCTGCAGTCAGAGAAGCAACCCGTCATCGTAGCGCTGAAGCCTGAGGAGCCCGACAAGCCTCCCACCAACGCGGTGCTGTGGCCCCTGGACGAGTCCTCCAGTGATGTCTCGCAGACTCAGCTGCCAAGCAAATCTCCTCTGGGAACCCCGCTGTCGTCGGACGAGTCGCTTGTTCCTGCTGGTGCCCTGCAGCTCCAGCTGTCTGACGAGCCCACTGCTGCTCCCGAGGTTCTGGAGTTATCAGATGAATCTCTCATTGACACCAGCACCCAGCAGCCTGAGCTGCTGGACGAGTTCCCAGTGAAATGCCTGCACCCTCAACTGTCAGACAGACTTCTTGCCACAGCAGGGACCCTGCAGTCCCACCTGGTGGATGAGCCTCCTGCGGCCAGTCAGCCTCAGCCGTTGGACAGAACTTCTGCCCAGAGTCCACAGCTTAGGTCTGTGGAAAAGGCTCCCAGCTCCATGATGCCCCAGGTCCCAGCATTGGAGGTGACTCCCAGCCCTGGGGTACTGTGGCCTCTGCCCATTGAAAAAATCCCTGGCTCCCCAGTCTCTCGGATCCTGCCCACAGAGAAGGCTCCTGGATTGGCCATGCCACAGCCCCTGCCTCTGGAGAAGGCTTCCTTCTCCGGGGCAGTGAGGGTCCCAGCCACAGAGAAGGCTCCTAGCTCTGGGGCGCCCCGTCTCCTCCCTCTGGAGAAGGCTCCTGCCTCGAGTGTGCCGCGGATCCTGCCCCCAGAGAAGGCTCCCAGCTTAGGGGTGCCACGGCCCCTGCCTTCAGAGAAAGCTCCTGGCTCCCGGTCACCACACGTCCTGCCCATGGAGAAGGCTTTCGGCTCAGGGGCCCTGCGCATCCCGCTCATGCAGAAGGCGCTCGCCCCCGGGGTGCTGCGGCCCCTGCTTCCAGAGAAGGCTGCTGACTCTGGGGCTCTGCGGGTCCTGCCTCCGGAGAAGGCTCTTGGCTCTGGGGCAGCCCGGCCTCAGCTCTTGGAGAGGCCTCTCACTCTCACAGCTCCGTGGCCTCAGGCATCGGACAAACTGGCTGGAGCTGTGGCTCCTCGGCCTCAAGTCTTGGACAAGCCTCCAGCTTCATCGGCTCCAAGGCTGTTGCTGTCGGAGAAGGCGCTGCGGCCTGTCGACCAGAACGCTCAGCCCAAGGAGAGAGGAGCCCCGGTCGTGGAGCTGAGTCCCCAGCAGAAAGACAGGACCATGTTAGTTGGTGAGCAGATCTCTTGGTCTGCTGGGAAGGTGGTGATGCATGTCGGGCAGGTACCTTGGCCTACAGAGAAACTGCAGACGCATGAGCAAACCCACTGGCCCACTGCAAAAGCCCTGACGCCTGCAGAGCAGTCTCCCCGGACAGCAGAGAAACTACCAGAGCCGACCCTCCAGCCCAGTTGGGAAGTGGCCTCAGCCCCTGCAGAGCAGAGCCCTTGGACATCAGAGAGATTGTGTGCGTTTGAGCAGACCCCTCGGCCAGCCAGGGAAGCGCCGGTGTCCCCAGAGCAGATGCAGTGGCTTGTCACAAACGTTCAGACAATTGACCAGATTACTTGGCTGAGTGGAAAAGCACAGACTCCTCGGGGGCAGGACCCTTTGCCTGAACAAAACACAGCGCTAGCCCATAACCAGGATTCTGTCTGTCGTGAGTTGGCCGACTCAGAGCCAAAGTGAGGTTGGTGAATATGGGAGGCAGGTTTCAGTCTTTTAATGTTTAGGGAGGGGGAATCTTTGGTTTTGTTTTTTTTTTTTATTCACTTCCCTGAGCCCAGCCCCTAACCCATGCACATCCCATCCATATTCTCTCATGACATGAGCAAGGACATTCACTTAAGTCTGAGTGTGGCCCAGTCGAAGGGAGAGAGTATCCGTGACCTTTTCCTCTTCCTTTTACAAATGGTAAAGCTGAAATAAAGAGTCCACTCTGGGTGAAAATCTCCAATTCCATTGAAATGGTCACATTACTGATGCAGCGTGTTTGAGCTCCAGGTCTGATTCACAGGCGGGTTCCCAGGCACAGCTAGAGGCCTGGCTTCTGTTACTGTGTGTAGAGGAAGCAGATCAGTCAGGCTGCCCTGGGACTGGAGGTGTTTCGGGAATCAGGTGTGAGCAGTCAGATGTACGCCCTTGCTGAACTCTGTGGAAGCAGGGAAGGGGTTTATCTATGGTCTGCCCAGGACTCTGTCCCTGCAGGGTGTTGCTTTGTGAGGTTTGTCCATACGTTTGCTGGGACGTGCTGCGTGCGTGGTCCACTGAAGGACGGGTATCAGCCCCAGCTGAGCTGGGAGAGGAGCCTGCTGCACTCCCTCAGTGCAGTGTTCTCAGTAACAGGCAATGTCCATTCAGGCTCCTTTTTACAAAGCTGTGGCTGGCCAGGCCTGAGAAACCGGGAATCTGAAGGAGGTCAGGGAAAGGAGAGATCTTGGAAGAAGCCATCTGGCAGTTTTTTCATTCTTGTGTCTTAATCCTTTAGCACAGGACGTCCAGAGTGTTTCCTGCACTCGGAAACATTGTGACCTATAAAGCAGCAATACCAGAATAGGGTAAAGTGGGTTTCCCCAAGGTGCTGAGCACCGCCCTGGCAGGGTGATGGTGCTCCCTTTCAAATTCCCATCCAGTCTCTTCTGTCCTTACCGTGAGCCAGCAGACTGAGCAGTCTTTTCTCCCCTTGCCTCAGACATGTTCAAGATGTGTTCGCATCGTACCTGGTCTTCCCAGCAGCAGGACGTGCTGCTGAGCTGCAGGTGAAGCCTGTACCGTTCGCTGGGCAGCGCGGAGGCAAGGGTGCCATAGCTGTTTCGGGACACATCTCGACATCTTCCCCTTGGGTAACTTCTGGCTTAACTCTTCTACAACCAAAGGAGACTTGAATTAACTGGACTGTGTTGGTGTGCGTGTGTTTGTGTGCGCATGTGTCCCTCCAACTGAATAGTAGTTCTCACACTGGAACACAGTAGCCTCCAGCAGCTCGCTGGCTTTCTCTTTTCCTCTTCTCCCTTTTCCATTTAAGGAGATGTTTAGTACCTGATGGTCGTCAGGCTGGTATCCAGACTAGGCCTGCTGAAAGCTGTTTACTCAAGCGTTGAGGCAGAAGTTTGCTTGGCCATGGTACTCCTGGGGCAAGTGGTGTATTCCCAGGACCTGCAGAGTGGCATCTTGCAACCACCGGCACCCTCGCAGGCAGGAGGAGGACTGGCGTCCCTGGGCGGCACTGCCCAGGCTGGATGGGGTCGGTATCCTGCCGAGGAAGCGCTGCTGACCAGCACACTCTCCCACTCTCACAACACATTACCTCTGTGGTTTGCCTGAGCTGCGTCGATCCAGGTGCCGCAGCCTCGGATCTCTGTTCCCAGCACCAGACCCTTGTACAGCTCCAGTGCGTCCTTCTCCTCCCAGGCAGATCCGCAGGTCCCTCCCTGGAAAGGGAGCATTCAGCTCCAGGCTGACCCTTTCCCTCTGATGTGGCAGGAGGTCATTGTTCCCACCTGGCTTGCAAGTGCCCTGCTCCTCACGGAGCACACAGTCATGAGCTTTGGAGTTTTCTTTGAAGGGAGGTAGACACCTGTACTGAGGTCAGTCCCGATCCACTCTCCTTTCCCGATGTACGCACCCCAAGACAACGTCCTGCTGTCAAGGCCGGGTGTGCTGGGCACGAGGGGACGTTAGCAGTGCTATGGTGCATCTCTTCTTTAGTCCGAATCATTTCAGATCCTTTGTAGAATAGCTAGTGACTTCACAAAGCTTTATGGCTTATGGAAACTTACTGTTTGATGTTGGGTTTTTTTCTGGGAAGACTGGCAGGTCAGTTCCTGCTTGCTGCTGAAACTGGGGAAATGCAAGCAGCTTGTGTTTCTGCGTGACTCCTGCACAAAGGGAATCAGGACAACTCCTCAGAGCCATTGAGAGAGAAGATAATCTAAGGGCATTCATTAACTTTTTTAAACAAAATTTAAAAAAAAACAAAAAACAAACAGTAATGAGGTTCAGTATATTAAGTATTTATCATGTGTGAGAAGGAAAATAAATCGTGAATTTACATTTATAGGCCTTTCCCATGAGCTGGACTTAGTCATGTAGATTGTGTAAGTAGGGTTACCTCCGTGCCAGCCGCCCAGCCAGCTACAGCTGTAACCAGAAAGGTATCTGCACTGCTCTGTCCACCTCCGCTTTGCATTGTCACGTGTTACCTAGTTACTTGTTTCATGAAAAATAAACTGTGAATATTTTTGGTGCAGGCTTTTTTAAATCTGTAAAATGGAGAAGTTCTCAATGAATTCTCGCTAAGTGCAGGTTTGAAAAATCACTTCTGTAAATCGTGTTCTCGCATACCGAGGTGAGGCTCGCGGCAGCAGCAGCCTCTCACACAGCAGGCTTTCACCCAGAAGCTTGTTTTGAACGGTGAACGTGGATTGATCCGTTGCATGGCATTTCAAACCCACAGCCTTATTTCCTGCGTCTGACCATACCCCACCTCTCTTCTTGTCTCCCTTCATGCCTTTTCCATGAGGGTCCAGGCTTTGGGCTTGTTGCTTTCCAGCTCCGTGCTGGGAAGTTGGCTTCAGCATAGCTGGGAGGCTGCTCAGTTTGGAGATGTCGTTGAAGGAGGCAGACAGCAAGCTGCCCTTCCCTTCCTGCGGGCCCCTGGGTGATGCTCTGTCAGATCAGGAGGGCTTTCCAGACATCTGTGGGGCTTGCAGAGGGAGTAGCGGTGCTGCTAGGAGTGGCTGTCTGTGCTGGGTCACCTTAACAAGGCAGGCAAAGCCTGACCAGGCATGGAGGTAGGTCCCAGCAGCTCTGCCCTGCCTGTCTTCATCGGCGATGAGCAACGGGAAATGGCTCTGAGCAGCACAACCCTCGTGAAGGAAATAGGGTGGTCTTCAGCACTGAGACGACGCTGGCTGTTGGTGGCAGCTGGTAGTGCTGCCTTGGAGGCAGAGAGGAAGATGTTGGTACTGATACAGTTGGGTTCATTTTCTAGAGTTTATTGCTGCCTTCAGAGTTCAGCCAGATTGACTCACTTGGGGTTTTTTAATGTGGAGGAAAGTGGCAGGTAACACATACCCTTGGCAAGCACTCCTGTGTGAGAGAGACTGCTGCAGCTCTGCTCCAGCCTCGCTGAGCCCTTGTGCTGGGCTGGAGCTGGCCAAGGAGCACGGCCGGCTCTGCTGTGGCTGAGGCCACAGTGCCTTTTACTGTGTTGGAGGGATCTGATCACCTGGCCACTAAGAGTCTTGGGTCAGGTGTAATTGCATCCCAGGTAGGCAAGAGGTAACTCTTGCATTGATTCACTGTTATGGAGAGTTGTAGAAGCAGAATCAAGGGTGTAATTATTTCTACTCAGAGCTGTGCCCTTCCCCTGCTGTCCCATGGAGGCTGACAGGAACTTCCCATGGTCATGAGCCCATTCCTGCTTGTAGGAATGGCTCCCCCTTCCCAGTTCTGGAGGGGATGAAGGATTTGCTCCCATACAAATGCTTTGCTGGTCAACGTCCTTGCTGTCAGGATGGCCTGGCTGCCTCTGCTCAGAGCAGTGGGCTGGGGTCACTGGCTGTGGCCTCCATCCCATGGCAGGATCCATCAGTGGTGGATTTCCACAGTGTGCTGGAGAGTCCCAGTTGACCTTTGATGATGGAGCTCTGGTGAGGGGTAACAGCATGGTCAGGGACTTGGTCTGCCTTCCCAGGCAAGGCAGGAGGGTTGCAGAGGAGGAACCACTGCAGGATGTGTGGGCAGGAGGGGAGTGAGCACTGTCTGCCGTCCTGTGTGGCTTGTTCCATCTGCACCAGCTCGCTGGGCTGTTGCCCACTGCTGCCCAAGCTCTGCCCAATCTAGCAGAAAAGTGACCACTGAAAGGGATAGTCCCCTATGGCGCATCCTCAGATCCAGACTAGCTCATGGTAGCTTGCTTTATTGCTGTTCTCAAGTTAAAACTTTTACTATTTAACAAAAAAAAAACCCACAAGAAGCAGATTCACCTCAATGCACAAAGTATCCAGGTGGTACTGTGGGAGCAGGAGTGATTCAGGGTTAAACCCCGCACAGGCACAGGCTTCTCTTTGAAGGTGTGGCTGTTAAAATTTAGGAGATGAGAGAGGTGGTTGAATCTAAGGGACAGTAACATACTTGGGTGAGGTGATGTGGATTTAGGGTGCTAGAAGAGCTTCAGCTCAGTTTCACAGAAAAAAAGAAAAAAAGGAAGAAAAAGCAGCCCTAACCCTGATGCATCGTGGCAGTGGTTTAACCAGAGCACGCTGTGAACGTGCGCTGCTCCTGCCTGGGCGCTGCAGCCAGCGCTGCGACAGGGCCAGGGGAGTTTTTTGAGAAACCTCAGACCTTCAACACCTTCCGTTTATTTTTAATTTCAGCCTTAACTTCTGATTTTGCTTGATGTTTGGAATAACCGTAATTGTAACCTGCTTGTAATGTGCTTTGCCCTAAATTACTGATGAGGCTTTTCAGCCTTTGCCAGCCAGTAAGTGTTAAAGCAAAGTGGCAAACCGGGCAGCTACTCTGAAGGTATGGGGGGGAGGGGGGGAGCGAGGGCTCACAGCGCCTTCAGTCGCCTGGGCTTCGTCCGTGCTAATTACCCCCCTGTGATAGTGATAATGCCAGCGGCAGCATTTGCAGTGAGGCTGTGCTTCTTGCAGCAGCACGGCCAGGCTAATGGGTGCTCGGGGCTCCCAGGGGCTGGGAGATGGGAAGCTGGAGCTTGGGGACCACTCTGCCCGCTTGCCTGGCTTCAACAGGAGTCTCACCTGTGGGCTGGCAGTGCCCTCACTTAGCAGGAGGTGGGAAAAGGCAAGATTTCTGTTCCGGGTCCTCCAAAAGCGACGTAAGCCAGGCCCAGTGCAGAGGGACAGCGTGCATGAGCTTGGGCTAGAGAAGTGGTGGTGATGGACAGTCCCTACAGCACTGAATCTACCTCCTAGGGAAATCTGAGAAATGGATGTTGCTATGTCCTATTTCAAGGTAAAGTTTTAATCAGTTTGCCCTTGGCGAAGCACTTGGGCTATTGTGGTGCTATTGTAAACTGTTCGGCAGCTTAGCACAGTAGGGCTGGACTCACAGCTCCTAGCCTGTGGGCTGGAGGTTTCCTCGCCGGCTGGATCCCATCCCCTGATAGCTGGGACTGGGCTTCAGCGTGTGTGATGGAAACAGGATGAGGTATGACTCGGTTCCTTGGATTTATGATGGTTTTGAGACTCAAACCAGCGTGCCAGTGGGCCCCATGGGTGTAGGGAGCGAGTGGAGCCACGTGAAGCAAGGCAGGCATCCGCTAACTGCATGTTCTTTGTGTCCGTTTGGTACTGAGCTGGTTTCAGTTTTTGTTTTTTTCTGATGTTTCCGAGTTGTTGACTTCAAGGAACTGGGTTTTGTGTATTTTTTTAGACACTGGGAACTTGTTAAAAGGAAAAAGCAGCAGCACCAGGAGGCTCGAGGTGGAGCGTGGCTGGAGCTGAGCGTGGCACTGGCCGACATGGGTGGGAGGAGGTCAGATGTGTCGGCAGCGGCTGGCGCGGGCAGGCAGGGAGCAGCTCTCCCTGCGTCGGGCAGGAGAAGCCTTTGGGCAGCCGTGCTCCTGGCCCTGCTCAACTGCCGTGCCGTGTTCACCACCCCACCAGCCCATTTGCCTCCCAGACACCACACGTGTCCAAAACCACGCTTGGCTTTGAATGTCCCCTGCCACCCTCTGGTGCTGCACGCTCTCGGCTGGGGGTCTCGGGGAAGGGGTACACGGGGGGCCACCCACGCTCAAGCAGCAGCAAAACTTGTGCTGAAGCCGTGAGCAGGAGGTCTGCTTGGAGAGGGGAAAGCCTTGGTAAGAGCAGCCCTGTACCACATTCCTCCCCCACCGAGGTCTGCTGCCCGTGGGGTGGCAGCAGAGAGGAGTCCCCTGCAAGGTCCCATCCCACGGGCTCATCCAGAGGGTACCACGGCAGGAGTCGGGGTGCCCAGCCAAGGCGGGGGCCGCCTGAAGCTGTGGGTGCGTGCCAGGGTGAGCACTGCGTGGGGGACACGGGTGCTTGGCGCTGGCCAGGACTCATCTGTCGGTTCTTAGCAGGGATGCCAGAGCGGGTGAGAGAAACTTACATATTTCCAGCATGTATATTATTTTTAGAAGAGGGAGAGGGGAGAGTCTTGGACCATTGATTACTTTCATTTTGCTCCCCTTAGACTGTTGGCTGTGTATGTGAAACTTATATTGAAAAGAGGGTTGCCCTGCCCAGGTGCTCCCAGAACATGTACTGTAATTCTTTGTATATAGAAGAAAAATTACTGTAAAGTAAAGTTTAACTTTACTCTCGATGTCCTCTTGTGGTTTGTCTTGCTGAGGGGGGGGATACAGGGTGAGCAGACGGGAGAGCCCCGATGGCCCCATGCAGCAGTGGCACAGGCAGGGGGACGGCTCAGACCACAATGCGTTTTATTTACATTGTACACCTGGAGAGAAGATGCTTAAATAAATCTGCAGAGAATCAGGCAGCATCTCCGAGAGAATAAGTTAACAGCCACCGCTGGGCCACAGCCGTGACCCGAGGAAGCAGTTCCTGCAAATGCCGGGTGGCAGGGAGAGGCTCCCCAGGGTGACAGCCCCCGGCTCCGTGCCGCAGGAGGCCCCCGGCACCACCCGGCAGCCCTCTGCCACTCCACACGCCGGCAGAGCAGTCCCCGGGGCCGTGTGCCGCTGCCACGTCGCGGACAGGCCCGTACAGCTAAAACACAGCAGGTAAAAAACCGATGGAGTCCAGTGTGCGCCGGCTGCCCAGCCAGCAGCAGCGGTTCCCTTTTGGCAGGAGGTCTCAGTGGTGGCAGCAGCTGTAGAAGTAGGCACCGCTCCTCTGGCCCAGGTCAACACCCTTCTCCTCTGGAAGAGAGCAGGGGTGGCAAGCTGCCGGCACGTCCACACCGTGATGCCACGTGGAGCCCATAAGCTGCTGGTCCCAGGACTGGGCCGTGGCAGGTCCCATGGGGAGGGCTTGTTGCTCGAGCAGAGAAGCAGCAGGGCTCGTGGCCACGGCACAGCCCAGGGCTGGAGGCGTAGCCGGGCTGAGCATGCCTGGGCAGGCCTGGCACAGAGCTGAGAGCCGGTCCCAGAGCTGGGCAAGGCTCCTGGCTGCCCCTTTGCCAAAGGCCACCCGTGGCCCAGTTGGGTGAATGTGATGAGTCTGGCCTGAGTGGGGATGGGGACGTTGTGCCAGGGCCCAAGGTCTGTGGGACAACCCTTGGCATAGACCCACAGCGGCCCCAGGGAGGGTGAGGGTGAGGAAGGGCCCTGCCAGACCCCACAGCGCTCATCCTCCGCACCCTCCATGCAATGGGAGGGGGTGCTTTATGGATCCTGCTCACTCACCTGTCATCACCTGGAAGGCGCTGAAGTGGACGTAGTCCTCAGCCACCTTCTGGAACAGCTCGTCTGAGGGGAGAGCAGGCAGGGTGGGTGCGGGCAGCCCCACGGACTGGCAGAGCCCGCCCAGCCCTGCTCAGGTGGGCGCACGGCTGGCAGCGAGGGGACTACTCACCCACGCTCTGGCCCGTCTTACTGGAGGTCTCGAAGAGCTCTGCCTTGATCTCTGGAACGGGAGCCCGGGTGAGCACCTGCAGCTGCAGGATGTGGCCCTGTGGGCTCAGCTCCCCCCAGAGTCACCCTTTGGACACAGTTGCCGACAGGAGGCTGGCAGGGGCCCAGGGCAGGGCTCCACACTCCTGTCCCCGCGGCCGAGCTGGCTGCATGCCTGCCCGTGTCAGGACATGCCGTGCCCAGGGAGGTCCCTGGCAGAGCCAGCGCCTCACCGTGCAGGAAGCCACCGGATGCACCGCAGATCCAGGGCCAGGGCAGAGCCCCTGCACACCTCCCAGGCAAATGTGGATGCAGCAGCTCCATCCCCGCTTCCCCTCCCACCCACTCGGTGCTGCGGGAGCCCGGGCAGGGCCAGCACTGCCCAGCCACGAGCATCCCGGCCCCGTGCAGTGCCCGGTCGTACCGTCAGCGTAGTCCTGCACGTCGTGGAAGTCAACCCCTCGCTTCCTCCTGTCCTCCTCCAGCAGGTCGCTCTTGGTGCCACACAGGTAGATCCGGCAGCCCTGTGGCAGGCAGAGGGGCGGGAGGGATGTCCCTGTGGGCCCGGCACAGCCACCGGCTCCCCAGCGAGGCTCCGCAGCCCCCCAGGGGCCCCCAGCCCGGCCGTACCTCCTCGCAGTTCTGTAGCTCGTTCACCCAGAACTTGGCTCGCTGGAAACTGCTGCTGTCGGTGAGATCTAGGGGAGAGGGGTCAGGGTCTGCCCCCTCCCTCCAGCGCCCACCGCCCCGGCCCGAGACCTTCCTCTTCCTGCGGCACCATGCCCTTACCGTAGCAGACGATGGCAGCCCGCGCCCCGCGGTAGTAGATGCGGCTCATGGCCTCGTAGCGCTCCGAGCCGGCCGTGTCCTGAGGGACACAGGGAAGCGCTCAGCGGGTGACGGGGGGTCTCGGGGGTCCCCATGCCGGGGGGTGGGGCGTGGCCGGGGGTGGCGCTGGCACAGCCCTCGCCTCCGCACATACCCAGATCCCCAGGGTCACGGTCTGCTCCCCGACGGACATCACCTTGGCCACGAAGGCGGCCCCGATCGTCTGGAAGAGAAGCGGGAGGAGCAGTAGGGACCGGCCCGGGGGCGCGGTGGGATCCCGCCCAAGGGTGCGGGGAGCACCGGCCCGGGGTCACGGTGGGGACACGAGGGGATCGACCCGCGGACACGGGAGGGATGCAGGGGGGCACCATTCTGGGGACTTGGAGGGGGGGGAGCGAGGTGGACACACACAGACGAGGGGACCCCCGGGGCGGCGGGGCCGGTGCCCGGTACGGTCACTCACGTTCTGGTAGGGCCCGGGCCGGAAGCGGCGGTGGGCGCAGCGCTCCACCAGGCTGCTCTTGCCCACCCCCTCCTGCCCTAGCAGCACCACCTTGGCGTCCACCCGCCGCCCGCTCATCCTCGCGCCGCCGCCGCGGGGCGGGGCCGCAACCGGGCGGGGCGGGGCCGGGCCGGCGCGGCGGAAGCGCGCGACGAGGCGGGGCCAGCGGCGGCGGAAGTGTGTAGGGGTCGAGGCGGACGTGCGCGGCGGAGCGGAGACGACCGGGGAGGGGCGGGCGGAGGCCGCATGGCGGCCGCCCAGCAGGCGTGGGCCGGAGCGGGTGCGGCGGCGCGGGCCTGAGCGGCGGCGGCGGCCCATGGGGAAGTACTGCGCCAGCCTGGGCGTCCTCAAGGGGCCCTGGGACCAGGTCTTCGCCGCCTTCTGGCAGCGCTACCCCAACCCCTACAGGTGCGCCGGGGCCTGCACCCCTCCCGCTCCCGGGCTTCCCCCGAGCCCTTCCCCTGCCCACCGGACACGCCCCGCCCCGGGATCTGCCGCTGCCCTCTCCCCCCCGCTTCCTACGCGAGGGTCCCCGGGTCTCGCCCTCCGCCCCAGCGGCGTCCCCACGCCCCCAGTCCGTTTTCCTGGGGGGCCAGACCCTCTGCTAGCCCCCACCAGATTCTGTTGGGATGGGTGCCCCGCACCGCCGGTTCCCAGAGGACAGCGGGTTCCCCTTCACCTTTAATACCACAGCCCTCTTCCTGCCCCCGCGGTGCCCGGTGCTGACCAGCCCCGGGAAGGGCGGTGTTGGCCAGGAGCAGAGTTTGATGTTTTCTCCCCCCTCTCCACTTTAGCAAACATGTCCTGACCGAGGACATCGTGCACCGGGAGGTGACAGCAGACCACAAGCTGCTCTCCCGGCGGCTCCTGACCAAGACCAACCGGATGCCCCGCTGGGCGGAGCGCTTCTTCCCGGCCAATGTCGCCCACTCCGTCTACATCCTGGAGGACTCTATCGTGGACCCCAAGAACCGGACCATGACCACATTCACCTGGAACATCAACCACGTGCGTCTCATGGTAGGTGCCCGCAGGTGGGTGCGTGGCTGGGTGCAGGCACCAGGCAGTGCCCACAGCTGGGTTGTGCCTCATGCAGGTGGTGGAGGAGCGCTGCGTGTACCAGGTGAACCCAGAGAACAGCAACTGGACCGAGGTCAAGCGAGAAGCCTGGGTCTCTTCCAGCCTGTTTGGTGTTTCCCGGGCTGTCCAGGTGAGCGCTCCCAACTGCTCAAGCAGCACTTTACCCCTCCTCTTCAGAGAGGTCTTAAAGCTGCTGCTCTACCCCTTACCTGTGCTGGTTCACCCTCCTCCCCATCCGCTCTTGGGGCACTCAGAATCATCACTGCCGGTGGTCATGAGCCCACCAGGTATTTGGGACTGGTCAAGCTGGGACAAAGCCCTGGAGATTGTGTATGACCACCTTCACTGACTCTTCCCTTGCAGGAGTTTGGTCTGGCCAGGTTCAAAAGCAACGTGACCAAGAGCACTAAGGGATTTGAATACGTGCTAGCAAGAATGCAAGGTGAGAACCTGAGGGCAGGCTGGTGCTGACTGGGACAGGTCTCTTGGAGTTACAGGTCACACTGGGAACACTCCAGTCCATAGGCAGGTCGTAGCTTGAACTAATCCGACTGTGAAATCCTCATCCCTTGCCTTTGCCTCCCGTGTCTTGGCACAGCCGGCTCTTCCTGAGCGGAGCAGCCAGGCAGCACTTACAAGGCCGGGCAGGGGTGGAGCCCAGGCTGGAGGGGGATGTACCACAGCTGCAGTCACGTGCCTGCAGTTCCCCTTGGTGACATGCCCTGACGCACACCAGTTAGGAGCATTGAGCTCATCTTCCCTGTGTGTGGGGAAATCGCCTCTGTCCCGAGGTGACTGGTCTGGTTGAGCTTGCACCAGTCAGCACTCCTGTGCTGGGGCAGGGTGGGGACCCACTGGGGCTGGGTTAACGACTTCCATGTTACAGGAGAAGCTCCATCCAAAACACTGGTGGAGACAGCCAAGGAAGCAACCGAGAAAGCCAAGGAGACAGCTCTGGCTGCTACAGAGAAAGCCAAGGACTTGGCAAGCAAGGCAGCCACCAAGAAGAAGCAGTACGTGTGAGGGGCCAGGCACCGGCTACACCAGAACAGATAGGAGCCTCCTTAGATTTTATATTTTTAAACAAACTGTACAAGTCTGACAATCAGCTGCTGTTAGACCCTTACTGAGATGTAATTATCATTAAAGAATCTATTCCCATCTCTGATTTGGCCAAGACTGGCCTGGCTAGAGCACAGCCCAGTGCTGCCCTCCACTCAGGGTGTCCAGCCCGCTGCTGCAGGGGGGTCTGGGCTTGCAGGCAAGACGCAAGCAGGAGTTTCACTAAGTGCTTTTACTAGAATAGTGTTGGGTATGTACAAGAGAGGGGGTGGCTGTGGGAGCACGAAGGCGGGTTGCTTAATGCGCTCGTTTCCCCTTCCTGGCTCTGCAGGGGTGGCCGAGTCCTCCTGTAACTGTGTCTGCTGGGAGTGGCATTGCCCCACACTCCTGCCAGGCAGCCCCCGGCCCCCAGCCTGCTGGGGGTGCACGGGGGAAGGCAGGAGGGTGTCCTGTGACAGCTGAGCCCTCTTGCTGTGCATTGCAGTGCACAGTGGGTGCCACGGTGCTGTGCCAGCCCCATGTGCCATGGCCAGTGCCGCTCAGCAGCCCAGCAGCGGGGGTCCAAGCTGGGCACTTGCCCTGACCCGTGGCCCCTTACCCAGGCAGTGGTGACAAGGCTGGCAGAGGCTGTTTCCAGCAGCGGCAGGCAGGCAGGCAGTGCAGGGAAGGCAGCAGGCAGTGTCAGGACACGGGGCTGGAGTAGCTGTGGTCCCTCCCAGTGATGAAGCCGAGTGGCAGGTCCACAGCGAACACTCCACCATCCACCTCTATCTCAGCATCCTCTGGGCACCGAGGGGAGGCTGGGTCAGGCCCCGGCAGCCTCCCCTTCCCTGCCCACCCTCCCTTCCTTCGCTCTCCCTCTCTTCCCTCGCTCACCTTCTTCAGAGGGCTCCGAGAGCTGGGAGGAGTCCAAGCTGTCAGCCCGTGCCCGTTCCCCGCCGGTGGGCGAGAGCAGCTGTTCCAGCCGCTGCTGCAGACTCTGTTGCCGGTTACGCAGCCGGTCCTTGGCCCTCCGTGCCCTCAGCTCCTGCTCCTCCAGCCTCTGTGGGGATCCAGTAAGGTGTGAGGGGGGTCTCAAGCTGGGCGGCGGGGCCCCTGGCCGGAGGGCCCCGAGAAGCGACACGGCCGCTCCCCTCACCTGGATGTGAAGCCGGGCACGGTGCAGGAGGCTCAGGGTGGTGGGACGGGCCGGCCCCACGCCCACCGGCACCTGCTGCTTCAGCCGCTCCAGGCAGCACCGGAGCTGGGCTCTCCTGAGGCCCGGCGGCGGCGGGGGGACACACGACACGGCGGTCAGTCCCAGGCCACCCCCTGCCCCGCCGTGCCCTCCCGCCACGCCCCGGTACCTGTGCTTCTCCAGCGCGTTATGCACCGACCTGCGGGAGAGTCCCCGATGATCAGGACCGGCGCTGCCGCCATCCCGCGCCGCCCCCCCCCCTTCGCCCTTCCAGCCCCACGGCTCACCTGCCGCTACCCACGGCCCGGCGGGACCGCGCGGGGCAGAGCGAGGCGTAACCGTGCTCGGCCTCGGCCAGGCCCGGCGGATCCCGGGGAGCGGCCGCCCCGCGCTCCCGCCGCTCCAGGAACTCGGCCGCCCGCAGCAGCACCTGGATGCTGGTGGCCGCCGGCTCCATGGCGGCGGGCGGGCGCGGCGAGCCGCGCGGTGATTGGCTGCTGGGCACCCCGCGGCTCTGACGTCGGCGCGGCGGGGAAACAAATTCGGGCGGGAAAGCGCGTGGCTTCAAATTTGAATCGGAGGGAGGGACGGGGTAGGCCACGCCCCCAGCGATAGGCCCCGCCCCCTGCCGCTTGGCCCCGCCCGCAAGGGGCGCACTCGCGCCCCGCCTGTGCGCGCGCGTGGTGGGACGTGTCGGGGCGTGGGTGTCTGTGTGCGCGGTCACGCGTGTGCGCTGCGCAGGGAGCGCGCGCCGGTGCCTGCCCCCTCCCGCTGTCCCCAGCCCCTCACCCCCTGCCCCCCGCACCCACGGGTGTCCCCGGGCCCGCTGTCCCCACCAGCCACCCCAGAGGGCCCAGCCGGGCGGTTCATCTCTTTATTATTAAAAAGCATCGGGCGGTGCGGAGGGGAGGGGAGCGCCGGGCCCCGCGGGCGGCGAGGGCCAGCCTCCGGGCACGGCACGGCCCGGCCCGGGCGGCCCCGGGGCACCCGCCGTCATGTGAGGGCTGTTTGCAGCGTCTCGGGCCAGGCCCCGGGGGGAGACTCTGCCCCGGGCCCAGCAGCAGCCAAAGTTCACCTGAAAAAAAATCCACCACGAAGCACATTTCCAGCCGGGGGGCAGGCGCACGGCGGCACGCGGCTCTCCGGGAGCGGGGCGGCGGTGCACCGGGAGAGGCGATCCTGCGCCCACCCCAGCCCTGGACCCGCCAGCATAGGGCACGGGCTGCTGTCGTGTGGGGGTCCTACCGCCATGAGTGGGGGGTCCTGCCGCCATAAGTGGAGGGTCCTGCGGCCACCCGTGGGGGGTCCTGCCTCCATGCCCACCTGGCCCCGAGGGGAGTCGTGGGGCCACGGAGCCGCCCAGCAGCCCTGGAGTGGCTGTTTTCCCTCCCCGTTCTGCCACCTCCTGCGGACACGGGTCTGGCACGGGGGGCTTTCACTGGCTCCGGGTGCGCCGGGGCGGGGGCGAGAGGTGCACGGCGTAGCAGTGTGTGCAGACACGCACGGGCTTCGTCTGGCCGTAGTGCGGCAGTGCCGCGGAGTGCGGTGAGCAGCGGGCACAGAAGATCTGCCAGGAGAGAGCGGAGCGGGGCTGAATGGAGCCAGGTCCTCGGGGGGACCCCACGCACCCCAGCCCAGCCCCCTCCTACCTTCCCGCAGCTGCGGCAGTGGTGCCTGCGGCGCAGCAGGGTGAAGGGCGAGCGGCAGGCGGAGCACTGGCTGCACGTGCTGTCCGGCACCCACTCGGGCAGGTGGCGGGCACCGGCTGGGCAAAACACATCAGTGAAAGCCCTGGGGCTCCCCCTCGCCCCGTTTCCCCATCACCACCCCAGCTCCAGGAATGTCCCCAGCCCCCTGGCTGGACCCCAGGACCAGCCACAGGCTACACCCCGCTCTGACACCTGGGCAGCCCCTTACCTGCCCTCCGGAGCCCAGCAGCCTCCGCAGGGCTGGAACACAGGGGACAGTCGGGCACGCGAGGACCATCCACTGCACACAGGTCACCATCCTCTTCCTCTGTGGGGACAAAGGCTGTGGCGCTTCAGCCTAATTGGGGTTCGACTCAACCCCACAGTGAACACCCCCATGGCCTGCGGCTGTCACAACCCCAGCTGAGCATCATCTCCATGCCTGGTACCATGGACCCATCTCACTGGGATGGGCGATGGGCAGGACAGAGAGGAGCCGTGCCCCCCATCCCTTGTCCTCAGGAGTTACTCACGGCTGGCACCCGTCTCCTCCGAGGGCTCTGCCTGCGAGGCGACAATCTTGAAGACCGTTTTCAAGATGCTCCGTAGGTCACTGGCAAAGTTGGTCTGGAGCTGATCAGCCACCCCTGCACCAGGAGGGAGGAGGGGATCAGGGTGCTGGGGGGGGACTCAGGGTGCTGCAGAGGGTGGCGAGGGGGGGTCACTCACCCGAGATGCAGACGAAGAGGGTGTGCAGCATGTCCCTGGTGCTGCTGTAGCGGGAGCGCAGATCTGAGCAGCGGGCACCCAGGCTGGCATCGAGCCCTGGGCTGCTCCCAGGGGGCTGAGGGCTGCACAGTGGGGAGGTGACAGTTACCTCAAAAGTGGCAAGACAATTCCCACCCCAGCAGGCTGGGGTCAGCCATCCTGGCCCCACTCCCTCTCCATCACACACCCCCACTGCTGGTCATTGCCCAGGTCGTCCACTGTGCCAGGGGCTCCCAGCCGTGCCATGCAGGTGGGAGGTGGTGGCTTGGCACAGGGGACCTCCAGGAGACCCCAGGGAGCAGAGGAGTCTGCTCTGGGCACTGCTGCCCCCCAGGCTGGAGGGGTGGCTGGACTGCAGGGATCCTCCAATTCAGCTGTGCACAGTCCCCTCTCCAGCAGACAGAGCTCCTCAGCTGACAGCACCCGCAGCAGGTCCCTGCGGTGAGGGAACAGTGTCAGCCCCACACTATGCCCTCACTACTGCCCCATGGCCCCATCCATGGGCACCCATCAACCCCCATCACATACTTGATCTTCTTCAGAAGGTTGTAGAAGGGGCTGAAGACCCGGGACATCTGCTCAGGGCTCCGCTCCAGGCTGAGGGGACCCTCAGGGTAGATGAGGAGGCCGCTGCGAGGGGACAGAACCTGGCTCATGTTGGGGGACTACCTGGGACCCCAAGTCCTCAAGGGGAAAAGGGGCTGGTACAGCAAAGGGAGCACCCAACCACCCTCCATCACCCCCTTCTCCAAGGGGCTGCACCCACCTGATGATGGCCAGGCGAGGAATGGTGAACATCAGCAGTGGTTCGTAGCCATCGATCATCTCCTGGGTCAGGTAGCCCAGGCGCAGGGCTCTGGGAGGAGGACACCCTTACAGTGGGGCTGAGCCCTGGAATGCTGCCCCATCCCTGGGGCTGGGGTCCCTGATGCCCCCCGCCTGGCACGTGGTGCCCCTCACCTCTCTACTGTCTCGCAGAAGAGCACGATGATCTCCTGCTGCCTGTAGATCTCCTCTGGAGACTTCACCGCCACCAGCGAGGACACGTAGCTGGAGAGCCAGGAGCACCATGAGGTTCCTCCAGGCCTGGCACAGCCCCACCACCCCAGCACCCCAACGCCAGCCCCCACCTTAGTTCGAACTCTGCGAAGAGACGGTCAAACTGGACAAGCACAGCTCGGACGTGCTCCGGGTAGGAACCGGGCTGGCTCAGGCTCTGCTCCCGCAGCACCGTTCGCACCAGCTCCAGGCTGCACAGCAGGTTCCTGGCCTGGGGCCGCAGCTGCGCCCCGTCCGCCTCCTCCACCTCCAGGAAGGTCCCAGCTAGGAGACACTGCCAGGACCAGGGAACTATCAGGAGCCAGCATCCAGGGCAGTGCACCCCCTACCCCCGGGGTCAGCCCATGGTGGCACCCATCGCCCTCTAGCCTGGTGCAACCAGACCCCATCACCTGCCCCAGGATGGCATCCCCGGACTCACCTCGGCAGCAAACAGCATGTGGTTCCCCAGATTGTCCACCAAGAGCTCCTCGGGGAACTTGACCAGGTAGTCGCGGCTGTGCCGCTGCGTGGGGATGCACTCCTCCATGATCCGCTCCAGGATGGCCAGGAGGTGAGCCTGGGAAGGGCAGGGATGTCACCCGTGGCTACCCAGGGGGACTGGGGTCACACCGGGGCCTGGGCTGCCCCTGTACCTGGCTGAGATGGAGCTGGTTGAGGAGCACCAGGTACTGCTGCGGGTCCAGCTCAGCATCCAGCCCGTTGATCTCGGCCACCACCCGTGTCACCCTCTCGTCAGCAAAGAAGAACTGGGAGAGCAGGCGGGGGTCGGAGCGCTGTGGGGAGAGCACAGGGGTGATGCTGGGAGCACCCTGTGGATTCAGGTGCTGGGCCGGGCGTACCCCAAATCTCCCGTGCCCGCAGCCAGGAGGGGCGGGGCTGCTGGGGTTTGCTCCCCTGCAGCCAGTCCCTGTGGGGCAGCTCCTGGTCCATAAACACCCACTCGGTCAGGTATGTGCAACCCCCATGGCAGCTCTGGCTCGGCCGAGCTGTGCCGGGTGCTGGGGCCGAGGTGGGAGGCAAGCGGCCCCGGCCAGGCCCTCCCGGGGAGCGCCGCCGTCCCCACCCACTCGTGCCTCAGTTTCCCCAGGGGCAGAGCAGGATGAACAAGCTCGGCCACATCCCGGCAGCGTGGGCACGGATCCGTGCGCGGCTGTAAACACCGGCTCAGGTGAAAGGTCCGCGGGCAGCCCGGAGGGATGGTCCTCGCCCCGTCTCTCCACCAGACCCCCGCAGGGACGGAGGGACGGAGGGGGCCGGGGCGGGGGTTGGAATCTCCTCGCCCCGGGAGCGGGCGGTACCGGGACGGGCGCTGAGCTGCCCGATCCTGCCCGCACCCCGCCGCACCTCCCGCCCCGGGGCCGGGCCCTCTTCCTCCCCCTGCTCAGCACCGGGGGGCCCCACCGCCCTGCGCCCGGTGCTGGTGGAGCCCCCGGGCAGCCCCGACGGGGCGGGGGGCGGCCCCGGCGCGACCCTCCCGCTCTCACCTTGGGCCGGCGCAGCCAGCGGCGGAGGGCAGCGGGCAGCATGGCGCGTCCCGCAGCTCTGCCGTCGCCCGGCTCCCCGCGCCCGCCGCTCACCGACGGGGCGGGCCGGCACCGGGCACCGCCCGGGGGCGGACCTGGGCGGTGTCCTCCCAGCGCCGGCACCGGGACCATCCGGTGGACCGGCCCCCGCGCCGCCCCGTCCGGCCCGCGGCGGGACCCGGGGCTTTCCCGCTTCCAGGTGCCGGGAGACGGCCGTCGCTCGACAGACCGGTTTCCCGTGGCGAGGCGGGCGAGGGCGGGTCCCCCGTGGGGCAGGCAGGGTGCCCCGGCCGGCTGCCCCGGCTCCACCTCCCGGTGCCGCGCCCCGGTGTCGGTTCCTGGCTGCAATTCCCAGCTGTTTCTTCCCAGGCTCCCGGTTCTCCCCTCCCAGTTCCCTGGCTCTTCTTTCCCGGTTTCCCTCACCCTGTGGCCCCCGAGGCCCAGCCGGTGCCTTCTGGGGACACCCGAGCGATCCGGCCCTGCAGCCTCCCACCCTGAGCACCGTCGGGATGGCCGGGGGGTACCTGGGGAGGCACCCGCAGGCACCTGCCTGCTCTGTGCTGCGTGGGCTGTGCAGGGCACAGGGTGCAGAGGAGGGTGCTGCAGTGGTGTGGGGAAGCAGCCCCTCGGCAAGAGCAGAAATGGACGAGGGGCTGAGGAGGGGTCCCAGGGGTGTTTAGGGGGTTGGGCTGCGCCAGAGGAGGTGGCTGCTCCTGCACCACGCTGGGCCTGGCACTGCTGGACACAGGATGTGGGTGCCGATAATTCAGGTGGCTGAAAGCCTAATGGGGTGGATTCACAGGTAAAAAATCCACTGAGGACCATTAAATAAACGTGGCGGCAACACCTCGGCTTGAGGAAGTGTCTGAGTCACTGTGGCCTCATGGCACGGACCTGAGCTGTCCGGGTGCAGGTGTGGGTGGCCTCCAGGCTGGGACTTCGTGTGTCCCCACAGGCTCTGTGTCTGACTCTGGCCGGACAGCGTGTCCTGCCTCCCGTGGCTGGGGGTCCCTGTGCACACAGTGAGCCAGGAGTCCACAGCCTCTGGCAGTGCTGCCCATGGCATTTTTGGGGGCAGAGGGCACTTTCCTTGGTGGCTGAGAGCAGGGGTCCCCACACATCCCCGTGTCACCAGCACCGCGCTCTGCCCCACTGCAGGAGGGCAGCTCCAGTGACAGGAGGTGTGAGACAGCGCGAGGCCCAGCCTCAGGCAGACCAGTGCCACAATGTGGGGTTTTGGGGTGATGCATGGCCCTGAGCTGCACTGCAGAGTGGCACCGAGGCTCGCAGGGAGGTGAGGGGCTGAGCCGACCCCCCAGCTCTCTCGGTGACCACCCCAGGGCTGCTGGACCTGGTGCCCTGGGTCTGCATAGAGGGACAGCAGACCCGTGCAGGCAGCCTGGGATCAGGCAGCAGCGGGAAGGCCGGGGCAGCAGGCGCTGCCCTGCACGGCTGCAGGGCGCTGGGGGAGTGGGAGAGTCCCACGCTGGGACCAGCGCGTGGGGTGTGATGGGGTGACACGGCCCCAAGGATGCCATGGTGCTGAGCACGGCGCTGCACGGCTGGAGGCACACAGGGTGCTGGGAGAGCAGAGGGGCTGGAACCCACGCACCGCCAGGAGTGCCGGGGCGGTGGGCACCTTGTGGGTGCACCGCTGTGCCAGGGCTGGGGAGTGGTGGGGACGCGCCGAAGGCACCGGCGCTTTTTAGGACCCGGGGGAGTAGAAAAGGAGGAGGCGGAGCCATAGGTCGTGACGGCTCCACCAACCTCCCCCCCGCCAGGTGGCGTGCTGTCACATCTCCTTGCCCTCTCACAAAATGGCGGCGACGGCTTCACCTCGCCGGGCCTTTCCCTCCTCCCTCCTTCCCCCCCGGGCAGGGGCCGGACTGGCCGCGCCGCCATATTGGCTGTTGTCCTGGCTGCGGCGGGCGGCGGGCCGCGCTCGCCATGACTCGCAGGCGGAATAAGGCGGCAACAGCAGCGGTAACGGCAGGCGGTTCCGGGCCTCGCCGTGAGAGGTTGGGGGGTTCCGATATTGGTCCTCCTCCCCCTCCTCCTCCTCCTCCACCGCCGCCGCCACCGGAACCTCCCGCCCCGCCTGAGGTGGTGGTGGCGGCGGGCAGCAGCGAGGAGCCGGGCAGAGCCAGCGCTCAGGTACCGGGTTAGGCCCTGCGGTGGGGAAGGGCCCATCTCTGAGGGGATTTCAGTCGGTGTGGGGATGGAGAAGGGGCCCCGGGGGGGGCCAGAGGCCCCCCCCATCCCCACACCGACCCCAGCCTCGGGGGAGGATCGGGAAGGTGAGAGGTGAAGGCCAAGTTGTTCTCGGGGGAGGGTTTGGGGCCTGTGGGTGCAGGGACAGGACCTGCCCTTGGCTTCCCTGGGATGGGCAGGGTAGTGGGGCCAGCTCGTGGCCTTGGGTTGCAGATGTGTTTTGCTGCAGCGGGACCTTGGGGTGGCTTTGGCTGATGGTTGGGGTGTTGGAGCTTTCCACTGATGTGTAGCATCCTGGGATCAGCTAGGAGAGATGATCCCAGTCTTTTCTGGGGAGGGTGAATCAGTCAAGTGAGCCTGTCTCCCACCATTGCACCCTACTCCCCTTTGGCAGGACCAGCAGCGTTCAGCAGCACGAGAGCAAAGGGCTTTTCCAGCCCCAGGGTCTGTGCCACACTTAGTCCATCCCAGTCTGTAGGAGGATCTTGCAGGTCTGCTCAGGAGACCCATGTGTGCTCCGGAGGGCAAAGACCTGGGGACAGGTGTGCTCTCCCAGTTGGTGTGGTGTTCCCACAGCTCCTTCTGGCGGGAGGGTCCAGCCCCACCGCAGGGCAGTGGCAGGTGGCTCTAGCACCAGCCCAACAGGCTGCGGGCTGGATCCTGCACCTCTCACTGCCTGACATCCTTCCCCGCGCCTGGCGGCTGCTGCTGCTGCCTGCTCTGGGTCGCAGGCAGGGAGCCCTGGGTGGGCCCCGGGTCGGGATGCACTGGGTGGGTTGGGGAGAGCCATCCTCTCGCTCGCTATGTGCAGCGGTGGCCACACCTGCCCCTGCTGAGACACGGGCTGACCCGAGAGCCCCCTCCTCCCCACGGCCGGCCAGGCGGGTGGGCAGCGGAGCTGTGCCCCCCTCTGCTCTCCTTGGCCTCTGACCTTTGCTTCACCTTGAGCCTGGGAGACGCCATCTGTTTTGCAGCAGCGGTTCAATGTGCAGCTCATTGTGGTGGGGCCCCGCCGCCGCGGCAGACAATGGGGGCCCCCTCGCCCGTGCCACGCTGGGCTCGTCACGGCTGTCAGGCTCCCAGCGAGCCCGCGGGCCGTGGCCCGGCCTCTGCCGCAGCGCTGGGTGGGAAGCCCTGACCTGGCCATCCCGTGCCGGCAGAGCGCGAAGCAGCGCTGAGGGCTGCACCCCACCCTGGCGCATCTGTGCCGCCGGCTGCACAGAACAAAGAGGCAGCCGGGAGGGCCCGGGGCTCTGGGCTAAACGTGGTGGGGGGTCCGCAGTGGGCGAGGGTGCGGGTTGAGGCTGCCGGACTGCCCCTTTCGTGTCCTTGTGTGTCAGTTTCTGTGGGTCTTCCTTTGCCCTGTGAGTCCCCTTGTTCCCGCTGTGCCAGAGGTGAGAGTTGCTGTTGGCTTCCCAGCCTTGTTCGGCGATGGTACTGGCTGCTCAGCACAGCGTGATCTTCCCAAGGGTCCTGAATGCTCCCAGCTGGCACATGGCGGGCTGGCAGCAGCTGGGCAGCCCAAGGCTGCTCTCCTCCAGTGGGAGAAGGCGGTGCAGTCCCACATGTAGCGTACGAGAAATTCTCTGGTTTGGTGTCAGCATCTCAAAGTCTCGTTTGCTGCCTCATCTGCCCTGCACCTGCACCAGCCTGGTGTCCTGCCATGTGGTGGCTCACACCTGGGGTAACTCGTGGTCTGTGTGTCCTTCTGCAGGTGCTGCCCACCACCAACCAGTCAGTGCAGACATGCTGCCTGCTCTGTCACCGGGAGCGCAAGGACTGGGGGGGGCCGTCCCACAACGGGCTGGTGTCCCCGGGCGAGAGGCTGCCACCGGACTTCGTGCCAACGCTTGTGCAGAACCTCCTGGGAGAAATGCCCCTGTGGATCTGCCAGAGCTGCCGGAAGAGCGTGGAGGAGGAAGAGCGGCGGGCGGTGCAGGAGCAGGCCCTGGCGGTACGTCCTGGCGGAGCCGGGGTTGGAAAGGCCGGGGCTGCAGCTCTGGCTCCCGGGGCCATGGCGCTGGCTGCCCTGTGCTGCTGGCTGGGTGTGCAGGTCCCCTCCTCCCTCCTCATGCGGGTCCCCTCCTCCCTCAGAGCTGAGTGCCTCGGACTTCCCAGCCTCACAGCTCCCTGCAGCCCCACTGTGCTCCCCGGGCTGCGTTGGGTTGGAGCTGCCCGCCTGGCGAGGCCGGCAGTGCTGCTGCTCCTCTGCCAGCCCCGCTCCACTTTGCCTTGTGCCACTTCCTCCCCGGCCCCAGGGCTGCTCCCTGCCCTTAGGCCGACTCTCCCAGAGTGGCACCGTGTGCCGGGGCAGGTGCCTGCCTGTGTGTGGAGCTCAGAGGAAGAGCAGCTCCCTCCTGCTTGGCTTTATTTAACCCTGGCCTGGTTTGAGCAGGAGCTGAGCAGGCCTGTGGCCCTTGGCATGGCTCGGCTGTGCTGGTGGGGCCCTGTGACCAGGCTGTGTTGTATGGACAGGCTATTTGCCACCCACAAGACAGCAGCAGGGGCAGTTTCCATGTGCTGAGCCCCTGCCTCAGGGTGGTGGAGGGGGTCTTGGTGCCGATGCCCTGGGGCCAAGGGCCTCCCTTCCCCTCCCTGCTGCTTCACTCCATGTTTTCCTTGCCAGGTCTCGTTATCCCACACATCCTGCAAGTCGCAGTCTTGTGGGGGTGGCTCCCACTCCTCTTCCTCCTCCTCCTCCTCTTCTTCCTCCTCGTGCCATGGGAACTCAGGGGACTGGGACCCCAGCTCTTTCTTGTCTGCTCACAAGCTGTCGGGCCTCTGGAACTCACAGCACACCAATGGGGCTGCACAGGGCAGCCCCCTCGGGGCTTCCCCCGCTGCACTAGGTGAGTTGGAGCCGGCTGTGGGGTTGAGCAGAGATTTCTGCCCGGTCCTTGGCTTCGGTGGTTTCCTTGAGGGCACCCAGCTGGTGGGCAGGGGTGCCTCTGAATGCCGGTGCCAAGGGGATGCCTGGGTCCCTTTGTGAAGGCAGAGGGTGCAGGGAGCCGGCCCTAGCTCTGCTTTCCTTCCAGGCGACAAGCACCCTGGCCTCGCTCTCTCTCCGGAATGCGCCAGCCAGGCGCCCGCCGCGGCCCCGGGGCTCAAGGCCTGTCCCTACAGCCACGCAGCCTCCCCCACCGCCAGCAGCGCCGCCCCGGGCTCGCCTCTGCCTACCTCACTCGACTTCTGCAAGACGCTGCCGAAGCAGTTCAAAAGCATGTGCCGGAGGGCCACCCCGCCAGGTGTGTGCCCGGGGGCAGGGCCGGCCTTCTCCTCCCAGCCCGCTGCTCCACACAGCCCTCGCTGCCCCAGTGCCTTCCCCTTGCTCTGCTCTCCGTGGAGCTGAATCCTGGGGGGCACGTGGGGGGGGTGAGACCCCTTGTGAGCAGGGAGTGCTTCTGGCCTGAGCGCCCTGCTGCCTGTGGGGAGAGAGGGGTCGTCCCACAGAGAAGCGGCCCATGCAGAGGTGGTGGGTGGCTCCAAGCCTGGCCCTGGCCTGCAGGGGACAGCTGATGTCTGACTGTCTCTGCTCCTGCCTCTCTGCAGGTGAGCCCTTCCACTCCTCAGAGCATCATCAGCACTCGGACCTCACTGCTCCTCCCAACAGTCCCACCGGCCTCCCCTCCCAGCCGCCAGCGCTGATCCCCTCCAAGCAGACGCCCGCCCATCCGGGGCCCTTCGGCTCTCCTCCCCATGTCCCGCTGGGCACTTCCCCGCAGGCCGTGCTCTTCCCTGCGCCCAGCGTGCAGGCAGCAGCCCCGAAGCCAGTGTCTGAGTCCCCTCCTGCTGGCACGGTCTCACACAGCCCGGGGTCATGTAAGAACCCTCACCTGTCCCCTGCCAACGTGCCGCTGCTGAAGATGCCACCTCCGCTGTCGGGCTGCACTCATCCCTGCAACGGGCACTGCAGTACTTCACTCATCCCTCCTCCCGCCTCCCACCAGCTGCCCAGCACGAACAGGTGAGTAGAGGAGCCCTGCCTGCTTCCAGCCTCTCCTCACTGGGCAAACGTGCCCTTTCTCCCACCCCTGCCCACGGATGCGCTTTTCCCTGCGGAGGGACCGGCTGCCCCGGTGCCGCGGTGCAGAGAGCTGCTGTGTTTGTGGGCCAGTTCCACTGCTGCAGACCCCTGGTCTCTGAGGGTTGAGCTCTTTCTCTCCCCATGTGTCTTCTCCCTGCGGTTGTCCTTTAGTACTGTGGTGCAGAAAAGACTGTGCTTGCTCCTCCTCCAGCTAAAAGACCCAAAGGAACCGCCTGGTCAACCTGCTGTTGGCCAACAGGCCCTTTGTCAGTGAGACCCGTCGGGCAGCTGTGGCACTGAGCAAAGGTCCTCGAGAAGATGAAGCCTATGGACTTGTGGTTCTGCTCGCCTGCTCCCCTGGCCCCCTCTGGGCTGCCTGTGCCCTGGAAGAGAGCACGCTGAGTTGCGGGTGCTGGTTCCTCTCCGCTGATTAGCGCTCTCTGCGGAGGGACAGCCGGGTCCCGAGCTGGAGCTTGAGGAACGGCGCTGTGGGCCATGCCCTGGCCTCCCTGTCTGAGCTGGGTGGTCTGTGCCTGTGGGAGCCGGGCCTGTCTGCACATGGGGATGTCTGGCAGCTGCATGCAGTTCCAGCGTTTCTCACCTGTGCTACCTGCCGCCCCCAGTGAGTACCGCTCCCTGCCCTGGAATCAGCTTGTGGCCTGGCAGAGGGACGCTGCTTTTGGGAGCTCTGGTGCGCCAGCCTCCTGCCTGCCAGAAGCCCTGGGGGGCGAGGAGCTACAGATGTCTTCTGCTGCGGGCTCCTCTGGCATCTCCCCTGGCGGAGGAGGATGCAGGGGAGGGGGTTTGTCTGCCCTGCAACTCCTTCTGCTGGGGCACAGGCTTCCCTGGGAGGGGTGTTCCTACACACCTAGTGTGGGGCAATTTTTGAGACCCCCCTGGCTCCCGCTCACCTCTCGCCGTTCTCCTCAGGGACCCTTCTTGCAAAGGGCACAAATTCCCAAATGGTACCAGCTGCCACCCGCCGCAGCCGTGTGAGGCAGACGAGGGGCTCGGGGAGGACGAGGACAGCAGCTCGGAGCGCAGTTCCTGCACCTCCTCCTCCACCAACCAGAAAGACGGGAAGTTCTGCGACTGCTGCTACTGTGAGTTCTTCGGCCACAACGCGGTGAGTGAGGGGCTGGTCTGCAGCCACCCCAGGTCCTTGCGCTCCTCTCTGCAGTGAGGTGTTCACAATTCATGTGCTGGGGGAACAGAGGTGGGCAGGCCTGGCCACTGCTGTTTCCTGCCGGTCTGTGCATCCCCGCTTTGTTTCCGTCCTGCCCCATCAGCCTGTTGGTCCCCTCGCTCCCCACTCGCAGCCGCTTGCCCAGCCCTGTGGCTTGGCGCAGCCAGCCAAACGCTGCGGCTTTGTGGTGGAAAAGAGTTCAGCGGTGGCTGTGCCGACTTGTCTCACTGAGACCTCGGGGAAGGAAGCAGCTGGGGAGCCAGGGCATTGGGGGAGCTGGGGCTGCCTGTGGGTCTCGCTGGCTTCACCTGCCTGCCCGGCTGACAGCACTCCCCTCCTGCAGCCCCCGGCCGCTCCCACAAGCCGTAACTACGCCGAGATCCGGGAGAAGCTGCGTTCACGCCTCACCAAGAGGAAAGAGGAGCTGCCGCAGAAGCTGGGGCACAACAACAGCTCGGGAGAGCCCGCTGTGGACCACCGCAACGTGGACGAACTGCTGGACTACATCAACAGCACAGAGCCCAAGCCCTTGAACAGTGCCAAGGCGGCCAAGCGGGCGCGGCACAAGCAGAAGAAGAAGGTGAGGCTGGGCAGAAGGAAGCGCTGCCTTGGGCAGCTGCAGGACGGAGGTCAGGGCAAGACGGTGCCCCTTGCAGGGCATTGCTTTCTATTCATCACGTCCATTTGGTTTCTTGAACTGTGTCCTTTGCTGCCATCTCCCCTGAAGTGACAGCGGTGCCTGGCTCCACGCAGGGCTTCCCCTGCCTCTGTTCATGCAGAGGGTGGCCCAACCCTCCCGGGCACCTTGGGCCACGCTGTCCTACCTGCTCCATGCCACGTCTCTGACAAACACTGTGCATCTGTGGTGGACAGAGCCAGTGCTATGACAGCTTATGCTGGTGCCTCGTGCCCAGAACAGTGTCTGGCATACAGCGTGGTTGGTGGCTGTTGCAGTCCCCACGGAGGACACGTGCTGGTTTGGGGGCTGTGGAAGATGTGGGGTGGCCGTGCTGAGCGCCGGCTCTTGGCTTTGCTGCCTGACAAAGCTGGTGCCTAGGTAGCCCCATGGTCTGCACACAAGCAGACCAGCACACAAGCTGCCCAGGTCACCCGGTCCTCATGGCATCTGTGTTGCAGGAGAAGGAGAAAGCACAGCTGGAGGCGGAGGCCCAGAAGCGGGCAGAGCGTGCCCCGGCAGCCAGCCAGGCTAAGGAGCCAGCCGAGGAGAAGCTGCTGGAGTGGCCAGAGCTGGAGCTGGAGCGAGTGAACAGCTTCCTCAGCAGCCGGCTGCAGGAGATCAAGAACACCATCAAGGACTCCATCCGTGCCAGCTTCAGTGTCTATGACCTCAACCTGGACGTCAACGACTTCCCCAAGAAGGCAGCTGTCCTGGAGCAGAAGAACCTGCTCTCCCACCTCAACGGTTCCTCCGACCTGCAGGACATTGACCTGGCCCTAGCCCCGCTCAGCCTGGGCCCCACCAAGAGCCATGCGCTACTGCGGGGTGAGCTGGGCCCCCGATGGGGCGAGGGGCCCGGGGAGCCTCCGCCAGCCCCGGCGGCTGAGAACGGTGTGGTGAAGCGCCTCAGCGCCGTGCCCAGCCTCTCCCGCATGATCTGGGTGCAGTCCAAGGCTGCGGACTCTGCCACGGACGGCAGCGGGCTGAGCCCGGAGCCCAAAGAGGGACCACAGCCCAGGGGGCCGGAGCTGCCGGAGCCGGTGCCTGCCGGGAGCCGGCCGCGGAAGAACAAGCGGCAGAGCGGGCAAGCGAAGAAAGGGGAGGGCGCTGCTGCGGTGCCGGCGGGCCAGGCCCGGCTGGAGAGCCCTGGTGCGAAGGGGCAGGTGCTGGGTGCCAAGCACCCTTCCAAGGCTGGCGCCCTGGAGCCGCAGCGTGCGGGCGGCTGTGCCGAGCCAGGCGAGAGCGGCAAGGGGCAGCCCTGGGGCTGCGGCAGTGCCCGGCCGGAGAAGGAGAGAAGCAGTGAGGGGAAAGGCCGGAGGGGAGAGGGCAAAGCGGAGCTGCTGGAGCCACTGCAGCAGCAGCCACCTGCCCCAGCTGCGGGGGACCGGCAGCCGCCTGCCCCCCCTGCCCTGGGGGGCTCCCCCCAGCCCAAGGGCAAGAGCAGGAAGAGCCGGAACAAGGTGGAGAAATCCAATACCTCGATCGGTGAGTGCTGGGAGCGCGGTGAGCCCTGCCCTGCCTGCTCACAGCCCCCCGCCCCTCCCCCCCTGCCCCCCGGGCAGCGCTGACCCTCTGCCCCTCTCTTTGCCAGATGATGTGTTCCTGCCCAAGGACCTGGACGGGACAGAAATGGACGAGACTGACAGAGAAGTGGAGTATTTCAAGAGGTGAGGGGCAGCTCTGGGGGGCTGAGCCCAGCCTGGGGGGCCAGGCCGGGCCGGGCAGGGGGGGCTGTTGGCTGACCCGGGCTGTCCTCTGCCTGCCAGGTTCTGCCTGGACTCGGCCAAGCAGACGCGGCAGAAGGTGGCGGTGAACTGGACCAACTTCACCCTGAAGAAAACCACTTCCAGCGCAGCCCAGTGAGGTGCAGGGGGCCGCCCCCCACCCACGGCTGCTCGCCTCTCCTCACTGTGCCCCCCGCCCCGCCCCGTGGGCCCCCACCTCGCCTCGGTGGGGTCCCCTCCTCCGCGGGGGGCCCCGGTGCTCTCCTGCCCCGCGGGGACCCCCGGGGCTTCTCCCCCATCCTCCTCCTGCCCCTCCCCGCGGGGTGACCCCGGCCGTCCCGACCCCCTCTCCGCGGTGCCCCGCTCCCTGCGCCGCGGGGAAGGACCGTGCTGGACCCAATAAAGAACTTTTTAATTTTTTATTTTATTTAACCCCCGTGTCTGCTGTTTCCTGCCGCGCCCGCGGGGCCGGGGGGGGCGGCGGGGGCCCCGCCTCGCGCCTGCTGCACAAGTTTGGCCCTCGGGGCGACCCGTCCGGCCCGGCTTACGCGCGGGAGGGAGGGGCCGTGGCACCGCGTTGCGGGGTGACGGCGCACGGTACCGGAGCTGCCGCCACTTCCGGCGCGCGGGATTTACATCCGGGGCGGTTGCGGGGAGACGCCGCCATGGAGGCCGGGGCCGAGCGGAAGGTGGGGCCGGGCCCGGCCGCTGCCGGCAGCCCCGAGGGGGCCGGGCGGAGCGGAGCGGGCAGCGTCCCGGGCCGGCCTCACCTCGCATCTCCCCGCAGAGGCAGCGGGAGGAGGCGGCGGAGACGTCAGACCTGTCCGGGGAGGAGGATGACGACTATGTGCCCTACGTGCCCGTCAAGCAGCGCAAGCAGCAGATGGTAACGGAGTAACGGGGCCCGGTGCCGCCGAGGGAGGGCTCTGAGCCTCCCAGCCGACGCGGGGCTTCTCATTCCGCCTTCACCTGCTTCCCTCCAGCTGCAGAAGCTGCTGCAGATGCGGCGGAAGGTGGTGTCGGAGGAGGAGCTGCGGGACAGCGGGAGCGAGCAGCGGGGGGACGAGGATGACATCCCGCTGGGGCCGCAGTCCAACATCAGCCTCCTGGACCAGCACCAGCACCTCAAGGAGAAGGCGGAAGGTAGGGGAGCACCTGGCAGTGGGGCCGGGCAGTTTTCAGGAGGGACCTCCTCACTGTTTTCCTGATTGTTCCCCCAGCTCGGAAGGAGTCGGCCAAGGAGAAGCAGCTGAAGGAGGAGGAGAAGATCCTGGAGAGCGTGGCAGAGGGCCGAGGTGAGCGGTGGGAGCCCTGTGTCTCTCAGAGCTGTGAGGCCAGCAGTAGGGGTATTACCTGCCTTGCAGCACTCAGGGATGTTCACACCCAGGATGGGTCAGGAGATCACAACGGGACCCCGCAGTCAGCAGCCTGGCTTAGCTACAGCAGGCCCCTGGGCACAGAGGCTGCAGCGTTTGGTGTTCCTGCTCCCAGAGGGGCTGCCGGGTGCTGCTTTTCCTCCCCTGTCTTGGGCACAGTCTCCCAAACTGTTTGCCTGAGTATTTCTCTGCAGAGGTTGGGGTGTCTGGAGATGGAGAGCTTGCACTGATCTCATCGGCTTTGTTCTTGCAGCTTTGATGTCGGTGAAGGAGATGGCGAAAGGCATCACCTACGACGATCCCATTAAAACCAGGTGTGTTTCACAGGACAGAGGTTGTCTTCCTGAAAACATCCTTTCCTCATGGCTGAAGAGAACTAGAAGCCTCGCAGGAGAAGCGCTGCTCTGCAGCCGCTGCCTCCTCTCTGCACTGCCTGGCTTCTCACCGCTGTACCTAAGATTGAAGGCTGTTGAGTCGCCTTGATCATTTTTTTATATGCAGTTAAGATTTTCTAGAGTACATTTGTGTTAAACTTGAAGACTTGAAGTGAGTCTTCAGATCTTGAAGAGACTTTGGGAGCCCACAGAGCCAGCGCTGCTCAAGGCAGTGTTAGAGAGATGATTGAGATGTCTGTGAAAGACTCTGGCCTGTTCTGGCCACCATCCATAGGCTGTTCTCAGCTGTTAGCTTGGGGCTTCTTACTGAGTCACTGGGGAGCTGCTGTGAGTCTGCTCCCGTGCTCACACCGTGAAGCCCCTTGGAGTTTCCTGTTTTCCCTGGTGGGCTATTGGAGCCTGACAGGGAGTTCCCCTGGGCCTCTGGAGCCCCAGCCTCATTCTGCACCACGACCTTGCTCTGTTGCCTTCGCAGCTGGAGAGCACCTCGTTACATCCTGGGCATGTCGGAGGCACGGCACGATCGCGTGCGCAGGAAGTACCACATCCTGGTGGAGGGGGAAGGCATCCCGCCCCCCATCAAGAGCTTCAAGGAGATGAAGTTCCCAGCAGGTGGGTCGGGAGAGGAGCCTGGCAGGGTGGGGGACAGTGTTCTCCTGGGAGATGCACGGCAGGGAGCGAAGCTGTTGGATCTTTAGTGCTTAGTGAGGTTGCAGCTTGAATCCCCCGCAGTGGCTGCGTCACCTCGCTGCGGGGCCAAGGGCTGTTTGTCACTGGTGGGAGAGCTGCTGCGGGGGTGTGTGTAGGATGGAAAGGGGAGAAGACTTCAGGTCATGAACGTGTGTGTCTCTTATTCTCTGACAGCTATCTTGAGGGGCCTGAAGAAAAAAGGAATCCAGCAGCCAACGCCCATACAGATCCAAGGCATCCCCACAATGTGAGTGCTCTGTCCCTGTCCCAGAGCAGGGAGCGGTCACTCCCTACAGCCCACCCCGTAGTGTGACCCGGGTGCTCTTCCCTGGTGACAGATGCACCCTGTCACCTTGCTCAGCTCCAGAGGCCTGAGATGTTCTGTGTTGCTCCTCGTTACCATCGGCCCCGTTTCTCTGCCAGCCTCTCAGGAAGGGACATGATTGGCATTGCGTTCACTGGCTCTGGGAAGACCTTGGTGTTCACCCTCCCGGTGATCATGTTCTGCCTGGAGCAGGAGAAGAGGTTGCCATTTTCCAAGCGAGAGGGACCCTACGGACTCATCATCTGCCCCTCGGTGTGTGTCAGGAGCACGGTGACGTGTGGGGGGAAGCTTGGATTGATTCTCAGTGACCATCCCAGATCCCCCCCTGCACGGAGGTGTAGGAATGAGTAAGTTCTGTCCCTGCAGCGGGAGCTGGCCCGGCAGACCCACGGCATCATCGAGTACTACTGTCGGCTGCTGCAGGAGGACGGCCTGCCCCCGCTGCGCTGTGCCCTCTGCATCGGGGGCATGTCTGTCAAGGAGCAGATGGAGACAATCAAACAGTAAGGCCTTCTGGGGGGAGTTTGTGGGGCTGCGGCTGTTTGATTTCTGGTAGGGGACTCAGGGGTGACACCCTGTCTGGGTGGCTTCAGGAAGGTGTGGGGACAAAGCTGATGTGTCAAGAGGGTGGTACCTTCCCTATGTGTGGCTGTGTGGGGCAGGAATCCGAGTGCCTGACCCTGCCCTTGTCCCACAGTGGTGTACACATGATGGTGGCAACCCCTGGCCGCCTGATGGACCTGCTGCAGAAGAAGATGGTGAGCCTGGACATCTGCCGATACTTGGCCTTGGATGAAGCTGACAGGATGATCGATATGGGCTTTGAGGGGGACATCCGTACCATCTTCTCCTACTTCAAGGTACTGAGCTGGCATGATACAAGCACCCTGGAGCTCAATCCTTGCGCCTGCCTGGTTGGGTGAGTGCTAAAACCTTGCCCACGCTGTGTTCCCCGCGCAGGGCCAGCGGCAAACACTCCTCTTCAGTGCCACAATGCCCAAGAAGATCCAGAACTTTGCCAAGAGCGCCCTGGTGAAGCCCATCACCATTAATGTTGGGCGAGCGGGTGCTGCCAGCCTGGATGTTGTGCAGGTGAGGTAGCTGGGTGCTCCCCTGTGCCTGTGTGGGAGGCCAGTGCTGTTCATGAGGGTGCTTGATGCATCTCTTGTCAGGGACCTGGGGTTTGTGACCCTCCTTCCCAAGAGCTTAAGCGATACCAAGCAACTGCAATTTCTCTGCTGCTTGCCTGACTGATCCCTGTGCTTGTTCCTAGGAAGTGGAGTACGTGAAAGAGGAGGCCAAGATGGTGTACCTCCTTGAGTGCCTGCAGAAGACCCCGCCACCTGTGAGTAGTGTGCTCTGGCAGCATGGCTGGGGGCAGCGTGGGTGCCCTGCAGCCCTGGGGCTCAGGTGGAGCTGGCAATGGGGGTGTGGCTGTGATGCTGCTGGGCTCTGCCGTGGGTGGGGTGGGCATGGAGTGAGCTGTGCTCTGGGTACGAGCAGGTCCTGGGCTCAGAGCTGTCGTGTGGTCTGCTCAGCAAGAGGGAGTGGGTTTCCCAGGGGATTGTGCTGGTAGTGCCAGCCTGCAGAAAGGCAGCTCTTCCATGATGCCTGTGCTGCTGCAGGTGCTGATCTTTGCAGAGAAGAAGGCGGATGTCGATGCGATCCATGAGTACCTGCTGCTCAAGGGTGTGGAGGCTGTGGCTATCCATGGAGGGAAAGGTCAGTGAGGGTCTTGGGGAGATGTGAGCTGTGGTGTGGCCCTGCCAGACCCTGCTCCTGCCAGGGTGGTACAAGGCCACGGGAGGTCCTGGCGTGCAGCAGTCTGTGCTGGTGTGAGGAGGGGCTGTGGCAGTGTCAGGAGCAGACACTGTGTTGTATGTGGCAGCCATAAACACGGTGCAGGTCCTTACGGGACCTATAGGTCCCTCTGCTGCTTTATTTGGGGAAAGGCTGTGGAGACCCTCTCACTGGGGGAGCCCCGGTTGAGCGATGCTTGGCTCTGGGGCCATAGTGGTTGCTGCAAGAGGTAGGACTGGGAGCTCCACCCTTGCTGATCTTCTCTGCTGGGTCTTTGCAGATCAGGAGGAACGGACAAAAGCCATCGAGGCGTTCCGGGATGGGAAGAAGGATGTCCTGGTTGCCACTGATGTTGCTTCCAAGGGCCTGGACTTCCCAGCCATCCAGCACGTCATCAACTATGATATGCCGGAGGAGATTGAGAACTATGGTGAGGACTGGGCCCTGTGGGGACCAACGAGGGCATGGTGGGGTGGGTGCAGAGGCCAGCGAGGCTCTGTGCTTGTCCCTGCAGTGGCTGGGGACAGGGATGCTCTGTCCCATTGTGTTCACCGGGGCTCGATCCTGTCTCTCTGCAGTTCATCGCATTGGGCGCACGGGCCGTTCAGGCAACACTGGCATTGCCACCACCTTCATCAACAAAGCCTGTGGTGAGAAATGGTGTGGGGCTTTGGGCTGCCTGCAGGGGGGCTGTGGCTGTGGGAGGCAGCTGGGTGATGGAGCTGCCTCTGCCTCGGCAAGGGGAATGTTCCTGAGCAAGCAGGGACCGGTCACGATGGCCCGTGGAGGGGAGATGGTGGCGGGGGACGGTGCCCTCCACCCCTGCTCAGGCTGTGTCTGATCTGTGTCTCTGCCCCCAGACGAGTCAGTGCTGATGGACCTGAAGGCCCTGCTCCTGGAGGCGAAGCAGAAGGTGCCACCTGTGCTCCAGGTGCTGCACTGTGGGGACGAGACCATGCTGGATATCGGAGGTGAGAGACTCTGGGCTAGCACAGGGGCCTCCCTCAGGGCTGTTGAGGGACCTGGGCTGTGGACAGGACCCCCAGCTCCTATTGCTTCGGGCTCCTGGGGCGGTTCCTGCCTGCCCTCAGGGCTGTCATTGCCTGTGTATGGGTGCAGCCTGGTGCTGTGTTGGGGGGAGATGCTGGCATAGCCCCTCTGCTTCTGGGGTGGGGGACTGCTCTCCTGGCATGGTGCAGCTCCCTCTGACCTCCTCCCTCCCTCCTGCAGGCGAGCGGGGCTGTGCCTTCTGCGGTGGCCTGGGCCATCGCATCACTGACTGCCCCAAGCTGGAGGCGATGCAGACCAAGCAAGTCAGCAACATCGGCCGCAAGGACTACCTGGCCCACAGCTCGATGGACTTCTAGCCTGGAGATGGCGCTGCCCAGCAGTCCCCTCTGCGGGCCTTGGTTCTCTTTCAGTTGGGGCAGTGCTTCAGCTGCCCTCGCCTTTCCCAAGCCCAGGGGCCTGTCCTGCACTGCTGTGACCCCTTTTCCCCACAGGGGCTGTTGCCAGCTCAGCCTGACAAAGCTCCTGCCCCAGGAGGAAACGTGGAGCTGTGCTGCAACAGCCCGTTATGTCAGCGGCATGTTGGGCAAGCAGGTAGCGGTGCCTGAGGGGAGGAGGAAGCCCCAGGTGGGGTAGTTGAGCTGCAGCCGGCTGCCTGCTGCCCCTGCCAGCTCCCTGCAGTGACTTGGCCAGGGTCTTAATGTCACGCTTCTCCAAAGCCCCTCAGTTCCTCCGGGACCATCCCCCTGACCTGGTTTTGTGCTTCCTCAGCTGGTGGCTGTTCCTGTGTCCCCCAAACACGCTCTGATGCAGCGGGGGTGAGGCAGTGTGCTGCGCTCGTGTCGGGCGGTCCCCTCTGCGCTGCCTGCGCTCTCCCTGTGTGCGTTCTGCCCCACTGCCCCTCTGCAAGGGGGAGGGCGGACAGACGGACACCTCCTGTGGCCCTGCCTCTGCCCCTCATCCCACACATCAAAAAGGGGAAGTCGCTGAGAGAAGGAAGTCTGCCCCATGCAGTTGCTCCGGCTGCAGCAGTCACATTTTCTCTGCTGCTGGTGGCCCGACTTGCTCATCCTTGTGCTGGCTGCCTGGGCGGCGCTGGGCCCATGGAGAGACCGGTGAAGGATGGGATCCTCTATGTGCAGCACTGCAAATTTGGCAAGGTAATGGGTGGGTTTGGGGCTGGGTACTGGGTACAGGGTTTGCCCTGATTTATCTTGTCGCCAGGCCTGGGGCCAGGCCCTTGGCAGCGTGGGAAGGGGACACTAGAGACAGACCCCCTTGGAGCTGCCCTGGGGGGCTCTGGGCTCTGCAGCCCCAGGAGCAGGGCTGTACCTGCAGCTGAGGGGACTCATCCATCCAGGCACCTGCTCAAGTTCTCCCCTGCACGCAGGATCCCTCTTCTCGCTTGGTCACCGTGTGATTCGCAATGAAACAATAAACGTGTGTTAATGAGGCGCAGCTCCAGCGTGTGTGTTGGGAGCGGGGCATCAGGGCAGCCAGTGGAACATGGCTCTGGGCCCAGCCCTCCACAAGCCTGGTCCTGGGCAGCCAGGGCCATCCGTGGGCACCCCTCATTGTCTTGGCTGGCTGCCCTGGGCCCTTGGGGTGGGCACCAGGTGCTGCAGCCCTGTGGGCACAGTCTGGGTGATGTGGTGGGAGTCCCTGCAGGGTCGAGCCAGCTCCAGGGAGCTGTGAGATGGGTGTTGGCGAAGCAGGTCCTGCTGGTGCATTGGCCTTGCCTGGGCAGCATCCCCTCTGCCATGGGGGGTGTCTGTGCCCCTGCAGATGGCTCAATGGGTGTGCCAGGCTGTGATCATGGTCTGACCTCCCTGAGCGAGAGCCGAGTGCTGGAACCAAAGCAGGCAGGCCCTGCGCGTGGGGCTGGTGCCCTGCACGTGGGAGGCAGGTGGGCAGGCGGCAGTGGGTATTTTGGGTGCTTGGCTGCATCTGGTTTCTGCAGGGCGGAGGCTCTACTGAGCCTTTGAGGTGCGTGGGGGGCACGCGGCCTCTCTATCCCATGACGAGCTGGGAAGGTGTTGATGCTGCAGAGCCTCCCCTGGGAGGAAGCGGGCTGCGAGCTGCAGGGCCTGGCCATGCTCTGCAGATGTGAGGCTGCCAGCAGGAGCCCCAGCAGCTCAAAATGGCTTTAATTTGCATCAGGGTCTGTCCTGAGAACAGCTCGAGAACAGCTGCAGCGGCGGCAGGTCAGCACTTGCAGCAGGGAACAAAAAGCAGGACCTGGTGCTTGGTGAGGCGGGAGCAAGCGTGACTCACCCAGTGAGCCATGCCGAGCTCGCTCCGGGCAAGGCCTCCCCTCGAGCCCGCTTTGGGGCTGTCCTGCCCCCCCGATCTCTGTGCCCTCCTGCAGTGTCCGGCGGGTGCAGGCTGAGACCCTCCCTGTGACCCTTCCTGCCCCGTACGGCTCTTCCCAAACACTGCTGGCCATGCATGGAGGGCAGTGCTGCCAGGACATAGCAGGCAGCTCTTCGCTGACCTTTTTCCTCTGCCTGTGCCCTTCCCGTGTCCCAGAGATCCTGGAGGAAGATGCGAGCTCAGCTCTTTGCTGCCAGCCCCTCTGGTGTGGCCCGCATGGAGAAGTTCGACGTGCGGGATGATGGCACGGTGCCGGAGAAGACCTCCCTGCGGCGGTGTCCCCGCCGGGTGATCCGCCTCTCGGACTGTGTCTCCGTGGGGCCAGCAGGCACTGAGAGCTGCCCCAAAGCCACCGCTGCTTTCTACCTCACCACCACCGAGAAGAGCTACGTGCTGGCGGCAGAGCAGCGGGATGAGTGGATTGCCCAGCTCTGCCAGCTGGCATTCCAGGTACCGTGGGGTCTGGCATAGCTAGGACCTCTCATGCTGCTCCTGGGAAATCAGGGTGTGTGGGCAGGTAGGGAGGCTCGTGCTCCCCCACTCTGGGGGCCACGCTCACATTTCTCTGTTTCAGGGTACAAAGGAGAAGGCACAGAGCAGTGCCAGGACCCAGCCCAGCCCCGATATCCCCATGGAGGAGAACTCCCTCTACTCCTCCTGGCAGGACCGTACGTGTAGGGGTGGTGGATGGGGCTGGGGTGGGCTCGAGCTCAGTGCTGCAGTGCTGACCCCCACCTTGCTCTGCTCCTGTAGTGACCGAATTCCAAGTGCTGGTCATCCAGACGGACGCAGCCGCCCGCTGTGGCCTGCATGGGCACTACCTGCTCTCGGCCCTTCCCCAAAGCCTGACGCTGAAGGACTCGCAGACCCGTCAGCCGCTGCTCACCTGGCCCTACTCCTTCCTCCGCAAGTTTGGCCAGGATCAGGTGGGTGCCCCTCTCCCTCTTTGGGGCTGCTGACTGCCCAGGGCAGTGCCAGCCCCTCACCCTGCCCTCTGGCCCCACAGACTGTCTTCTCCTTTGAGGCGGGCCGCCGCAGTGACTCTGGCGAGGGCACCTTCACCTTCAGCACCCCCCGGGCCCTGGAGCTCTGCCGGGCTGTGGCTGCTGCCATCACCTGCCAGCAGCAGGGCAAGGATGCCCTGGACCCGCGTCTCTTCTGTGCCCCGGATCCCCAGATCTCTGCACAGGGCCTTGAGCCCCAGCCTTGGGGCCCCGGGGCCGAGGAGCTCCAGCCCAGCCCACCCCTGGGGGGGGCACAGCCTGCCTCCCATGTCCCCGCCAGCCTCCTCCGCTTTCCCCCACCAGAGCTGGAGGGCACAGGCCCTATCGTCTACGCCTCCATTGCCCGGGGCCAGCAGCCCCTCTTTGTGCCGGGGCAGCTGGGTCCCAGTGAGTCCTGGGCTGGGGGGAAGCTGCTCCCAGAGCATCTCTACGAGAACATCTTCACTGCAGAGCCGGGCCCTGCTAGGGCAGAGGAGGAAGAGGAAGAGGAGGAAGGGCAGTGGGAGCTGGGGTCCCGGCAGGCCCCCGAGGGCCACAGCACTGAGGCGGGCCCCCTCTATGACAACCGGGCTGCCCTGGCCCAGCTGCCACGGGGCAGCCCTCAGCCCCCTGAGCAGCGCTGGAGCCGGGGGGGGCAGGAGGCACCGCCGGGACGTCCCGGGCACAAGCCCCAGAGCAACCTCCGGGCTAAGCTGGTGCGGCTGCTCAGCCGGGAGACCCCCAGCCCACGGGACTGGGCCTGAGCCCGGGCTGCGCTCGGCGGGGTGCTGTGGTGCGGTGAATAAACAGCCTGGGCCGGACGGGGCTCTGCCGGTGCTGCGGCGGCGGGCGGGGGTCGGGGCTGGGAGGGGGCAGCCCGCGCCTCCCCGCCAGGGGGCGCCGCCGTGCCCGCCCCGGCAGGCAGGCGCACGCGGTGATTGGCCGAGCCGCTGGTTGGCTCCGCCCTGTCTCGATCCTATATAAGGAGGGGCCGGCCCGTTCGGGGGCGGTGCCCGAGTTCGAGTCCCGCGTCTGACCGCTGCGTTCCCCGCTGCGGCGCCGCCCGCTCGGCCCCGCTCCGCCGGCGGCTCGGCCGGCCGTGGGTGAGTGTGTGCGGCAGGGCCAGGGTCTCCGCTCTCTGCCTTGGGGAGGTGAGGGCGCGCGGGGTGCGAGGCTGAGGCCTGGGTCTGGGGGAAGGCGGTTGATCAGGCCCGGGCCCCTGTGGGGCAGAGTCGGGGTCTCCGTGGGGCGGGGCGGGGCCCAGGGTCGGGGTCCCCGAGCCCGGGGAAGGGAGGCTGTGCGGGGCGGGATGGGGAGGGGGTTCAGGGGGTCCCTGCGGGGCGGGGCGGGATGAGGAGCGGAACCCGGCGGTCCCTCAGGAGCAGGACGGCTGCCCAGCCTGGAGCTGCTGGGGACCCCCGGTCCAGCCCGGCCCCAGCCCCGCGGGGGCTGCCCGCCGCTCCGTGCCGCCCCGGTCCCGGCGCCTGGCTGGGGCTTACGCGGGCGCCGGGAATGCCTGACACGCAGCCTTCCCCCGGCCCTCCCGAGCGGGAGCGGACTGGTGTCGTCTTACACGCCTTATATAGCCGGCACCGGCCCGGGGAGAGCGGGGGCACGCTGGCCCCCCGCCCTGCAGCCTCCGCCGCCTCCCCGCCGGCAGCCCCGCCGTCCCTTGCGAGGGGTGGGGAGGGCCCCGGACCCCAACGCTCGCCCTGTCCCCTGCCTAGCAGCGGCAGAAGGAAGGTCGTGGGGGGCTTTGCGGGGGCCTGGCAGCTCCTGCCAGGTGAGGGGTGGCCGGGAGGCTGGGGCTGACCCCTCTGCCTGGAGCTTTGGCCGGCTGACAGCTGTCAGCGCAGCCCTGGCAGGCAGGGGAGCGCCGGGATTCCCTCCCCGCCGAAGCCTCGGCTCTGTGTGCAGAGATGGGCTCGCTCCCAGGTAGCATCTGCTCAGCCGGCTGCCGGAGCACCAGCCTGGCTGCGCTGCCAGGCGCCTCGGGTGGCATCGTGCAGCTCCTGTGCTGCTGCTGCTAATTCACCCGGCAAAAACACTTCTGGTTCCCATCCCTAGTACCTGCTGCTGTTTCTCCGTGGTCTTAAACGGTCTCGGCTTTCAGCAGTGTGAGTTTTTAGGGTGCTGCAAGGGAGAGCGTATCCTGGGTTTGGGGGGAAAGCGGAGCCCACGGGCATTCTGTTCTGCTGTGGGTGGCAGCGGGGCTGTGCCTGTCTCTCTGGCACTAGTCAGCGTTAGCCAGGGCCCCTTGGCTCTGATGCTGCTGGAGGAGATGCTGATAGATTTGGGGTGCGTCTCTAACCACAGTGTAGGATGGTCAGGGTGGAGTTACTGTTGGAAATGTGACCTGTCTCCTCCTGCCCCATCCTGCCAGGCACCGAGCCCCCTCCTCGTCTGCTCTCCCTGCATTGTTCTCATGTACTCTAACACCAGGATCACACACTCTTCCCTTGCAGAGATGGGCGACATGGAGTCCTACAAGGTGATGCTGAATGGGCCGGCACCCTGGGGCTTCAGGCTGCAGGGAGGGAAGGATTTCAGCATGCCGCTCTCCATCTCCAGGGTAAGAGAAGCTGAGACTGGCAACACCCATCCTTCCCCTACCTCTGCGGGTAGGAGCTGTGGTGGCTGCATCCAGGTGGCTGAGGCAGAGCTGTATGGGGGATGCAGATGAGTCAGGACCCCAGGAGTGCTGCGTCCTGCCCTGCCTGGCCTCTGTAGCCTCCTCAGAGCCTTATCAGCTGCAGTCCGGCATGGGGGTGTTCCGGGCAGAGGACTGCAGATGAGAAACACTGCACAGCCTCTGCAGAGTCATTCTGGCTGCTGGTGGGGGTAGGGGAGGCCCTTTCCGGAGTGTGCCCACTGCAGGGGGAGGGGAACTGCTCTCACCGTCTCCAAGCCAGTGCTGGCTTCCTGGTCTGCACCGTGACACTGGGCTCAGCATCCCGGGGCCCAGCTTGTGCCCTTACGCCCTCCCTCCCACTGTGCATTTCGCAGCTCTGCACCTGAGCTGGCCCTGGAATGGGCAGGGAGGGGAGGAAGCCTGTGCTGCTGCCTGCACTGGGACATGGCTCCCTCCACAAAACCAGCCCATCTCTCCAGCATGAGCAAGAGCTGTTGTGCTGCCAGCTGCCCGTGGTGCCTGATGCGAGCTGTTCCTGATGTGGTGCTCACCCAGGCTGGGTCTGGACCCTGGGTGCGTGCGAGTCCCTCGGGTGGGTGCTGGCTGTGGCTTTGGCCACGCAATTGCCTTATAAGCCTTGGAATGCAACTGCATCGCCTGTGCTGCTGACGCTCGGGCAGCTGGCACAGAGGCTACTTCTCAAAGGACAGCTTTGCTCGTGGTGCTGCATGGGGGCCTGCCCCAGCACGAGCCCGGCACCGTGCGCCTGTCCCAGAGGGGCGCGGGTCTCCGCAGCACCCCAGTGTGGAGCGTTGTCCTTTAGGGCACTGCGCGAGGCTGGAGGCGACAGCACCGCTGCCCCAGGGCCTGCCGATCGCTGCCGAGCACGCAGAGACGGCTTCAGCCAGCTTATTCTCTAAAAAATGTTTCTCTTGGCTGCGAGCCAGCGCTTAACAAAGGGTCTGGTCGGATGGAGGAGCCTCCCAGGGCTCAGGGCAGGGGCCTCATGAAGCCGTGGCCCTGCTGTATGTGCAGGCCAGTGCTGCCCTGAGGGCTTGGGTACACTGCTGTCCTGGGCAGGGCAGGCAGGAGCAGCAAGGGTGTTCCCAGGGATTGTAGCCAGCTTTGGGGGGCTCTCTGACAAGGCAGGGCTGTGTGGCAGGGCAGTGGGCCTTGTTTGATGATAAGGGGTGACTCTGCACCGTTCTGCATCCCAGAGGCATCCCCAGCCCTAAATCTCCTGCCTGGAGCATGCTGCTGTCCTTGGCCACCACTTCCCTTGAGCAAGGACACTGCCGGCAGGGCAGGCTGTGCTGCCAGGCCTGGGGCTGCCAGGGCAGGCTGGAAGGAGGTTTCTTGCCCTAGCTTTGGAGACTGCAGTGGGGTCCTGCTCTGTGGAGCTGGGGAGCACAGGGGTAAAGTGGCACTGGCACGTGCTTTGGCTCTCAGCTGGGATGCAACTGGGTGAGGTGCAAGGCTGCTTCAGCTCAACGGTCACACAGAAGAGGTGCTGCCCTGGTCCTCTTGTGGCAAGGGGCTCTATTGGGTCCTGACACCTTGACTAGGCAGGCTGCAAGACTATAGTCCTGAGCTGCTTGTGGTGGAGCCAGGGTAAGGGCTGGCATCTGGGGAGCTGGGTCCTGTCTGGCATGTCCCAATATCTGCCAGTGAGGGACCCTCGGTGCTGCAGGCAGGAAGGCGCGGGGGGATGCTGCCTGGGCCCTTGTACAGGTGCCCACCTCCCCTCCATGTTGGGTGAGGCTCTGTGCGGGGTGCCTGAGCCCTGGATGGTGGCAGCTGGTGGGCACCTCACTGGATGTGGTGACAGAGGCACCAGGAACAAAGGACTGGCTGGGCGGAGAGAGGAGGAAGGAAGCCCTGGTTAGCAGGGCCGGGTGGGAAGCAGGAGAGCTGGCACTGCCATGGCTCCTGGCTGAGCTGGCACCTGCCAAAGGGGTTTCCTGGCATGCCAGAGCCGGGGGGGAAGGGGAGCACGGTGGTGCTGGGTGCGGCTGTGTGACGCAGCCTGCCGCACTCTCCCCTTCCCGGGCACCCGTGTGAAAACTTCTCTCAGCTCCTGTTCCTGCCTCCAAACCCACGCAGCCGCCCCGCGCCTTCCCCAGCCCTCCAGGGTAGCAAGCTGGGGCTTGCAGCTATGTGGCCAGGAGCTGGCCAGCGCCACTTGCCACCCAGGGCACCCTCCCATGCTGGACAGGAGGAACGGGTGCTGGATGGCACAGGGGCACCCAAGGGGGTACCCGTGTCCCGCTGGGGACAGCAGCGGGGTGCAGGTGGAGCTGGGCCTCATCCAGCCCGGGTGTGGGGCCTGGCCTCATGGAGGGCTGGCGCTGGTGTGGGGAAGGGGAGCACGGCTCTGGGGCCAGCCGGGCCCTGCACACGGGCAAGGAGGGGCCGGGACTCAGCGGCAGGGAGTTTTCAGCCCTCTGACGGTGCTGGGAATCTGGCTCACTCCTTTTATGTTCATGTCGAACAGGACTTGAGGAAATACTTGGTCCTGGTCCAAGCGCCTCAAGTCCTTCCCTGCTGGAGGAGCAGGAATGGCTGCAGCCTGCCCACGTCTGTCTGTCTGTCTGTCAGTGCCTGGGAGCTGCATGCCGCGCTCCGGGCCCTGCTCGCCTTTGGCTGTGCATCCCTGGAGAGAAGGGAGGGCGGCCTCTGCTTCCTGGTACGGGCTGACGTAGAGCCACGCTGGGGACAAGGCGCATCCTCTGCACCATGGCCGGGCAGGGGAGCCCGTGGCCGTGCTGGGGCTGCCCCAGTCTGGGGGGAGCAGCGTGGGTGGGGGTGGGTGTCTCCCTGCCCGGAGGGGTCCTGCTCCTCTGCAGGGATGAGGTAATGTCTGTGCCTGCCGGGATGGGAGTGTGGGTGGCTGGAGGGAGCGCCCGGGGGTGCCTCCCCTGGTCCCCCCTCGCCCAGGCGAAGGGCTGGACATGCCTGTGGTTCCCAGTGAGACGTGGCTGCCTGACGGGCCCTGACTCACTGTGCTCCCTTCCCACCCCGGGACCGTGGGGATGGCTCCGAGGGGCGGCTGGGCCTCCTGCCATGGCTGAGCCAGCGCCGCCTCCGCCGTTCAGCGTCACTGGGACAGGGCTCCGGGGTGCTGGCACGGCCCCTGGCTGTGCCGGAGGGCAGGGGCTGGGCAGCGCTCTGGGGGAGCGCTGAGCCCTCCACGGCTGCAGGGCAAGAGGCTGCTCTGGGCTAACGCGCTGAGAAATGGGGGGTGGTCTGCTTCCCCCTGAGGGAGGGCCTTGGGCTGGGCTGGACTGGGCCTTGCAGGAGGGAGCCTGGGCCCTAGCAGACCCCTGCCCTCATCCAGGGACGAGTGTGTCCCTCTGTTCCCGTGTCACCACTCGGCTGCCCTGGGTCTCCCTGACTGTGTCTGTCCTGCAGCTGACGCCGGGCGGGAAGGCGGCCCAGGCTGGTGTCGGAGTGGGCGACTGGGTGCTGTACATCGATGGGGAGAGCACCAGCTCCATGACACACATCGAGGCTCAGAACAGGATCCGTGCCTGTGGGGACAGGCTCTGCCTCACCCTGAGCAGGTAGGTCCTGCAAGCCTGGGGTCCTGGTGTGGCCGGAGCAGAGCCAGGGCCCTCTGCCCAGTGTCATCTCCTGGCATCACTGCTCCTTGCTTGGAGCCTGGCAGCCCCTGGCTGGGTCCAAGGGCTCTGCTTGGCTGGATGAGGCTTAGCCTGGCTGTCAGCCCTGACCTGCGAGCCATGGGGCTGTGCCAGCTGGCCGTGGCTCCCCTCAGGCGGGTGCTGTATCCCTGGGGTACCAGCATCCCTGCGGTGGCTGGGCCAGCTCCAGCACCTGCCCGACTGTCTCCTCTCTTGCAGAGCCCAGAACCACCTGGGGAAGCCGCAGAAGGTACGTGTTGATCCTGGTGCTGCAGCAGCAGCTCAGCCTTGTATCAGGGGAGGGGAATCTCTGAGTGTAGGCAGACAAATGGACTTTGTTCCTGGGGCCTGCAGGCTTCAGGGGAACTGGGGTGTGCTTGGAGGGCTGGAAAACTCCCCACTGGAGGAGCAGCTCTGACTCCTGGCACTGCAGGGGATCAGAGGGAGTGGGGTCTGTCCCAGCTGTTGCCTGTCTATGCCCCTGCCGGTGCCGGGCGCGAGCAGGTGCAGAGGGGCTGATGTAGGGGAGGAGGCTGGGGAGCTGCAGCATAGCCTCGGGGCCCCATGTTTGCTAGTGCTGGGGAGTGACCTGGCACAGGGAGGCAGGGCTGGGGCCGGTGACTAGTGGCTCCTGGACAGAAGTCACCTGCATGCGTTCAGCTTCATGCCACGGGACAGTTGCGATCAGCGTGTGTGCACACTGCCCTGCTGCAGGCAGCAGCGAGCGTCCGAGGCACTTACTAATCCTCAAAAGACCCTCGAGCCAGGCTTGTGACCTGCTGTTGCTGGGCTGGGTGCCCTGTGGAGAGAGGTGCCAGCCTGGCAGAGCCTGGTGCCTGAGGTGCACATGCTGTCCAGCTTTCCTACCTGTTTGCCTGCTGCGCTGCCTGGCCCAGAGCTGCCCCTTGCATGCTGCTTGACGTGTGAGCCTGTGTCTGTGTGTTTTGTCTCGCTCAGGACTCACTCCCCTGCTCTGAACCCCTGAAATATAACTTCGCTCCCAGCACCGCCCTCAACAAAACAGCTCGGCCCTTCGGGGCCAGCTCGCCTCCGAACCCACGGCCCGGGCTGGTGACGAAACCCGTGACCTACGCGCCCCTGGCGCCCACCTGCACCCCCCAGCACAATGGGTATGTTGCTGTCTGTCCTGCTCCCCGAAGGTCGGGGGGAGCCTGTTGCCTGGCCCTGCTGCTCCTTGCATGCCAGGCACCCGTGGGTGGGAGTGGATGACAGTGCCTGTGCCATGGTCCCCCAGTGTCTGGTGCTGAGGTGGCACAACAGGACTGTCGGTGTGTGGGGACACACAACCACGCACGTGCTGGTCCCTTGCTCAGGGACATGTCAGCCTACAGGGGGTCTGGGGGCACAACATGGCAGTTTTAGTAGGACACTCACTAGCATCTGTGGCGGCAGGGAAGCAGCGGCTGTGTGGTGGCTGCCAGCCAGCGCTTGCCCAGGGACATCCTGCCGGTCCCCTGGCTGCTGGGACGGGCTGGGCAAGTGAAGCTCTCAAGGCCTGCACAGCACCATCTTTGCCCTGCTCACAGGGAAGAAGCTCCCACCTCTGCAGGCTGCCCGCCCAGCTGCCCTGTGTCTGGCAGCTGCCGGTCCCTGCCCTCCTGCCGAGAGCTGCTGTGGTGTCCTGAAACTAGGCAGTGCGGGGGGACGCGGCCCTGGCTGCCCTGGGCACCCAGGCCTGTTTTAGGGGGCTGAGGGAGGCATGGTCTGGTCTGTTGGCATCTGCCCCTGCCTTCCAGTGTGCTCCCAGCCCTGGGTGAGCTGGGCATAAGTCTTGGGGGTAGGGGGACTGGTGCAGGCCATAAGTGATCTCTGGAAGCTTCTTGGGTGCTGTGAGTCTAATTTCACCTTCCTTTTTCTTTCTTTCTCTCCTCCCTTTCTCTTTCCCTCTTCCCTACAGGTGCTGAGCCTTGACAAGTCAGTAAGCCTTTTTTCTGCTGTCTCTATCCTCCCTGCATGCCTCTTCCCTGCTAGTGCCCTGTTCTCTGGGGCAGGGCTGGCCTGGGGACAGGCAGCACGTGCTGCTCTGCCCGGGTGGGGGGGTGGGTCACTCCTGGCAGCAAGCTGTCCTAAGCAAGGACCAGTGCTGCCTGTCTCTGCCGGCTGCTGGGGCCCTGGAGTGTCCTCATGTTTGGTTCCTGAGCCTCTTCTCCCTGAGATGTGACTTGTCTGGGTGAGGGCTGCCGGGATGTGCCCAGGGCCAAGCAGATGATTGGCACTGCCATGGGCACCATAGGTGCTCACTGAGCTCTCGTGCACCTCTCTTGGCAGTGATTTTTTGACCTTGGCTTATTCTTGCCCTGCCCTCTCCCCTCCTGGCCCTTGGGGCCTGTCTCAGACTGCCAGGAATGCTGGTTAGTCCTGAGTCAGTCCTAATGGGCCCTTCCTACATGGAGGAGTAGGGGGTGTGGAGTGTAAGACAAAGTGCAGAATCCCAGGTACTGGTGTGCTGTGGTTCTGTGCCGGGGTAGGTGTTGGGCAGCCCCAGGGAGGTGATGCTGTGGGGATCTGTCGGATTTGACAGGCGACTCTGTCACTCGCAGGCAGCCCCCGCAGCTGCTGGAGCCCCCCAGCACCCCAACGTGTGACCCTGTGAAGTTACGGCTGATAGAGAACAATGAGGACTGGCAGCCCCGCACGGGGACCTCCCAGTCCCGCTCCTTCCTCAAACTGGCCCGGCTGACGGGCACAGACGGCAGTAAGTTCCCACAGGGCCCGGTGCTGTGTGGATGGCCGGGGGTGAAGGACTTTGCTGGGGCAGCCAGTGCCTGGTAGAGGCTGTGTCATGGCACTGGGGCTTCGGTTTTGTCCTCGTGTGGCCCCTCTGAGGTGGCTGAGCTGGCGGGAGCTGCCCAGGACTGTGTGGGAGCTCGTGATGGTGCCGCTGGGCTGGGGCCGTGCTCTGCACCGTGGCCGGGCAGGGCTGTGCGTGGGGGCAGGAGGGTGGCAGGAGGAGAGGTCGGTTTGGTTTTCCTTCCTTTCCCTTCCTGTCGTGCCTGGGCCTCTGTTGCCACAGACTGACTCTGTCTCCTCCTTTCTCTCCTGCTGCTCTCAGTGGATGATCATGAGGATGAGCTTGTTAAAAAGCCCAGGTAAGGGGAGTGTGTGCCAGGGCAACAGCAGGATTCATGGGGCTGCCCACTTGGGTCTCAGCCCACCTGGTGGGTTTGCACTCGCTGCTTGTGGTGACTCTGGGGAAACTCTTTTCCCTGTTGCTTTTTCTTCTCTTCTCTCCTCTTTCTCTGTCCTTTCCCTCTCCCCAGAGCAGAGCTGTTCGCAGAGCCTGCCCTGCACTCACCCCATGATGAGCACCACTGAGCCCAGCCACTGCTTTGACAGTCACTGCAGGAGGGTCCTGCCCAGGCAGGCTGTCCCCAAACAGTGTCCTGGTCTGGACCCTCTGGGCACTGCTGGCACTGATGTGGGGAGGCCAAGGTGCACTGTTGCTTCTTGAGCAAGGGGGATCTGTAGGAGGATGCTGGCACTGGCAACACCTTGCTGGGGATGTTGGGAGGTGATGGGCAGCGCCTGGACCTGGGGCACAATGTCTTGTAAGCCTGACAAGGGGCTCTAGAGTGGCCGGGCAGAGCTGGGTGTTGCTGGCTTTTCTGTGGGGTGACTGGGAGGCTGGTGGGGAGTGAATGCTGCCGGCATCTGTGAGGGGCTGGGGGTGCGTAGGGGAGGGATGTGCTGAGCCCTGGGTCAGCACTGACTCTTGTGCTGCTGTTTTTTCTGATGCCACAGGGATGCCTGCGCGTCCAGCAGTGGCACGGTCGAGCAGTGGTGAGTGCCAGGGTCTGTCGAGGGCCTCGGCGTGTATGAGGGCACCTTTGGGAGCTCTGCCCCATGCTGCAGTGCCGGGCAGGGGCTGTGCTTGGTGCCGGCTGAGCACCTGCCCTCTGTCACTCGCAGGAAGCCCCCGCAGCAGCTGGAGTCCCCCAGCACCCCAACGTTTGACCCTGAGAAGTTGAGGCTGATAGAGGATGCTCAGGACTGGCAGCCCCACACCTGGACTTCCCAGTCCCGCTCCTTCCGCAAACTGGCCCGGCTGGTGGGCACAGATAGCAGTGAGTTCCCTCTGGGGTGGGGCTGGCTGGCTGCTTAGAGGTGTCAGGTTGTTCCAGGGTAAATGGAGCCTGGCAGAGGCCGTGGTGCATCGAGCACTGGGGCTTTGGTTTTGTCCCCGTGTGGCCCCTCCGAGATATCTGACCCATGGAAGCTGCCCAGGGCCCTGCTGGGGCTCGTGATGGTGCCGCTGGGTTGGGGCCGGGCTCTGCACCGTGGCCAGGCAGGTCTGTGCGTGGGGGCAGGAGGGTGGCAGGAGGAGAGGTCGGTTTTCCTTCCTTTCCCTTTCTGCTGTGCCTGGGCCTTGTTTGCCACAGACTGACTCTGTCTCTTCCTTTCTCTCCTGCTGCTCTCAGTGGAGGATCATGAGGATGAGCTTGTTAAAAAGCCCAGGTAAGGTGAGCGTGTGCCAGGGTGGCAGCAGGATTCATGGGGCTGCCCACTTGGGGCTCAGCCCAGCCATCTGGTTTGCACTCGCTGCTTGTAGTGACAAGCTGCTGGGGAAGCTCTTTGCCCTGCTGCTGTTCCTTTCATCCTCCTCTGTCCTATCCCTCTCCCCAGAACTGAGCTGTTGGCGGAGCCACAGAACGCACCCTGCACTCTCCCCAACAACAAGCACCACTGTGCTCAGCCACTGCTCCATCACTGTGGGAGAGCCCTGCCCAGGCACCTGCCTGCCAGGCAGGCTGTACCCAAAGTGGGTGGCCCCTTGCTGGGTGTGCTGGGCAGGACCTGCTGGGCACTGCCTGCGCTGAGCTGAGGAGGCCAAGCTGCACCGAGGTGTCCTGGACACAGTGGGTAGGGACAGCTGGTGGCACTTGCAACACCTTGCTGGGGGTGTTGGGAGGTGCTGGGCAGCGCCTGGGCCTGAGGCGCGATGTCCTGTGGGGCTGCGGAGCAGCTACAGGGCTGGTCAGGAGTGAATGCTGCCGCTGTCTTCATGCGGCTCGTGCTTGCGGGGGTGCATAGGGGAGGGATGTGCTGAGCCCTGGGTCAGCACTGACTCTTGTGCCGCCGTTTTTCTGATGCCACAGGGATGCCCGCGGGTCCGGCAGTGGCACGGTCGAGCAGTGGTGAGTGCCAGGGTCTGTCGAGGGCCTCGGCGTGTGTGAGGGCACCTTTGGGAGCTGTGCCCCGTGCTGCAGTGCTGGGCAGGGGCTGTGCTTGGTGCCAGCTGAGCGCCTGCCCTCTGTCACTCACAGGCAGCCCTCTCAGCCATTGGACCCCCCCAGCACCCCAACGTGTGACCCTGGGAAGTTGAGGCTGATAGAGGATGCTCAGGACTGGCAGCCCCGCACTGGGACCTCCCAGTCCCGCTCCTTCCGCAAACTGGCCCGGCTGACGGGCACAGACGGCAGTAAGTTCCCACAGGGCCCGGTGCTGTGTGGATGGCCGGGGCTGCTTTACTTTGCTGGGTAGCCAGTGCCCGGTCGAGGCCATGGTGCATCGAGCACTGGGGCTTTGGTTTTGTCCTCGTGTGGCTCCTCTGAGATGTCTGACCCATGGGAGCTGCCCAGGGCCGTGCTGGGGCTTGTGATGGTGCCACTGGGCTGGGGCCGTGCTCTGCACCGTGGCCGGGCAGGGCTGTGCGTGGGGGCAGGAGGGTGGCAGGAGGAGAGGTCGGTTTTGTTTTCCTTCCTTTCCCATCCTGCTGTGCCTGGGCCTTGGTTGCCACAGACTGACTCTGTCTCCTCCTTTCTCTCCTCTGCTCTCAGTGGAGGATCATGAGGACGAGCTTGTTAAAAAGCCCAGGTAAGGGGAACACATGCCAGGGCAACAGCAGGATTCATGGGGCTGCCCACTCAGGGTTCGGCCCACCTGGTGGGTTTGCACTTGCTGCTTGTGGTGACTTTGGTGAAACTCTTTGTCCTGTTGCTTTTTCTTATCCTCCTCTGTCCTTCTGTTCCCTCTCTGTCCTCTCCCTCTCCCCAGAGCTCTGTGGCAGAGCCACAGAGCCCACCCTGCACTTGCTTCCTGATGAGCATCACTGCTCCCAGCCACTGCTCTGACCGTCACCGTGGGTCACCAGGCAGGCTGTACCCAAACTGGGTGGCCCCTTGCTGGGTTGCTGGGCAGGACCCGCTGGGCTCTGCCTGCGCTGAGCTGAGGAGGCCAAGCTGCACTGAGGTGTCCTGGACACAGTGGGTAGGGACAGCTGGTGGCACTGGCAACACCTTACTGGGGGTGTTGGGAGGTGCTGGGCAGCTCCTGGGCCTGAGGCGCGATGTCCTGTGGGGCTGCGGAGCAGCTACAGGGCTGGTCAGGAGTGAATGCTGCCGCCGTCTTCATGCGGCTCATGCTTGGGGTGCGTAGGGGAGGGATGAGCTGAGCCCTGGGTCAGCACTGACTCTTGTGCCGCCTTTTTTCTGATGCCACAGGGATGCCCGTGGGTCCGGCAGTGGCACGGTCGAGCAGTGGTGAGTGCCAGGGTCTGTCGAGGGCCTCGGCGTGTGTGAGGGCACCTTTGGGAGCTGTGCCCCGTGCTGCGGTGCCGGGCAGGGGCTGTGCTTGGTGCCAGCTGAGCGCCTGCCCTCTGTCACTCGCAGGCAGCCCTCTCAGTCATTGGACCCCCCCAGCACCCCAACGTGTGACCCTGGGAAGTTGAGGCTGATAGAGGATGCTCAGGACTGGCAGCCCCGCACTGGGACCTCCCAGTCCCGCTCCTTCCGCAAACTGGCCCGGCTGACGGGCACAGACGGCAGTAAGTTCCCACAGGGCCCGGTGCTGTGTGGATGGCTGGGGCTGCTTTACTTTGCTGGGTAGCCAGTGCCCGGTCGAGGCCATGGTGCATCGAGCACTGGGGCTTTGGTTTTGTCCCCGTGTGTCCTCTCTGAGGTGGCTGAGCTGGCGGGAGCTGCCCAGGACTGTGTGGGAGCTCGTGATGGTGCTGCTGGGCTGGGGCCGTGCTCTGCACCGTGGCCGGGCAGGGCTGTGCGTGGGGGCGGGAGGGTGGCAGGAGGAGGGGTCGGTTTTCCTTCCTTTCCCTTCCTGCTGTTCCTGGGCCTCGGTTGCCACAGACTGACTCTGTCTCCTCCTTTCTCTCGTGCTGCTCTCAGTGGATGACCGTGAGGATGAGCTTGTTAAAAAGCCCAGGTAAGGGGAGCACGTGCCAAGGCGACAGCAGGATTCATGGGGCTGCCCACTCGGGTCTCAGCCCACCTGGTGGCTTTGCACTTGCTGCTTGTGGTGACTCGGGGAAACTGCCCTGTTGCTCTCCCCTCTCTCCCTCCTCCCTCTTCTCCCCCTCTCCTCTCCCTTCTTCTCCATCCTCCTATTCCCTTTCTGTCCTCTAACTCTCTCCATAGCCAAGCTGTTTGTGGAGCCGCAAAGCCCGTGCTGCAGTCCCCCCACGATGAGCACCACTGCGCTCAGCCACTGCTCTGACTGTCACTGCGGGAGCGCCATGTGCAGGCACCCCCCTGCCAGGCAGGCTGTACCCAGATTGGGTGTCCTCGAGCTGGTTGTCCTGCTCAGGACCTGCTGGCACTGGCAAGACTGATGTGGGGAGGCCAAGGTGCACCGTTGCTTCTTGAGCAAGGGGGATCTGTAGGAGGATGCTGTCACTGGCAACACCTTGCTGGGGATGTTGGGAGGTGCTGGGCAACACCTGGACCTGGGGCATAACATCCCATGAGACTGACACAGGGCTCTAGGGTGACCTTGAAGAGCTGGGTGAGTGTCGCCAGCTTTTCTGTGGGGTGACTGGGAGGCTGGTGGGGAGTGAATGCTGCTGCTGTCTGTGAGGGGCTGGGGGTGCGTAGGGGAGGGATGCACTGAGCCCTGGGTCAGCACTGACTCTTGTGCTGCTGTTTTTCTGATGCCACAGGGATGCCCGCGGGTCCGGCAGTGGCACGGTCGAGCAGTGGTGAGTGCCAGGGTCTGTCGAGGGGCTCAGCGTGTGTGAGGGCACCTTTGGGAGCTCTGCCCCATGCTGCAGTGCCGGGCAGGGGCTGTGCTTGGTGCCGGCTGAGCGCCTGCCCTCTGTCACTCGCAGGCAGCCCTCTCAGCCATTGGACCCCCCCAGCACCCCAACGTGTGACCCTGGGAAGTTGAGGCTGATAGAGGATGCTCAGGACTGGCAGCCCCGCACTGGGACCTCCCAGTCCCGCTCCTTCCGCAAACTGGCCCGGCTGACGGGCACAGACGGCAGTAAGTTCCCACAGGGCCCGGTGCTGTGTGGATGGCTGGGGGTGAAGGACTTTGCCGGGCAGCCAGTGCCTGGTGGAGGCCATGGTGCATCGAGCACTGGAGCTTTGGTTTTGTCCTCGTGTGGCCCCTCTGAGGTGGCTGAGCCGGCGGGAGCTGCCCAGGACTGTGTGGGAGCTCGTGATGGTGCCGCTGGGCTGGGGCCGTGCTCTGCACCGTGGCCGGGCAGGGCTGTGCGTGGGGGCAGGAGGGTGGCAGGAGGAGAGGTCGGTTTTGTTTTCCTTCCTTTCCCTTCCTGCTGTGCCTGGGCCTTGGTTGCCACAGACTGACTCTGTCTCCTCCTTTCTCCTGCTCTCAGTGGATGATCATGAGGACGAGCTTGTTAAAAAGCCCAGGTAAGGGGAACACATGCCAGGGCAACAGCAGGATTCATGGGGCTGCCCACTCAGGGTTCGGCCCACCTGGTGGGTTTGCACTTGCTGCTTGTGGTGACTTTGGGGAGACTCTTTGTCCTGTTGCTTTTTCTTATCCTCCTCTGTCCTTCTGTTCCCTCTCTGTCCTCTCTCTCTCCTCAGGGCTCTGTGGTAGAGCCACAGGGCTCACCCTGCACTTGTTTCCTGATGAGCATCACTGCTCCCAGCCACTGCTCTGACCGTCACCGTGGGTCACCAGGCAGGCTGTACCCAAACTGGGTGGCCCCTTGCTGGGTTGCTGGGCAGGACCTGCTGGGCTCTGCCCGCGCTGAGCTGAGGAGGCCAAGCTGCACTGAGGTGTCCTGGACACAGTGGGTAGGGACAGCTGGTGGCACTGGCAGCACCTTACTGGGGGTGTTGGGAGGTGCTGGGCAGTGCCTGGGCCTGAGGCGCGATGTCCTGTGGGGCTGCAGAGCAGCTACAGGGCTGGTCAGGAGTGAATGCTGCCGCCGTCTTCATGCGGCTCATGCTTGCGGGGGTGCATAGGGGAGGGATGTGCTGAGCCCTGGGTCAGCACTGACTCTTGTGCCGCCGTTTTTCTGATGCCACAGGGATGCCCGCGGGTCCGGCAGTGGCACGGTCGAGCAGTGGTGAGTGCCAGGGTCTGTCGAGGGCCTCGGCGTGTGTGAGGGCACCTTTGGGAGCTGTGCCCCATGCTGCAGTGCCGGGCAGGGGCTGTGCTTGGTGCCAGCTGAGCGCCTGCCCTCTGTCACTCGCAGGCAGCCCTCTCAGCCATTGAACCCCCCCAGCACCCCAACGTGTGACCCTGGGAAGTTGAGGCTGATAGAGGATGCTCAGGACTGGCAGCCCCGCACTGGGACCTCCCAGTCCCGCTCCTTCCGCAAACTGGCCCGGCTGACGGGCACAGACGGCAGTAAGTTCCCACAGGGCCCGGTGCTGTGTGGATGGCCCGGGGTGAAGGACTTTGCTGGGGCAGCCAGTGCCTGGTAGAGGCTGTGTCATGGCACTGGGGCTTTGGTTTTGTCCCCGTGTGGCCCCTCTGAGGTGGCTGAGCCGGCGGGAGCTGCCCAGGGCCGTGCTGGGGCTTGTGATGGTGCCACTGGGCTGGGGCCGTGCTCTGCACCGTGGCCGGGCAGGGCTGTGCGTGGGGGCGGGAGGGTGGCAGGAGGAGAGGTCGGTTTGGTTTTCCTTCCTTTCCCTTCCTGCTATGCCTGGGCCTCTGTTGCCACAGACTGACTCTGTCTCCTCCTTTCTCTCCTGCTGCTCTCAGTGGAGGATGATGATGATGTGTTTGTTAAAAAGCCCAGGTAAGGGGAGCGTGTGCCAGGGTGGTAGCAGGAGCTGTGGGGCTGCATGTCCTGGGCAGGTCCCACTGGGCATTGCTGGCACCAGGCTGGGGATGCCAAGCTGTGCTTTGGTGGCCCAGACGCAGTGGGTTGGGGATGGCTGGTAACACTGGCAAGACCTTGTTGGGTGTGTTTTGATGTTTGGGTGCGCCTGTACTTGGGGACAGTATTTCATGAGCTTGGTTTGGGGCTGCAGGGTGGCCATGCAGAGCTGGGTGAGTGTCACTGGCTTCTCCCTGTATGAGGGTTGGGAAGGGATCTGGGGCTGGCCGTTCCTTGACCCGTGCAGCCAGGCAGAGGTGGTACACTGTGCCTCTTTCTTTGCCTTCGCCTTTCTGCAATGCCTCCTGCCCTGGTGCCGTGACCGTAGGGTCCCAGCTCTGCGTGGTTTGCTCTGTCACAAATAAATGCTCCTGGTTTTGTAGCTGTCTCCTTCTTGTCTTTGCTCTGGAGGAGGACTGAGCCACTGGCTCTCCCCTTGTCCCTGTCCCCTCTCTGCCTGCTCCCAAGCCCAGTGCTGGCAGCTTGTTGGGGGACACAGGCCTTGCCCTTTCCAGGACCAGCCTGGTACTGCCCAGCCAGCAGGGATGGCAGAGCCCTGCCTGTCCTGGAGCTGGACCCTGGGGCTCCCTGTGCCGGGTCAGCTCCAAGCCCCTCAGCACCCTGAAGAGGCTGGAGGTGACCAGGTTTTGTGAGCAGGTAGCCGGGGTCTGTGTGATCCCTGGGGTCCCTGGTCAGTCTGGAGCCACCCAGAGCTGTGTGTGGGACCCTGTGCTCTCCAGACCACTGTGATGGGTGCCAGAGACCCCAGGGGTGCTGTGTCTTTGCAAGGCTGAAGGTGCTTGGCTCAGTACATCATCACTAAACCAGCTACTGGCTGGGCACAGGGGCTTGGCCGGCTCCTGCCTGCTTGTTGGGGTGGGGGTCCCTGCCTGCACACACAGGCTCGCTAAGCAGGAGGAGTGAGCGGGGCAGGCTGGATTAACTGCTTGTTCTGTAGCCAGGTCTCCGTGCTGGACCCGTCCCCGGGAGCAGCGATGAAGACTGAACCGGGACTGGGTGAGAAAAATACTTCCTCTAGGTTTAGGGGGAGAGGGGCAGGGGTGCTGGGGGATGCTGCTTGCCCAGCAGTGGGTGCTGGGAAGGGGCTGCCAAGGGATCAGGAGCGCTGTCATGGAGACTTGTGTGTGCATGCAGCCCCCAGGACCCCCGCTGCCACCCCCGGCCCTGCCAGCCGCCCACCCTGGGCTGTGGACCCCTCGTTTGCCGAGCGCTACGCCCCAGACAAGACGAGCACGGTGGTGAGCAAGCACAGCCAGCCGGCCACGCCCACCCCCATGCAGAACCGCAGCTCCATCGTGCAGGCAGCCCAGCAAGCCCCCGAAGGGCCCGGCCGCACACCCCTCTGCTACAAGTGCAACAAGGTCATCAGGTGAGCCCTGGCCACCACCGCTGCCACGCCAGCGTCTTGTGGTCACAGTGTGGCTGACGTGGCTCTGTCCTGCTGCAGGGGACGCTACCTGGTGGCACTGGGACATTATTACCACCCCGAGGAGTTCACCTGCTGCCAGTGCAGGAAGGTGCTGGATGAGGGTGGCTTCTTTGAGGAGAAAGGCTCCATCTTCTGCCCCAAGTGCTACGACACGCGCTATGCGCCCAGCTGTGCCAAGTGCAAGAAGAAGATCACAGGAGTGAGTGTCCCTCAGCCTGCCCCACACCTCCTGTCTTTGCTGCCCGTTCACCTATGGGTGCCCAGCTCTGTCCCTTCCTGTCCTGATCCCACCCCATGGAATCCCTTATCCCTTTCTGCCCTGAGTGGTCCTCCCCTGGCTGACAGCAGTTCCCCTCCAGGAGGTCATGCACGCACTGAAGATGACCTGGCATGTGCAGTGCTTCACGTGTGCCGCCTGCAAAACTCCCATCCGTAACCGTGCTTTCTACATGGAGGAGGGACAGCCCTACTGCGAGAGAGGTAGGACCCAGGGACCCCATGCGTCACCTCACGTGGCCCTGGGGCACCGGGCACCATAAGGGCTCAGCAGCCCACAGGGATGGGGAGTGAGCTGCCCTGCAGTGTGGGGCTCCCCATGGGCCAGGGGGAATGCAGGGACCCCCCTCCTATAGCCCTGAGCCCTCCATCCCGGTCCTCCCCGGCTGCCGGGTAGTGCCATCGCTCCCGTGTTGCCATAGTGATGATGGAGGATGTACATCAAAGGCAAGTGCTGCATCCTGGGGGATGAGGTTTGCTTCCTCCCTGTGGCCCAGCTCAGGCATCTTGCCTGAGTGTCTTGGGTATTGTCCCCTGTGGCGCTGGCAGCGAGGTGTCCCCAGGCTGTGCCTGCAGGATCCCAGCAGTGCTGCAGGCCTGTTCCCCTGGGACGAGGGGCTGTGATGTGGGAGGATACTGACCTGGGCTCTGCCTCTCCTCACAGACTACGAGAAGATGTTTGGCACCAAGTGCCGTGGCTGCGACTTCAAGATTGACGCTGGGGACCGGTTCCTGGAGGCGCTGGGGTTCAGCTGGCACGACACTTGCTTCGTCTGTGCGGTGAGCCGAGTGCCTCCCTCCCCAGCTGCTGGTGGGGGCTGTGGCTCTCCCTGGCAGTCATGCCCTGCGTGGGGCACACCAGCAGTGTGGGGTCCCTGCTGCTGTGAGGTTTTCCCCACTTGGCTCTGTGCTGGTGGCTCAGGACCCTGCTCTGAGCCTCCTGCTCCCTGGCATCTGTGCCCTGGGCTGTGGTGGGGGGAGCCAGGGGCTGGCTCAGCCCCCTTGACCTGACCCCCTGCGCTTTCCTCCCCAGATCTGCCAGACCAACCTGGAAGGGAAGACGTTCTACTCCAAGAAGGACAAGCCGCTCTGCAAGAGCCACGCTTTCTCCCACGTGTGAGGGGTGGGAGTTCAGCTGTGCCCACGCATGCCCCTGGCCCTGCATGCCCCTCTCCCCATTCCCCTGCTGCCCCCAGGGAGCCAGGCTGGGCCCTCACCCCCTCCCCTTGCTCCTGACTCTTTCCTGGCCAGGTGATGCTGGGTCCGGAGCCCCTTATAGCTGGGTGGCTTCTTTTGTGTCCCCCAACTGGCTCTAGGAGCCCCAGGCAGGGGATGCTGCATGGATCTCCTGCCCAAGCCACGCAGCATGGTGGCCACAGCTGTGCTGAGGCTGGAGTCGATCTGACGCAGCAGAGTTGGTCCCCTGCTTGGCTGGGACCTGGCTGCCTGGCAGCTCAGCGCCAGGGCAGGGGTGCTCCCCTGGCACATGCCTGAGCGGGTGAGGGCCAGCCCCCCGGCCCCTGCCAAGCTCTCCCTGACCTTCCTCGCTGTGTGCTTAGTGCGTGAGGCTGGAGACCAAGTCCTGCTCCCCTCTGTGCAGGAACCCTGCAAACTGCTGCAGTGGCTTCTTACCCTGGCTGTGTGGGGTCTTGTGTTCCCCTATCCAGCTGGCCTGCTGCTCCCCAGGATCTAGTGTGTGGCAGCACCCCAAGCCTGGCCGTGCTGGGGAGCAGGGCAGTGTGCCAAGCCTGCCCCAGCCATGAGCTGGCAGCATGTCCCAGTGACCGGCCGGTGGGCTCCCCCAAGGCTTGAGCACGACTTCCTACCAAAGAGTGCTCTGCCACCTCCATCCTGGGCCTGTAAATGCCTATCCCAAACCCACACTCTCCATTCTGGCTGCCGCTGATGTAGCCACGGTGCTTTTAGTGCCTTTAATAAACACTTCTCTGCAAGTGCCAGCTGTCTCGGGGCCTGTGGTTTCACTGAGCGAGGTGCAGCCAGCTGGGAAGGTCACGCTCAGCCCTTGCCCCATTCTCTCCCTGACTCAACTCCTTCCAGCTTTCTGGGAAAACCTTCACCTCAGGTTTCTCCTCTCCTTGTGTCAGCCCAGGCTGGACCCCTCATGTCACCTGGGTTGTCCCGCTCTTTGTAGCAGGCAGGACCGCTAATGGAGGTGGTAATTAATCAGGGGGCCAAAGCTGCAGCAAGGGGCGGGGGTCAGGTATCAGACCCCGCAGGAGGGTCCCTGCTCACCCAGCAGTATCCCCTCATCCCTGCTGCGCCCCAGCCCAAGTCCTGCACAGGGGACAAAAAGTCACGGGGCACGCGTAGGCCACATGCACCAGCTCTGGGCGTGCCCCGGCGTAAAGCAGCCAAGCGTTCGCTCATGCGATGCAGCTGCTGTCCCCAAGGACGGGCGCGAGGCTGCGCCGGCACCTCCGGCTGGAACGAGCTCAGGGGCAGCGGCTGTGGGGAAGAGCCGCTCCTCCTGCTCTGCTCTGGCAGCTGGAACGGTCATTAATAATTGCAGCTCTTGCCATGATGAGCAATTGTAAGGAAAATTGTCTCGCTAATCTACTGGAAGGTTCTGCCGGGGGCAGGAGCTGGCTGCAGGAAGCCAAATGCCTCCTGGCATAGCAACTGGCCCGTGGCTGCCGTGCGATGCCACATGTTTCTGGTGGCAACTGCAGAGATATAAAACACCATCAAAGATGGGGAGGGGAAAGTGGGAGAGTTGGAGGCAGCCTGGGGCCAGGCACTCAGCCTGGGGCACGCACAGGCAATAGGAGTGGGCCAGGGTTGATCACACGGAGGAGCAGCAGGACACATCTGTCAAAAGGGGCAGAAGCAGGCGGTGCCTGCCTGGCACAGCCAGGATGAGCAGGGGTGTGGTAAGTGCCCGAGCGTGAGCCCTGGCTGCATAGCCAAGGTCAGGGGAAGTGCAGGGGAAAGTGAGGTGACCGTGGCCCCACGTGAGCAGCCACCAAGCCAGCCTTGTCCCAGTTGGGACAGCAGCCCACGAGTGGGGGGCAGGGGGAAGCAGCCGTGCGGGACTGAGCCTGCCGGGGTAGCACGGCCTGGGAACAGGTTGTGCCAGCTCAGCCCCGGGGTACCTGGCCTTGGAGCAGGGCCAGGACAGAGCTGTGGTGCTGCAGCCAGCCTGCTTCTGCTTGAGGGAGAGCCAAGCATCTGCCCTGCGTCGATGCACAGCCTGTGCCCACCGGAGGCTCGGCTCCTTCTGGTTGGTGTCCTGTTGCCTCTGGTCCCTACTGATCGTGTCTCTGCCACCAAAGGTGCCGCCATGCTTTGCCGAGAGCAGCTTTTGCCCACCAGCTCTGCGCACCATGTGAGGAGCTTATGCACAGGAAGGAGGGTCTCGGGTGGGCTGCGGAGGTGGAGCCTGGGGAGGGGCTGCAGCCTCGCTGCTTTGAGAACAAAGCCTGGCGGCGATGGGCTTTGGGCTCCCACCATGTTCCTGAGCTGGGTCTCACCACATCCACCCCCAAAGCCAGCTGAGCCGCTCGCGGGGCTCCTGCTGCAGCCCTGGCCCCGCACTGGCCCCGACAGCTGCTCCACAGCTGCTCACAAACACTCGCAGCCTCTTAGGGCGGCTCCGGCCCAGCTCAGCAATGGTGGTGTGAGGGGGGTGTGCAGGCTTGGGGGGAGCAGGCAGCACAAGGCAGGGCCCCTGGCACCCTGTGCCACATCCCAGTGAGCCTGGGTGTTTGTCCACAGGCTGCTCTGAAGGGTTTGGGAAGGACCACGCCAGCATCATCCCCTGCCTACAGGGATCAGGTCCTGGCTGCTCTCTAGGGCTGCTCAGGCATGGAGACCCCTTCGGCACAGCTCTGGTCCGGGATGCAGGCAGCGCTGGGGGTCGGGGAGGCAGGGTGATGGCCTTGGCCCTGTCAGGAGGATGCGGACGCAGCTGGGAGCCCCTGCAGAGCCCTGCGTGGGTCAGTGCAAAAGCAACTTTGTGGGTTCACACAAAGGCAAAACCTCCTGGAAAAAAGCGCTGTCGTGCTCAGCCTGGCAGGGTCCTGAGTGGACTGGGGGTTTTGGGAGCAGGGGGATGTGCCGGGCTGCATCTGGGAGCGGCAGGGATGGAGGGGCAGGGGGGCAGCAAAGGGGCCCCCACAAAGGCTGCGTCCACTGAAACCCTGCGCAGCAGCGAGGGCACGGCAGGGGGTGTGGGACAGAGGGGAGCTGAGGGCACAGGGGTCCGGTGTGCCGGGTCCCCGGCGTGGAGGGGATGTTAGAGCAGAGGGTCTGAGGTGCAGAGGAGCACCCAACACGGGAGATCCCCAGGCTGCAGGGTCCCCAGGCAGGGGTAGCTCAGGACGCCGGTCCCCGGGGCAGAGGAGAACCCGGGGTGCAGGTTTCCGGGGTGCAGGGTCCCTGGGGCGGGGGATGGCCCAAGCTGCGGGTTCCCGGGGTGCAGGATCCTGGGCCGAGCCGTGTGCGGGGGCAGCCCGGGACGGGGGTGTTGCTGCCCCATCTCGGGGGTCCCGGCGCGATGCCCGGCGGCGCGACCGGGGAGGTGCCCCGGGGGAGCCCCGGGGGCGCGGCGGGGGCCGGGGCAGGGGCGGGGGCCGGGCTGGGGGGTGGGGGGGTGGGGGGGGCCGCCGTTCGCGGCGCTAGGACCGGGCGCGGCGGCGGGCGGAGCCTCCCCGCCGCTCGCCCCTCCGCCCGGCCGCTGCGGCAGTGTCTCGGAGGCGGGCAGGCGGCCGGTCCCTCCGGTCCCCCCGGCAGCATCCCGGCCCCGCCATGGCTGGCGTCGGCTTCGCGGCGCACCGCCTGGAGCTGCTCGCCTCCTACCAGGACGTGATCGGCGAGGACAGCCCCACCGACTGGTGAGCGCGCCCGTCGCCGCCGCCGCCCCTTTGTCCCCGCCGCCGCTGCCGCCCTTTGTGCACGGAGCCGCCCGGTAACGCCGGCCGCACCCCGCGCTGCGCCCCCCGCCGCCCCGGGCCCGCCGTGCCGGGAGCCCCGGCATACAAAGGCGGGCGGGGCGGCGCGCGCGGGGGTGTGCCCGGCCTGCCGCCCCCGGTGTCCGCACCTGCCCGCCGCCGCCGCACCGGGCAGGGGCGCGGTCCCTGCTTTGTCTGCGCCGGGCCGGCACGTGCGGGCGCCGGGACCCGCCGCCCCCGGGAGCCCCCGGCACGGCCCGACCCCACGCTGGGCAGCGAGCGCGGGGAGCGGGGGATCCCTCCGGTCCTGAGCCCGGCCGCGGGTCTCTCGCTATTGTCTGGAGCCGGAGCCGCGGGCAGGGGCGCCCGGGGTTGTTGGGGGGGGGGATCAGGACGCGCCGAACCCGGCCCCGCTCCCGGCCGGTGACCCGGTGACGGGCGGCACCTCCCCCCCGCGGAGCGAGGCCTGCGGCCGCGGGGATACCGAGTATCGCCCCCCAGGCCCGCTGCCTCAGTCCCCCCATTTCCCGGGGTGCCCTATTCCCCGGGGGCCGCGGTGCGTCGGACCGGGACCACCCCGCCGGGCTGCGGCTGCTGCGGGCTCGGGGCAAGGGACGGCTTCCCCCGGCGGGACCCCCCGGGCTGCATTGTCCAGCCTGCACCCCCCGGGCTGGGCACCCCGTTCTGTGGTGCCGGGGCCCGGCCAGATCCAGGCCCCGCTGCAGCGGGCTCAGGAGCCCGCAGGGAGCATCTCCCCACCACCACCACGGTTCTCCCAGCGCCCCCCTTATCTCCCAGCCCCACCCGGGTGCTGTGGGGCTGGCTGGGGCTGTTGGACCCCAGGACCCCTTCCTGGCCCGCTTTGGGTGCCTCTGCTGTATGTGGGGGTGCTGCCAGCACCCTAGGGTGCAGTTCGCTGGGCAGAGCCAGGGTGCTGAGCAGCGCGGGGTGCTAGATGCACACTGGGCATGCTGCTGTCTGTCTGGGGTGTGTGCCATGCACCCACCACCCAGTCGGGGTGCACCCGCGGCCCAGCTGGGGGGGCACCCAGCCCCCAGCCAGGGTCCCAGTTGGGATGCACCCCACTCTCTAGCTGGGTCCCTTCTCTTGGGGCAGGGCTGGGCACCCCCGGACTGTGTGGGCCTGGGCAGCTCCCCGCCAGTCTCGGTTCCCCGGGGAGCCCCGTGATCCCGCCACCAGCCCAAGGGCGCCGTGGGCGAGTGCTGTGAGTGTTGCCGGCCAGGAGGCAGCTGTCAGCCCTGGGTACAGCTCGCTTCCCGGCATCTGCTGCAAAGGAGCCCTCCCTGCCAAACCTGCTGAGAGCAGCAGAAACCGTTCCCGGGAAGGCGAGCATCGGGGCCAGGCTCCCCGCTCCCGGTCCAGCGCTGAGCCCCGGCCCGGCAGTGAGGCCCCCCACCTCCATCCTTGGGGCTGAGCTCACCCCATCGTCCCCAGCCCCGCTATCCCGCGGTCACCGGGGGTGCCCGGCGCTCGGTACCAGTGGGAGCAGCATCCCCGCTGCAGGGCCCAGTGCTTGGGTGCGGGGTAAGGGGTGATGCTGGGGGGGCTGCATCGGGCAGCGGTGATGGGGACCGTCCCCGGGCTGTGGCCCAGCCTGGCTGAGCCACCGGCTGTGAGGACACTGTGCTGGAGCCCGGCCCCGGGCTGGTGCCGGGGGATGCCGCCCTCTCGCCCGGCCGGGATCCCTGTGTTTAGTCTGGGATTCCCCCCGGCCCCGAGCCCGGTCCTGGAGGGTCCGAGCGTCCCCTCCCCCTGCCCGGCCCCGCGGAGGCTGCTGGGGCCCATTACTCGATCGGAAAGGAATTTGGTGCTGCTTTCGGAGCACGCCGACTCCCTGGAGCTCCCAGCCACATTGGAAACACATGTGCCCGGGCTGGGGCGGGAGAGCTGGGGTGATGCGCCCCCTCCCTGGCCATGGTGTTGGGGACAGGCAGCTGCGGGTGCCCCGGGTGCCGGCACCCACGGGCGCTGCTCCACCTGCTTCAGTGAGCAGTGGGGCCGTGCGAGGGCAGTGGGTCTGCTGTCCCCTTGGTGGAGTGATGTGGGGGGGTCCTTGCTGGAGTCCCTCCTCCCTGGGCTGCATGGGGCACCTCCACCCACGGGTGACTCACATGCCCAGCCCAGGGGGTGGGAAGGGGCCGTACAGGCTGGGTGGAGGGATTAAAGCCCGGGGTGGGGCGTAAGTGATGTATGATGCTGCCTGCACCCACTCTGGCACGGCTGGTCCCTGCTGCCGGGGCTGGTGGTGATGCTGCTGGGTTGTGGTTCCCTGAGGGCAGCCCCGGGGATGCTGCTGGCCCCTGCACGGCCCTGCTGGCCCCTGGACTGGAAACCTCTGGATCCTCCATCCCGATGTGGGTCAGGATGTGCCACTGGGCTGTGCTCAGGGCAGGGCTCTGTTTCTGCAGCAGTGCCTGTGGTGATGGGGCCCTACCAAACCCCAGCTGCCCTGGGAGCACCCCTGGGTGCAGGCAGTAGCACCGCACTCAGGTGCCACCCTGCACGGTAGGGTTCTGGGTGGGGAGAGAGGGCAGTGGGTGCCCCCAGCACCCACAGGCTCCCCAGGCAGTGACACCATGGCTCTACCCTTCTTGTTTCCTCCCCTCTGCAGCCAGCTCCATCCCACCCTGTGAGCCCCCAGCCCCTGCCTGTGGCCTTGGGCTCCCCCAAACTGCTGCCATCCCCCCCCATTTCTGGTGGATCACAGCAGGTCCCGTGGGCTGGATCCATGGTTGCAGCAGGGGCTGTGTTTGCTGCCCTTCCCCGGCGCGGGCATCGCAGACGATGCTTTGCGGCTGCTTTGCCAGCTCCAGGCTGGGAGCCTGCGCCGGCTGGGGCAGCCGATTAGCGGGATCGGGATGTGCGGATTAAAGTCAATCTTGTTGGTGCAATTATCTGTGGCTGCTGCTGGGGTCTCAGGGGGTGGTGGGTGCCAGAGGGCAGAGTGAGGCCCCCTCTGTGTTAGGCCCCACCTGCCTTCCCCTTGTTTTTCAGCTCCTGAGGTCCAGCCACAGCCCCGGTTCGGGGGTGGCTCTGCCTGTAGCGGCCCCCCGATTCCCATCCCTGAGCCCAGCCTCCATCTAGAAGCTGTGAGCTTCGGCGAGGCCGGCTCTGCCTGGCACCGCGGGGATTTTGGCACTCTGGCAAGCACCGCACGGGCACCGCCAGCTGAATGCCGATCGGCAGAGCCGCCCGCCTGCCCCGGTGCAAGGATGGGGGGGTGTCCAGCACGGGCAGCCCCGGCTTTCCAGGCGCAGCGCGTGATGGTGGCAGCAGGTTTGGGTGACTGCCAGGCCCTGGCAGGTCCCCGCTGCCTGCCTGCCTCCCCCGCTCCCCTCTGCTAATCACCTCGTCATCGGGGCAAGCTACAGCCCAGCTGGGATGGGGGGGTTGCCATGGCGACGGAGGATGCTGGTTGCCTAGCAACATCCATCCCCTCGCCCACCTGCCCTGGACCGATTCGACATGCGATCTCCCCCTGCAGCTGCCTGCACGGCCCTGGGGAGGTGTGGGCTGGCGGGGGTCCCCGTGGAGCCCCGAGGGGGCTGGCTGGGGCGCGGCAGGAGCAAGAGGGGGTTTCCCATCCGCCGGGAATGGTTTCCAAGGAACAGTCTCCATGACAGCCCCATCACACCCCGGCGGCACATTGATTTGCTGCTGCTGGTGCTCCGGCGTCCTCCCCCGGCCTGGTGCCTGCTGGGCCAGTGGCTCACGCAGCCAGGCACGTGAGCGGCCCCAAGTTCCCTGCCAGGGCATGGGGCTGTCCCCAAAGTTGATCGGTAACCAGGGGGGTCAGGGATGGTCAGGCAAGGAGCTGTGAGGCTGCGGTGGCTTGCTGCACGGCAGGGCAGCCTGTAGTCTGTGGGTGGCATTGTCCAGCTGGTCCTTGTGCCCAAGTGACCCCTCTGTCCCCAGCCTTGGGACCCTGCCCCATGGCTGCCAGCACTGCCCTGCCTGTAGTCCTGCCTGCCCTCGCAGTGGTGATGGGCTGGGGTGGCTGTGTGACAGTTTGGGAACAGCTGGCTGGTCTCCCAGGACCTGCCTTGACATCAGTGTTGGCAGGATGGGGAGGTGGGGGGCCAGCACCCCACTCTTCTCCAGCTGTGGCTCACCCATGCTGTCTCTGCAGGGCCCTCTACACGTATGAGGATGGCTCTGATGACCTGAAGCTGGCAGCGTCAGGAGGTAAGGTCCTCTGTCCCTGCAGCTGGCTCAGCTCCACCAGCTTTTTCCCTGGCACCCATCTCGGTGCTGGGTGGACATGAGCTGATGGTGCTGTGCCAGGTGGAGGTTTGCTGGAGCTGTCCGGCCACTTTGAGATCCAGAAGGTGATGTACGGCTTCTGCAGTGTCAAGGACCCCCAGGCTGTGCTCCCCAAATATGTACTCGTCAACTGGGTGAGTTGGGGGGGGGAATTGTGCCCACCAGAGCTGAAGTGTTGGCAGGGGCTGGGTGCCAGGGAGGAGGCCGTGGTGGCTGGCAGGATGTGGGTGCCCCATGGTCCCACTGGTGGTCAGCGGGATGGGGGTGACCCTGCTGCCCTGCTCTGGCTCAGCCCCTCCCTGGCTGCCACAGGTGGGTGAGGACGTGCCGGATGCCCGCAAGTGTGCCTGTGCCAGCCACGTGGCCAAGATCGCCGAGTTCTTCCAGGTGGGTGATACTGGGGAGAGGGACAATGCTGCTGGAGCACTGACCCCAGTCCCTGACGACCACTCACCCCCCCTCAGGGCGTGGATGTCATTGTCAATGCCAGCAGTGTGGAGGACATCGACCCGGGGGCCATCGGGCAGCGGCTCTCCAACGGGCTGGCCCGTGTCTCCAGCCCGGTGCTTCACCGCCTGCGGCTGCGGGAGGACGAGAACGCTGAGCCCGTGGTAATGTCCCCGTGGCAGCAATAGTGGCGATGGTGGCGGGTGCAGGGCATCCCTCCTGCCCAGGGCTCCTGTCTGCCACATCCCGTCACCCTCTGTGCCACTTACTGTTATTCCCCCTCGCTGATCCCAGCCCCTCCACCCCCCCTGCCTCTCCTCCGTCCCAGGGCACCACTTACCAGAAAACCGACGCCACCGTGGAGATGAAGCGGCTCAACCGGGAGCAGTTCTGGGAACAGGCCAAGGTGGGGTATGGGGGGGCAGCTGGTGGCCCTGGGCAGTGGGGTGAGCCACTGGTGGGCTGATGGGCAGCCCCATCCTTCATCCCCTGCCTCCACCAGAAAGAGGAGGAATTGCGTAAGGAGGAAGAGAGAAAAAAGGCCCTGGACGCTCGGCTGCGGTTTGAGCAGGAGCGGATGGAGCAGGAGCGGCTGGAGCAGGAGGAACGGGAGCGGCGCTACCGGGAGCGCGAGGAGCAGATTGAGGAGCACAGGCACGTCGGGGGCTGGGGAGAGGGTTCTTGTGTGAAGATGTGCACGTACGGGGTGGCTGTGCACGTGCTGCGAGCGTCTGGGTGGGCACATGGGTGTTTGTTCATGTGACAGGGTTGGGGCAGGGACTGGCAGGAGCCGGTGCCCAGCCCCTCTCCCTTGCCCCTGTCACAGGCGGAAGCAGCAGAGCATGGAGGCGGAGGAGGCCCGGCAGCGCCTGAAGGAGCAGTCCATCTTCGTAAGTGCTGTGGCTGGCATGGGGATGGGGTCAGAGCCTGAAATGCTGCCCAGCATCACCTCCAGGGAAGGGCTTTTCCCAGCCATGTTCCCAGAGTGTCCTGGGGCTGGGGACATGATGCCACGTCTCTTCCCAGGGCGAGCAACAGGAGGAGGATGACAGGCAGCGCCTTAGGAAATCAGAGTCAGAGGTGGAGGTGAGTGAGGCAGCAGCTGTGTCTGGTACCAAGTCCTTGTTCCCGAGCCAGTGGTGCCCACAGCTGGACAGAGACCCAGCTGGGGGGCACCTGGGGGGTGGTCCCGCAGCCCCACACCACCAGGTCTATGGGTCTCAGCCTCCCTCATCCCTGCAGGAGGCTGCTGCCATCATTGCTCAGCGGCCCGACAACCCCCGGGACTTCTTCAAGCAGCAGGAGCGGGTGGCATCGGGCAGCACCGACGCCGTCTCGCCGGGCAGCCACAGGACAGGTGAGGGGCTGGGGGGGATGTGGGCACCAGGGGGGCACGGAGAGGGGGGGCTACGGAGCAGGTGAGTGCGATGCTGCTGAGGCTTCCCACAGCTCAGTGGGTCGCAGTAGGATCTGGGGGGACCAGGGCTGTAATGTGGGGAGGGGATGTCCCCTCTGCTGTCCCTGGCACTGCGGGTGTGGGTGCCAGGGGCACGAGGATGGCAGGCAGTCGTCCTGCTCTGCTGTGCCACAATCACTGCCACTGCCACTACATCTCATGTGACCCCTGCAGCTGGGGCAGCTTGGCAGGGGCTGGATGTTGGGGTGTCTTCAGCAAGGGGGGGCTCATCCTGCTCCCTGCTGGGTGACATCCACTCGCCCATCACAGCACCGTGCCGGCAGCCAGGGTGGCAATGTGGTGAGCGTGGCAGGGGTAGGCAGCTGGAGGTCCAGGGGTGGCTCGGGAAGGAAACTCATCCCATGGAGGCAGCTAAAAGGGGTCGGAGTGAGTGGGTGAGGTGTGGGGCACCCGGTGTGCTCCTGGCTGGCAGGAGACGCCCCATGGGGCGGTTGAGCTGTCCCACAGGCTGGGGTCCCGCCCTGGGACTCTTTGTGGCTCTAGGGCAAGGGCTGCCTGTCTTGGTGGGCGCTTCCAGCTGTGGGGCCATGTCATGGGGCTGCACTATGGGTCGTCCTGGTGTTCTGTGCTGGAGGGGCTGTGCTGTGGCGGGGGGCGGGCTGTGATGTGTGTTCTTGCTGTGGAGTCATACCATGGGCTGTGCCATGGGCTGTGCTGTGGGGCTGTGCCTCTGGGCAATGCTGTGGGGCTGTGCCATGGGGCTGTGCCGTGGGGTGGTGCCATGGGACTGTGCCTCAGGGCAATGCTGTGAGGTTGTGCCATGGGCTGTGCCATGGGGCTGTGTCTCAGGGCAATGCTATGGGGCTGTGCCATGGGCTGTGCCATGGGGCTGTGCCTCAGGGCAATGCTGTGGGGCTGTGCCGTGGGTCGTGCTGTGAGCTGTGTGTTGTGGCTGTGCCGTGGGCCCATGCCGTGGGTTGTTCCATGGAGTCATGCTGTGGGGCCATGTTGTGCAGATAGTTAGTTGGTCCTGTGGTTGTGTCCAGGCCTCTCTCCCCACCTGACCATGCAGCACTGTCTCCCATCCTTCTGTCCTGCTGTCTTTCCATCCTCTTGTCCTGCCATCCTCCCACCTCACTGTGGGTGCTGCCTCCTGTCCTGCTGTCCTCCCATCCTGGTGCCCTGGTGCCCCGGCCCCGCCATGGCTGCCCTGAGCAGGGACTGACCCATCTCTTTGCTCTCTCTCTCTCTCTCTCTCTCTCTCTCCGTCCGTCCGTCTGTCTGTCTTTCTCTTGGCAGGTCGTCTGCACTGTCCTTTCATAAAGACAGCTGACAGTGGGCCACCTTCTTCCTCCTCCTCATCCTCCTCCCCCCCACGGACCCCCTTCCCCTATATCTCCTGCCACCGCACTCCAAATCTCTCCTCTTTCTTCCCATGTAGGTAGCTGGGAGCCCGCAGACGTGCAGCTCCGGGGGGGCTGGTGGCTGCCCCACAGCCCACCTCAGCCCCACGGCACACCGGACCGACAGCAGAGGCAACACCCCTCCCATGGGCACCCCTAGGGGGCCGGGCACCCAGGCGGGGTCTATGCCCACAACCATGGGCTCCCTGCACACCCCAGCTGGGGCTGGCCCCACAGTGGGCACTGTGCCCCTGGGCTGGGGGGATGTGGCAGGCTGTGCCCATGGGGCAGGTCGTGCCCATGGTGTGGGGAGCGGGCACTGGGCAGGCTGTGCCCATGGGACAGATGTGGACAGGGCAGACCTGGAGAGATGGTGCTGTGCCATGGCGTGGAGCAGGCTGTGACCGTGGGTAGAGGGGGCACAGGGCAGACTGTGCCCCTGGGGCAGAAGGGGACGGGGCAGAAGGGGACAGGGCAGGCTGTGCCCTGGACCATGCAGGACTGTGCCCATGGGGCAGTGCAGGATGGAAAAGGCTGTGCCCAGGATCGTGTGGGTCTGTGCCCATGGGGCAGAAGGGGCCAGACGGTGCCTGGGGCCATGTGGGGCTGTGCCCCGTCAACCAGGGGTAGCAGCCTGCTGAGGCGAGGCTGTGCCAGGGCCCAGCTGGGTGATATGCAGGCAGGGCCAGCATGCACCGTGGCAGGTACGGGGACAGAGAACCCCATATCTGGCAGATGCGGGGCCTGTGGCTGCTTGGGGACAGTGGGGATGCCCGGAGCGGGGCATGGCGGTTGCTGCACCCGTGGGTGCCTCTGCTCCGTCACCGCAGGAGGGGATGACGCAGTGACAGGTACATGGTGACAGTGCATTTGACAGCTCATGGCCAGGTTGGCGTGGGGCAGGAGCGGTGCTGGGGTGCTGGTTCCCCCACCATGTGTGCAGCCCCTCCATGCCACCCCGTCTCCCTTGTCCGCAGGCAGCCAGTCGGACACCTACCGCAAGGCCTCGGCAGCGGGCTGCAGCCCCTGCGAGCCCAGCCCGGCCGCCACGCCGCTGGGCGAACCGGGCACCCGCACGTCGGGTGACGAGACGCCGGCAACGCCCAAAGGTGGGCACAGGGCTGGCGCTGTCTGCCCCTGCCGGGGAGTGCCCAGGCACATCCCCATGGTTCCCCACAGCACATCGCCCACCACAGCCCCCTTAACTCCTCTGCATCCCCCACTGCAGCCCCAGTGCTGCAGCCCTGCCAGCCTCCCTTGCATCACTCAGTGTGCCTAAGCTGTCCCGTGTCCATCCCTTGGTATATTCCCCGCCGTATCTGCTGTGTCCCCAAGTGTGTCCCCGCCGTATCTGCTGCTCCACATCGGTGCATCCCCGCCGTCTCTGCTGCATCCCCCAGTGCAGTCCTGCTGTGCTGCATCCCCCAGTGCAGTCCTGCTGTCGTTGCATCCCTGTTGCCTCCGGAGCATTTCTAACACCAGTGCATCCCCGCTGTCTCTGCTGCACACCCCCTTCCCTGCATTCCCCCCCCCCGCCATCTCCAGTGCATTGCCCCAGCCAGTGTGTCTCCACCATCACCAGTGCGTCCCCCTCTCCCTATGTGCCTGCCATCGCTGCAGCATCACCCCAGTGCCGCCCCGCTGACTCTGCTGCATCCCCCAGTGGGACTTTGTCCTGTCTGCGCCATCCCTGCCAGTGTTGCTGCTTCCCTCCATGCATCCCCACTGTCCCACTGCATCCCTGCCAGCTCTGCCGCAGTCCCCATGTGTCCCTGCTGCATCCCCACTACTGTCCCCTTTGCATCCTCTGCTGCCTCCCAGCTTTCGCTTCTGCATCTTCCCAGGGCACTCCTCCCTGTCCACTCCCCATCCCCATGTGCCACCTCAGCAGGGACCAGCCACACCCCCTCCATGGGATCACCTTGTCCCACACCCCCCCACCCAAACACCATGTCCCCTCTGTCCCCTGGTGCATGCCATTGGTCCCCTTCTTCCCCAGCCACCCCTGCAGCATCTCCTTGCTGCGCCCAGCCCAAAGGACCCACCCTCAGCTGCAGCCCTGTCCCTGGGTGTCTCCCAGCCTTGGACAAGGGGGATCGATCTCTACTGACTGCTGTCCCCCCACTTGCAGACTCCCCCAGCCCCAGCACCCAGGAGGCCCAGCCAGCCACCCCCGAGCAGCACTGGCCCTTCCCGGAGCCCGAGGACAAGGCCACTGAGCCGCCCGGGGACGAGCCCAGCCCTAGGCCAGTGTGGACAGCGGGAGATGACACCCTGGGGGATCTGGTGACCCTGGAGCCCACCGAGCCCTCCCCGCCACCAGTGGCCACTGAGCCCGAGTCTGGGGGGACCCCTAACCCCGAGAGCCTCATCGACTTGTGGCAGAGTGATGGGGCGAACCCCCCCGCTGCCTGGCCCCTGCCTGCTGCCCCTGTCCCTGAGGGCCCCCCAGCCACGCTGCCCGATGAGGGGACCCTGCTGAGCCTGGATGAGCTGCCCGAGCCCCCTGCCACCTTCTGCGATGCAGAGCAGGAGGAGGAGGAAGCAGCCGGCGAGGGGGAACCCCAGCCTCGGGGACTTGGCTGCCAGCATGCCCCCCAGGAGGACACCCCGGGCCGAGAGACCCCTCCCATCACCAATGGGGAGATGGCCCCCAAGGATGGGACACCAGGTCGTGGGGAGCAGGTGAGCATCACCAGGGGACAGGGGAGGGGGGTGACAGGGCAGTTGGGAGGGGTCCTGACCACTTGCCCCCCCACCCCCCCAGGCAAGTGAAGGCTACTTCAGCCAATCCCAGGAGGAGGAGGTGCCCCCTCCCGAGGAGTCGTTGGCCAAAGCCCCCCAGCCCATCTTCTACAACAAGCCCCCAGGTGAGTAGGGACAGTGAAGGGGAGGGGTCTGTTCCTCCATGGGGCACCCCATGCCACCCTGACCTCACCCACTCCCTGTTCCCCCCAGAGATCGACATCACATGCTGGGACACGGACCCCCTGCCGGAGGAGGAGGAGAGCTTCGGGGGGGGGCTGTAAGCCTGAGCCGCACTGCCAGCACAGGCAGCCCACCCCGGCCAGTGTGGGGTGTGAAGGGGTCACAGCCGGGGGCCGGGTCCCCCCCCCCTTGCCCTGCCAGGGCCCTGCAGGTTGAGGCCTCTGGGTGGGGGCCACCCCGCTGCGCCCCTGCCCCGGGGCACCTTTTACAGCCCCCTCATCTCTTTCTCTCTTTTTTAAGTTGTTGGTAGGAGCTGTGTCAGCCCCCCCCTTAGCAGTTCTTCCCCCCCCTGCCCCGCTGCCTCAGCACCCCTTCGGGGTGGGGGGGGGCACACTCGCATCCCCTGCCCAGCTATAGGACAGGGTCCTGGGAGCCCCCCCATACTTTGCACGAATTAAAAAAAAAAAAAAAAAGGAATAATAATAAATGAATATGGCAATAAAGTGACCTGACGAGGCGAGGCTGCGGCCAGCGGCGCCCCCCTCCAAACCCCAGCGGGGAGCTGGCATGGGGCTTTTGCCCTCCCCCCCCCCTCCTTCCTTGCCAGGAGCCCTCTTTCCCCCCCTGCTTGGCCCCCGCTTGGCCCCTCTCCCCCACCCCCTACGGTAACTGTTTTTGGAAAGCACAAGTTCTGTACCGGCGGTGTGCTCATGTCTGTTAATAAATAAAGCGACTCCCACGGGGGCTGCAGCCTGCTGGGGGGTGCTGAGGAGGGTCGGGGGGCTGCTGCCACAGCGGGGGTCTCGCAATGCCAGCCCATTGGGAGGCGAACCCGAGCCACAAACTTTTATTTTCAAACTGTAACAAACAAAAAATTTAAGAAACAGAGCAGAGTCCGGGTCCCCAGCTCCCCGGGCCATGGGGGGGCCGGCGGGGGCCAGATGGGGAACCAGCCCCTTCCGCGCCGGCGGCGATGGCCCACGCCGGGGCAAGTGTCCCTGGGGTGACGCGGGCAACCGAAACCACCCCCTCACCGGTACCGGAGGGGCACCCGTGGCGAGGTCCGGGGGTCCGTTGGGGCCACCGTTAGACAGCGGTAGTCCTGCCAAAGAGGGGCATGGAGACCGGGAGGTGCCAAGGTCCCGGCTCGAAGGTGTCCCTGCTGCTGAGCTCCGAGTCCGTCCAGCTGGGAAACATGCGGGGGGAGCACTCTGCCTGCAGGTAGAGGTCCGGGCAGGCAGGGCCGGGGCTGGCCGAGCGGGGCAGGTGCAGCGCCGAACCGTAGCCGGCGTCCAGGAAAAGGGGTTTGTAGCTGGGGGGCTGCTCCTGCTTCTCCAGCCGCTCGTGGCTCAGGAAGGGGGCGTTGATTTTGCGGTAGAGCCCCCGTGTGTCCATAAGCACCTCGCTGTACGGCGGGGGGGGCTCCGCCATCAGCAGTGCCTCCTCGTAGCATGGGGGCTTCGACAGGTCCGTCTCTGCAAGGCAAAGCCCCCCCGGACCCCCGCTGCCGTTAGCGCTGTGCCCCAACTCTTGTGCTGTATACTCCCCACCCCCCAAAAAAAAGAGGGAGGCATGAGCTCCTGGGATGTGGAGAACCCCTCCCTGCTCCTTACCGTGCCGGCAGCTCCAGGGCCGGGGGGGTGGGATGTGGTGGGGGTGATGATGGTGGGGCTCGAGGCGGAGGCGGTGGGGAATGGCGATGCCGGGGGGGCTGCCCCCATAACCCTCGTAGTGCAGCGGCTCCAGCTCCAGCGCGCGCAGGCTCTGCTCCCGCAGCCGCTCCTCCTGCTGCCGCTTCACCCGCCGCCGCAGGTAGCTGCAGAAGCAGCACAGCAGCACGATGAGCCCCCAGATGAGCCAGAAGCCCGCGAAGCAGGTGAGGAAGGTGTAGGTGCCCTGGGACATCACCATCTTGGCTGCCGGCCCCGGGGGGAGGCCGCTGCCTCTCCCTGTCCTCGGGGTGGGGGACGGAATGCTCAGGGTGGCGGCAGGGCCAGGGCAGGACCCGATGCTGTCAGGGCTGCCGAGGGCATCTCCCCGGGTCGCGCCCGGCGGCGTCTCCTCCGGCCCGCGGGCACCCGCCGGTCAGGGGTCCGTCCTCGCCATGGAGCCGGGGGGGGCTGGAACGGGTGGGTCAGGCCTGGGTGCACCGGGCAGGCGGTGGGGCGGGGGGCCGGTGGGGTGGGCGGCAGGGGGATGGGGCCGGTGGGTTCCCACTGCCCATCGCTGGGAGGGGGCCGCCGGGGAGGGGGCCCTGCAACGAGACAGAGGCGAGCGTGAGCGTGGCGGGGACGCGGGTGCCCCGTTCCCATGGCGACTCGCTCCACATGCGCAGCGGCACCGGCAGCCGTGCCCGGCCCCACGCGCGTCCCCGCTGTCGCCCCCACGACTGCAAACTCGCAACCCCCCCCACCCAGCATCCCACTGCCGAGCATCCCAGGGTGGGAGATGGGTCCTGTGGCCCCCACAGCATCGACGCCCTCGAGGTCATGGGGCATCTGCTGGCATTCCCCCCTCCCATCCACACAGCACACCTCAAATCAGCTGCAGGACCTGAGCAGCTTGGCCCCTGTGCTGCCCCGCAGCGGGGTGCCCGGGGTGTCCCAGGGAGGAGGAAGGATGCGCAGAGCCAGCGGCCAGCTGCCTGTGGCACGTGGCACTCGCAGGAGCACGTGCACCATGGCCATCGTGGCCACCGGAGAGAATCAGGGGATGGTGTCACCCCAACACGATGATCCAGGATGGGGTTTGGTGGCAATGGGAACGGTCAGCCCTGCCAGGTCCCTGCCTTTAGGCAAGCTGACGGCTTGGGCATGTCCAGCCAAGCAATGAACAGGACAGCGCATACCGGGGGGGGGGCTGTGCACATCAGCGAGCAGGGAGCTGCACCCATGGGTGCTCGCAAGCAGGCACGTAAGCACCTGTCAGGATTATTGTTATGTGGTGTGGGAGAGAAGGGGCTCACTGCCGGGCATCAGGGAGGGGGGCAAGCGCTCCCATGTGCCTCTGCTCGGCAAAGAGGTGTGGGGTGCCCGGCTGCCCCGTGGGCAGGGCTATACTGCTGGCGAGGGGACAGTGGTGGGGTCACCATGTGCCGTGGAGACTTTGGCCCAAGCCCCGGCAGAAGGCAGGAGGGATGGGGAAGGAAGGGGCTGGGGCTGCCCAGCCCCACTCCAGCTGGCAGCGGGGGCTGCTCCGTCACACAGACAAAAGCGGGGGCCGAGGCAGAGTCGGCGTGTGGGTCCTTGGGGAGGGGGTCCCCCTTCCCGGGGCGCCCCAAGCCGCCACCGCTGCCCGGCTGCGGCCGGCTCGGTGTGGGCTGAGCTCGCCGGCCCTGGCTGCAACAGGCTCCCCGCCGGCAGCCTGGGTATCCCCGGGGGGGCAGTGGGTCGAGCACCGCGGGGACACCGTGAACCGGGGCAGGACGTGCTGGCGGCGCCCGGGAACTGGGGGCGTTTGCAGCTGGGGCGGGGGGGTGGGGTGCGGGAAGCGGGGCTGCCGGGGACGTGCGGGCTGGGGGAGGTGCCGGGCTGGGCTGGGAAGACACCCACGCCGGGCCGGGCCCCGCCGGTACCCCCGGGCCGCCCCGCTGTGCCCGACCCCGGCCTGGGCCCCGCTGCCCGCGTCGCATCCCCCCCGGTGCCTCCGGCGGGAGGAGGACACCGCGGCGGGGACCTCCCTGCTCCCGGTACCGGGCGCGGCAGCCCCTTCCTCCTTCGCCTCCTCCTCCCCCAGGGCGCGCGCCCGCCCTGGACGGACCGGAGGCGCGCGCCCCAGTACGCGCCGCGCGCTTCCGCCCTGGCTCCCGGTTGCCGGTGGCCCCGCGCGCCCCCGCCCCGGCCCCGCTGCCTCCGCGCCGCGCAACAGGCGGAGGCGCCGCGCCCGCTCCCTCCGCGGCTCCCGTTACCGGCGGCGGCGCACGTGGCTCAGGCGGCGGGCAGCGGCAGCGGCTCCATAGGGCGGCAGCGGCGACAGGGGGGAGGAGGGGACCCGGTGCGCGCCCGGTGCGCGGCACCGCCGCCGCCTCCCGGCGCTGCCTTTGTCTCCGGTGAGCGCTCCCGCGCCGCCGCCGCGCGCCGCCCCGCCCGGGCTCCCGCCCCGCCGCTCCGCCCCGCCCTCGGCTCGGGGAGGGACCCGGCGGGCCCCCCGCACCCCCGCCCCGGGGACCCGCCGCCGAGCGGGGGCTACCGGCGGGGTCCCGCACGGGGTGGTGGGAATGGGCACTGCCACGGGAATCCCCTCCCACCCCTCCCTCCGCCCAGGGAACGGTCGCGGGATGCCGGTGGCGTGAGGGCCGTGGCATCCCCGGAGGTGGCTGCGGGACCTTCGCGGGGTGGGGGCCGGGGATGCCCGGGTGACGGCCCTGCCGTTCCCCGTGGGGCGAGGCCACGGGCTTCCCCGTCGGTGGCCACGCACTTGCCCCGGAGGTGGCCGTGGGGTGACACCCACCCGCTCCCCGGTGCCAGCTGCAGCCTCCTTGGGCGGTGACGACCAGCGCAGCGCAGGGACGGTGGCGGGGAGGGCAGCTGCCCTCCGGGACGTGTGGCTGTGCCGCGCAGAGGTGACAGCCTGTCCCCGAGGACTGCGAGGTCAGAGGTGGCACGGAGTGACACCGAGAGCTGCCCCGGGGACACCCCGCACCTTGGGGGGTAGGGTAGGGGCTGCTCTGGCTCCGGAGCAGACCCCTCGCCGGCGTGGCCCTCGTGCTCGTCCCCCTGTGCCATTTGCTGTGGGGGTGTCACCAGCTGTTCCCTGCTGCGGCCGAGGCCGGTGGTCACGGCCCCCACGGGAGACCCACCCCGAGCTCCTCGGGACTGCGCCCACTCCGGGAGCGAGAGCCCCCGCTCTTCCTTCGCGGGGCTGTGCCGGGAGCGGCGGGACCGCGGCTACAGGGCTGAGCTGTGCTGGCCCCGGGGCCCGGCTGCCGGCTCCGTGCCAGAGCCGGAGGCCGGGTGGGTGAGCGGGTGCCCCACGCAGGCCGTGACCCCGCCGCCGCTTCCTCTCCGTGGGCGCCCGCACACACGGCGCATTGTTCTACCGGAGCCCGGCCGGAAGGACTTCCTCCATCCCGGCCAGGGGACGACCGGGGGAAGCCGAACCTCGGCAGCCCGCTCCCGGGCAGAGCGGCTCCGGCAGCCGGCCAAGCCCCCGCCAGCTCGCTCGGAGTGGGGCCGCGGTGGCCGCGCCTCCCCCGGCCCCAGCCCTGACTCACCTCGCTGGAACTCGGCTCCTGCGATCGGACCTCAGAGCGCGGCCGCGGCAGCCCGGCAGGACGGTTGTGGGGGTGCCCGAGCGGCACCCGCGGCGGGCAGAGGGCTGCGGCCATGCAGGGGGGCTCGGGGGCTCCCTCGGGGCGCGGGTACGGCTGAGGCGGGGGGCACGGCGGGGCCCGCGGGCATCGTCAGGCCAGGGCGAGGGCAGGCGGGGGAAGCCGGGCCTCCGGCCCCGCCAGCGCCGGGGGCCGGGAGCTGCTTTCCCCTTCCCCTTCCCCACGGCGGCGGGGGGAGGCAGGCGGGGGAGCGCTCCCCGAGCCACATGGTGGGCTGGAGGAGGAGCCGTTGCCCAGGCAACAGCTGAGAGCATCCTTCATCCCTGAAAATCCTGTGCCGGCGCTGCCGCCACAGCACCACGGCTCGAGGCAGGGCCCAGGACCACCCCCTCCCCCCGCGCCCACCCAGGGCCTGCTGTGTCTGTGGGGCCCACCAGTCCCAGCGCCGGCTGTACACCAGCACCCCTCCTCTGCACGCTGCAACCCCCAGCAAGGACAGGGATGGGGACAAGGCACCCCCAAACACTGGGGCTGGGACATGGCTGGGCGGGAAGGGGGGCTGGGGACAGGCAGAGCCCTTTCCACACCCTGCTCACGGCTCAGCTATGGGCTGTCTGCACCCCAGCCCCGCCTGCAGAGCCACACTGACTGTGTGACAGACACCCCTAAAGTCTTGGTGACCCCAGGACGTCGGTGCCAGGGTGCCATGGCCTGGGCAGTGACATAAGGGCGGCATGAGCATCCCTGGCCAGTGTGGTGGGAGCAGCAATCCCCAGGCAGTCCTCATCCCCCTGCCCTGCCTGCTTCCCTTCCTTCCTTCCTTCCACGGCTGCAGAAAATTCCTGGATTTTACCCCAAGATGCCCCCTTCGAGTGTGAGAACTCCTCCTCGGCCCGCTCCCATAGCAACTGTTCCCTAGCTACCCAGCCGCACTTGCTATTCTCATCCCTGTGCAGCTGTGTGTGGCCCCCCCGCGCTGCGCACAAGGCTGCCGACTGTCGCCCCGGCCCCCCTGCATGCACCCTAACCAGGCTGCTCCCCTTTCCCCACTCCCCCATGGCAACTGTCGTGACCCTAACCCTGCTCACGCCATGTCCCCCTTTGAGGGACTGTCCCTTGAGCTGAGGAGGCAGTGCTTGGTGCGGGCACAGGGTCCCCCTCTGCACGGCTGCCCCCAAAGCAGACGCACAGTGCCAGGAGGGGAGCAGGACTCTGTCCCCAGCTCCACAGCACACCTGTGACAGCCCAGGAGGGGCTGTGCTGAGAGCAGACAGGGGAGCTGGGGGACATGCCCCAAAGGGGAGCACAGCAGACACAAGCACCCCAACAGCACAAGGTCACGGCCCTGAGCTGACACACACCACCCAGCAGAAGCCGCCGAGGGCCAGCCGTGGCAGCCCAGGAAGTGGGGGGTCCCTGCTCCTCTACTCCCTCCAGTCAGCAATCCTGTACAGCCCAGAGCGGGCCCCCGGTGACATGACAGCAATACAAGGCGCAGCAAATCTTACACTTAACAAATGGTTAAAAATTTAAATACTCTCCAACTTTAGTGCAAGGCAAGCAAATGATACCACAGGTCCAAGTAGGTGCTCAGCCCCCCCGGGGGGCCTGGCTCAGAATGAGCACGAGGCAGCAGCACGCACATGTGCACGCACGCACACGTGTGCATACATACACGCACACAGAAGAGACGAGTTATTGCTCGGGACACAGCTGGGACGAGTGTGCACAAGGGAGGACAGGACAAGCAGAAGGGAGAGGTGGGCTGAGCCCCATGCTGCTCCCCAGGGACACGCAGGGCCTGGCCCCTCCACTCATGCCCTGCCTTTGGGCACAGGAGCTGTGCTGGCTCCCCAGGACCTCTGGGGTAATACACAAAGCCAGTATGGTGGGCAGGCTGGTCCCAGCCCCGCTCACTCTTGGGTCACAGCTCACAGCACAGCCCCAGGAAGGGACATTCCCTTTACCACAGCTTTGCTCCCTGAGAGCAGCGTCCCTTACGTGTTGGCTTCTCCAACACCAAGCTGGGCCTGGTGACTGCAGCACCTCTATCAAACACAGACGGCTGGTCCAGAGCTGGTGGAACCGTGCTGAGGCCATCCTGCACCACGCCAGGGATCAGACCGATCCTTTGGACCCGCAGCAGGTACCTCCTGAGCAGGTGCTGTGGGAGCAGCCACGTCCCGCTGTGCCACAGGCAGCCTGCCAGCGGTCTGGAGGGAGGGCCAGGATCAGCTCCCCGGAGCTGGCAGCATGTGCGAGACGAGGCAGGAGGAAGCAGGCTCCGTCAGACAGGGAAGCGGGGATGAGGCAGTGACGCTCTGCTGCCAGGATGCAATGGTAGACGCTTTGGCACAGCGGTTTCCTGTGCCTCGGGGCTGAGCAATGGACTCCGCTGGAGCCAGGGACGCCTCAGCATGGCCAGAAAGGTCCAGGAAAGATGCTTTAGTCACCTCAAGGCACAAAAGGCCTCTGCCCAGGACTCCCTGGTACAAAGCTGGGACGGTCGCTCCCCCCATAGGAGGACATTTGTGCCTATGACAGGGTGGGGGCACTGCAGGCCCCCACCTATAGATTAAAAACCAACATGTGATATGTACAGACCGACATATATAAATATACACCAAACCTGCAGTGCTGCTTTGGCACCGTGGAATGTGTCAGCAGAGCTGCTCCAGCCCGGCCTCGGCCCACGCCGGCGCGATCCCTCCCTCCCACTCTGGGCCCAGGAGGGGAGTGGCAGCCGGCGGGCGGCAGCAGCACAATCCCAAGCGGCAGATTCAGAAGTGTCCAGATCTGTCTCAGGGACGAGGGACTTGTCCCTGGCCAGAGGCACCTTGGCTTGAGCCGTGTGCTGCTGCCAGCGCTGGAGCCACCCTCACAGTCTTCAAATACAGATGTGTAAAGCTGTAAACAAATCCGCCTTGCGGGGCCGCTGCTACCTTGTCCTTCAGGCTGGGCTGTGGTTCTGCTGGGCACCCGGAGAGGCAAGGGGGTCCCAGGGGCTGGACAACAAGTTGTGCTCTACAGCCGGGTGGGCTCTTCCTCGCTGTCACTGCAGTTTCCACAACAGTCCTGAAGTCAGAAGGGCAAGGAGAGGGAGGAGGGAGAGAGAGGAGCACAGCAAGCAGAGGGTGAGCATGGTCACACAACCCAGCCTACAGCTGCCCTCTGGCAGGGAAGGGACAGGCTCCCCCCCAGCCTGTGCATGGGCGAGCTACATGGAGGCGAGGGGCTGGAGGGGACCCCCAGTCTGCAGAGAAACAGTTAAGCTGCATCTGGGGTTCAGCTCCTGGCAGACAGACTGGTGAGCACGCAGCTGACTAGCTCAGAAGCTGGGAAGAAGATGGGCTCCATGGACTACAGCCACCCGGGGAAACAGCTCAGTGCCAGCACAGACGATCTGCCCCGCTCACGGCTCAGCAGGCCGCAGAAGCAGCCAAAGCCCTTTATGCTGGAATGGGAGGGAACCTGAGCATGGGGTAATGCCAAACCCTTCACAGTTTCTCAACCCTTCTGTGTGTCCCGGACATTTGAAGAGAGGAGTGAAGGGAACTTCCCACAGCCCCCTGGGAGCAGAGCTCCCAGCAGCGGCGGTGCAGGGGCAGCTTTGGCTCAAGCTGAGGGCAAGGCCTCCCTCATGAAGGCAGCAAGAGCAGGGAAGCGAGATTAGTGGCTCAGGGGGCAGTTAGAACAACAAGCAGCTTGTGCTCTGCTGGGAGAAGGGGATAGGCACTGAAGGACAACACTCCTCTTTCCCAGATCTTGCCATGTCCACGGGCCACCAGGTATTTCCCTGAGCAGAGCAGCCAGGAGAGACTGCTCACCTCTGGAAAGAGAAAACACGTGGCAAATCACAGCTCAACCCCTGCTACAGGCAGCTGCCCATCCTCTGGCAGGTCCTGCCTGCCTTGGAAAGGGCTGGGTATCCCAACCCAGAGCTGGCTCTGGCTAGGGCAGCCCACTGAACAGTCAAGTGCAACTTGGAGCTTGTCAGGCAAGCAGAAGTCAGCACTGGGTGGCTGAGAGTGTGTCCAGAGCCAACCACACTTGAGTCCCACAGCTGCAAGCAGCTGTTGAGAGGCAGCAGCCCAGACTTTGCCTGGAAAGAAGGCAAACACTGTTCTGGGCAGAGGAGACAGGCAGGCAAGCAAGCCCATAGCAGCTGCAAGACATTTCCGTTCTCCTCATCCCTCGAAAGCACTGCTTTCTCTGCCTGCTCAAGGTCTGGTGGAAATGCTCTGAGGCGCCCAGGACCCCGTTCCAAGAGCAAGGACTTCTCCAGGAATAGTATTTTTCATATAGGAAGGGAGCAGACTTGCTATTTTAGTGCCTTCAACAACATCCCTTTCCCTGTGTGACTGCAGCATGTTTAGCCAGGACACTCCATCCCAGCCCCCTAGACTCCCCCAGCATGGAGAGCACCAGCCAGGCAAGGGCTCGCTCCCTGCAGCCTTGTGTGGGTTCCCCAAGAGCCCTGGGGTCTGGCCACCCAGCACAGGGGGAGACCTTCCCCCTCGTGCCCACATCCCTGCCAGATCTGCCTGGCACAGGCAGGAGTGGGCTTGGTGCTAGAGGACTTGCTGGGGAGGAAACACTGGGCAAACTCTTACCTGTCTGCTGAACAAGCGCTGGAGTAACCCTTTCTTGGGCTGTGGAGAAGGCTGCCCTTTCCAGTCTAGGTCTGGGGGCACCGTGCCATCTGTGCTAAAGACATTCAGCTCCTTAAAACACTCTGTCTCGATCATCTGGAAGAGGATAAAGGTGGCTGCAGCAACTGCCACACAAAGCCCATCACCAAGGGCCCAGCAGAGTGCAAGAGCAGCAGGGGCAGCACGAACCCTGTGGGACACTGCACTTGGCCACGGTGGGCACAAGCTGGAGCAAAGACCTGTCCTGCAAACCTACCTCGTTCTGCCACGGAATGGGCACGCTTCCTGTGGCAAACTTCTGGTAGAAGTCATTGTCCGTGGGCTCCAGCTCCACCCCTTTCACCGTGGAGAACTGCTCAATGTCCAGAACATCCTTGCAGTAGATGGCCTGGGGCTAAACAGCACAAGGACTGCTCTAATGCCAGGCTCCATGAGATGCCACCAGCTCAAACAACTGCGTCTCATGGCCAAGCCCAGGCCCCCTCTCCCTGCAGCCCAGAGCTTGCTTGACCCCTGTTCTGCCAACAAGATGGAAGGGGATGGGTGCCATCTCTTCAGGTGAGCCATCCCAGGGCTCCTGCTTCCCTTGACAACACCAGTGACTGAAGAGGTCAGGACATAGACAGGCACTTACATCTGGCTTGAAGGGGGGGTCCAGCATGCCTGCTTCCAGCCTCTTGAAGTTGAGGTGCTTGAAGAGAGGGTGCTCCTTCACTTCCTTGGCCCCAGCTCCTCGGCACCCCAGGCGCTCTAGAGGGTCTTTGCACAAGAGCTGCAACACAAAATAAATCAGTGCCCCGGGTGGAGCGTGCTTTGGGCATGAGCAGCCCTGAGCTCGGCTGGGCTCCATGTCTTCTAGGGATGGCATGGGCCTGTTGGGCAGCTGGGAGAGTGAGGAATTAAGGCCCTATGGACCCTCCTGTGCTGCCTTGTCAGAAATAAGGGAACCTGGCTGCCATCAGCACCTCTACAGGGAGCAGCCTTGATGTTCTCCTGCTGCATGCAAAGAGGTGGTGAGGGCAAAGGGACAGAAATGCACATCCATACCATGGTGCAAAGGGAGCGGGCACAGGGCGAGAACTTCTCCGAGTACTCCTCCTGCACTTCCTTCACCAACCGCTCCACCTCCTCCCGCTTGATCTTCTTCTTGCGCTGCTGGAAGGGGGATTGTCCCTCGATCATCTCGTACACCAGGCAGCCCAGAGCCCACCAGTCTGGGCTGAACGTGTAGCGCTCGTTCTTTACCACCTCCGGAGCTACATAGGAGCAGGGGTGAAGGACGTGTGAGGGCAGGGCGAGCACACGTGCAGTCAGAGAACACTTTAGCACTAAACCAGGGCCACTCACCCATGTAGCCAACTGTTCCCACCCGGCCCTTGATTGTTTGTCCCTCCGGCACGTGCACAGCTAGCCCCAGGTCTGAGATACGGATGTGACCTGCACAGAGGAGGGGGCAAGTTAACAGGACAAGGTCAAGGGACAGTGTTTGAAGCTGTAAAGAACACAGAGCAACCCTGGTTCAAGCAGAGGAAGAGAGAAGGAGCCAGGGTTTCTCTTGACCCTGCACTCACCGTGGTCATCCAGCAATATGTTTTCTGGCTTCAGGTCCCTAGGAAGGAAGAGACTTGATTAGCAAGAAACCTCTTGTCAAAGAAAAGGACGTAAGGAACAGCAACACCTCAAGAAGTCACAGATAAGCAGCAGAGGGATGCAGTGCCCCTGCCTCAGGCACACAGATGACCTTCCCTTCACCCCCTGCCCCGGAGCTAGCTCTGCAAGCTCTCCCCTCCTGGGCAGAGAGGCAGGTCATGACAATCTTTAACCCTCCACAAGAAAGCAGTGAGCCTGTGGCTGATCCTCTCTTTGTAGGTGCAGAGCTCGTTATGGGGCAGGCATGCAAGAGAGAAAGAGCAGAGGCTTGTTCTGCTTGTCCTGACCCAGGGTAAGGCACAGGGTAGGACTGGAAGGGACTTTCTGGCCCCTTGTTTAGCCATGCTGTCCCTAACGCTGCATCACACAACCTGGTGAGCAGTCATACAATCAGCTAGTTCTCCCTCCTGCCCAGCTCTTGAGCTTACTGGGGCAGCCTACCCTCCTTTGTTCTAGTGTCAATACTGCCTGGGGAGTTAAGCACCCAAGTGCCTGCCCTGAGGCATTCACAGTGTGATCACATCCTGTTCTTGGTGATCATTTACCAGCACGAGGAAGCCAAGCTAAGCTCTCCTGTCTCTCACATGAGATCAACTTTCTGTTCCTGATCTCCTCTCACCCAGCTCTGTGCTGCTTTCAAGCTTATTTTCTTCAGCACAGACCCAGCTGGGCTGGTAAGAGCAGCAGGAACCCTCTTGCTTCCGCAGCCCGTACAAGGTCTCCCAGCAGGGTCCAGGCAGTGCGCACCTGTACACTATCCTCTCCTGGTGCAAGTCCTCAAGGCCACAGCAGATCTCGGCAGCATAGAAAGCTGCCCGGGGCTCCTCGAAGCCAGCCTCTCCCATGTGGTAGATATGGAACTTGAGGTCCCCTCCATTCATGAGGGTCAGCACTAGGCAGAGAGCATCTTTAGTTTCATATGCATAGGCTAAGCTCACCTGCAATTCAGGGCAGAAAGGCCGTTAGAAGACACAGCTGGAAGAGGGAGGCGCCCACACTCTGATGGGCACTTTGTCACCCAAGCAGCATGGACATGGCAGTGCCCAGCAGCCCCTGCACACCCCCAGCTTTCCTCAGGCAGGGAGGACACTATTTCCCTGAGCCTGAACCACTTCCCTCCAGAGCAAGCAGCACCCAACAGCAACCATGGGGCAGCATCTGGTGAATCCTCCATAAGGATCAGGCTCTCCACACTTCAGTGCAGCCAGGGAGAGAGCTCCCCACCACATAACTGAGGGACAGGCTCCTGCCCATTCAGCTGTCTGGAGAGACAGTTCTCGCTCCTTTCTTCTGCACCAGAGGTTAAGAAGGTGCCTGTGATGGGTGTTTGGGCCTGACTTCAGGGGCATTTAGGTCATCTTATGGAGGCAGTAGGAGGTCCTGCCAGACCCCAGCCTTGCGAGAGATCTGCAGCCACCAGGACCCTACCCCTCCCTTGGGCAGGGTCTGCTCCACACGGGGTGAGAAGCGCTGAGGTGCCAGGACGGCTGGTTGGAGGAAAAATCAACCACCGCAGCAAAGTGAGAGCAATTCCTATGTACTTACTACAAACCTACTGTTCACTTTTTCCAGGATCTGTTTTTCATTCAGGGCCATGGCCTCTCCCTTCCGCTTTTTGATCCGTTTCTTCTCCAGCTTCTTGCAGGCATACATCTTCCCTGTGGCACGCACTTGGCAGGCACAAACCTGGAGGGGGGACAAGGCTCAGCACCCTCCTGCTGCAGTTCCCAGGCTGGAGGTCTAGGCTCTACCCTCAGGTAGAGGCACGGGAAGGTAAAGATGCCCCTGTCCCTGCTGCACTCTGAGGTGAGGGAGAAGCCTGTTGTCAAAGCAAGGACACGGGGAGCAGTGGCATCTGAAGATGTCACAGATAAGCAGCAGAAGGCTCTGATGCCCCTGCCACCTGTACCAGCACCACAGCTGGTGACTGGAAGACAGTAGGCCACTCCAGAAACAGAAGGAAGCCTGACAGTGACAGTTTTCAGGAGTGCAGTTTCCCCTGACAAGACACTAGGAACAGACCTGACTCTGCCCAGGCAGCAGTACACAGCACAGGGCATGTGCTACCTACCCTCTGCAACACCTTCTATGCCTCCAGTGCCTGGCTCCTGCCTCTCAGGGGAGAACTGTCAGATCGTGCAACGCCCAGAGCACAGCAGTGCCCAGCACAAAGCCCATCCATCCCCCCAGCCAGCAGCACTGCCTCCAGGTGCTGGAGCAGCTTGTGGCACGGTGATGGCCAGCCCAGGCAATGGTGGCTGCTTGGTACCCCAAATGCAAAGGAAATGCTGGCCACTTACCTCCCCAAAACCACCCTTGCCCAGCACACGGTACTGGCGGAAAGTGTTTTTGGTCACTGGCTGCCTGTGAGGCAAAGGAAACTGGAGTAAGATGGGAGCAGAGAGAGAGAGCAGGGGCTGAAACCCAAACCACCCCCATGCCTTGGCCTGAGAAACTGTGGCTCACCCCAAAACCCCTGTGCAAGCAGACCCTGCTTCCCTGTGAGGCAAGCAAAGCTGGGGCAGCCAGTAGAGGCTGATGGTGCCAATAAAGGGCCCCAAAGGAGAGCAAGAGCAAAGGCCAGGCCCTTAGCTCCTGCCAGGGCCCGGCATGGGCAGATGCCCCAGGCAGCCCGTGCGCACAGGGTGCAGGTCCCCAGCAGTGCCGGGCAGCGTTACCGTTCCAGCCATTTCCACTGCAGGAAGCGGTTGAAGTACAAGCTGTCGAGGTAGTCGGCAAAGGGAGCCACGCTCAGGTAGTCGTGGATAAGCCTAGGAGAGAGCAGAGGCAGCTCGGTTGCGGAGAGCTGGTCACAGCTGTGGAGAAGGTTGGTGGTCCAAGGAAAGAGGAGGTGAGGAAGCCCGAGAGCCTGATCACTTTGCCATCCCCTCACCCAGCCTGGCACTGAATCACCCTGGCCCAGAACGCCCAACCTCTGCGCTAAGCCCTGTACAAAAGGAAGGCGCGTTGGAGGCACCACTGTGACAAACACAGCACCCTGTGGCACTGCGAACTGTGGCCTCTCAGCACCAGCCCTGGCTGTAGGACAAAGGGGCACAATGGGACTCTGCAATTGCCCCTCTGCTCACAGGGCAAATGTGCACACAAGGCTGTAATCAGCTGCCGAAAGCTGCCAGCAATGTTCAGCACGAGGCGCTGAGTTGTTCACTTTCAGATGAATATCCAGCACAAAAGGCCACAGGGGATCCTGCTCAAGAGAGCTAACTGCCTCAGAGACCGGTGCCAGGGCTGCCCAGCGGAGTAAAGAGCCTTAGACACAGTGTCTAGACTGGAGACGTGCATCAAGGAGAAGCGGATGGGCTCTTCCCCTTTCAGAGGCTGCCAAGAGCAGGCAGGGCCCAGCCCGGAGGCTCTGCATTCAGACAGCGGCACCAGTTACCACACACAGAGCTAACGCTCCCCTGAAGACTGCAGCAAATCCATTGCCACAGCCCTGTGCTCAGTTAGGCAACGTGCTCCAGCTACTGTTCAGGGAGGGGTGGAGGCCGTAAGCCCGGTTTGCCTAACAGCTTCCGCTTTGTAGCCGGAGCCAGGACCTCAGCCCCTGCTTCTGCGATGGGAACAGAAGTGACCTGAGGTGCCTGCAGCAACAGCCAGCGTAACCTAACCACAACGGCCACATCTGCGGCCAGCATGAGAGGACAGCTGGCTCTGGGACTGCAGCTGTCAGCTCTGCTCTACGGGTGCCTACGAGATCCTGGCACAGGACTAGGAACAGCATGGCCAGATGCTGAGGCTTGTTGAAACAGGGTCTTCCCAAAAGGCAACTCAGACCCACAGCACACTGAGAGGAGTGACAGAGGTTTCTGCAGCAGCTTGTGGCTCCCAGAGCCCACAGGAGCTCCTTGCACTTTCCTGGAGCTGTGCTGCAAACTGCCAGCCCAAAACTCCCCAGGCCCCAGCCTTAGCAGCAGCCCTCGCTCTCCTTTGGGAAGGGACCACAAGGGAAGAGGTGAGTGAGCAGCAGCATCTAGCCCATGCCGTGGTGTGATCTGCAGGCAGGCCCCAGCCCTCCAACATACTTAGTGGATTCCTTGAAGAGCTCCTTGGAAGGTTCCTGCTCCAACCTCTCACAACAGGCATCAACCAGCTGTGAGGGAACTTCAGGCACGTAGTCCTCACTCTGGGGACAAAGGGATGGAGTCAGACATAGGGAGCAGAGCCCAAAGGTCCTCCCAGGAAGGAGAAGCCTGCCGGAACACCACGCAGGTACCCATCTGCTCTAGGGCCAGTGGGAAAAGCAGCATGGTCGTTTGTGAAATGGGGTGGCCTGTGCTCTGCCCTCATGGTCCTGCCCAGCACATTTGCTGTGGCAGGACACGGGTAATGACAGCTGTAAGCTTTGCAGCTGCTCTGCCCTTGCAGGCAGCAAACACAACCCTCTTACTCACGTTTGGTTTCAAGTACTTTTCAATCAGGTGCTGTCCGCATTCCTTCCGCTTCTCATCTGGAGCCACTTCGTACCCTGCCTGCACAGAGCAAACAGCGTGAGGAGTAGGTCCAGCCAGGAACCGAGCCTGGCTACCAGGCAACAGCTGCAGAGCAGCAACACCCTCTGCCCAAGGTTTCCCATGCTTTCCTGGAAAACCACATCTCCAGCAAACAGCTCCCTGAGCAAAGGGCCAGCCCTATCCTGGAGAAACTGCAACTCACAAGTTTTTCCTTCAGGAAAACCTTACCTGCCCAGAAGTACCTGGCAACCACCTGAGTGCCCAGGGCCAACCAGTCCATGCCCAGGGCACCAAGAACATCCCTGCCTCCCCCAACGAAGCCTGACTGGCTTTGCTCTTACCACGGCATCCAGGAACTTGACACAGCGCGACAGCTCAGGTCGTGTCTCGCAGAACTGCTGAAAGAGCACGTGCCCGATGGGCTGCTTCTCACACAGGCTGTGGTAGTCCCGCTCTGTAAATGTGGACAAGATCACTCACTGAGGAGCCCCAAGGGCCAGCCACAGCCACTGCCCTGGCCACAGGCCACGGTGGAGAGGCTTGCGACTCATCAGCTGGCTGCTCACAAGTCCCACCAGCCTGAAATGCACCCGACAGGGACAAGAGGCATGACTGAGCTTTTACATTCCCCTATAGAAGATCCTCTTCCCTGAAAGAGGTTTGGAACAGCTGCTCTGTACAGCCTATCCCTCCTGTTTCTGGCAAGGGACCTTGGTGTCTCTTGCTTTCCTGGAGGCTCTCTTCTTAAACATCTCCCTGCAGAGACTGACTGACTACTCCAGAGATACAACTTTCCTTGGAACATGAGGAACACACCGAACTTATTTTGAAGCAGATGTTCCAGGCCAAGAGTTTCTCCGATGACTCTTACAAACCACTCGTATTCCCAAAGGCCCTGCTGGAAGCAGCAACATCAAAACAGAGGACAGCATTAATTCTGCACACAGCAATTAGATCCCCCACTCCATGGGACAGCCACTCACTTGTATGTCAGCTGCTACTGCCCTCAGGAGCTCAGCTTCCCTGCTGATTCCTCCTACCCCGCTCTGAAGTCTGCCAGCCCAGGCACAAACCCCTTTGACTATCCAGAGATCTTTCAGTTCTCTGCTTTTTTTTCCTCCCCTTCCACTCAAAAGATGTTGTCTGATCACGGGCCAGAACAGATTTCTGTTACAGCCACTGAGGGCTGGGGGCTGCTCAGGGTGCAGATGTGCAGCCACCCACGAGCATGCAGGGGATCTTCCAGCCCTCCCCGGGGCTGGGCACTGCCTGCCTTCCCCTCCTCGCACAGCGGCTTCTCCCGAGGAAGCTGTGGCTTCCTGAGGGTGCACAGGAGCGCGGAGATGGCCGGGCTGTGGTGGGGGAGGAGGCTGCCTTGCCAGCTCCGCTGCACTGGCCGGTTTCTTTGTGTCTGCAGGGGAAGGAGTTCCCTTCAGCTGGGGAGGATGACAGTTTGCTGATGGAGAGATCGGATTCTTTCAGCTGCCCTTGCCACTGCCCAGGCTCTCAGGAGGTTGCTCTCTGTGGCCAGGGCACAGAAAGCTTAATCCTGCGGTGGGCAACCAGCCCACCATGCCCACAGTCCTGCCAAGCCTCTGGAATAGGAAAGAAATGCCTTTCTAGCAGGCTGCAAGGGGAAAACAAAACCACTCCAGCCAAAGAGTGACCCAGGCATGAGGAAAGGGATCATCTTTCCCACAGGGAAACCAAGCAAGGTGGCCACAGTCTGGGCCAGAAGCACTGCTTGTGTGCCTCCCCCAGGGCAAGTGGGCACACAGGTGGTGACAGCCAGCAGCTCAGAGGGACCTACCTCCCAAAGCATCATAAGGTCACTGTCCTGGACAGTGGGACAGCAAAGACAGACTGACTACCAGCATTCACCACCAGCAAACAGGCAGCACAACAAAGGTCAAGTTCAGTGCTGGAAAACATGTCATGACACTCACAGGAAGGGTGCTGCAGGCAGAGGACAGGCACCAGCTGTGGGAAAGCTCTGCTGAGGACACACAATCGGAGAAGCAGATAGGGGTTGGGATGGCCAAGATGGGAGCTGCAAGGAGAGCCCATGCCAGAACAGTGTTTGGTGCTCAGAACTTGCTCCAGAGAGGCAGTTCGCAGCAAAACCAAGGGTAGGGTCCCCATCTGACCACACTGGGCTGTGAGGCCCCAGGAGGTGGTTGTGAAGCCCCAGGAGGTGGTGCACGGCGTGCACAGCAGGAGAACCAGGCTGATGTGAGCTTGGAGGTTACAGTGCAGATGATGGAGGTCAAGTTATTCCAAGTGCCAGAGTCCCATGTGCCCTGAAAGGGGGTTACTCCTCTCCTTCAGGCTGCCAGGACCTGGTAAACCTGGGCAGGGTGGAACTGGGGACTGGAGCTGCAGAAACCTCCCAAACTCACTCAGCCCAGTGACATCTGCTCTGAAACAAAGCCAGTGCTGTGCCACTCTCCAGCTGGCAGCTGAACCCCAAGTGATAACTTAAACAAGCTTTCTCCTTCCCGGGAACTAGAGCATTCCCACCCTCTGTGCCCCAAAACAATTTCACATGATCTCAGGACCAAGCCTGCTGCACAAACAACATTAAAACCATGAAGAGTACAAAGTGCACTATTAAAATGACAGGCCAAGCCCTGCCCAACCATACAATTCTCATCTGTACTGCACAGCAAGAACCTAGTTTTGCCCGAGAAAAGCTGCAGCACTAGTGTTAGAAGCCGAGGTCTAAAAGCAGGGCTGATTCTCAGACAGAGAGTCCAGAGGACGTTAGCAGGACCTTTATTGTTTATTCAAAGGCATCCCAGAGCAATGCTCCAAAACTGTGCAAGACCAAGCACATCTGTTTGCACAGAGAAAGTGGCGTGTCTCTAGTGACGCTCACAGCCTGGAGGGTGTGTGGGTATATCAACAGGCATTATCTGGCGAGTGCCACGCAGCTGTGACTTACCTACCCATCATTTCTCCCCTGCACCCCGAGCTCTGAGTGATCCTGGCTGGGCTTTGCCCCATTACACACCCCTGACCCTCACGTGACTCAATTTTGGGTGCATGACACCCACAGAGGCTCCCCCAGCGGCCCTGCTCCGGAGCGGAGCCTGGGCGCTGCTCCGCGCCCGCCAGCCGCTGCGTCTCACCGAGGGTTTGCCGGAGATCCTCACAGAGGCTGATGTGGGGGAACTGCAGCATCTGGCGCCATTTCTTACTCTTGCCTTTCCGGTTTCCGCCACCACCTGCGGGACACACAGAATTGGTAACCTCAGTTATGAGGCAAAGAGGTTGGGCAGCAGCCTGGCCTTGCCAGGAGCCAAGAGAGGAGACACCCTCTGTCCATTTGCACCAGCAAGCCCAGGCAAGGACAACGAGACAGAAGCGGTACCGCCGTCTCCTGGCTGGTGGAACACAACTGTTGGAGCCTCTGAGTGCCAGAGGAAGCGGACGGACCAACCACTCTGTCTGCTGAACAAAGTCCCAACCAAGAACATGAAGACCTTTCACATGGGCATCTCAGCCAATTCCCATTTCAGATGGGAGACTCAGAGGGCAGGGGCAGGAGTGTCTGAAGCCACAGGCTACTCTACGCCTGCACAAGAGTTCTTGGCTCCCAGGCTTGTCCTCAGGACCTCTCGAGGCAAAGCTGGCTCCTCATGAAGCTCTTCCTGCTGTAGTAAGGATGTTCATGCCACCTACTCATTCCAGACTGATTGCCTGCTCCAGGGAGGGGCTCTCAGAGGGAGGACAAGAAGCTGGGAGACAGGAATTCCTGCTCTAAACCCAGCTCCACAGACAACTCACTGCATTGCCCGGGGCTCATCACTTCAGTTTCCCACCTGTGAAGTGGGGACACTCCCACCTTTCTCCAGAGATAAGCCAGCCTCAGAAAAGCAAGATCCAAGAACCAGATATTATTCCAACTTCAGTTGCTGGAGTAAATGCCCAGTGCTGTAGGACAGGGTGGGAAAGCTTTTAGATAGCCCAAAAAATTTGCATCACAGCAAGCACTAAGCACTGAAATACTGGTAGGCCTGATTGCTGGGATCAGCCAGCCTCCAGGGATTGCCTTCCCCCAGCTCAGTGCCAACAAACACACAGTCTCCCACCTCCCTTTGGAAATACATGAAACCACCCCACCGAGTTGGGCCAATGGCTTTCTGAAATCAGGGGGGTTTGAACATCATTTATCAGCTCTTGAGAAACAGTTTCATAGCACTTTCCTCCACTGCGGATGCAATTCAGCCCCTAACCCCAGACACAGTCGCCAGCACCCGGCTCCCTGCGCTGCAGGAGGCCTTGGCTGGACAGGCAGGTGGGACAGGGCCATCACAACTGGCTGGACAGGCAGGTGGGACGGGGCCATCACAACTGGATGGACAGGCAGGTGGGACAGGGCCATCACAACTGGCTTTCTGCAGGGCCAGCCCCAGGTCCGAGCCCCTGGCACGCTGCAGGTCACTGCGCTACGCCGGCCCCGCAGCAGCAGCTGGGCTGTACGATTGTACAAACTCAGGAAGGAAGTGACTCAAGGGTGAGCAGGGGTGGAAGAAACCAGCAGCACAGACACCTTCTTGTCAGCCAGGGCTTGCAGCAACGAAACAGACGGGGACAGCTAAGCGAGGGCACGGAAGGACAAGCCATCCTCACCCCAAGAGTGCTCAAGGAAAGGTAGAGCAATGCCCCGCAGCGCCAGGAGGGCGAGGACTGGCAGCCTGCATTTCCTTGAGTTGTTTGCTTTGAAAGGAGGCTCCAGTGCCCTGCACGCAGGGTTCTTCCCCGCCCTCCTGCTGCCACAGGAACAGCCCAGCGGGGAGCTTGTCTCCTGCCCACCAACCTCCCAGCACTGTTTTCAGGACAGGGCAAGGGGTGAGCCATTTCCACTCAGAGCTCACAAGGGAGCTTCAGGGCTTGGGGACAGCTCAAAGCTGGTCTGTTGTCCCTCTGCCAGCAGCCAGCAGGTAAGGGGGACAACAGGGGAAGGATCCTTCACCTTCCCTGGGCCAAACCTCCCGGCAGAGTTTGAAGGAAAGGTAAAGCATGGTCATCTGATGGCAGCAGCTGAAGAGGGCTGTCAGCAGCCCCACCAGCACGTCCGGGGCAATCTCAGCCTTGCACTCCCACAGCAGACCAGGAAGCTCCCAAAAAAGCTGGGATGGGACAAAGCATGTGGTGCTGTCAGACCTGGCCAGCAAAGTGTCTCTGTTCTGTCACACAGCCTGCCAGAGCTCATTCCAGTGGCCACCACGGCCACCCAGCCATGGGTGAGTGGCCTGTGGATGGGCAGCACAGCCACCCATGGCTCTCACAGGCCAGGAACTGTGTGGCACGAGCGTGCCAGTGGATCGTGTCTGCCTGCAGCCAGTCTGCCCACTGTCTGCCGAGGCTGAGGGACCAGAGGAGCCCTGGGAAGCACTGCAGCAGCCATCCAACTCTGCTCTGCCCAAGGCCCAACAGGAGCCAGTCTCCTGGTCACCCACTCCGTGTGAAGCAGGGCCTCAAGTCCTCAAATCCCAAATGCTGCTGTTTGGTTTTGTCTACATTTGGTTTTGAACCAAACCTTGCCATTATGAACCATAATGTCATGGACCACCATGGTCATTGTGCCTGAAGTACCTCCACCAAGCCTGATATTCAAGCAGCTCAAAAATGTTTCTGCCTGTGTAAATTGAATTTCATTGCTCTTTGCTCCCACAAATCTAATTTCTAAAGCCCTCTAATGAGATTTCAGTGATTCCAAAATGACTTGGTCTAGCCAGCTGTGTACCATGGGCCAGGAGGGACTGCACTTCCCCACCAATTGGAGTGATCTGATGAACTCCCCGACGCCTGGCTGAAGCTGATCTTCTCTTCAAAGGACCAGGCTCCTGTGTGGAGACTTCCCAGCTTTCTCCTTCAGCCTTCCCGAGGCTTCCCTGCACCCTGGAACTCAGCCGTGACCCCTGAAGCAGGAGGAGGTTTGCGTCCCCGCAGCAAAGCTCCCGGCGCTGATGTGAAGGTGGCAGAGGGGCGGGTTTCACCGCTGCGGTTTCGGGACCGGCCCTTGTGTGAACGGCAGCACTTGACCGGCCTGAAATCAACTTTTTCCTCCCAAAGCTGCTTCTCTCCTCTGCCGGAGGATTGAGAGCCGCCTCCGGGAGGGGTAAGGCCGAGGCCCGGGAGGCAGGCGGAGGCCGCGGGGCGGTTCCCACAGGTCGAGGCAGCGAGACCACCCCATGAGGGCTCAACACCCCTCCGGGGGCAACACAGCACCGGGCGCCGAGCAACCCCCGCCTGCGCGGACAGCACCGAGCACCGGGCCTACATCTACCACCGAGCGCTCTGGAGCGGCCGGTGCCCAGCCCGCCTCGCTCCCGCAGCGCCACGGGCAGCCGGGGCCGTGATCCCTCGGAGGGACCGTCCAGGCTGAGCCCCGGGACAGGCACCCCCTGCCCGCAGCCCGGGGGCGCGGACGCCACTCGAGGAGGCGGCCCGGCGGGCTCATGGCTCAGCCGCCGGTCGGCCGGCACCTCCCGGGCGCTGGGCTCGCTCCGCGGACGGGCCGCTCCGGGCCCGCCTGCCCCGCCGCCGCCCCGGGCCCGCGGCCTCCCCGCCGCCCCTCCCAGCTCAGGGACCGGCGTCCGCCCGGCGCCGCCGCTCACCTTCGCGGGCCTTGAGCAGGACGGTGTTGGCGACGATGTTCTCCAGCTCCATGGGCCCGGGCGGCGCCGCCGCCTCCCGCCCGGCTCCGCGCCGCTCCCCGCCGCTCGGCCCGCGCCCGCCGCCTCCCCCCGCCGCTGCCGCGCCCCGCCCACCCGCTCCCAGCCCGCCAATCCCTGCGCACGCTCCTCCCGCGCCGCGCTCTCATTGGCCCGGCCCCCTCGGAAACCTCGTCCCCGCCGCCGCGCCGCTGCCCTCCCGTTGGCCCCGCAGCGGGCGGAGGTGTGGGGGGGCGGGGCGGGGAGAGAGGAGCGCGCGTCATTAGGCTGCCATTGGCGAAGCCCTGCCGGGAAGAGGAGGCGGGTGCTGATTGGAGGGCGCCGTGTCACTCAGGCAGCGCAGTCTCCGCTCGGGGAACGGATTGGGCGAGCGTCAACAGCGCCCACCACAGGAAGAGACCCGCCTCCTGCGTCATCTGATTGGCTTGTGGGCCGTCACTCAGCTGCAAACTGGGTCGTGATAGGGGCGTTTCTTAGGGAGTGGGGCCATTGGTGGTTTATAAGGGGGCCTGGGGCCGGGGCTGCGCACGCACTGGGGGTGCGCGGTGGCTGGTGGTGCTTGGTCGGTGCTGCACCCGGGGCCATCTCTGAGGGGTTCTGTGCGCCTGCTAAAAGCGGTTATGTGTTTAGGGGAACCTCCCTCCTCTTTGCAGCCTGGCCTGGTCTTAGCGATGTCCTCAAAGTCTCCCAAGCACCCCCATGTCCCGCGTTGGCCAACCCCTGTGTCACAGGGTGGCTGGCGCAAGCGCTGGTGCTGTGCCCGGTCTCCCTGATCACTGCGGTGGTGGAGGTTTGGGGTTTCCTCATCCCCCGCTGCCCTTGGCACCTGGTCCTGCTGAGCTGGCCCCTATGCCTGCTCATGGGCCACTCTGAGACTTGAGCTCTTGGGCTCTCACAGGAGTGCTGCTGCTCCTGCTGGCTTCTTCCCTCTAATGACTTGCTCTAAAAGCCCTTTTTTCACTGGTACTTCAATTAACAGCAGCCTTACCCCATCTGAAGACAATCTGTGGAATGGGAACCTTTCCCTGCCTGCTCCCAAGCAAACAAGTGATTGATTTCTCTGCAGAGCTCTGTCTTGCTCAAGCACCCCTTGGTGGTCTATCAGCCCTGCAGACAACCTGCCTGGTGGGAACCAGCTTGGGCCTCCAAGCACTGCTCAGCCAGGCTGTGCCAGCGAGGAGGAGGGAAGGGGTTCATGGCCTCAGGCTGTAGCGAAGCTGCTAATACCAGAATTATTCCAATTGCCTGTGTAGCCGGCCCCGACTGTGGTCCATTGTGCCATTCAGCATCCCCTGGAGATCAGGTGTTGCATCTTCTGGTTATGAACCCACTGCGACAACAAGGAGGAGGAGGAGGAGGATGCTTTGCCCTGCCATACCTCGGAGGTGATCTCCCATGTCACTCTGCTGTGAGGGATGAGCTCACACTGTGAGCTTTCTTCTTTTAGAGCTGTTTTTCTTTCAAAGGTGGCACATGCTTATTTTGAGCTTCAAACGCAATTACTTCGTTTGTGTGCCTTTGTGTGCTTAACTCTTAGGTTGCTACTTTCATTTTCCTCCCAGATGGAGTTTTGCAGCACCATTCCCCCCACCAGCAAGTCATTGGCCATGGGGTGCTGCTGGAGCAGCAGGAGTGTCTGGAGGGGTCTTGGTGTCCCAACAGAGCTGGAGACAGCCCAGATGGTGGAACCAGGACTCTGCTTTTTAGCTCTGTGGAGAAGATGTGGATGGAGAGGGGGAGGGCTCCAAACCCAAGCCTATCAGGGGAGTAATTTGAAATAATCTTGAGAGATTGGAGAAACAGCCTCAAAATGCAGGATGCAATTCCAGGCAGACAAGTGCAGCTACTGCAGTTGGGCAGTAGTCAGTGCTTTGAGGGGAGCTGCTTTCCCAGCAGTACTGGGGTCACGACAGCTCGTAAGTGGGGCAGGAATAAGGGTCATGCTGTGTCAGATTAAACGGTCTTTGTATACACTTGGAAAGGAAAGGGCTGCTGCAGAGAGACAGAACGACCTGCTCGACCCATCTGCTGCAGGCAGGAGGACATGCTGGATGGTGATGCAGTGGGAGATGGTCGGTGGGGGAGCTCCCCAGCACCCTGGTAGTGCCTGGAGTGAAGCAGGGGGACCAGGCACTGTTAGACCCCATCCAGCCCTTGGGATTTGATGTTTTGGACATCAGCCTGATGCTCCCTTTGGTGGCTTGAATGTTGCCCTGATGCCAGCACAGGCTGGATGTGCCGGCGACTCCTTGCCCAAGCAGAGGCATCCCTGTGTGCCCCCACTCCAGCTGGTCCCTGGCCCCTCCTGCCCTGCAGCATCTCCAAGCTGTGTGCTGGTGCCCAGGAGGAGGGGCAGTGCCTGGTCCTTTGGTCAGCCCCAGTGGTGTTGGGTGAGGGTGAGGGCAGGGGCTCGAGGTGCTGCCTGTGGGGCTGTTGCCCCTCGGGGAGAGCTCCTCTCCCTGACCGAGCTGGCCTGGCCGTGTCCCATCAGGCGCCCTCGTCTCCCTATTTTTAGCAGCAAAATGCTGTTTAATTGTGAAAAGGCGAGAGGCAGCCGCGCGAAGGGAAACCAGGCGGCAGCGATAGGGCAGCTCCTTCCGCAGATGGTGCCAACATGGCCTCAGCTGCTGGGGCCTCTGGAGGGTCAGCACTGGGCCCCCATCCCAGCACGATTCCACCGGGAGCCTCTGCTGGCCCCAAAGCTCATGCCATGGGCCTCCATGCACAGGGCCAGTGGGCATAGAGGGTGGTCTGGGGATCCTCACCGCTGCAAGTACCCCCATCCCTTCCAGCCCCCCAGACCCTGCAGCCAAGCTGCACCCACCTTGGCACGGGCTGGCGGGGGCTGGCGTTCCTTGGGCTCCAGCTCCCAGGCGCCGGCGGCTGTTTTTAGCCGAGTGAAAGTCCGATGTTTTGAGATTTTCTATTTTGAGACGCAAAGCTGGAGAAGTGGAGCAGCCCCTGACCCCCGGGTGTCTGAGCAGAGCAGGGCAGGGAGCTGGGCAGGGCAGGCACAGGGTGGCTGCTGCCCCTGGGGGGATGTGGTTGCCCTAGGGTCTTCGCCCCACGGTTGCTCCCGTGGCCCCTTGCACCTCAGGCTGTGGCAGAGCCTTTTCCCATGTGGTCCTGTCTCCCAGACTCTCCCAAGGGAAGACGGCCATTCCAGCACCAGGATGTCATTCCTTTTTTCCCTCCTGCAGCAAGTGAAGCCCTTGAGCAGGATGTGGGGTGTTCCACCCCAGCCCCACACCCCTCATTTCCCACTGTGGGGTACATCTATGCCCCCACGGCACAGCATAGCTACGTGCTGATGGGCATCCAGAGGGGACTACCCTGGCAGAGAGGCACAGGTCTGGGACAGGACTGCTGCAGTGGCATGGCCAGCTCAGCCTGGTGCCAGTGGTGCTGCCACATGGCCGGTTTTGTGTTCCCCCTGCAGAAGTCATGGGGTCCATTCCCTGCACAAGAGGATGCTGGGGTTCACGGGTGTGCAGAGGGGACTGGTCCTCGCCAGAGCTGCCATGGCGAGTTGTCACCACCAGCGAGTCACCCATGCTGCAAGGGGGACAAGTGGGTTGACCCAGGTGACAACGGGTGCTGGTTGCTGCTTGCTGGGCTCCCAGGAGGCAGACACCAGCCCCAGGCACAGTCTTTGGCCTCATTTTATTCAACCCACATTTCCAAAAGTACCTCGAGATGCACACTGGCACTTCAGTCCGGGGTCTGCGGTGGGGCCAGGTGCTGCCAGTGGTGAGCAGGGCTGGGGACCATGTCCCTGGTGTCCTGGTGAGGTCCTTGGTGCAGTGCAGCGGGGCACGGTGAGGAGCCGTCGGAAGGCAGCACGGAAGTCCCGGTTGAAGAGGGTGTAGATGAGGGGGTTGAGGCTGCTGTTGCAGTAGCCGATCCAGAAGAAGAAGCTGAAGAGGGGCTTGGAGATGTGGCAGCCCTCCCCACAGACGGCCCCCAGGCTGTAGGTGAAGAAGAAGGGGAACCAGCACAGCACGAAGGCCCCCATCACCACGGCCAGCACGACGGTGAAGCGCCGCTCCCGCGCCTGCACCAGCCGCTGCCGGCACAGTGACACACTCTGGTGCTGGCTCCAGCGCCGCCGGCCCGGCATCCCGACCCCTGGCCCCTTCTTGCTGGCACTGGCAGGACGCAGGGCGCGGGTGGCGAGGAGGCCTGCCGTCCTCCGGGCGGTCAGGCGGTAGATGCGGCAGTAGACGATGACCATGACGAGGCAGGGGGCGAAGAAGGAGGCGGCGCAGGAAGCCAGCACGTACCAGGTCTCCTGGCTCAGCTGGCACTCCCGGTCCCCCGGCTGGACCCGCAGCAGCGGTGGCAGTGCCACCAGGGCCGCTGCCGCCCAGACCACCCCGATCATCCCCTTGACCCGCCCAGGGCTGCGGCGCAGGTTGAGCCGGGCCGCCCGGGTGACGGCCCAGTAGCGGTCGAGGCTGATGGCACAGAGGTGCCCGATGGAGGCAGTGCAGAGCAGCACGTCCAGCGACAGGTACAGGCTGCACCACAGGCCACCAAAGTACCAGTAGCCCATCACCTCGTTGGCCAGCGAGAAGGGCAGGACGAGGACGGCCACCAGGATGTCCGCTGAGGCCAGGGACACCAGGAAGAGGTTCTGTGGAGCCCGCAGAGCCCGGCTGGTGGAGATGGCCACGACCACCAGCGCGTTGCCCACCAGTGTGGCCAGCAGGACAGCCAGGGCGGCCAGCAGGATGAGCCCGGTGGCCGCGGGGGAGTGTGGGGCACTGTCAGCACCACTGTCGTTACCAGATGCATTGAGGAGAGTGCCAGCTGGCTCCATGCTGGACTGGCCCCTCAGGAGGACGATGCCCCATGGGGCTCCCCCTTGCCGCGTACGCCCCGCTCACCGGTCCCGCCGCATCTCGTGGCACAGCCCCAGCATCACTGAGTCCTTGGCGGGGCGTCCTGGCTGCCACCGCTCCTGTACTGACCTGGTGGCAAGGTGGAGGTCGTCCCAGCCCAGTGGCCACCCAGCCAGGCACTCAGGGTGACGGCAGTCCCGGGAGCCCAGGAGTGGCTCCCACGGCAGCCCCGCTGTCTCTGCTGGTCCCAGCTCAGGAGGAGGGCGGGCGGGAAGAGGGAGGGAGGGACGGGCTGATATCGCTGGCAGGAGCCCAAGCATCTGTGGGCAGTGGGAGAAGCGGTTACTGCCAACACTTAAAGGGCTCCTGCCAGGGTCAGCATGGTGGGTGGGCTCCTGCTGTGGCCATTGAGGTACCCAGCAGGCCAGGGCACTGCCTGACCATGCTGAGTCAACATCGCACTGAGCCCCAGGCCGGCAGCACCATAGCACCTCACTGGCTGCCGCGTCCTGTACCTGTTTCACCGACACACTGCCGTGACACCGAGCGGTGCAGCACAGACCCTGCCAGCTTGGTCCTCCAGGGACAGGGTGGGTGGAGGAAGATGCTGCCCGTGGCATATTGGTGTGTGCTGGCTGCAAACCACAGGCACAGGGTTCAGCTGCAGCATCCTCAGCGTGTGCCCCCACAGCCCCAGCGGCACATTTGGTGCATCCCCAGCGCCGGGCACCTGTATGGGGCAGGGCTGTGCAGGGCAGTGTGTGGACATGGGGGCTGTGGGGTGGTGGGCATCCGGCACCCACAGCTCCGGCTGCAGCTCTGTCAGAGCTTGCAGTGACAGGACCCAAAGAGACACACACCCGGGGCGCAGGCGCTGGGCGTTTATTAGACACCAGCTGAGCAGGGACAGCAGAAACCAGGTGGCCATGGGAGCAGCGGCCCAGGCATCTGGTGCCGGCTAGAGCCGCGTGGCACCATGAGGGAGCAGGCGAGGGGAGCTCATCCGGACAGCGGGGCCGGGCACCTCCTCGGGGTAGGAGAGCACGGGGTTGTCCAGCCCCAGCCTGGCCTTGTCGCAAGGAGGACCCTCGCGCTCCTCCCAGCCCTCGGGGCTGTGGCAGCGGTCGGTGCAGCAGAGGGTGGCCCGGGTGATGAGATGGTCGAGGGGCTGCAGCGAGTGCATCCAGGCGGGGAGGAAGTCCCAGGTCTGCAGCCATTTGGGCAGGCGGCCGGGGCTGCGGGCCTGCAGTGCGTTCACCAGCCCCACAAAGAAGAGGAGGCCGAGGAAGGGTGCCCCCACCCCTACCAGCACCCGCCAGCCCGCCATGGAGATGCCAAAGATGAGAGAGGGCAGCAGGAGGAAGCAGATGATGAGGTACAGCACAGCAAACCAGCGGTACTTGGCCGTCCGCTCGCCCAGCGCCTTGGCCATGCGGATGGGCAGGCGGGTGAAGGGCAGCGGGTACCACAGCAAGATGCCGGAGATGTTGAAGAAGAAGTGGCAGAGGGCAATCTGCAGGGATGGCAGCCCCATTGGGCCAGGCACCCAGGATTCCCCCAGCTCCTGTTTTGCCTGGTGCCCCCCACCAGCCCGGCCATGGCCCTGGGCTGCCCGTACCTGGAAGGAACTGGCCAGCTTGTCCCCTGGGCTGGCCAGGGCAGCCAGGATGGCGGTGGTGGTGGTGCCAATGTTGGAGCCCAGGGTCAGTGGGTAGGCACGCTCTAGGCTGATCACCCCTAGGCCTACGGGAGAGACATCCCATCCCATCCCATCCCATCCCATCCCATCCCATCCCATCCCATCCCATCCCATCCCATCCCATCCCATCCCATCCCATCCTTCCTTGCCAGTGCTGTCCTCATGTTCTCCCAGGAAGGCATGGCTCTGAGTGCCCCTCCGAGCGCCCCAGCAACCATGAGCCATTGTGGGGAGGGCCAGCATATGGCAGGGCACCAGGCATGGCCAGGACTCACCGATCAGGGGTGTGATGGCCGAGGTGAAGACAGAGCTGCTCTGTACCACGAAGGTCATCCCAGCGCCCACCACCATAGCGAAGTACCCAGTGAGCCAGCTGAACGGGTGCGGGAGGTCTGCCACGGCATGGCCATGGACACAGGCATGGACACATCAGCTGGGACCAGCCTGGAGCTCCTGCATGGTGCTGGGGAAGGGGCTGTGGGGCCAGGCTCTGGGTATGTGGTCAGTCTGTGTGTATGGGGCCAGCCTGGTGGCTGGTGGCCAGGATGGCGGGAGAAAGAAGAGGTGGACACCAAGAGGCCATGACAGCTGTAAGCAGCATGGGGATCAGGGGCAGAGGGGGGACATGGGGGTCCAGCAGGGACCTGGGGTGGGTCCAGGGGCAGCCAGGGATGGGTCTGAAGATGGCAGGTGGGACTGGGTGGCCATGGGACAGGCAGGGTCCCATCCCACTCACCCCATGGCAGTCCGCATCCCACTCACCAGTGTTGATGACTTTCTGGATGGCTTTGGCCACCTGCCCCTTGAGCAGGGAGTTGAGGAGTTTGACCAGGAGGATGAGGCAGGTACAGAGCACAACGAGGGACCCGGCCAGCAGCACCAGCCCCACGGCCAGGTCAGGCAGCGGCGTGTCGGTGAAGAGGTGCTCACCTGCCCCACAGCATGGCTGGGCGAGGGGCTGGGGCTGGACCGGCCCAGCTCACAAACCTGCCCCCCTAGACAGCCCCACACCTGGGTCCAGCCCCAGCATCTCCTAGCTCTGCCCCACATCATGACTCCAGCCCCATGCCCAGCACCCCTCCATCCCGCATAAAGCCCCCCAGCCCCACCTGCACCTCCCCAGCCCCACACCCCGTGCCTCCAGCCCCACCCAAGCCCTCTGCACCCACTCACACTTCTGTCTGGTGACGTTGTGGAGGCTCTCGATGCCCTTAGTGCTGCAGTGGCCGAGAGCTGTGCAGTTCGAGGGGGACCCAAGCGCCACAGCAGCAATCTGCAGGAAAAGGGTGGGCTGCAGTCACCTCCACAGTGTCCTTGGCTGGTCCCTTCCCACCACCCACCCTCCATGGGATTGTTTGGTGGCCCCAGCAGGGCCGTGGACCCCTCACCTGTGGGGGCGCGGGGCCACACCAGACACGGATGAGGCTCCGGTTGCGCAGGCTCTCGTCCCCTGTTGCAATGCCCGTGATCACTGACTTGTCCAACTGCAACAACACACGCATTGGAGAGGGCTCTTGGGGGCTGACAGCACCACCAGCTCAAGGACATCTTCATTGGGATGGGGACACCACTGCCAGCCTGGGGACACTTGGACATGACCACCATCAAAGGGACACTAGCGCTGGGGACATCACCACCAGCATGGGGACACACCAATGCTGAGGGACAACCACCAGCCTGGGGACACTATGGCTGAGAAGACCTGGATGATGAGCTTGGTGAAGGGTTCTGTGATGATCTTCAGCAGGTCAGGTGCGTCCTTCCCACTGCGAATGTTGAAGGTGGCCACTACCAGGTGGGTGACACGGTGCAGGTACCCGCTGACCACCTCCAGTGGCAGCAGGACCAGCACTGACAGCCAGTTGAAGCAGTCATGCACCGTGGCACCAGCGAAGGCCCTGCACAGAGGAGACCACTGTCATGGGGTGGCCCCAGGGGAGCAGCCCCCAGCCCCCTCAGTCCCTTCTGACCAGCTCTCACCGTTTGAACTCACTGCGATCACCAGCCTGCATGAGGGCCACAATGGTGTTGGTGACAGAGGTGCCAATGTTGGAGCCCATGATGATAGGGATGGCAGAGCGCACCTCTAGCACTGGGGATAGAGAGACCTGCTAGCCCTGCATGGCCCAGCTCAGGGTGACCTTGTCCAGGCACCCCATGCCCCAGCCTTAGGTCCAAGGGAGCCCCGTGGGCACACTCACGCCCCGAGGAGACCATGCTGACGATGATGGAGGTGGAGGTGGAGGAGCTCTGCACCAGCACGGTCACCAGGATGCCCACCACCAGCCCAGCCACGGGGTTGGAGAGGATGGCGTTGTCCTTGAAGATGTCCCCCGCCACCTTGCCTGTGAAAGAGCGTGAGTGGCAGAGTGCCAGCGTGGTGGGTGCCACCAGCCACCTGGGTGCCCCTGCCACCCTACCTCCGGCCAGCTGGAAGGCAGAGCTGAGAACATCCAGGGAGCACACAAAGAGGTACAAGAACCCGAACATCAGGGGCACCTTGAGAAGGGAGACACAGATGGACTGGACCCTGGCCCAGCACCCCAGCTCTGTGCAAGACAAGAGAGAGTGTTAAATGCTGTATGTGGCATGGCCCTGGCTTCCTGGGCTCCTGCCACCTCACACCATCCTCCTGTGCCCCTGGCAGGATGGGGCTCGTGTCCCCATCTGTGCCACCACTCCCCAGGTCCCCTCCACATCCTCCCACCCTGGAGTGCCTTGTGCCAACTGCCCCCATTGCTCCTCAGCTCTGCCCACAGCACCCTGGGAGCTGAGGGTCTCCCCTGCCAGCAGGCAGCCCACCACACTGGAGGTCCCGCTGGGGTTCCAGCAGGAGAACCAGCAGGTGGGGCAGCAGGGAAGAATTGCTACCAGTCCCAAGGACAAAGCTTAGGCTGTCCTGGCACCCCATGACTTCCTGGGATGCCTCCAGCAGGTCTCCAGGGTGCTTCCCCACCCAGGTACATCATGCCTTGGGGTGCACCACCCAGGGGTCTCACCTGGCTTCTGCAGCTCATCCAAGCCCAACCGGGGCCCCTGCCAGGGCAGCGCCTCCAGCTCGTACCGCTCCCTGCCCTCGCCCAGGCGCCCCGGGGAGCCGGGGCAGGGGAAGCCGTGGTCAGGGCACGGCACCGCGCTGATGGTGAAGGGACAGGCATGGCCACCCGGCAGCCGGTGCAGAGCTGGGGAGAGCAGGACCCGCGTTACAGCCACATCCTCGTGGGGACCCCCCTGCAGAGGGGACCAGCGTCGGGACAGAAGTAAAGCTGAGCCCCACAGGGTGAGGAAGAAGAGGAGGAGGAGGGCTGGGGGCACCTACCTTGGGGGCTGGGGCAGTAGGTGAACTGAGGCCCGTGCACCACCCTTCCTCCCCGCACCGGGCAGCGGGGCAGGGCTGGGCTCTCCCTCCGGTAGGGCAGCATCGCTCCTGCTGAGGTTGAGCAGAGACAGCCACATGTCACCACAGCGGAGCCACAGATGTACCGTGCTGACCACCACTGGCCCCAGAATCCCCACGTGTTGGCACGTCTGAAGAGGTCCCCTGGACCATCAGCTGCTGCTGTGCCACCCCAGTGAGCTGCCACAAGGGCAGGCAGCCCGGGTGGAGGGGACACAGGGAGGGGACCCCTCCTGCCCAGGGCTCTGCTCACCTGGGGCTGGCCAGGCACTCAGGGCAGCACGATGTCCACATGCCACATCCTCATGTCCCTCCAGCAAAGTGGTCCGTGGGGCACTGCGGCCCTTTATACGCACACCAAGAGCAAAGTCTAAGGAACCCCGCGTTGCCCCTCGCCTCCGCTCGCCACTCACCTCCTCCCCAGAAATTCCTGCAGTTAATGGGTAACTCCGCAGCATCCCGCGTCAGCCATGGCCCCAGGGCAGGATGGGGCACACGGCCCCGGGTACCGCACCGCTGGCACACCCCGCCTCGCCTGCCCGAGGCTCGGCATCGCCCCTGGGGGAGCGGCAGCTGGGGCAGTGAGGAGTGAGGCTGGGGCAGTGCTGGAGCCCAGTGCTCAAGGGGCGATGCCAGAGCAGCCTCAGCTTTCCGTCACTTGGTGCCACATGCTTCATCCTCTGCATGAGAGGAGGAGAAGGAGGAGAAGGGCTCAGTGCTGGTGCTGTCAGGCTGTCCCAAACCAGAGGTGAGGCCACACACACATCCACCATCCTTGGAGCCGTCTGAGCATCAGTGCGAGGGACCCGGCTCTGCCCAGGGCACGGGCCGTCCTCACCGCCAGGGCGTTGGCAGTGGGTTACGTCAGCACCGGTGCGGTCCCCGTGTCCTGCCGCTGGTGGTGATGGTGGCACACGGCCCGGCTCAGCCCGTGCCAGCAGCTCAGCGTGGAGCAGCCAGCAGTGCTGCAAGGGTTGCATGGGGCAGAGCCCACGTCTTCCCAGCACATGCGATGCTGGGGTGGGCAGGAGCGGAGTGACACCAGCGTTGCCGTCACCACCTCCTCGATGCTGTTTATCATTACCCGCTGTTTATGCATCTCCAGCCAAGTTTCCATCCACCCACAAGGTGCCCGGCCAGCTCATGTCCACGTCTGCCCCAGGGAGAGCCAAGGGCCAAAGGCCCCTCCAGCCCCCGTGCCTGTGGGGAGTGGGCACTGAGGGGCCATGTGGCTGCCATGTCCCCGTTCCTCCAGGATCAGGCACTCCCAGGACCCGTCACCACAGACAAGGCAGCTGCAACTTGTACCTCAAGGGGAGGTCCCTCAGGTACCCCAGGGTGCTTGGGGACAGTCTGGGGACAGCCCTGTCACTGCTGGACCATCACCAAGCCTCTGCCAAGTCACAAACCGGTGGAGCTGAATGCCTGGGAGGTGCCACAGCAGGGGACATGTCCTGCCTGTGCAGGGCCTGGGGACTCTTCTGGCCAGGGGGTGCAGCCAGCAGCACCCAAAGAGCTCCGTGCCAGGCTGCAGTGGGCAGGAGGCTGGTGTCCGCACTTGCCCCATGCCGGGGGCTCTTGGCCAGCTGCCCCACAATCATTAACCCGGTGAGACCCTGGCAGCTCTGGCTGTCACTCATTGACAGGGTCGGGGCTGAAGTCCTTGGCTGTGCTGGTCCCGCAGCTTCTCCGACACCGTCAGCAGTGCTGGGAAAACACGCTCCTTGCTGCCAGGCAGGGTGGCACCGGAGCCAAGGGCTGGCTCCAGCCCTGCCCTGGCCCTGGGAAGGCTCTGCAGGGTATGGGGGGCTGGGGGGACATCGCTGCTGGGAAAAGCACTGTCTGGCCTTGGTGGCAGAGGAAGGAGAGGGACACGGGTCCAGGCAATGCTCTTTATTTCCCCCGGTTTCACACCACAGACGGGACTGAGCAGCACCACGGAGACACAGGGGGCCTCTGACCAGAGCCACGGGCTGCAGCCGGCCACAGCAGCATGGGGCTGGGTGGCCATGACCCTCCTCCCTGGGTGAGCCCCGGGGCTGCCCTGGGCCACTCCACTGCCTCTGGCTGGGCAGTAGTGACAGAGCAGTGACCCAGGGCACAGCCAGGAAAGGCTCTGGCATGTGTGGATGATGGAAGGATCTCCTGGCTGCTGTCGGGGGGCTGTCTCCATTGCAGAGTAGGTCTGGGACCTCTGGGGACATGGGGCTCCCCGAGATGGGGACCTGCAGGGCACAGTTGTGCCTGGCAGAGCCAGGCTCAAGGTTACTGCCCAGCACAGATGCCAGCAGGGGTGCCAGGCTGGGCACACGCTGGGTACCTGCACACCAAGCCAAGATGCTCAGCACCCAGGGGTGCTGCATTCCTCTGGCACCAGGCAGGCCTGTCCCCGAGGGCCAAGCACCCACAGCTCCAGCCGGGCCAGAGCAGGGAATCTATGGGGATCTATGGCGATCTGCTCCTGTGGGTTGCTTCAGCAGCCACCCACACAGGCTCTCCCTGCAGGGATGAGGAAGGCTTCTTTGGCACAACCTGATGGCTCTGCCTCTGTCTGCTCAGGGCAGGAACCAGGTGCCCTGCTCCACAACGGCAGTGCTATTGTGGCAGGATCAGGCCCAACCACGTAACAAAGACGGCAAAAACCTGCCCGGGGCACAGGCTGGCAGGGCCAGGCTCACCCTTCCTGGGAAGGGCAGACCCACACATCAACAAGCCCTATTCCTGCAGGATCAGGGACCAGATCTGGCCTGTGTTCTCCTGACCCTGCCTGCCCACAGCACAGGGGTTTGGGGCTGGAGACTGCCTTGGCACCCCACCCACCCTTTCCTGTACACCCTTCAGTTGGAAGGGTGCTTTCCCCACCTGAACAGTTTGCGGGGCTGTGCGAGCCCGGCACAGGCAGGATTTGCCAGGGGTGGTAGCTCTGCCACAGGCAGAGGCACTGGGCAGGACAGTGTCAGGCATGCGTGGGACGTTGCCAAATGCTTTGCAACGGGGGTTCAAACTATGTACAGGGCTCCTTTGATGTGCACCAGGATGTCACCCCACCGAGGGGCATGGCAGCTGCTCAACCACTCACAGTGACACGACACGACAGTTTGGGACAGGACATGGACGAATCTGCGGTCCAGGCAGCGTCGGCAGTGCAGGGCAGGGGCTGGTCAGGCCCTGTGTTGAACCCCAGCATGGCCCGGGGGTACCAGGCGCCGGGTGTGGCCGTGCAGCAGGGCTCATCGGAGCTCGTGGTCGACTGGAGGCTGAGCTGGCGTGGGCTCTGTGGGCTGGGGATGGCCGTTTCCCTCACAGCCTGGGTGCGGGGTGTGGGGCTGGTCCGACCCCTTGCAGGCACTGCCATCCTGCCTGGGGAGCTGGAGGAAGTCAGGCAGGACCAGGTCCTCCTTGGAGAGCAGCCCACGCTGGTCGTTGGCCCGGCAGCTCTGGGCACGGTTCAGCAGCTCCACTAGCCCTGGGGGAAATGCAGGTCATGCACCTGAGCCCGGCACTCGGGCTCCTGTCCTAACGCCTCAGCTGCCCTCTCCACCTGACGTGACCCTGAACATGTCCCAGCCACAGCACCTGCACCTTTTCCTTGCTCTGTGCCAGAACCTATGGGACTCCATACCCATCTCCAGCAGACTGGGGGCCCTGTGTCCCTCACTCCATGCTTTGCCCCAGCCCCTCACGTTTCAGAAACACCAGGTCTCACCTTCCAGGTCATACGTGCGGCGGTTCAAGTTCGTGGCAGCTGAAGATCGGGGCCGAGAAAAGGACGAGGGCATCTCCCACAGCGTGTCAGGCTCTGCTCCTGTCGGGCTTCCCTCCTGCGATGAGCAACCCAGACCTCAGCGACAGGGCAAGGAGGCAGCACTCCCCCAGCCCACGTCCCCACGTCCTCCCGCAGCCTGGCTCCTGCCTTGGCACCTGCTGCCCAGCCCTATGGCATGTGCTGGGGTCACAGTGGGGCTCAGCTGCCCCATGGACTGTTGCAGCAGCCATAGGGGCATCTCCAGCTGGGGGGGTGGGATCTCAAGCTCACCTCGCTCCGGAGCGGGGAGGGGGCAGCCGCAGCTTCAGCACTCTCTGTCACTCGCATATCTGCAAGGTAAGTAGTGATGCTCAGAACCCCATGCCAGCACCCCAGTCCTGGCCTGGCTGGTGACAGGATGGAGCCCATCCCAGGGAGCAGCAGCCATGGCCAGCAGAAAGCAGCTTGGCCCTGTGAGTGCTCTGGCGGGGGGGAACATGACCTGGGGGAGGGGATGCAGCTTGGAGGAAAGGACACTTTACCTGCTGGTGTTTCCAGGATGAGTTTCTGAGCAGCCACGGTGCTAACCAGCTTCTCCAGGTCCAGGGTGGTGGGATCACCTTGCTGCAATGGGAAGAGCCAGCCGGTGTCATGCTTGCTGCAGCACGGCAGCTGAGGGAGCAGGGGCGTCAGGCTGGGGACCTGTGAGCCCCCTGGCCAGCCTCTGCCAGGTCATGGGCTGCACAGCACAGACACACCCACCGCTCTCTCCTGGCCCACGGTGAGGTGCCACAACCCACCTCAAACACTGGTGACTCTCCACAGGCTCACAGACTGCCCCGGGCATGGACCACTGCTCCCTGCTACCTGGTCCTTACCAGCAGCCCCTGGCCCGAGCCCCAAACCCGGGGTCTCCCCCACCACAGCATCCTGACCGCAGGAGGCTGGGGCTGTGCCCAGTGAGGAGCGAGCCCTCACCCGCCGCAGCAGCGCCAGCTCCATGCTCACACCGTACTTCCCCAGCACAGGCTGCAGCGCTTCCCGGATGCGCTTGGTTGACTTCGCCGTGATGCGGATGGTCTTATTGAGGGAGGAGATTTCCAGCCTGCGGAGGGGGAGAAGATGCTGGCTGCAGGCAAACACAGACAGGCAGGGGCAGAGCCAGGGGTGCTCAGGACTGCCTGGGGGGTTGGGTGTGAGGCATTGTGGGTGGCCAGGTGTGATGTGGACTGGACACGTGTGGGCAACAGCATCAGCCTCAAAGCTCCCACTCACTCAAAGCTTATCCTGTTCTCCAGCTTCACCTCCTGGTCTGCCAACACAGAGCACTCCTGGTCCAGCACCAGCGCCTTCTGCAAGAGACAAACCATCAGGAGAGAGCAAGTAGAGCAGTGCATGGCCCAAGCCCAGCGACGGTGTGGTTGTCAGGAGTCCCCTCTCTGCCCTGCCCACCCTACCTGCTCGTTCCCCACCAGGTAGACCTTGATGTCAGGGAGGCTGAAGCCACGCTTCTCGCATATCCCCGCCAGCATGTCGCGAATGGAGTGGCCAGGCCGAACAGAGGCCAGTGAGGCCGTGCCATCAGGCAGGTACACACAGCAGTACTTCATGGGCTTGGCTGGCAGCTCTGCCTCGCTGCCCCCCAGGCTCTTCCGATGTCCCTGTGGAAGGGATGTGGTGGGCTGAGCCCGGCCGGTGGTACCGTGATGCCGCGGGGCTGGTGCAGCAATGACTCACCTCTGTCCAGGAGCCGGTGGCCGTGCTGGCTGAGGACAGGAAGCCCAGGTCCAGGCTGGCCGAGGAGTTGAGCGAGCCCTGGGACTCCCGCCATAGCATGGCACTCCCACCACCTTCTCCCCCCTCTAGGGCAGAGAGGGGGACGGTGGTGGGGACCACAGGCACCCTTCAGGGGTGGCGTGACCCCAGCTGCCCCGCTCAGAAAGGTGCCTACCTGCCCAGGAGGGCTCCCGCCGCTCTCCCTTCCTGAATGACCGGCGGGGGCTGCGGTTGGCACCACTGCCTGCCATCTCCACACCCAGCGGCAGGGACTTGCCCAGCTTCAGCTTTGACTTCTGGGGTGAATAGAGAGGTGTCTCAGCATGGGGACATCCAAGGCTGCCCCTTCCCTTTCCCTGGTTTCCTGAACCGCTTGTCCATCCTCAGCCCGGGGCTGGGTTTGCGCCAAGCAGCAGGGAAGGGACCCAGCACTGTTTTCTCAGGTGAAGGGACAGGTCCCCATCCCCCACTTCCCTCCTTGCTCACCTTGCTGAGGTCAGGCGGGGGGCTGCTGCTGCGGGAGTGGGGCCGCAGGTCGGGCAGGGGCTGCCCCTGGCTCTCTGCCCGCAGGCAGGCCTGGTAGAGTGGGGATTTCACGAAGCGTGTGTAGCTGTCAAACTTCATCAGGTTAAAGATCTGCAAAGGCAGGATGTGCTCAAGACCCCTGCCCACTTACAGCTCACTCTGGCCACTGCCCTGTGGCATGGCTCCACAAGTGACAGCAGTGATGCTGGGTGATGCACAGGGTGGTCCTGCAGCCCCCATCCCATGGGTGGAGTGGAGCACAGCTGCTGCTCGTACCTGGAGCTGCTGGACACGAAACATGTCTGGGGAGGGGGTGGCCAGCATGTCCTCCCCAATCCAGGCCTGCTTGTCGATGTTCACGGGACTGACGGAGTGGCTGGAGAGGAACTCATCGTAGATCCGCCGTGCCTCCTGGGCCAGCTGAGGGAGCAGGGGGGTCAGGCTGGGACCAAGAGCCCCTCACTGCCACCCTGCACGGAACCCCTGACTCACTCCATGGACCCAACTGAGCCCTGAGGGGCCAAGTCCTTCCAGGGACCAGCCCGGTACCTGGGCTTCAGAATGGGCAATGGAGCCAGCCACCCCCACCCAGTGCCAAGCTCTGGGCACAACACACCAGTCTTTCCACAGAAGAGTAGCCTGAGGTAGGAACTGTCCCCTCCAGCCACATGGCTCTGTTCCCATGAGCCCCCATCTAGCTCTCTGCCCTTGGACTCTTTTGTCTTCCTAGCTGCACTCTTCACCCTCTGGCTGCCCCAGGCTGGAGAAGCATGTCCTGCTCCATGAGCTGTCACTTTTCAGATGCACATCACATCCATCTCCTTGTCCCTCCCACAGGAGACCCCAGCCTGCTCAGCCTACCATTACCGTGGTCTTCCAGGACCCTGGAACATGCAGGCATGACAGCCACCTCCACCTCTGCCCACATCCCTCCCAGCAGCTGCACAACCCAGGCTCAGCTGCACTATGGCTGTGCAGAGCCAGTACCTGCTGTGTGTCGCTGGCTGGGATCTGCTGGAAGCGCTCACATGCCTGCCAGAAGTAGACGTTTTCAGCACTGAACTCCTTCTTGAGGAATTCCTGTGGGGCAGAGAGAGCTGCTGGCCTGGACAGCACTGTGGCTGTGTGATGCCTTGATTGCTGATGATCAAGAGCTGATGGTAACAAGGATTGAGGTCTGAGTCATGGCACTCACAGTGAAGTAGGTGACAGCCACACGGTCCTGCAGCAGCGTCTCAAAGGATTCAGCCCAGCTGACCACAGAGCCCTGCACAGAGCTGCAGGTGGCCGGTGGTCCTGGCAGGCTGTTCACACTATGGTTGCTGCCATGGGCCCTGGAAGCATTTAACTCTGAGAGAGAAAAAGGGTCAGTTCTGGCTGCCTGGGTGTACCCCATATCTGAAGTGAGTTCATCCATCCCATCCCAACCAGAACTGGTGAGACCTCAGGAATGGAGCCCAAGAAGCTGGTCTCACAGCGGCATCCTCGGTGGATCAAGCACAGTCATGCCACAGCCAGCACCTTCTGGTGTGACAGCCCCCCCTGCCAGCATCCTCGCCTCCCCAGGGTGTCACTGTGACTCCACCTGTGACTCATCTCCCAGGGGAACAAAGCGGATGCGTGGGGAAGGCATCCAGCCAGGAAGGAAATGCAGGGTGGAAGGGGACACTGAGGGCACACGGTGCAAAGGGAAGCTGGGACAGGTGCTGATGCCTGAACTTACCTTCTTCACTCCTCTGGTCATGACGAGGAACAAACCCAGCAAGAGGAGGGCACAGAAAGTGTCATCTCCAGCTCCCGACCCTGAGGAAACCCTCCCTCGGGGAAACCCAAGGTGACTGTGCATTCAAAGGGAGTCCCTTCATCAAAAGATGGAAGTTCCCAGGGGCAACCCCAGCTTTTGAACTGGTTTGGCTGGTGAGCAACTGGGAACAGAGGGTCATTTGCAAGAGATGGTAAGGGTATGGAAGCAGGGTTCTCCCAGCAAAGCCAGCAGAAGCAGGTGAGGCGGCAGGGTGCTGCTTTGCCAGGCTCCCTGCCCTTCTCCTATCCAAACCATGGGGTAACTGCACACATCCTGTGCATGCAGATGGGAACAGCAGCCCCCAGCACCCTGTGCTGGAAGGATCCTGCAGTGGGGCCAAGATGGGCAAACAGGCCGGCTGAGATATCCCGTGCACAATGACACAGATGGACAGACAGACAGACCCTCAGGAAGCACAGGGCTGGCTGGTACCCAGGTTCTACTTGCCCCAGGATGCCTCTCGCCCCCCAGCAGCCAAGGGTGCCAGCTGAGCAGCCAGAAGGGATGGACAGACACAGCAGGGCCGTGCGGGAGAGACAGGGGGTGTGGAGAGTCCCTGGCACAGGGCTCAGCCTGGCACTGCGTGCCCAGCCATGCACCCACCCACAGCACAGCCTGTGCTGACACAGGACATGGCTCTCTGCTGGCTCCTTGTTCCTGGCACCAGGCTGGCTGTGGGCTTCCCCCTCCCCTGAAGATGATGCCAGCCTCCTGTCCTAGAGCAAAGAGCAGCCTTACCTCCATCCGACACAGCTGGGCCCTGCAGGGGTGGAGAGAAGAGAGGTGAGAGAGGGCACATGGTGTCTGCCAGCCCGCTGGAGCGGTACCCAGGCAGGCGGCAGCGCCAGGGTAAGCCCGGTCTGAACCCAGGAGCAAGGGCTGCTGGCAAACACCGCTCTGGTGTTAGCTGCAACCAGGACGGATGCCCCATGGCAGAGGCACAATATGGGGCTCCCAAACTGGGGGCAGTGAATAGGGGTGGGGGGTCACAAGGGGTGCACAGCTTTTCTCCCACCTTCCGTGCGTTTACTGCCCTGTGGCCAGGCCAGCAATTGGGAAAGGGCAGACGCTATCAGATGTAACTCTGCCACCGCTGCCCGGGGAGGAGAGAAGCAGCCTCCCCGGCACAGGAAGAGGAGGGGAGGAGGGGAGGGAAGGAAGGACAACCACAGCCCAAGGCAGGCAAACAGCCTGCTCCCTCCTTCCTTGGGGCCTGGGGCTACTGGACCGCAGATGCCCAGAAGCAGGGACAAGATCCTGACAGAGCTGACAGCGAAGGGCACAGCAAGTCAGGGTGCCCTACAGCATCCCCTGGGCCCCAGATACCTGCTGTGGGGAGGTGGTGCTCCAGGACCCACAGCAGGCAGGGAGATGGGCAGAGCCTCTGCAGTCAAGCCCAGCCAAGCACCCCCTGAATGGTGCTGCCTCTCATCACCCGCCTGAGGCCACACTGAAGTGGTGCCTCTGACCCCACACTGCCAGCCCCACACACCCCAGCCTGCCCTGCATGCCCCCTGCCCGTCCCCATCCCAGCCCCACAAACCCCAGCCCTGCTATCCCACCCCTGCCTGTCCCTGCTACCCCAACCCACACGCCACTGCCATGCCCCTTACCCCCGCCCCACACATCCCAGCCCAGCCTGCCCATTACCCCAGCCCCACATGCCCCTGCTTTGCCAGCTCCTTGCTCTTCTCCACCCATCCCTGCTGCCCACACCCACATAGCTCTGTGCTGCCTGTACCACCCAGCCCCATGCACATCAGAACTGCTGACTCCTGTTACCCCATCCCCATCTGCCACTGCTTGCCCATTACCCCCATGCCGTACATCCCTATTTATAGCACTGCCGCAGCCCCACACCCCTGCCTGCCCGTTATCCACCCCACACCCTTGCCTGCCCGTTACTGGCCCCATACATCGCTCTGCCTGCCCGTTATCCACTCCACATCCCCCTGCCTGCCCGGTTCCCCGCGCCACACCCACTGCCTGCTCGGTACCGGCCCCATACAGCCCCTGCCTGTCCAGTGCTCAACCCCACACCGTGCCGCCGGGTGGGGCCACCCCGGGGGATAGGAACCGGCGCTCGCGGCCGGGCTGGGACTCACCATGCGGCCGTTGTGGACCAGCAGCAGCTTAGCCTTGCCCTGCATGCCTGGCACCGCCCGGCCCAGCGCGCTACCGGCGCGGCCCGCGGCCCCGCAGCATCCCCGGCCGGCGGCGCTGCGCGGCTCTCCCGGCCCGGCCCGGCCCGGCGCTCCCCGGCACTACCGCTTTCGGCTGCCACAGGAAGTGTCGCCATGGGAACCGAGACCGCAGCGGGGGGAGCGGAGCCGCCCTCCCACCCCGCGCCGCCGTCGCCACCGCCACCGGCCCCGCCACCGCCCGGTGGGCACCGGCTGCGGCTCCGCCGCATCCCCGTCCCCAGCCCAATCGCCATGCCCATCCCCGTCCCCGTTTCCATCTGCATCCACATCCCTGTCCCCATCCTTATCCCTGCTTCCATCTGCATCCATATCCGATACTCCATCCCCATCTACATCTGTGTCCCCATCCAACTCCCATCCCAATCCTCATCCTCATCCCAATCCCTGTCCCCGTTCCTGTTCTCATCCCCATTTCCATCTTCATCCTTATCCCTGTCCCTATCTGCATCTGTGACCCCATCCACATCTGCATCCCTGTTCCCATCCCCATCCCACTCAGTCCCCATTGCCAGCATGGCCTGTGCTGCCTCGGGGTCACCACCCCACCACCTCCACTCCCAGCAGCCTGGGCAACCCGAAGGGACTTCTCCTGGGCATCACATCACCCCAGGGAAGGGGGGGCAGGAGGGCACCAGCACACGCCCCACACCCCTCCACTAGCCTGGTGCCACTTGTCCCGCTCACACCCAGCCGGGCACACAGCTGCATCCCAGCCCCACGCCCAGCGGTGGGTCCGGGGGTGACCCCCAGGGCTGTGCTGCTGCTGCTGCTGAGAGCAGCCGGCATTTGGGGAGAGCTGCCTGCGCCGCAGACGCCAGCACAGCCTGGCAGAGGAGTGGTGGACGTGCAGCTTGGAGTCACCAAAGTGATGCCTAAGCAGTTTTGCCCATCTCCTAGGTCGGGGTTCCATGTTGATCAGCAACCACAAACCAGTCGAGGGTATTTTAGGATATTTGTTAGAAAATATAAGTAACTAACAGTTACAGGATAAACCGCAGAGCACCATGGCAACCCGCTCATGGAAATGCTAATAACTGGGATGTAAGGTGGGTGATTAACCTATCAAAAGCAGAACCCTAACATTAAGTTGGGTGCAGATCTATGCAGAGAAAAATGAAGCTTTCCCACTGTGAACATGCACAAAAGCAGTGCAGTATTAGCAGCCACAGTCCTGGCAGGTTCTGTGGGCAGGGGGTAGCAGAGGGTGGCCGCTGCTGCTGCCCCTCTGCTCCCCACTGCAATGGGGCGGGGGGTGATCGTGCTTCTCCCCTTCCCTTTGTCAGAGCGTAGCTATGTTGTTTGGCTTGGCTTTGCAATGAGAGTTAAAAATAAAAATGTCTCACCAACAGTGCGTGACTCACGGTCCTCACCACAAGGATAACCCCTCTGCTAGGAAATCTGATCCAAGGACTGAACTGCAGCATGCAAGAATCAAAGACATTGCATAACTAATATATTTAATCCAAATGGTGAACAGACAAGCCCCTCACCTGACCTGGGTCAGGGTGGGATGCTGGGGAAGGTGCCTGTGTCCCTCTGGATTCCTGTGCCATCCCCAACCTCCAGCTGCTGACAGCTCAGCCCTCAACCTGCTCCAGGGCCTGGTGGTTTCCCTTGGATGGCAGCGAGGAGCCATGGCAGTGGCTGACATGGCCCCAAACAGCTCCAGCTTCAGCATTAGCTCCTGCCACCCTCTGAGGGGGCAGCTCGTGGGTGCTGGTGTCACCTCACCCTGCTTGGGAGATGGGGACCGGGGATGTGCTGGGGCATCGCCCCTTGCACAGGAGGCTGTGCCAGCCCTGTGCGCCAGGACATGGCCGTGCCTGTGACCCGCCTCCTGCCTCCACTGCTGGGCTGCAGGCAGCGTCCTCCTCCCACAGCGGGGGCTGCAGTGCCTCTCCCGGGATCACACGCTGGCTGCACGGCTCCATCCCACCACCACGCTCTGCCCACGGTGGTGCCCGTGGTGCCTGGGTACCGCACGCTCCCACTGCGCTGCCATTCCCCAGCTGGAGCCTGGCCCTGCAGGGAGAGGGACGCCCTGTGTCCCAGTGCCCATCCCGGCAGGACCTGGCTTATCCCGCGTGTAGGTGATGGCGGGGTGACAGCTGGCTGGGGGATTTGCCGAGGGCATTATTTAATGCTGTGGGTAAATGGAGAAACAGCAGCTAATTCTGGAGCCCGTAATCCTCTTCCTCCCCCGGCGATGGGGTGTGTGCCAGTCACGCAGCCGCCGGCAGGCCCTGGGGACGATCCCCCGGCAGCTCCCCAGGTGTGCTGCGGGCCGGAGCAACTCCCAGACCATGGCTGATGTGCAGAAGGTATGTGGGGTCTAGTGCCATTCTGTCTGTGCAGGTTGGGTGTGCCAGCACCAGCTCCCTGCTGTGGTGTCAGGCCGCCTGGCAGAGCAGAACCAGGGCTGTACACCCTGGGCTTGTCCCTGCAGGAGCTGGCAGGGCTCCCAGGGCAGGGACAGCACATCCAGGGAGGGGGATCGGGACTGGGCGGATCTGCTGTGGGGTAGCCCCGAGCCTGGACACCTTGAGAGCCAAGATCTGATATGCACTCAGGCCATAGACACAGGGTACCTATGGCTAACAGGGTGCCCAGCTCTCCCCTCTGAAATGAGGGTGCTCTGTAGCCACCCAGCACCTCGCAGGGCTCCTCCAGCACCCTGTGCCCGCAGGGGCTGCTCTCTGTCATCCAGAGGCTGAAGGATTCCCCAGAGCAGGAGCTCCGCATCGTCCTGCTGGGGCTGGACAACGCGGGGAAGACCACGCTGCTGAAACACCTGGCGTCCGAGGAGGTCAGCACCATCACGCCCACCCAGGTAGGAGCTGCTGGGGGGCACGGGTGGTGGGAAGGTGGCAGGTCCTACCCTCCCCTTGGGTGATGCCAGGGTTTGTGTCCCCATGCAGGGCTTCAACATAAAGAGCGTCCACTCACATGGCTTCAAGTTAAATGTCTGGGATATCGGGGGGCAGCGCTCTGTCCGCCCGTACTGGAGGAAGTACCTGAGCAGCGCTGACCTGCTGGTGAGTGGGGCAGCTGGCCACAGCCCCCCCACAGCCCTGTGCGTGGAGAGCCGTGCCCTCTGCTCGGGGCCCTGTACCCCAGCAGAGGCCTGCGGCCCCCACAAGAGGCAGAGGGCTGAGCAGCCGGGCAAGCAGGAGCCACTGACTATCACTTTCATCCCCATGGCAGATTTATGTCATTGACAGCGCAGACCAGAAGCGTTTCGAGGAGACAGGGCAGGTATGAGGGGTCTGGGTGGGGGGTTGCTTTGGGGTCCTGGGGCTCGGATCCATCTGGCAACAGCTCTTTGAGGACTAGAGCAGGGAGTGAGGCTGCTCCCTACAGGGCAGCACTGCTGTGGGGGCCGAGCTGTCCCCAGAGCTATTCGGGAAAGGATCATGATTGAGGTTTCAGAATGCAGAGCCATCCCACCCCATGGCAAATCTGTGCCCAGCAGCTGCCCCCGAGATGGGTGTGATGCTCCAGGGGTACCTGTGACTCTGCCTCTGGTGAGAGCGACCCCTTGGTCACCAGCCCTCCCCCCTCTCCAGAGCCTCGTCGTTAGTGACACGACCAAGCAAAAGTTTACAAACAGTGAATTCAGTTGCAAACCCTGGGAATGAAGCTGGAGAGGGGAAGGTGAGACTCTGAGTGCCACTCTTGGCTGTACCGGCACCAGACGGCGGTGTGGGTGTGCCAGACAGCACTGGGCTGACAGCAGCCTCCTGCAGCTGCCCTTTGGCCGAGGCTCTCAATGCCAGGAGCGCTTCAGCCCTCAGGTAGCACTATGTGTGGCTCCTGGGCTCTCTTCAGGGCAGATGGAGCCTCAGCGGTGTATCTGTCTCTCTCAGGATGTCCATAACTCACAGCTTCTTTGGCTGCAGTAAGAGCACCAGAGAGAAAGGAGTGAGGCGCTTTGGGGGGCTGAGGTGCCCCAGCCTGCCCTGGGCAGCACAGGCAAGCGGCTGGGCAGCGCCATGGAGGAGGGCAGCAGCCCTGGGAGATGATTCTCTCTTGGCAGGAGCTGGCAGAGCTCACCGACGACGAGTCCCTCACGGGGGTCCCGCTGCTGGTGTTTGCTAACAAGCAGGACCTAGGGACTGCAGCACCCGCGGCTGAGATCGCAGAAGGGCTGAGCCTCCACACCTACCGGGACCGGGAGTGGCAGATCCAAGCCTGCTCAGCCTTGTCTGGGGAAGGAGTGCAGGTAGAAATGGGAGCCTGCAGGCTCTGCAGACGTGGGAGAGGACCCAAGGCCCTGCCACGCTCTTGGGGCTGTGCTCATGTCTCTCTCTTCCCTCCAGGATGGGATGAACTGGATTTCCAGCCAGATCATGAACAGGAAGAAGTGAGAGCTGCAAAGTGCCAGACTGGACTGAGCTGCAGGACCCTAAGCCATGGCCAACCCCCCTGGTCCCTAGACTCCTCCCAAGGGCTTGGCTGGGCCCTGAGCCTCTGCCTGCCATGTGCAGATGGGCTTCCCACCCAGTCTTTCACTCATCAGTCAGCTTCCCCTCTCCCTGCCTCCTGGTTTTCCACGGGCTCCTCGTACCCCCCAACCCTCCTGCAGCCCCTGTGCTGTCAGAGGGAAGCACATGTCTTGTTGTGTCAAGGGTTTGCACACCTACAGAACGAGAACCCACTCAGGACTGATCAATCCACACTTCTGGCACACCCTGGAGAGGCTGCTGCGATGCACAAACTGCCCCCGTCACGCTGGACACCCTACCATAGCGCCGACTACACCCTCAGATACGGCACCTACAGCCCAATGGTGTGTGCTCCCGTCTGCTCCCGTAGGATGTGACTGGTGCTGCCCCAGCCACAGCAGCCGGGGAGGGAGGCCTCAGTGCAGTACCCTTCGCTGGCCAGAGGAGCTCCCACGTGTGCACGGGACCTGGGACAAACACAGAGACAAAGGGCCCAGCCGGGCAGTCACCAGCGGAGGGGTTCCATTGCCTGGTGACAGCCTTGCTTGCAGCCGCGCTGCCATGTCACTGAGAGGGGCTGCACTCAGGAGCCCTGGGAAGTGCGTTGCCCTAAACGCACCCGAGCTGGGGATGCTGTCACTGCGCTGAAGACGCCCATCCCGAGGGCTGGAAGATGCAGTTCCCTGGCCAGCACAGCCGCCATGGTCCTCTGGCCCTGAATAAAGCTGCCTGTGACCTCTGTGCTGCCTCGGCCAGTCCTTCCCGCGGTGCCGGGACAGCGCTGCCCCCCGCCTCGCTGCTCGGCGGCTCGGTGAGGCCCGCGGGGTCCTGGGCCGGGGCCGTTCCCGAGGCCGGGGCCGAGCCCCCTCCCTAGCGCCTCGCGCCATCTTGTGCGGCGTCGCCATGGCAACAGCCTGACGGGGCCCCGCCTGCGCCGCCGGAGCGGGTCACGTGTCCCGGGGGAGGCACGAGGCGCGCACGTGACTGGCAGGAGGAGGGCAGGCGGACTACAGCTCCCGGCATGCCGCGCGCCGCCTCGCCCGCGCAGTGCACGCCGGGAGGCCGTTGTGCCGCTCCGCCCCCCTCCCTGCCGCCCTCCCACAGCGCGGCGGGAGCACCGAGCCTGCCTGGCCCCGCCCCCTTCCCCGCCATAGGCAGGCATGAGTGACGTATGCCCGCGGAGGCGGGAATGCGGTGGCGTGAAGGCTTCTGATTGGCGGTGCGGGCTGCCGTTCACGGCCGGGGCCGGGGGTGGGAGCGACGCGCCGGAAAGCGGAAGTGGAGCATGGCGGCGGGTGCGGGCGGGCTGCTGGCGGCGGCGGCGCTGCTGTTGGCGGCGACCGGGCCGCGCCCGGCGCCCGCCGAGCTCACGGACGGCAACAGCGAGCACCTGAAGCGGGAGCACTCCCTGATGAAGCCGTACCAAGGTGAGCGCGGGGTCGGGCGGGACGGGACGGGACCGGACCGGACCGGTGCCCTGCGGCGGCCGAGGCTGAGCCGCGCTGTCTCTCTGCCCGTTGCAGGCGCGGGCTCCGCCGCGATGCCGCTGTGGGACTTCCAGGGCAGCACCATGGTCACCAGCCAGTACGTCCGCCTGACGCCCGACGAGCGCAGCCGGGAGGGCTCCATCTGGAACCGCGTGGTGAGAGACCGGCGGGACATGGAGGGGGCGCGGGGAGGGACCGGCGGGGGCTCTTGTCCTGACGACGCTGGGCGGTCTCTCCGCACAGCCCTGCTTCCTCAAAGACTGGGAGCTCCACGTCCACTTCAAGATCCACGGAGCCGGCAAGAAGAACCTGCACGGGGACGGCCTGGCCCTGTGGTACACGCAGGAGCGGCTGGTGCCAGGTACGGAGTGCAGCTGGGGGCCGCCAGGCTGGGCTGGGGCCTCCTCAGCACTCACAGGTGCCCTGGGGCAGCCCAGAGAGCAGCCAGGGAGGGCGTTTGAGCTCCTCTGTCTGGTTTCACTCGACTGGGATGGCATGTCCTGCTGTGGGAACAGGCGCTGCAGTCACCTGCCTGGCAATGAACAGCTCTTACAGCTCTTTTCAGTTGAAGTCTGAGCACAAATTGCATCTGAGAGCTTCTGTTCCCTGTGTTCTGCCCTGTTCCAGGTCCTGTCTTTGGCAGCAAGGACAACTTCCATGGACTGGCTATTTTCCTTGATACATATCCCAACGATGAAGCGACAGAGGTGAGTTGTTCAGGGAGCTCGTGCAGTGCTGAGGGGGCTGTTTCCTCACAGCTTTGTGCTCTTAAGTGCTTCATGTCCAGATCAAGGAAAAGTCTCTTCTTGCATGAGAGTGGGCTGTTCTTCCTGTCGTGGAAGTTGGTAAAGGGAAGAGCTTGTACGTGCATTAATGGGGATAAAAGGTCCTTGCTCCATCCCCTGCTATTGACTACACAGATGTTTGCAAGGTCTTTTACTCTGCATGAAAGGGTGGCACAGGGCTGGTGTAAACTGCACCGCCTATTAAGTGTAGTTAAAAGAATCAACCTAAGAGTATATTAATCCCAGATGTAATTTCCTGAACTTCTCTGTGCTTTGGCTGCTCATTCCGTGTTGTTTCTGGCCTCATTCTTTGTTTACAGTCCGGGTGTCTCTAAAAGTAAAACTCTTGGGCTGGCTTTTTGCTCCAGAATTCCCCATGGTTGAAATACAGCTCAGTCCCATGGGATCTGGTGGCCCTTTTCTTCTGTCCTGCTCTGTGTTTGTGGGTCTTGTTATGACACAGTCAGAAAATGTTACTGTGGCAGTGAGATCAGTTGCACCAAAACCGTGATACTTAAGTCATAAAGCACCTGGAAATAACCCATCTCCCTGTTGTCTTGATGCTCACTGGGAGGGGAATTCTTGCCTCACTGGTCTCTCCTGGCATGTGTCACCTGCTGACTACAAAGCCCCGAGTGTGGTTATGCTGCTTACATGAGATTTCTGCACATTCTGGGTCCTTTGTTCTTACACTTCTTGCCCGGTCTGGTGCTTACTCTGCACGGCTGGGACGGTCTCATTGCCCCGGCCACGCTGTACAGTGTGGGCTCAGGGGGAATCCTGGTGCAGAAGGTCGGAAATGGCTCCTCTGCTTTAGCCAGAAGAAGCTCTAGCTCAGTTTAGAAGCACCTTTATATGGGAAAGGAGTCTTGATTTCATGGTTCTGCCCTCTGTACCCAAGTGTACAGCAGAGCTTGGCTCTGTTGCCGTGCCTGGCTGAGGTCCTGCTCTCGCTGAGGTTTCTGACCAGGCAGGGGAGAGCGGCTCTTGGTCTGCAGCTCGAAGGCCCCTGCAGACCGAGAGCACCAGCCAGCGCCCCCCTCCCCTCCCCGCAGCGCGTGTTCCCCTACATCTCTGCCATGGTGAACAACGGCTCCCTGACGTACGACCACAGTAAGGACGGGCGCTGGACGGAGCTGGCGGGCTGCACCGCGGACCTGCGCAACCAGAACCATGACACGTTCCTGGCAGTTCGGTACTCCCGGGGCCGCCTGACGGTGAGCGGGGCAGATGCTTTCTGCAGGCTCTCTCTCTCTGTCACATGTTAGCTGGGGCGGTGCTGAGGGAGGGGCACTTGTTGGTGTGGCAGTAGGTGACCTGGAGATGGTTTTTCAGGCTTGGCCACCTGCGCCTCCGGCTCCAAAAGAGCTGCAAGTGGGCAGCATGGTGACATGCATTCTTGGTGTGACGGTCCCCTGGTCTTGCAGGTGATGACTGATGTGGAAGACAAGAACGAATGGAAGAACTGCATTGACATTGCAGGGGTGCAGCTGCCAACTGGCTACTTCTTTGGTGCTTCTGCTGGCACTGGAGATTTGTCTGGTGAGAAGGGGCTTTGCTTGCAGGAATACCTGCTGTTTGGAGCCTGGAGTATAATGCTGTGGATGCACGGGGTGGCTTTGATGGCTTCTTTTCCTTGAATTGTTAAAATCTTGAAAACCTCTTGGGTAGGGACCTCTGGCTGGAGAAGGGAGGCACCTCAGGGCTAAGGGACATATCAAATGGCAGTTTGATACCTGGGATGTGAGGGTGGCTTGAGAGGGAAGGAGAGCTGGACCTTGGTAGAGCGTGGTCCTAGGAGTGCACTGAGCACACGGACATCTCTTGGAGCCTCTGACCGTCCTTGGTGCCGATGGTTGTTTCCTAGACAATCACGACATTATCTCCATGAAGCTATTCCAGCTGATGGTGGAGCACCCTCTAGAAGATGAGACTGTTGACTGGACTAAGATTGAGCCCAGTGTCAGCCTCCTTAAATCACCCAAAGGTGAGTATCTGGGCTTTGGAAGCCTTCTGTGGAGGATTGGGATGCTGGAGCTGGACTCTTAGAGGCCTGTTGAAAGGGGTTGGAGCTGTGAGTGCCTGCCAGACCTTGCAGGAGCCCAGGCTGGGTTGGTTGCTGTAGCTGTTCTTGTCCTTGCAGACAACGTGGATGACCCGACGGGGAATTTCCGAAGCGGGCCTCTGACGGGCTGGAAGGTGTTCCTGCTCCTGCTCTGTGCGCTGCTGGGCATCATTGTCTGCGCCGTGGTGGGAGCTGTGGTCTTCCAGAAACGCCAGGAGCGGAACAAGCGTTTCTACTAGTGAAGACCAGGGCCGTGGCCTGTGCCCAAACCCATCTTTTCTATGGGGAGCTGTAAAAACTGTGGTTTCTAAAAGCTGTTTCTGAGAAATATCAGAAGTATTTTCTTATCTGTCTGGCTGGCTGTTACCCCTGCCTGGCCTTGGTGCCTGGTGGGTTGGACTGAATTGGGGCAATGCCCCCTGGGCCCCCAAAGGCTGTGGTGTGGGAGCCTGGGGGTCCCTCCCCTGTTTTTCCAGCGCTCCCCATGTGCCAGGCGGGCTCTACCCTGCTGCCTGTGTTGGAGAGCGAGCGGCAGCGCAGCGGGTGTGAATGTGGGGGGGCTGTGGGGAGGGGGCTGTGAGTGGGCATTAAAGGACTGACACCATCTGCGGCTCCGGCTCTGTCTGGGGTGGGAAAAGGAGCGGGGGGGGGGGGGGGGGGGGCGGGTGGCTGAGAGAGTTGGGGATGGGGGGGATGGAAAGGGGGGGGCATTCCCTGGAGGGTCCCAGAAGGATTTGGGGGGGGTGTTCCCCGGAGGCTCCTGGCAGGGGGGACGCGGGAGGAGGGGGTGTCCCGCAGAAGGGGGGCCCTGGCCGGTGAGGGGGGAGTGTCCCTGCAGGCCCGGTCCCGCCCCCGGCCCGCCCCGCCGGGCGGAAGGGAGCGTGGCGGAGCGGCGGGCCCCGCGCCGCGTTTCCGGGCGGGGCGCAGCCAGCGTGTCCCGCGGCGGGGCCGGGTGGCGGGGCCGGCCGAGCGCCATGGGCCCGGCCCGCCGCAGGGCCGCGCTCCACCTGCGCGGCGGCGGGTGAGCCGGGCGGCACCGGGCGGGAGGGTGCGGGGGTGTCCCGGCGGGTGGGGGGGGCGGTCTCCGGCGGCCGCTGATCCCTGCGCTGTTCCCCAGGTCCCCGCCGCTCCTGGGGCTGCTGCCCGGCAGGGTCGCCGTCTTCCCGCTCTTCTTCCTGGCGCTGCTCCTGGGCTTCGCCTCGTTGCTCTGGCTCCAGCTCAGCTGCTCGGGCGAGGGGCCGGTTCCCGGCGGCGAGCAGAGCCCGGGGGCTCCCCGCCAGCCGTGCCTGCCCCAGGCCCCCCTCCCGCCGGCGGAGGACGAGCCGTCGTGGGGTCCCCACCGCCTGGCGCTGCTCGTCCCCTTCCGGGAGCGCTTCGAGGAGCTGCTGGCCTTCGTGCCCTACATGCACCGCTTCCTGAGCAAGAAGAGGATTCGCCATCACATCTTCATCCTCAACCAGGTGGATCATTTCAGGTAGCGAGCAAAGGCAGTTTGGGGACCCTTCTCCAAACTCTGTCCCCTCTGAGCACTGGGAGGGTCTCCCACGTGGCTCTGGTGGCACGAAGAAGCCACCAGAAGAGGCCTGGACAACATGAAGCCAAGGCTGGGGCGTGATGCTCTCCCCAAATATACTCACTCTAGAGCTTAGAGAAGGACAAAATGGTATTTCAGCTTTCTCCACTGTTCCAGGGCTGTGTCCACGAACATCTGAGGATGCTGAAATTCAAAGCAGTAGCGTGGGGTGTTTGGAAATGCCCTCACTTACCCCCTGCTCGCCATCTGGCACCTGTCTGCAGCCCCGGCGGGTGCTGTGCAGCTCCATAGCTGGCTTCAGGCGGGATGGGGCTTGTTGTAGCCCACTGGGGTCTGCAGTGGCCAAACCCCTGCACATCACCACTGGGCTCTGTGTGCAGTCTGTGTAGGGAGAAGCAGGCTGCTCTTTCAGGATGGGCAGCAGCAGCAGCCAGCGCTGTGAGGGCAGGGAACGCCGTGTCTGTGTGTGTCCCCATCTGGAGACCATTTGAACATTTAGCCTTAAGGAGCACAGGAGAGGGACGTGAAGGGACGGTGGCTGCTGTGCGCGGTGCTGAGAGTCCCCGGTCCTGCGGCAGGTTTAACAGGGCATCCCTGATCAACGTGGGCTTCCTGGAGAGCGGCAACGACACTGACTACATCGCGATGCACGACGTCGATCTCCTGCCCCTCAACGAGCAGTTGGACTACAGCTTCCCAGAGGCAGGGCCCTTCCACGTGGCGTCTCCAGAGTTGCACCCGCTCTATCACTATAAGACCTATGTGGGAGGCATCCTGCTGCTCACCAAGCAGCACTATGAGATGGTGAGCATGCAGATCAAATGTCCTGGGCAGTTTGGGGCAAAGGCTACGACATGGTCTTGGTGAACAGTTGTACATTTTGTGCTCCACATTTGGCAAGAGGGAAAGGACTCAAAATAGTTCAGGGTCAGAGCCTGCTGCCTCAACTGGTGGGGGGTAGGAGAGGGAAGGCTGCTCTGGTGTCTGCTTCTCTGCGGCGTGCGGAGCTGTGCTGGACCAGACCTTGGCCGGTACGATGCCTCTCTCATTTCAGTGCAATGGCATGTCCAACCGCTTCTGGGGCTGGGGACGGGAGGATGATGAGTTTTATCGACGTATCAAAGGAGCTGGTCTCCAGGTAAGGCATGCTCCATGGCCTCCTAGATTGAAATTGTCCTTCTTGTCTCCCTACCTGGCCCTTGGCTGTAGCTGCCCAGGTCAGGGCCTGGGGAGGGCAGCCCTTCTGTGCTCCCCATTTCAGTAGCAGGCACAGCAGATTTTCCAGTAGTTTTACAGAAGCTTTGCTCTCCTTCAGGTTCGCCGTCCCTCTGGAATCACAACTGGATACGAGACTTTCCAGCACCTGCATGACCCAGCCTGGAGGAAGAGAGACCAGAAGCGCATTGCTGCACAGAAGCAGGTGAGATCTCTGTCTGATTGAGGGGAACCACAGGAGGTTTGGATTGTGATCACCACATGCTCTGAGCCCTCCTTGCTCCTGTCCTCCTCTGCCAACTCTGTGCTCCCTCCCCAGGTACTGGGTGCTTCCCCCTCCACTGGAAGCTAACGTGGGCTGAATGGTCTTTTTTTTTCCTCAGGAACAGTTTAAGGTGGATCGGGAGGGAGGTCTGAACAACGTGAAGTACCGAGTCGAGTCACGGACAGCTCTGAGTGTAGCAGGAGCCCCTTGCACCGTCCTTAATATCTTGCTGGACTGCGACACAAGCGAGACCCCTTGGTGCACGTTTGGCTGAGCCTGTGTGCCAGTCGTGTGTGCTGTGCTTGTGCCGAGACGCCGAGGCTGCTGCCAAGCTGCTTGGAGCAGGCAGGATTTTTGCAGCAAACAAGCATGGCGGTGCTGGCAAGATGCAGAGGAACAGAAAAGGCCAAAAACCAGCTTTTGCTGGGACCAACAGAAGAGGCTGAGGGCGGGACTCGGTGGTGTTTCTGTGGACGCTGGTGCTGCCTCCCAGGGCAGGTGCAGGAGACAGTTTTCCTGCGCTGGACATGGCTGAGCTGCCACCCAGCTCAGAGGACAATAAAGAACTATCAGGGCACCTGTGAGTTGTGAATGCCCTGGGCTATGCCGCTCCTTTTTCCTGCTCCCTTCACCTTAATGGCTTCAGCACACCCTTTTCTGGTTTGGCCCTGGACAGACGATCTGCTCTGGTTTGGAGGCCGAGCCAATCTGAAACAGGCCCCAAGTGAGACAGTGCCTGTGTTTCAGCTGCCAGGTACCCCCAGGGCTGTGCTGTGGTTGCTTCATTGCAGGAAGTGGTTGTGGTTGAGCCATGCCCTGAGCCCCAGCATCTGCAGCTCTGCTGGATGTCAGCAGTCGAGGTAGCCCAGGACTTCTCTCTGCAGAGTAAGGAATTCTGGTTGAGCTCTTCCCTTCTTTGCCTGCTTTCTGTGGCATGTGCTGCCTCAGCCTTTTTGTGGGGGTTGGAGAACCTGATGTCCCCCAAGAAGTGCTGAGGGGAACTGGAATCTGCTCTGTGCCTGTATGAGGTGTCCTGGGAAGGACTGGCTGCCAGGCTTACTGCAGTGCTGGTGGAGCTGGGGTGATAGCGTGGGTGAAGTGCAGGAATTAGGATGGTCACCTCTAATCTGCCTGAGTCAAGGGGAACAAGAACTTGTCTGGGTGAGGCAAGGGCTGGGATGCTCCCCTTGAGGTGGGAACAGGCAGGTTTGAGTTGATGAGGGAGAGTTATGGCTGCGTGGGGCCCAGGCTGCAGATCTCACCCACTTGCTCAAGCCACCCATCCCTGCCTCGCTGCCAGGCCAGCTGCTCCCATCTTGTCACAGGACAAGGGGCTGAGCTGCCCCTCCAGCAGGGCAGAGGGGTATTGCTGAGGCCATCACAGTACTGGTTCTCCACTGCTGGCAGGGCTCTGCTGTGGGCTAAGCCATTCACTGTGGATGTGGCTTGACTGGGTCAGAGAACGTCTTGGGGAAAGTGCCTGGGCAAAAGGCTGTGTCAGCCTTGGGGTGCTGGTGAGCAGGAGGTGACCAGGCAGGTGCACCCTGCAAACCCCAGGTCCCCAGGAGCACAACCCATGTGGCGACCTGGGGACCTGCTGCTGTCAGAGCAGTCCATGGGAGGTGGCAGTACATGCTGTGTGCTGGGAGAGTGCCAGGGACAGGACACACGAGGAGGAGGAGGTGAATGTCCTCCTCTGGCTGCTGGGAACATGCCTGGGTGGTCTGCACCAGGAAGGTCCCAGTGGGTGAGGAAGGGTCTGGGGAGCTGCCAGTTTGGATTTGGTAGAAGTCAGCCACATCAGCACCTTTGGCTGGGAAGTGGGATGTGTAGAGCTGGGCAGGAGGGGCAGGGAGGGCTGCACGCCCTGCTCAGGACCTGGCTCTTGAGCCCCAGGCAGGAGCAGTGGCCATGGAGCAGTGCCTGGTCTGTACCTGCTCATGCTGGGAGCAAACAGGCACTGTGACCTCTAGGATGCTGCTGCTCACCCTGATCTGCTGAGAGGTGGCAGAGATGCCCGACAACTCTCAAGGGAGACCGCTGGCAGTGCTGGGCTCTCCTCCATCACCAGCCTGGCCTGGCTGCCTGCTTGGGCTGCTGGGTGTGATGGTGCTGTGCTGCTCTAGAGCGGAGGATGCTTGGACTGGCTCACAGACAGTGCTGTGTGTGGAACTGCAGTGTGCTGGCTCTGGGGTCTTGGGGTGCTGCCACTTCCTCAAGCTGGGCCGTCCCAACCGAGCAGCCAGTACCCCTCTGTTCAGTCCTGTCACCAGTGCTGGCACCAGGCCCTCTGGGTTTCCTGGCCCCCTTCTGTCCTTGTCCCCTGCCTGGCACTTCCCAGAGCGGTTGCTTTGCTGGGTGCCTGCAGATATCCTCAGACAGAAGCTGTCACCATCCTGGGAAGATGAGCAGCCCTGGGAACATGGCATCTCTGGGGAGGAGCACTGGGATGAAGGAGACAAAAGCATCAGAGCCAAGTGTGGGAGTCATTTTCCATGTAGAGGCAGCAGGATGGGGTGTCTGGAGAGATCTGGTCCCATCTGCCATCTGTGCTACTCTGGAGCCAGGTGAGGAGTCTGGAGCCCTCTGGACTGGGGTGTGAAGGGGGCTGCCTCACAAGGAAGTGGTCGAGGTGGTGGTGCAGGGCAGCGAGGGCCAGGCCACGCTGCTTTGCATCATGCAAGGCACAGGCAGGCACAGCGCGTCCTCCTCCCAAGCTTGGGGCCTTTTGTCGCCCCAGGGTGGTGTGGGGACGTGATGCCTAAGAGCTCCCAATGGCCTCTCCAGCCCGGCAGCCCCGAAGCAGTGCTGGTATCTGGCACAAAGATTGCAGGTGGGCTTGGACACATGGTGCACTGCTACAGAGGTGTTCCCAGGACTCATCACGTCCCTTGCTGCGCTCTGCCAGAGGGAGATGTGTCCCCCACAGATCTGCTCCTGTCTCCATCACACAGGTTTTGGGATGGGCCACCTGTACACCAGCCACTTACTGGTGCCTGAACCACAGCCAGGGCTGATGGAGGCAGATCAAAGTATTTCTCTGCACTGTTCAAAATAGATGACACAGTTTCGGGCAGGTTTCATGAAAATGTAGATGTGCAGAAACAGAGAGCATATGTGCACCTCGCGCTTCGCTCAGCGCTGAAGGTTCCTCTCCCGCTGCCTGGCAGCTATTTCTCAGCTCCGCTCGCAGCCCCCTCATCCTCTGGTTGCTTTTGTGGAAGAGGCGCCGTGCTGGGGACCCGGCTTCCTTTTATAGCCCTGAATGTGACTTGGAGGTCGCTCAGCTCTGTTCCCCTCCCCACGCACTTCGTTATTAGCAATGGCCCAGCGGGAGGGGACAAGGTTTTTCCCCATCGCTTTTCTGCAGATGGATAACACCCTGCCTGCTGTCCCGGGAGCCCCATGGAGCCGAGCCGGAGGCCTCCCGGCATTCCCATGTTCTTGGCAACCCTGAGGAGGGGGTCAGGATGCTCGGGGGCAGAGAGAGCCTGTGGAGTCCCAGCCCTGCCCCTCTGCGACCCCCTTTCTGGGGCCCAAATTGCTGTCAGTGAGGCTGTATGGGGGCTGCTACAGGCACGGCAATTGGCTGGCTTTTACTGCCGAGCTGTTTTAAACCAGGTGGTGCCTGGAGAGGTCTGCTGGCAGCCACAAGAAATTGCTATGGCATCGTGATGCCGGGGGGGACAAGGGAGCTGAGGTGAGCGGAGAGAGTGGGCTGAGGAAAAGCTGATGGGAGGCAGGAGCATCTCTGCCCGGGGAACAGGGCGTTCCTGGCCACCAGTGTCCCAGGCAGGGCTGAGCTGTGGGGCCCTGTGGGAGCTGCCATCCCATGGAGATGGTCTCAGGGGACCACAGCCCGTGGTGGAGATGTGGTGTCAGGAAATGGGGCAGATGGAGAGGAGGGGTGCATCTGTGACCAGCATTTGTTGAAGTCAGCCCAGCATCACTGCAACCTGCCTGGACCCAGGCCTGGGCAGGATGCTGTTACTGCCTGCTGCTGTGGGCATGTGCCTGTCCCTCTGGCAGGGACACAGCGGCCCCAGGGGGTGTCCCATGTGTGGCTGAGCTCTAGGCAGGGGGCTGGGGCATTGGAGACACATTCCTGATGCCAGCAGGTTGTGAAATGGCACTGTTGCAAAGGGTCCCCCTGTTCGGAGGCCATGTGTGCTGCCACCCCAGTGTGCAGCTGGGTGGTGAAAAGGAGCCGTGGGGAACAGGGAGGCCGGGGACGGAGAGAGCCTTGGCACCGCACCGAGGATAATACGAGCATGTGAGCCTGGTGAGCAGGGACCGGGGACAGTGTGTGTGTGTGGGTGAGCACTGGCAGCACAGCTTGAGGACTCTGGTGTGCGGCGGGGGGAGCTGGCAGCGAGCGAAGCCCCAGTGTGTGAGCGCACCGGATACACGCGTCCCCAGGCTGGGGACAGTGCAGGTGCAAGCCCTCCCTGGGGAGAGATGGGTGCTGTGCATGGGCTGCCGTGGGGATAGAGCAGGGTGCTGCAGGGGTCCCACTCCCTGAGGCGGCTGGGATGCCCGGTGACCAGGTCACCCCCATGCCAGCATCCCTGTGCCTGGCACTCTGCAAGGGTGGTGAGTGACAAAACCGCCTCTTGGCCAGGACCTGGCAGGGCTGATTCAAAGGGATGAAGCGTGTCGTGTCCCAGCGGGGCCAGGCCAGGCACTGGGGTGGGTGGCAGCCCTGCAGGGATATTCCTTGCCCCCGTGCACGCTGTGGCCTCTGGAGTGAGCTGTGCAGCACAGGCACCTCCTGTCCACCCGTGGGTGCTGTGGTGGGGGGATGCGGGCCTGTCCTGCAAGAGGAGGGTGCAGAGAGTGTCCCACGGAGCCGAGACCCCGCTCCTGTCCGCGGGGGCCTGTGCAGCCAACGAGGCTGAGCAAAACGCTTCTCCCCGCACCTGCCTGTACAATATGTCCCACTTCTACCAGCCCCCCGCCACGGTGAAGGCCACCGGGGACCGGCTGGCGCCTGGAGCCGTTGCTGCCAGTCCCAGGGCTGTAGCTGAGGGGTTTGCGGTGGGTCTCCCCGCACTGTGGGTTTGCGCAAGCGGTGCTCAGCGCCGCATGCAGCCCGCCCGCCCCGGGCACCGCCCTGCCCCGCCCCGCCGATGGGCACGGCCAGGCCGGGCCGCCCCCCTTCCTCCTCCTCCCGCCCCGCCCCGCCCCGCCCCGCCATGTCGCCACCGCCCGCCTCCGCGCCGCGATTTGCCGGTGCCGGCTCCGCCCGTTGCCCGCGCGGCTGCGGCCGAGGGGCGCGTTCAAACACGGCGAGGGAAGGAACGGAGAGAGCAGCCGAGCGGGATCACAGCGCCGCCGGCATGGTGAGTGCGGGCCCGGTGCGCCTCCCGGTACATTCTCCACCCCGCTCCCGGTGCGCCCCCGCGGTGCGGCCCTCCCTTCCCCTTCCCTCCCCCTCTCTCCCCCCCCGGTGCTCTCTGCCGTGCGGTGCTTTGTCCCGGACTGCGGCGCGCTCGGCCGGGGATCGACCTCCCCCTCCGCCTTCTCCGCGCCGGAAATTCCGGCCGGGCTCGGTGGGGGCTGCGGGTTCCCGCGCCCGCCGCCCCTCAGCTCCCCCAGTGGACCCCCGGAGGGGATGGGAAGGGGCGTGTGGCCGTATCCTGCCCGGGTAAGGCTCGACGCGGGGCACGGCTGGGGTTGGGACCAGGACTCGTCCGCCACCCCGGGAAGAAGCCAAGCTGGCCGGACCGGGTGTTTTGCCGCCTGGGGGGTGACACCCTTCCCGCCGCAGGCAGGACACCTTCGGGCTCCCCCGGCGTTTCCCAAACCTCCCACAACCTGACCTACTTCCTCGGCCGACTGTGCCGGGAGGAGCCGCTGCGGGGCTCGGCTGAGCTGCTCCCAGTGGATGCCCCGGTGCTGGCGGCTGAATGCTGCGAGCTTGCCTACGTGGGGATATCCGTGTCCCCCACATCCCTGCACATACCTGGTGGCACCGCAGGCAGCCCAGACCCTCCCCAGAGGGTCCATCCCCGTTGCCCTTCGTGGGGTGCCGATGCCCGGAGCAGGTGCTGGGCTCCCGGAGGGAGGTGACAGCGCAGGCCGGGAGCTGTCAGACAGGTTTGTGCGTGGCAGTAATTAAAAGCGGGGTGTTTGTTTACCCGGCGCGTGGTGCTGAGAACCGGGGCAGCTTCCTGGGTGTAACCCGGCCCGCGAGCCCTCGGCTAGGCTGGGAACCGCGCTGGGGGCTCCGCCTGGTCCCTGCCCTGCTCCCCGCATCCCCTCCATGGGAGCTGCCCGCAAACGGCTGCAAGGGCCATCGTCCCCCTCCCCAGCGCTGGGGAGCCAGAGCCGAGGCCAAAGGCATCCTCGTGTCCTTCCTCCCCCGGCCACCTGCGCAGGAAGCTGCATTGTCCCGTCCGCATCCTGCCCCTTCCCACCATGTCCGGCCACGGGGTCCCCCGCACGCACGCAGCTGCTGGGCTGTGACCGCCTCGGCCCTGGCCAGTGTTGGGGTGGGAGCCGGCGGGTGGAGTGGGGCCGTGGGGAGGGCTCGGGAGCTTGCTCTGCGTGGTGCGGGGGCCCACGCCGTGCGGGAAGCATCCCCGTGGGGCAGGAGAGATGTCCGTCCCCTGTGCACCCTGGGGAGGCCAGGCCGATGAGCCTGGGACTGGCCATCCCCGGGTCATTTTGGGGAGGTCTCTGGAGGGTGTCTGGACCCGGAGGTCCCGGTGGGGCGGCACGGTGCCGCCGGGCCGGGGCTGGCGCCAGGCCCGGGCAGGTGCTGCCGGCTCCTGAACTCGCCCGCCTGGCTGGGCGGCAGGTGCCTGTTCTGGTGGCGGCCCCGGCCGCGGGCGGGAGGTGGGGCTGGGTGTGGGAGGGAAGCACCCCGCCATGGGGGGGGCACCGGGGGGCCCCCGCCCCGCTGCATGCTATGTGCCAGCACCCTGCTTGCTCGGCTCCCGGGTTCCGCTGGGGAGCTGCCCTGGACTGGATGGGTCTCTCCCAGCACCAGGAGCCCAGGTCGGTCCTTGGGCCCAGCTGGGAATGGGGGTGCTGGGGGCCTCGAAGTCCTGGCTGCCCAGTGTTGCTGACTTTGTCTCTCCTTCAGCAGTGCTGGTACCGGGCTTTTCTCTAATTCTCCATGGCAGCAGCACAGGGTCCTGTGACCTGTGAGCCCGACACCCGTGTCCTCGGCACCTACCTCTCCTCGGAGCCTGTCGGCAGCATGGGCAGCGTGGGCAGCCTGGTGGAGAAGCAGGATCTGTCCCCCCTGGAGCTGCGGGCCCCGCTGGGGGGCTCGCGGGGGCTTCGGCAGCCTGATGGTTTGCTGCGGAAGGGGCCGAGCCAGCGGGAGCTCTTTGGCTACCTGCACGGGGCCAAGAAGGAGACACGGTCAGAGCGGAAGCACCAGACATCGGGCGCCTGCTACAAGCGGGACTATGAGAGCGACCGTGAGAACCGGTCCCCCGAGCGCTGTTCCCGCGAGCATCACCGCGGGGCTGACTTCTCCAAGAGCTCCCTGCCCGAGAGGGGCCGCTTCGACAAGGTGAGGCTGTGGGCACCATGCCAGGCCCCGCAATACAGCTGCATGAGGATGGGGCTGGTACCAGGGATGGGATTTAGGGATGTCCAGGGCTATGTGGCTGGGAGCGGTCAGGTTCTCCCCGGCTCCAGGTGCCTGTGTGTGCTGATGGGGGCTGTTGGGCTCATCCTGCTCTCACTCTTGTTTTTTCAGTGCCGTATCAGGCCCTCGGCCTTCAAGGCAGTGGCTGGGAAGGGGCTGGTCTCCATGCAGGGCCTGTCCTCATCCAAGGGGCAGAAGCTGTCCAAGAGCAACGGGAGCCTGCACACACTGCTGTCACAGAGCAGCACGGCAGCCTCGCAGCACGGCCCGCTCCGCACCCACCTGCTCCACGCCATCAGCCTGGATGAAGCCTCTGACTCCAGCCACAACTCCATCCAGAGCTTCCCCTCCTACGGCTCCCGCCTCAAGCCTGCCCAAAGCCAGTTCAGCGCCTCCATGGGCCACATCAACCACATTGGGGGCTCCTTGGACAGGGTCTCCCGGAGCCCCAGGGACCCCCTGGCCCCCGAGAAGGCACCTCTGTCCTGCAAAAGCATGGCCACACTGAGCCGGCTGCAGAGCCCCGGGGAGCCCCCACCGCCCTACGAGTTCACCTACTCGCTGGAGGATGCGGTGAAGCAGCTGGAGGACCGGCTGCAGGAGACGGGAGGAGAGTTGCGGCAGCTCAAGAGGAGCCTTAGTGAGACCGAAGACCCTTTCACGCAGGTGAGCTGTGGGGCCGGGGCTGTGCTGGGTGCCCTGGGCAGGGGTGTGGGGCAGCAGTGCCTGGGTGGAAGGAGCGGTGAAGAATCTGGTGTCCTTCCATGGTGGGCAATGGACTGGGAATGTCCTGGGGCTGCCCCACACAGGGGCAGGCTACGGACACTCACCAGCGTCCGCCTGTGCTGGCAGGTGTTTGAGGACAAGCAGCGGCTGTGGCTGGACGAGCTGGAGGATCTGAAGCAGATGTACGTGGCCCGGCTGCAGCAGGTGATGCAGCAGGCGCAGCGCGGGCAGCGGGCGCTGCAGCTGCAGCTCTACAAGGCGCAGCAGGAGAAGAAGCGGCTGCAGGAGGAGCTGAACATGCAGCAGTGCCAGTGTGAGGAGTCCAAGCTCCGGCAGCCCCAGGGGGAGCGTGTCAGCCCCAAGCTGGAGGAGACTAAGTGGGAGGTGAGTTCCCTTTCTTCCTTCCCTGTTGCCATGGAGCAAGGATGGGGGCAGCAGCTCCCTGCCCTGGTGTCATTTGTGGCCACAGGACAGGGGGCATGAGCCAGGTGTGATGCTTATAGTTTCCCAGGGATGCTGTGGTGACAACTTGGGGTACTGCCACCCCTGGGGTCCTGCTCCCCCAGCCCTTCCTCACCGCTCACCCATGCCCTGCAGGTGTGCCAGAAGGCAGCAGAGATCTCTCTGCTGAAGCAGCAGCTCCGGGACACCCAGGAGGAGATGGCTCAGAAGCTGGGTGAGATCTTCAGCCTGAAGACACAGCTGCGGGAGGCCAAGGCGGAGGTCCAGGCCAGGGACTCCCAGCTGGCGCAACTGGCAGACTCCTTCCAGAACCCGCCGGAGCCCGGTGCCTCGCTGCCACTGGGCGATGACCCCATGCCAGGATGCCAGGATTTCCCTGGCTGTGAAACTGATGACTCCAAGTGCCGGGGCCTTCACAGCGACACGGCGGAGCCCCTGGAGCGGCAGGTGGAGTGGCTGTGGGCAGAGCTGCTGCGGGAGCGGCGCCAGGGCCAGCTGCAGGCGGTGAACTTTGAGCTGGAGAGGAAAACCTGGCAGGAGGAGAAGGAGAAGGTGCTGCGGTACCAGCGGGAGCTCCAGGCCAGCTACATGGAGATGTACCACCGGAGCCAGGCGCTGGAGCGGGAGCTGCGGCAGCTGCGGTCGGAGCCCAGGGAGGTCGGGGCTGACTCCCCGTGGATCGAGCGCGTGGAGTCCTCAAAGATCTGAGCAGTGGGATGCTGGCGGGACTGTGAAGGGGGAAGGACTCTTGCCGCTGCAATGGGATGATCTCAGGGTCTGCACAAGGACTGTCCACTCGGTGCTGCCCTGGGGAGAAGGACTGATTGCGACACAGGAACTCTTCCTTCTTGCAGTGCTCAGGATCTTCTGGGGGAGTATCTGGAGGGGGAGCGGTTTCTGTGCCAGGGTGGGGGGTCTTGCATGTGCCCCGGGCTCTGACTCCAGGAGCGTTTGCCCTGTGATTCCTTCTGTCCAGGGGGCAGAAACCAAGCACCCTGTGAGACATTCCCTGTCCCTCCTGCTCTGCTGCCCGTTCCCTACAACCCAGTAACTTAATGTCTTGCTAAGGAGAGGCTCAAGCCCCATCTCCAACCCTGCTGCCTTGCCGTGGGGGTTCCAGCTGCTGCTTGCAGTGGCTGCCATGCCAGCAGGGTGCTGGAGCCAGTGGTGTGGCGGTGCCCTGTGCTTGTACGGGTCTGTGTTGTGCCACTGGAAAGGCAGAGGAGGAAAGCTTGGCAAGTGCTGGAACTGCTAGGGGGGGGAGCAGCTGCCCCAGCACCTCTGTTGGGGCTTTCCATGTCACCAGTATTGGGGCTGATCTGCATGGGGGGTGGTTAATGCAGATTCCCTGCAGGGAGCCCTTGAGCTGAGAGGGGTGAGTGTCTTGTGCAAGGAGGGATGGGAACCACACTGGGAGGCCTTTGGGGAGGGAAAAGAGGACTGGGACATGTGGGCAGAGGGCTGGGATGCTCCCCAAGCTGGGGCAGAGGCTGGGGTATCCCCACATCACTCCTCCCTGGGTGGGCGTGGGATAGCTGAAGAACTGGGCCAGGGCTGGGGGAGGCCAGGTCGGGAGGAGCCCCGCTCCGTGCCTGTAACAGCCGAGCCCCGTGAGGGCCGGGCCCGGCCCTGCTCTCCTCGGCCTTTCCTGCAATAAACCTGGATTTAACTCTTCTGGTGTTCGCCTTCGCTTTCCTCTGGCGCGGCGGGCGGTACCGGGGCTCTGAGCCATGCTCGGGGCTGTGCCCGGGGAGGGGGCGGCGGGGCCGCCTCTCCCTCTGGGGTCCGGCCGCGCTGCCACATGCAGCGCCCACCCGGGCTGGCGGTACAACCAGTCGGGGCACGGCAGCGGGCTGAGTCACGGCAGCGCCGGGGCCTGCGCGACCGGCCGGGCCCCGCGGGGGCGGGCGGACAGGCTCCCGGGGCACTGCCGCGGGGTAGGCCTCGCCCCCCTCCGGCGGAATGGTTTAACCCAAGGGGGGGGACACCCGTCCCCACCCCTGGGGGGAAGAGAGGCACCCCCCTCCCACTGCGGAATGGTTTGGGCAGCCCCGCCCCCCCGGACTTACACCCACGCCCGCAGGGATGAGTCCTCCCCTCCACTCCGCGGGTCGGAGCGCAGCGCCCCCTAGCAGAGAGGCGGTCCAGTTGTGCCAGCCCCCTGGCCCGCACCCCTCAACCCGCATCCCCCCTTCCCAGCAGGGAGCGCTGAGGCCTCGTCCTACGAACCCCACAAACACCTTTATTGACCCGCGCAACGCCCACCACCCCCCGGTCAGCATCCCCAGAAGCGCTGGTGCACAGCCCCACGGGCAGGGGACAGGGACCCACCACCGCCCGCGGGGAGCAACCCCCTCCCCTGCCCCCGGCTCTTCACAGCGGCAGGGGCAGAGCCTCCACCTCCTCCAAGCACTCATCGTAGGTCTCCTGGTACTCCTCGTGGGGCTTGATCATGATAACGCAGGTCGGACGCTTCGAGCCAGCTGCGGCTCCCAAGTCCTGCAGGAACAGAGCGAGGCTGTGGGGGAGGCTGGGGTGTCCTCCCGAGAGGGAACCCTGACACCCAGCCAGCGTGCTTCATGCCCTGGTCTATGGTGGGGACGGTGTCTCTGACACTGCCTCAAGGCCAAGCCCTCCAAAATCATGCTGGGTTGAAGAGCCCTATTCCCAGCTCATCCCCTACACCTTCAAGCGAAGCGCTGGGCTGGCAGCTGCCTCAGGCACTGCGCTCCTTCCCGGGGTGGGGAGCCAGGGCCTGCAGAGCCGCTCGTGCCACGGGTGAAGTCCAGAAGACACCAACCCGCCCCCCCCCAAAACAGCCTCCAGTCTACAAAGTGGAGGATGTCCCACCAACCCCCACACCCTGGCCAGTGTCTCGTCTCTGCAGCTCACAACTAAGGCAGGGACAATGTGTCCCAGTGCGCTCCTGCCCCAGCTGCTGCAGGGACTCGACGAGGACAAACGGCTCTGTGGTCCCACAGTGAAACACTCCAACATCTGAGCCGTGACCCTTTGTCCTTCTCGTGCCCCGGCCAGGGACAAACACCGGGACTTTACGCAGGGACCAGGTTCGTGCCTCCCCGAGCCGGCTCCTGGCAGAGCTCAGGCCGGGCGCTGCTCACCAGGCTCCCCCTCGCTGGGGACGGCTCCTCCCGGCTGTGCAGCCCCAGCTCCTTACCGATTTGGAAGGGACATACGCGTAGGGGAGGCTCCTGTCCTCGCACATGATGGGGATGTGGCAGTACACATCGATAGGCAGCGTGTCGCCAGCCAGCACCGTGATCCTGCGGGGAAAGCCCGTGTCAGCGGCCGGGCCGGGTCGGGTCGGGCCGGGCCGGGCCACACCGGAGCGGGAGAACCAGGGCTGCACTTACCCCTTCTCGCCTTTGTTGATGAACTTCTGGACCTCCTTCACACCACGGCGAATCTGCTTGTGCTTGGCCGCTGCAAGAGAAGCACATCGTGAGGGGGCTGCGCTGCCACGGCCCGGCCCGACCCGGCCCCGCCATGCCCCGCCGCCAGCCAGACCTTTCCTGATGCACTTGTAGAGCTTGCGCGTCAGCTTGCGGGAGGCGAGCGGCTGGGCGATGGGGTTCAGGAAATCGAGCTGCTCCCGGTACGAGCGCTCGGGAGTTCCCTCTGCTTCCGCCGCCGCCTCCGGCTGCTTCTCCCGCGCCATGGCCGCGCCGCTGCGCGCTGCCGCTTCCGCTGCCGGGGCACGCGCCCCCCGGGGAGGCGACACCAACGGCCACCAGCCAATCGGCAACACGCGAGACGCTGACAGCCCGCCGCGCCGGCCAATGGCGAGCGGCGCCTTTCCGCCCCCGGCCCCGCAGGCTCCACGCCGCTGCCGTCCCCCCCCGCAGCCCGAAGCCCCGCAGCCCGGGGGACTCCCCGCAGCCCGGGGGACTCCCCGCAGCCCGGCGCTCCCTCCCCGCTTCCCCCCGCCCCGGCCGGGGTGTCACACACGCGGGGACAAGCTTTCAACACGAGCCTTTACTGGGGTGCGGTCGGCGCTGCCTCCCCACCGCGGGGCTGCCACCGCCCCTCACAGCCCGAGGCGACGCGGGGCAGCAACGCTCAACCCGGTACCAGCCCCAGCGCAACCGCAAACGGAGAGGGAAGGGAGCGGAGAGCCGAGTTCCCCTGCAGCACCCGGGCATACAGTCAGCCACCTTCACGGGGCTGGGCCCCAAGTCATCCCAGCTGCTCACAAAGATTATATTCCCCTTTTTTTTTTCAGCCCGGGGAACCTTTTCTCGCTGCAGGGGTGCGCTGCTGCTTTCCCAGGCAAGAAAGGAGGTTTCCCTTCCAGTGCTCCTCCTAGAAACTGCTTTGTTCCTGATCCCAGCAGCTGGGAGGCACCACTGGAGTACAACTAGGTCTGTGGAAGGCCATGGCTGCAGCGTCAGCGCATCCCCTGAGCCCCAACAGACCTCTTGGGCCAGGGAGACAACGCTGCTCCCAAAGAAACAGGCCTCAGGCATGGCTTGTTACCTTCTCCCCCACTCCAGCCTGTCCCTTGAGCACAGGAGGGCTTCACCCAACATCTGCAGCTCCTCCAAGACCTCTCGCTGCATCTCCACGGCCATGCGGTGCACGTGGTGGTTGAAGCTGTTGTACATCATCGCGTTCTGGAACATGAGCATGAGGTCACGCTGGAACTGGATCATGGACTGAATGTGTCCCTTTGACAGTCCTCTCTTTATGCTGGTTAAATCCATGGGTCTACAAAAGACAGACAGAAGGAGAACTGAATTGCAACCCACAGCCAGGCATTCTTCAGGCTCTGCAGGAACGTGCTTATTTTCGTTTCAGCATGGCCCTGAAAGCACAGCTATTTTCAATCAATTTTATTGCTCAGGACAAAGAGGGGGAGTAAGAAATGTTTTTCTTCTAAGTCAGACAAGTAAGTTTAGCCAATGCGACACTTGCTATCCAATCAACTTGGCAGGTCATTAGCAGTCACCTCTAAAAAAAAAAAAATAATTGATGTTGAGCTCCAGAGAAGCCAAGCAGAGAAATTCTAGTGATTAGTCTTCATGAAGTCAGTCCAGGTCTTAGTGGAGAAAGAAAAGTTACTAAAATAGGTATCTATTAAAACCCCTTAAAATTGAATGGTGCCACTAGCAAAAATAGCAGTGCTGAGAAGGGGAACATGATGGAGAATAAATATTACTTCCCCTATTTTGACAGAATGAGAAAATGAATGGCTGCAGAGACGACAACTGTGACCAGAATAGAATATGATTCAGCTCTGAAAAAATGTCCTTAATCTCTCTGGAAAATATTCTTCTGACCCACTTCTCCTCTGAGAGCAAAACATCTGGGGAACAAGCAGTGGATGAGGAGAGGGTATTGACTGAAGCACATGCTTCCAACATGGGGAGAAGAGACTGTTGAGCTGCAGAAGCTGAAACCCCTCCTCAGGCAAGGCTTACAGCTGCATGGACTGTGCCTGCAGTAGGTCTGCCATGCAATGCCAGCAAAGGGCAGGCACAATTTTTCAGCACCAGAGTCAGTGCAAGCTTCCAAGTTCTAATCACCCAGAAGGGAGTTTTAATAAAAGAAATCGGTGGGAGATGCTGCTGACAGCCAAACTCTGTGGAAAAGGAGGAAGGAAACCATCCCACGGGCCCTTTGGAAACCAGAGAAGGCAGAAAAAAACAGAGAGAAATCAATTAGCAAGCACTTCCTCTACAAACTCACCTCTTTACCACATCCCTGTATCCAGGGGCTTGTTTCTCTGACACCGCCTTCAGGAATGGGCCACTGCATCTACAGGGACAAGCAGAAAGAATGACCTGTGTCCACCTGTCTGTCAAAGACAACATCACAGCATGGACCAGTGCTTGCCTCCGCCTTCTTGCCGTGTGGGCCATGGCCAATTGGCAACAGCCAGTACTGGGTGGCTGGCACGACTCGGCAGGAGAGGAGGCTGAGCCCCTCGCTGAAGATGGCTGTGCCAGCTGTGTAGGAAGCAACATTTGGGCTCTGCCACATTAAGCAGAGGAAATAAATATGCAGTGTTCTCTCCAGCAGCTGTTCTTGTTGTGAGGACAGCCAGAAGCAAAGCCATGGAGAGACGAGCCAGCCTGCGGTGGCTGTTGTGGAGGGGAGGACAAGGCCTGGTGACGCAGGAGCTGGAAGTCAGGGCAGTGTGTTCGGGAGCCATGCCAATGGCTTTGCCCCCACATACCTGTGACTGGCTATCATCTTCCAGATGGACAACAGAGTTCTTTTGAAGAGAAAATGCTGCAGGGGGTTATCCCAGCTCAGCTGCACCCTGTGGAAGGAATGTATAGCCAGATCACACTAGAGACAAAGTAGGAGGTGGCAATTCTGCTAGCACCCACCAAATCCAGGTGGATGAAGCACATAGATCCTTTGCTGTAGCTATGCAAAGCCTCTCAGGGTGAAATGATGGAAGCATTCTGCATCTGAACGCACAACCAAACATCCAGAGTGCAAGAAGATGCAGGGCAATAGGTAGAAACAAGATAGGAACTAAGCAGCTCAAAAGGGCAGGATCAAATTGTATAGAAAAGCTCATGCTACTCTGAAGTTTAGACCTTTACTGAGGTTGTTTTTAATCAGTTTCTCATCCCCCAAACCCACAGTTTTCCTTTGAAAAGCAGCCCAGGTGATCACATGTGTGGTAGAGCCTGGATGTGACTGACATACCTGCACCTGCCAAGAGGGGACTGGTAATGCCTCTCTTAGGAGCTGGACTGGACATTACCTGACAAAGCATGATGCCCAGCTCACACAAAGCACAGCTGCTGTGAGGAAACATGTATTTTCTATTTAATCTCTTATTTAATCCCTACTCTTCTCACTTCAGTTTAGGATCAATGCCCAAAGGGCTGTCAGATCCACAGAGACAGCAGAAGTTACCTCCTTCCCTCCTGTTCTCCTTGGCTGCCTCACCTTCCTGGAGGTGAGCTGTGCCATTCACTTGTTCTCATGTGAGATAAGGGAAACAATTCTGTTCTGCTGTGCCTGCAAGATAGCAGAACGAGCTACTTACAGTTGTGTGCTGGCAGGACTTGGGGAGTCCAGCACCAGGGCTGCAGAGGTGCCATCACTATCATCTTGTTCCTGGGCCTGATTACTCATCTCCTGTGGATGCGGCTCACCTAAAGCTTGTTCTCCAGGTGTCTCTTGAGTCTCATCCTGGAGAACAGAGAGGTAAAGGGAGATACAGCTAAAATAGCAGCCTATTGCCTGAAATCTCTGTCTAGAAGGCAGCCTGCTACACGTCTCTTTACTGCATCCAGTCTCAGCTGGGAGCTAGCTCACTCTGTTATTCTGGAGGATGATGTTTGATCATATTCAGACCTTCACTGTGCTGCCCAGCACTCCAGTAACAGCTGGGTCTTATCTCTTGGATCATAACCACCTCTGGCTAACACAGACACTGTGGAGCTGACTGGTACCCAGTGTTGTGTCTGTCTGCTTTTCTGGGAAGAGTCATGGATGTGAAAGGGCAATTAGGAGCTGAGGTAAGACTGCCTCAGGCTTGTTAAAGCTCAAGACACAATAACAGGATCCCCTAGAGTGCAACAAGGCTGTTTCCTCACAACCTCCCACATGAATATGACAGAGAATAGACTCAGCCAGGAAGGAAAGTGTTGCTGTTGTTGTAGTGATTTGCCAGGAAAATGCAGAGAGTGACAGGTGCAGGGAGAGAGGCTATTTGGGGTCCAGAAGTGGGATTATGTGCAGGGTCAGGGTCACTGGAGAATCCTCAGCAGGTCTGAAGCATGGAGCAGTCTCCTGAGGAAGAAAGTGCACAGTGTGCTGTGTTTGGCTTTCACCACTGGGAGAACCAGGAGGGAACTGCTGGGAATAACACCGTCCTGGCTGACAGGTGAAATGCCAGACCCTGAAAGTTTTTCCTGTCTCCAGTGTCTAAGTTTGCAAAAGAACGAATGTTAGTGTGGAAAAATGGCACTGTTCTTCTACTGCTATGTTACCTCTCCCAGTAACACCTCACAGGCTGTTGGGAGCCCACATTCTCCCTAGACGCAGGACTGATGCAAACCCAGGCTAGACAGTGCCTGCTTCCAAGATATGATGGTCTTCAAGGGCAGATGGTTATTGCTATCACAGCCACGTGGGCCTGAAACCAGACAAGATGTGCGCCGTGTAACACAGCAACTGGAACAAGGCAAGTATTCCAGGCTTGCCTTAAACCTGAGAGCAGACTGCCAGGTCTCATGAGTCACCTTCACACTGCAAAGGAGCAATTCCTCCAACTCACATCTGAGGGTCTGATCTGTAACAAGCTTCTTGTTCATAAATATACATATCCATACATAAAAACCATCCTTGCCCTCCCCTCGTACATTTCTTTTGCATTCCTCTCCCTGCTGTCTCCTCCTCTGTGTCCCCATCTCCCCACTGGGAACCCGGGACTTCCCCATCTCTTCTAGAGCCAATTTCCTTCACTGTCTCTTGTCTCTCATCCAGGACCAGAGGTTCTCTTAGGCCCACTTCTCCCCTACCTCTCTTCCTGGGAAGTGTTCTTTCTCATCTGCCAGGATGTGTAGCTCACTTTCATCTGCTCCCGGGACTGCTGTCCCTGTGGTCTTTTCCTGGCACCTCACATCTTCCCCATCACCCTGCTTCGCAGAGCCACAATAATCCCGCTGAGCCTGTGATGACTCTGTGCTGCTAATGCAGAGAGCTTCCATCATCTGGGTTACCTGCAACAGAGATTTATTGCTTCAAATTGTGAAGGCAAAAGGAAGAATAAATAAGCAGCACAGATACTATTTTTGCTTTCACTCACGAACACCTTTCCATTTTTAGGAATCCTTGCAAAATCTTCTGATGAAGCCCTGTGTTGTTATTACATTGTCAGTTCACTGACATCTCTGTGCTTTAGGGTGAGCCATGTTTTGGCAAAACCTAGTTGCAGTGCCAGCTTTAAATGGGAGGAAGGGCTGGGCTTGCAACAGGGATCAAGTGAACTCAGGGCATCTGTTCCTCCCCCAGACTGTTTCTGTGTGTAGGGATGGTGGAGGCCCTGAAAATCCTCATGTTTCAGGAGGGCTTGGACTATGCCGCCCACTTTCTGTCATCCAAACAGCCCTACCTCGGAGAAGAACTGGCAAAGACTGTCATCTTCACATGGCCTCTCTGCCTTCTCGTAGTCTTCACTGTCATCCTCCCAGAAAGGCTCACTGAACTCCAGCTTGTGCTCTGCCTCTTGGCTGCTCTCCTCTTGCTTCCCTGTGGCCACCTCTTCAGTACTCCTCCAGCTCCCTATGTCCAGATCCAGGCTTGAATCGCAGCTGGGAAGGGACTGGAAGTCACTGGTGTCTGACTCACTGGGAGACTCAGTCTCAGACTCCCACCAGACCGAGGCATGGCCCGTCTGCAAACAAACATAGAGAGAGACAGCAATTTCTTTGTACCCTGATCCAGAACTGCAGAGCCCAGCTCATTTCCTGACATACTCAGAAAGCCAAACCATGGGAAGGACTCTGTGAGGCCAGCAGCCTACACCTGAGCCCACTGCTTAACAGCACGTGGCAGAGCTGTAGCTCTGCAACACAAACTGCCATTTCAGAGCAACTGAATTTCAGGTTTTCTGGTGCTTTTGCTGTGCTGCCCTGGGGTCAGTGGATTACTGTGCTCAGGGTTGCTGAGCTGGTTAGGAGGATGTGGCTATGTCAGATGCTAGATGTTTAAGGTGCCAAAGGCAGCCAGCAGCAAGCTCAAGCTGGGGCTCCTGAGGTGCTGACAGTTGTAAAATACTAGTTACCCTGCAGAAAACTCATTGACATTCCTTTCTCTACCCTGTGAGAACTCTGTAATAAGTTATTTCCAGTATAAACACACCACAGAATTTTTGTTTTGAAAGTGACAGATGTGATTTAGCTGGATGGTGATACATTGTGTACCTGAGCCAGAAGAATTACAGTCACGCACAGACACACACCGACAGCGGAGAGCTCTACACATTCCAGAAAAGAAAAGTTAGCATTCTCTTAAGAAAGAAGAAACCATTAATTTAATGTCTGTTCTTTAGTCCAAGTGTCTCTTCTGCACAAGTCCACTCTGATTTCTCTAAGTCTGGGGAATCGCTTGCAGAGTCACAGTAACAACAGCAAATGGCTGCTAGAAAAATCTGTATCTTGCCACTGAACTCAGCTGCCTGGATGCTGTGCCTATGGAGAATTCTATGCATTAATTAGAAGTGTCTAATTTAGAGTTTTTAGTTAATTATGTATAACCCAATTTTTCCAGAATTTTGAACAAGCACATTTCTCACTGACTTCCTTCTGCATTCTCAGGACTGCTAGCACAGCTACAAATAAAGCTTATGGTGCATACCTGGGAGAAGTAAGGAATGATTTGGTTTGGGATGAGAGAAGTTGTTTACTTGTTTTACAAACTTACAAGCAGAGCTAGGACCTGAAAGGCCATCCTTCTGAAACCTCTTTCAAAGTTAATTTCAGTGGAAGCAGATAAAATTTGATGAGGTAGGAGATAACATTACCTGCTCTCAGCTTCCAGCTAAAGGAGTTGGGCAAACTGTGATCTCATCTGAAGAGTAACTCCATGCCTAAAGCACTTTCCTGCACCATCAGCAGAGCTGGCTGCACATGCAGAACCAGCCACCGCAGCTCAGCTAAGAGAAAAGCTTTAGCCTAAGGTAATCCAATCACTTGTGATCATCTTTCTGTACTCCAGCTGAGAGGGATAAGTGCTTCAAAACCAAGAATCCTGGGGAACTTGGACATAAGCATCGATTAAAAAGATCTTCAGCCTTATGTTCAGTTTTACTAAATCTTGGAAGACTCAAGATGCCAGAGTGTGGAACAGCAGCAAGACAAGCGGGATGAGTGAAATAATTACAGACTGCTTAGTTCCATACCAATTCTGTACAAAAAATAAGGAACAAAAAGACACAGATTTCAACTTTTAATTAAGAACTGCCTGACAGTTCTTAATTATGTTGGCTACATAAGTCACCAGCAAGCAATCATTATCAAATTGGAAAGTTTTAGTTCGCTTTGCAGACATCAGACATTGCTCAACCCTTGCCGATATGAGAAAAAGCTGTTAGAATTAAAAAAGTCGGCCTTTGAAAGGAACTTAAATGTCAAAACAAGAAAAATGATAAAAGCCTGAACTCTAGTAAATGAAATGTAGAATCCATAAAAAGTAGGCAAAAAGAAAAGAAAATAAAAAATTGAGGAACAATTTGCTAAAGACATAAAAGCAAATAACAACAACAAACCTCGTCAAAAACATCAGAAGCAGAGAGCTGCCAGATGATCAGGGGGGATGACGCATGATCAGTGCTAAACATCTCTGTGGAAAATAGGGCCAGTTGGAAAAACCAAATTAATCATCATTATCAGCAGTTGCCACACAGATCACACAAGACTTTCTCTTGGGATGGGCCTGAGAGACTGTTTCTAATTAAAATGTCAACAGGGGAGGATTTAGAACAATTTGAAGGAGGGAGTAAGCCTTAGAAACAGTTGGAATTCACTCATGAGTCCTAAAAAGGCTTAAATGTAACATGACCAAGCCTATGCTGTACACCCTGTCATTTAAATTAGCCACAGCACAAGAAAAGCAGAAAGATACGATTGTTCTATCTGTAAACAAGTGGATGCTGGGAGATGTAGCACAGTATGCCCGAGCTCTGCACTAGACAAATCAGAACAAAGTATTAGGAAGAAGAGAATTAGTAGTTGCAGCAGGAGGTGATGAATTGGGAAAGAGGCAATGGGTCTCTGTGGAGGAAAATCAGATTTTAGATTTTTAAAGATCTTAAACACCACTAAAGGCTATTAAAATGTCACGGGACAGGGAAAAGGCTCTTTCAGGGGAAAATACCTGATTAATCAGAAAAAAAACCAAGGGTAGGAACAAACAGCAACGCTTTCCATAATGAAAGTAAGTTACTAGTGGGCATGACAAAGGTCCTCCCACGTGCTGCAACTTCTATTTTTCAACACAGACAAAGACAGAGGGGCAGAGGTGTTACAGAGGAGACAGAGCCAGACTCTTCTCAGTAGCCAACAGTGAAAGGAGAGGAGGCAGTGATGACAAGCTGCACTGAAGGAAATTTCAGACTGGGCAAAAGGCAAATGTTTACTCCATGAGGGTGGGTAAGCATTGAAATAAGTTGTCCAGAGGGGTTAGGGAATCTCCATCCTTGGGAGATTTCCAAACTTGCGTAGACATGGCTCTGAGGAATCTCATCTACCTCTGAAGCTGGTCTTTCTTTGAGCAGCAGGTTGGACTAGATAAATGCTCAGAAGTCCCTTCCAACTTAAATATTCCATAAAATACCCAAAGCCAAAAGAATCCATTAAGTTTTAGTGCTATGAATTTAAAAAAAAAATCTCTAATCTCTGGAAACTGAGGCCATAAAAATTCAAATCAGAAATCTGTTCCCAGTTTCAGTAGTGAAGAAAATTAACCAGTAAGCAAACCTAAGGATTCTACATTTCTAGCATCAAATGTAGAGTGATTCTTGGTGGAAATACACCTCACCCAAACATGGGACTCAACACAGCAGGCACAACCAGTTTAAACACAAAACTCGTGAAAAATCAAGATAATCCCTCAGGTCTTAATCGCAGTAACTCAATTTCCTCCAACTTGTGGGTCGGAAAGCTGTGCCCTGTCCATGCTGCACAAATAAGTGCAGATCACTCCCAGTGGCTGCATCAGGAAGGATAATATAATTTTGTTTCCCCTGGAAGGTCATGGGGGCAGAATGCATGCAGGTTTCATCTCACAGGTCATATGAGCAAAAATAAAGACTGTGACTTGGAAATTATCAGAAAGAACTTAAAACTCAGTTAAGCATCCATGTTGCTGAGGAAAAGAAGTGCAATTTCCAGTGGAGAGAAACAGTTCACAAGCTCCAGTGTGAAACCAGGTACTGGCACGCCCACAGCTGCTGGAATCACAGATGTTTTTCCCTCTGACTAGCGTACCCTTTACAGATCTCTGTGGGAAGAAGGTATGGTACATTTCAATACACCGGCCTCTTAAGGAAAGCTCCAACAAGACTGTAGCCTGTAACTTCTCATGGTTAGATCTCCTGTTTCATCACAACAGTACCACATTCTCAGACACTCAAGCAGGGAATCTTCCCCTCCATGCAAGCACTATGCAACATTCCCATGATTAACAGTTTGTAACGTCAAAGCTCTGCCGTGCTTGTGTGCTGTATGGGTAACTGGAAGAGAGTTGTATTTGCAGATACTCAAGACAGAAATGCATGCTTGTACAAAAGCAGAGTTCCTCCCTGCAGAGAGCTGCGATGCTCAGGACACTGCACACTGTACACTGGATTTGTTCCCAGACTTTAATATACATACACATTTACACATCACTAGTAAAAATCTGTACACTTCACATTACAGTACATACGAGCCACCAGTTGCTAGCTAACACCAGAACACTGATGAAGCCCAAGACGACTGCCCTAAAACAGGCAGGGGGGCTAGTCTTCCCCTCCAGGGAAGTTTCTTTGGGTTACACAATCTGACGAGACACTGCTTTCCACAGGGGTAAGTGAAGAAGGTGGACCAGGTCCCAGAAATGGACCTGCAGCTTTTCTTCCTCCTCCCACAGCTGTTAACTGCATCGTGCTTGCACTCCAGCTCTGGATGGCAGGTGCTGGGATTTTCTGCCTGCCTGCAGCATCATTTCTTCATCTTCATGTCGGCCTCGATGGCACAGCGACGCCCTCTGGTGCCTCCGTCCTAGTCACAAGGCAAACGGAAAGAGAGTTATGCAACCCTACACACAAACACTTCCTCCAGCACTCGGGGAGGCAAGGAGTTGTGCATCTGCTAACAACTTTTCATGCCTTCCAAACAGGAGAAAGGGAAGTTGTCCTGGGGAGGCCTGGGGAGGCCTGCCTGCAGACCTACCTAAAGTTCACTCTGGACACAGCACAGGTGCTGGGATTGGCAGCATCTCTGTGCACTGCTGGCAGCCAGGGCAGAGAGGGGCTACAAGGCTCTCTCCTGGACAGATTGCTTTCGGAGCCCACACAGTGCACGCTTTCTCCTAAGCGGCAGGTTCTAGCTTGGCTCTTAAGATGGGAAGAGGAAACTGCTGACTAACCTACCTTATCAGCTGCTGATCCCTACGGGCAGTGCTCCTCCAGTTGAGTGACCCTGGCACTAGCTCCCTAGCTTCTCCGCACAGCTCCTTTCCATGAGTAGAAGGCGAGCTGAGAGCTTCCTTTGATGCGCTGCCCTCTCCCTCTGGCTGACATGCTGCCTCTCCCGGAGTACTCCTCTGGCTTTAGATATATGCGAGAGAAAAAAACAACTCTCCATCTTCCTCCCCTCTCTCCTCCCCGCAACTCAGAGACTTGGGGTTTCCCGCAGGCAGTATTTTTCCAAACACTTCCAGATCACCACAGGCACAGAGCAAGGTATTTCTGCAGAGTATCTCATATCCCTTCTGGACCAGGAACAACAGAGGAGTACACAGCTGACTCCTCACCTTCCCAAGACCCTTTGTACTGTCTCGAACGTGTGGAAGGGGCAGCTGTATGACCATAAGAGACGTAAAGACTATAGTACTGCACCACTCGGTCTGTCTTCCCACATATATGGAAAGAAAGCAGGAGAGAAGTTGTGGAAAAAAAGCAAAGGCAGATGACAAAAAGAGAACACTTGGAACCAGAAGAAAAGACTGAAGCCCCTCCCACTCACCCACGCTGAGAATAAGGGACTGAGATGTTTCTTCTCTAATAATCATGGCTGTACAGTCCCTGAGTGAAACACACATTGCTGCAATGCTAAGGATGCTGTGACAGTGCAGTGATCACCCAGACAAGGAGCAGAGCACAGTGCCAGCAGTACTGCAGTACCTGCTGCAGCCTTTCAATACTTACAAAGAGAGAGAGAAGGAAGGCAGGAGAGCCCATTGGGACACTGTCCTGTTAAAAGGCCAAACAGAAGGACGTATCAGATATCAGATACGGAAATGCACACACCACACAGAAGCACTGAGCCCACACACTAGCATAGAGAAACATGTGCCCCGCTCCCCTTCCCACATGGCATCAGTCTTATGCAGCAGGAACATAAAAACGGACAAAAGAAGGATACTGCGAGAGTCAGAATGCTAGGAAAGGGATATTCCCTCCTCAGCCATGGCAAGGCCTGGCCTACCAAACAGTCTCTGTGCTGAGCAGTTGCCCCTACAACTAAGTAGGCAGTCCTTGCTGTAACAATGCTGTATGCACCAGCTGAGAACACTTGAGGTAAGTCTGGATGTGTCTTTAAAGAAGGGCAAAAAAAAAATCTACAGTGCTATCAGTTCCAATGAGTGTGGAAATCAAAGGTTCTCTGGTGTGTTTTACACAGCAAACCAGACTGGAGTGATTCCCTGGTTCTAAAAATCTGAGTAGGAAGTGAAGAACGTGGCAGAGGCTAGTCCTCCAATTCTCTACACCTTCCCCTTCCTGCCATATTGCGCCTCTTCCAATTTCTCTACAGTTTTCATCACTTGTTTTTAAAACCAGGGAACAGAAGTATTTGAATTACAGAAATAATTTGTAAGACCTGCCTCTGGGATGATGTACAGATCCAGAGCTAAAATCTAATCAATGGACGCATTTAAAGAAAAGCTTGTTCACATGAAGGTGCTGCAGCTATTACAATCTCAAAAACCACTCTGCCTATCTTTGGTCTGGGAATTTCATGCAGTATCTTGGGATTCTCCAAAAGATACCAAGTGCCCTTCCACAGGGTGCAGCATTCTCACCTTCTCTGAAGCATCTTGCTTGCGAGTGGAGTCTCGCCCACGCAGGCTCTTTGCACTGATCCCTGACTCCGATGTTTGCATGATCAGTTGTGTGGCCAAAAATTGCTGCAAGAAAACCACACTCTTAGGATTCTCGGGCAAAACAAGCTCAGTCAGTGCGTGTCAGTTAACTATCACAAACCACAGGCTGGGAATGACTGGGTCAGAGGCAGTTTCAGTTCCTTGTCTGCTGCTCAGAATAAGCTCCTCCATTTACCTCAGAAGCCACAAGTCCCGAGGAACTAATAAAACCCCCGTTGAAACTCCGTTAGCTCTGCTAGTTGGGACATTCTACTTCACAAGAAATTTTAAATGGCATATGTTCACAGGACACAGTTTCACGTACATTTTAAACCAGTGTAAACCAGCACAGCTACCAAAAGAAGCAATCATGTCCCCTGTCATTCACCACTCTTGTTGCTTGTTTCTGTTCCTGAACCACACCCTGGTTCTTGCTGGCCTAAGCATTTCCCTGAAGGAAATTAGATTTGAAATTGGTCTGGGCTGAACCTAAAATACATCTTGCTGTGTTAAGTTTTAAATTATCCACAATCTAGTTCACCACAAACACCTGAGCTAGCACAAGAGAGATGCAGGGAAAGATGGGACTACTTAATTCAAAGACACTGTGAGTGAAACTGTGGTCTTACATCCAGAAGTCTTTCTCCTACTTATGGACCAAGGCAGATGCTCTGTCCTGCACTGGCCTCAGCTCAGTACTTTACCTGGATCTGCTCCAGGACATCTCGCTGCATCTCCACAGCCATGTGGTACACATCATGGTCAGAGCTGTTGTACATAACTGCATTTTGAAACATCAGCATAATATCACGCTGAAACTCAGCTGTAGTTCGTATCAGCCCATTCTCAATGTTCTTTTTGATGGTAGATAAATCCATTGGCCTATGAAAGAAATGCAGTCAAAATAGCAACAGAAATACCAAACTCTCTCCCCTCTCTTTTGCAAACAGCACTGTGCTGGTGACAGGTCTAGTTAGACCATCTATTTAATTTAGCCAAATAGGTTCTCCTCCACACAGGCTGTGTCCCTGAGTACCAAGGCCTTGGGTCAGAAGACACAAGCTATCCACCAGCCACCACAGAATCATGGAATGGTTTGGGTTGGAAGGGACCTTAAAGATCATCCAGTTCCAACTCCCCTGCCATGAGCAGGGACACCTTCCGCTAGACCAGGTTGCTCAAAGCCTCATCCAACCTGGCCTTGAACACTTGCAGGGAGGGGGCATCCACAACTTCTCTGGGCAATGTTAGCCATGAATGCTAACAACTCAGGAGAGGCATTTGCCTTCTCCAGGCATCACTGAAAGAGACACTAAGGAGCTAGAACTGCAGCCACTGAACTGTTTAGGAGAGATTTTGGGGGCTAGCAGTGCAGGGGATTCTGGTAATTCTTCCAGAATAGTGCACTATCCATGACAGTAAAAAAGTGCTGATTAAAGAAGATAGGTCTTGGGAATTTCAAAGATTAAATCCTACCCTTGGATAGAAACTGGAAGAAGCAGATCAATTACCACTTTACTGATAAAAGATGTTCTGTGTAAGTCAGTGTACTTCACTCAAAGATAGGGCTGTGTAAAGACACATTACCTATTACTGAAGACTACTCTTTTCTTAGGAAAACTCATTTCTGAGTGAATCATGCCAGAAAAAAATAATTTTCCAAGTCTTGCAGTCTGCATGGCAGTCAAAAACTGCATTGTTCCTCACAGAAATCCCCACACAAATATGCAAACACAGAGAGTTCTAATGATGGAGGACTGCTGAGACTACTCACCTCTGCACAATACTGTGGTAGCCTGGTGCTATATCGTCAGTTACAGGCTGTAGGAAGACATTGGCGTACCTGCAGAGAAAAGGAGTCCACTTAGTGCCCATCCTTGCTGGTAAATATTTCTTTCATGATCTCATGTTTATTTGTCTGCTACCAGTAACAATATGATTCATCATCTCCTGGTACCAAGGCAGATAAGCCTCTGAGATGGGAGAGTGGAGACTTGTCTAGGATTAGTCACTTCTTTCTGCCAGTTCTCAAGACATCAAACTCACCTGTGATTAGCTGCTGCTCTCCAAACCAGCATGATGGCTTTCTTCCAGATCTTCTGGGCCTGTATCGCTTCCTGGTCCTCACTGCACACTGAGCTGGGAAGAAAAGCATCAGACCTCCTTCAGGAGTTTGCATACTGCCTCAGAGCAGAAACCCTGCAGTTCTGCCTTTGACAGGCCTACGCTAATCCATTGCCAAGACAGAAAGAAAGCCATGGGACACGGTACTATGGCGCCGTCTGCTCACTGCGCTTCTAAGCAAAAAGAACCAGACGAATCATCAATGAATTCCCCATTTGGACCCACTCAGTCAGGAAAACAGACATGAGAATCCTATGCTCCCTCTGCAAAATAGCCTGGGAGTTGCACCTCCATGCCTGAGAGCTTCACTGATACTCACAACTGCGAGGAGGCTGGGCTGCTGGGGATGGAGTCGGCTAGCGTGTGAGACTGTAAAGGTGCATTATGGACACTGAAGCCATCATCGCTCTCACTCACAGGGGGTTCGTTATCCATCTCTGATAGATATCCCTCACCCTGATCTTCCTCTTTGGGTTCCTCCAAACTGGCAGCCTCACTGGCACCATCCTCATCATCCTCTTCACCCTGCCCATCCTGAAACACAGAGAGTTCATCAGTCTGCACAGCCAGCTACAGCAGCAACTCAGAGCCTTCAAAGCATCTACAGTTCAGTAAGCAAGGTGATTTTCTTGCTATGGCTGCTGAAAACTGTACAGGCACTTTCACAGAATCTCAGTCACTCCACCCTGCCCTGCTTCCCCTGCAGATACAGAAGCACATATACACACAGCTTTACAGTGCCTGAAGCAATCCTCCCCTTTAGCTCCAACTGCAGACTGCCCAACTCTCTTCTCAGCGCAGAAAGCTGAAGGCAAGCTTTGCTTTTCAGCAGGTGGGAGCCAGGAAGCAGCAACAATGAGATGTTACTAATGAATCCAAGACAACTACAACCAATCCAGAATTACCTTCATCTGACTCCTAAACAGGGCCTGGGCCTCCTCCTTCATTGACTCTGTGAAAGAAAAGCAGAAAGGTTGATTCCCCAAAGCAGTCTTTCCCACAAAAGCTCCTGCACCAATGCCTAATGCCCTGCAGTAATTACCACTGTTCCTACACATATCTTTTCTCCCTCCTCCCCAAAAAACCTGAACCAGATCACTGACATCTATCCAGCTAACAATGTTGCATGTAAAAGATTTCCTAGCTGAATTAAGTTACCTGACAGCTCAAATTTGTGCTGAACATCAGCCTGTGAGGAGTCTTCACTCACATTTGGGACTTGTGGAGGGGATGAATCATCATCAGGTGGGGTCTGGAGGGAAGAGAAATGCACAAATCTAGATGTTTGTGTCAGCTTACTTCAGTGAAGGTGTGGGCACATCTCACTCACCCTAACCTAACTCAAGGCAATGAAGTTCACTAAGCACCTTCCCAAGAGAAATTCTGCACGTGGGCCAGGGGAGATACGTAAAGGCACTGCCTAAAGCAGAAAGCTTCTCTGCAGATCGGGCAGATCAGCAGCATGACTCCCAGGAAAACAGTCAGTCACATTAATTGAAGAGTCACCTTCAACCCAGCAGTCATCCTTCCTCTAAACTTCTCTCCTACCTGCCACAACTGCTCCTTTTTTCCCCCACACCAGTTCCAGACAGCCTGTCTGCTCACATACCTCTGTCTTCACTGTATTGTGCACTGTGTCTTCTCCCTTGGCTGATTCTATCTCAATTTCAGAAGTCTCTCCTGTTGCTACAGCTCTTTGATCCTCTTCTATGTCTTGATTTCTAAGCTCTGGTGTTTCTGTCACTCTTGCAGTTGCTGGTATGGTTTCCTCAGGGCCCAACTGATTCTGCTCCTGCTCTGCAGGTTCTGTCTTTATTTCTGATCCCAGCTCTCCAATGCCCATTAGGTCTCGAATTCCCTTTGTCTCTGGCTCCTCACACTCCAGTCTCTCCTGCTTCACAGTCACAGACACTTGTGGTATCTGGGCCTGTTTCTCATGCTCTTGACGAATCGAGTGTTCCCACGGGCCAGGCAGGCTCTGAGGGTCATCAGTATCTTCGCAGAAAGAAGACAGAGCAGCTTCAACAACTGCTGCATCCAGGACTTCGGGGTGGTCGTCTACCTTTATTGCCAAAACAAACAACAGCGGAGGCCAAGGTCAGAAAGAGGGATTAAAAAAAAAAGTTCATGTTATTTGGTAATGAGACAATTGTGAAGAACTCAAGTGTACTGAGTTTACAAAGCTGCCTTTCACAGCCAGACTTGTATCGCTCCCTGTGGAGTCTCCTGTAGAGCTTCAGTTTCAGAAATACAGCACCCCTGGAAAGTAAGCTGCAAGCAGTGCTCATTCGTCTGCCAGAGACATGACCCAAACCCTACCCAACATGAGGGAGAAAGAGATTGCTTTATTCACTCTGAAGAGGAGCACCGTTTAGACGTGGCACACTAGCAGCAGTGCTGTCATAGGGTCACTTCCTATTGATCTGGACAACGATAGTGAGAACGTGCATTTGGAATAGTTATTTCTTGCTTGTTCAAACTAACTGAACTGGTGAACAGTAATCACTTGAATGGGATGGGGAGTGAAAGGCACTGGCACTCTGCTTTGCCTGTTTACCTTGTCCTCAATGATGGCTATAATATTTCCAACGGTATCAAAGTCCAGCTCTTCCCCCGTATAGGACACTGCAATATCCATTTTCTCAGCCAAATCCAGGTCTTCTTTCCCATCCACACAGTGATCTTTGGAAGAACCTGCAGTGCTGCCAGCCCCAGAACCCAGGCACTCCTTCTTGATGGAATCAATGATCATGGATATTTCACTGCTGTCCATGGACACTGTCACGGTGTGGGCATCAGACACTGCCTCCATGGAAACACAGGCTTCTGGCTGGCTCACTGCACAAGGATGAGAGTGACAATCAGAGACCAATCTGGAGAAGTGAAGCCCACATAAACAAATACTGCAGCAGATAAGACCAAGCACCAACTGCAAGTATCCCAGGTCCACCCACAACAGCATGGCTTAGAAAAACAGAAGACAAATACGGGTTTGCTTCCCACAGTAGAGACAAAGTGGGATTCCAGCCCCTGAACCACAATCCAGCAACATACCATTAGCACCCCACCCAGCAAATCCTCTTTAAAACCATCTATTTACTCCAGAACTCAGCTGTGACCTTCCTTTCACCAAGGATGGTCAGCCTGAGTTGACAGAAGCCCAGCTGAAAGCTCGCCGGGTGCTGATCCCAAGGGAATTCCTGTTTTCCAGCAGCGCATGACCTGCGAGTGCGTAGTTCAGGAACGCACCTGTGGCTACGCTTTCTGGAGCTGCAGCTGGTGGCACAATGGATGGTGCTGACAGCGTGGGCATCATGACAATGGTGGCCTGGGACACAGGCTCTACGGGGGGTGGCAGGAGTTTAGCTGGAGGTTCGCTGGCAACAGCGGAGAAGGAAGCAAGAGGTGAGGTGAACTGTGCAGGACCAGCTTCTAAAAGCCGGGAAAGCGTAGGAGCACCTAACAGAGAGTAGAAGGGAAAAGCACATGAGCAAGAAGCAGCCACCACTGAAGTCCACAAAGCCACCACAGGGTTCTTCGCTGTCTGGTGGCTTCTTCTGGGAACAGACACCGAGAGGTACCTACAAACAGTTCCAAAAGCTATATGGAGAACCTGCACCAAAAATGCAGGACTGCTTTGCGTGTGCAGTCTGAGACAGAATCATGCAGACTATGGGACACTGTGCTCAACCCAAGGGCTGGACAGGCCAAGCCACACACGCAGAGAGATGCCCTTCCAGAGGCTCATCCCAATACAATTATGGGGAATCTGAAAAACAGTGCTGAGAGAGCCACACAAGGTAAGCCAAGACAAACAGTCATCATAGGAGCTGGAAGGGAGCAGAGGGGATCTCTTTGCAGGTCCTTCCTGGAGAATTTATCTTGTATCAAAGGTTGCCACTCATCTTAGTTGTAATTTCCAGTCTGAATTTACTGAACTATCTGGACCAAATTAACAAGTCTTAAGGAACAGACGTGGCTATGGAAGTGAGATTATTCATATGGGATTATATATGAATGAATGGCATAAATCCTCAGTTGCAGCCAATGGGACTAAACCACTGGTCAGCATGAGCTCAGAAGAAACTTCACCTTAGGCAGGCTGTTCTGCACGGCCCCACGCAAAGACTCTTGCACTGTCCCTCTCACCCCTCTCTGTGGAACTTATTCTGGAGCTCACAGTCCACTGTGCTCTAATCCTCAACAGACCTCTAAATTAAAGCAGAGGTAAGACAAGTTCTCCAGGTTCACAGGGAGCTGCAATTTGACACATGGGGAATCAGGTACTAGCCCAATTTTTTCCCAACTCCCTGTCAATTAACCCTTTTTTTCCTGCACTGAAATGTCTGGTATTAGCCAGTGTCAAAACCAGAAAACTAGACTGCACGGACCGGGATCGAATCAAGTCCAATTGTTTCAGTCATTTTAAATCAAGGCACTGTTTCTGTAAGGATTAGTCTTCTTAAAAAAACCTAGGTGTGAGAGGGACAGGGGTACAGAAATAGGAACACAACTCATAAAGAAGCCCCCAAACCAGCCAGGCTAGATGTCCTTCATCTCTCTACAAAGAGAATTCATAGAACAGTCTGAAGGTACATCTGAAGGGAGAAATGTAGAAGGAAGAGTCCCAAGTTACCTGAAGCAGCAGGAGATGCAGGGACAGCACCAGGTGCTGACTGCATTTCCCCACTGTGCAGCACTGGAAGGACGCTTCCTACCTCCAGCAGGACTCCTGAGCTGTTCATGTGACCAGAAGCCACTGCCATTTCGTTTTCTCCAACCTGCCAAAGGAGGACACAACTGAAGTTAGAATCACAGAATAGTTAGGGTTGGAAGGGACCTTAGAGATTGCCTAGTTCCAACCCCCCTGCCTGGAGAAACCATCACATCAGTGATGACACATATGCACCTCCATGAATGTCCATCAGCTGCTGCCTCAGCATTTCTTCTGTGCTTTTTGTCCAGCCTAGTCCATGCCTGAGGCCCCTTATGCAAGTGCACAACATGACAGTCTGCAACTAGTTGTTCTTCAGCTACAATACAGCTGCAGTGCCACCTTCTCTCGAAGTCAGGCCAAATGTACCATTTGCTCTACCTTAGTTCCTCTGCTCAAGGACCTCACAATCCTTTACAGATACCAGCCTCTTTACCCCCTGAGATGGCATGGAATTATCCCTCATTTTGAGTTGAGGGAAACTGAAGTACCAAGATGGAAAGTAACTCTATCAAGGTCACACCATAAACCTATGATGGACCTTGAAGCAGACATGAAACAGTCCAGTCAATGCAAAGAAATCCCAGTCTTCCACAGCAATCATCTGTTCTTGCTGAACCCTATGTTACACTGCACCCTGCAAACATAGAACCCATGGAACATCAAGCTAAGAAATAGAAAACACCCTAAATCTATTAAGAAAAGAAATTCAACAGCAATACACCTGTTCCATCACACAAGCACTAACACAGGGAAACCGTGCCACGGGCAGGCTGATGGCTGCTGTTTTCATATTGTGCTCTGAACAGTGTCAGCAATGGCCACGGTCCTAAGACTTCCAGAGGCACTAACACCAGAAGGATCAAAGTGGCTTGTCATCACCATGATTTTAATAACTGTCAGCAACTATGAGAAGACTGAAGCACTTCAATGCTGATCATAAACCCCATTAAAGGACTCCCTTCTCCTATGCTGAGACCCATCACAAATACTGAAACTCAACTTCCTGCCAAGATGTAAAGAATTGTGAGCCCAAAGCAGGTAACACCAGGAACACCTCCATGGAGACTGACTGGGATGATGCTGACTAACATACCCCCTCCCCCAGGGAGAACGATTTCCTCTAGCAAAGCCTGCAACTCCAACTCCTTACAACTCAGGGGAGACAGCCAGTCCTTTGTGCTGAATAACCCCTGCAGTCCTGCACCCACAGTACTGCTGGGAAAAGGTCCCACCTCTGCAGCTCACAGGGATAATTACATCTCTCAGACATCACTTCTGTTGGGACTCTCACAAAAACAGTGTGTTTTTAAAAAGCTTTGCAGCTCCCCCTTTTTCAGTGGGAGAGTCTGGAGCAAATTGTTTGTGTGCTTGCATATATGAGCAGAGAGCTCCATACCAGCCTGGGGCTTGTGGGCAGGAGACTGCCCTTCTTCAGCAGCTCTGAGAGCAGAGGGGAAGGAGGCGGAGTTGCTTTTTGTCCTAGCATCTTTTTCTGGGGTGAATCATCAGTGACTGGGGTCATGGGGGCATCCAGGGGAGCAGAGCCTGGAGGGGTGTCAGGGATTCCAATGAAGGAGGCAACTGGGGTGCTGGGCAATGTCCCTGGAGTGACCTGAGAAAGAGAAAAACCACACTGTTCAAAGCCACACTCCACCACACGGACTAGCCCCACTTGCTCCTTCCCCCAAGAGCATTGATCCAGCACACCACAGACACCTACTCCATTCACTCACTACTCCTGCTCCAGGCAGATGCTTTCACCCTTTCCCTGCCCTGTAGTGCCATTTCCCAGGCACACACAGAAGACTGCCTGGCCAACCCACTGACACCCCTACATAGCCTTTGGCCCAGGCACCTGATCACCACAGACAGGGAAGAGGACATGTATCTCGAGCAGCACTGTACACCAACCACACTACAACACTACCACAGCGAAAAGTCTGCAAAACAAGGCAAGGGCTTCTCCACGGGCTCCTGGTCCATGATGGACACAGAGCCCCATGTCCCAGGCTGGCCCTTCTCTCTTACCACAGGAAGCATCCTTACCCCCGGACTGGCTTCCTCCACAGCGGGCTGAGACAGGTCTCCCAGAGCATAGTCTCCACCTGGGGAGGTTGAGCCTGCAGGGGACCGAACCATCACCCCCGTTAATCGTCGTGGCGGATTCTTGATGGCCTGACGAGCTGGAAAAGAGAAAAAAAAAAAGTGAGATTCCATGACTCCATCCTGGACAGTCCCCAAGAGTTACCTCTGACTTTATCCTAAAGAACTCCAAGAAAACAATTTACATTGTAGGAATTTCTTGCACCACACCAAGCTCAGTTCACAAATGACACCAGCATTGGGCAATGCTCTTTAATTTCAGACTTCATCGCAGTTGGGTGCTCATCACCTCCCACCACTGATAGGTTAGGTCACTGAATTGCCTCAAGAATTATAAATGAATTAAACATTCAGAATAGATCTCTCTTCCTTTTATCTTCAGACAATAATAAAACAATAGGGAAAATTAGAGGGGTGAAAAGCCTGACATTCTAACAGAGAGCTCCTTGCTAATGCTGCTTCCTCTCAGACAGACCTTTTCTACAGAATTTGTTCCCTTCTCAACAGTCTCTGCATTTTTCCCTGTTACAAACACAGTGCTGGAAAGAGACTATAATCTTTCTTTCCAACTCCCAGGGTCATGGAATTCCTCCTGAACAGGTCTTAACAACACTTAAATATCTGACAAATGTTCTTATGAACATATGCATCTCTCTGAGGAGTAGTAAGGAAGCTCATTTCCAGCTTACCCTGATAAGCAGCATCCGTAGCCTTCCTCTTGACTTCTGCTTCCTCCTCCTCCATTTTTTTCTTTCTGTATGCAGAACCAAAACCTACTGTCACACTGTGTCCCACGTCCCTTTAGTTCCTCCTGCAGCTTACTGACCCCCACCCAATTATCTACATACAACAGTGACCTGCCTCTGTGGACTCAGGCTCAAATCCTCTGAGGAGGGAAGCAGAGCCAGCTGCCACTCAGAGAATGACACACTTGGCAGGAAATTTCAGTTTCAGGTGATTATCAAAATGGAGGAGGCAAGCAGGATGTTGCAAGCTACCATGAAGCTCTTCACTGAGGAACTCCAAAAGATGTTCCACAAAGGCTGGTGACCCCAGTCTAAAGTAAGTCCACCCTCAGAGGCCAAAGCATCTGTCCAGCTGCCCTGTTTCTCTTAACCCAATGTCCACAGAGCAAGAGGTGTCTGACAAACACACAGCATCAGGCAACTACAATCTCAGAAGAAAGAAAAACATGCAAATAACTAAACAACCCACATCATAATCTCATTGCACAGCTCCTCCAGTCTGTTATCCATGTGTCCAGCCTGGATCAGCTCTGCATCCTTCTTGAGTTGCCTGTAATCAGAAAATCTTCTTACTTATCACTGAACAATGTGCCCTGAGCAGCATTTTCACCCTAAGCACTTAGGCCACTTATTCAAGACAGGACTCTGAGGTGCACCACAGCTTAATGCCTCTGCCACATACCTGTATTTCTCCTGTGTTTCTTTAATAATTTTCTTCAACTCCTCAACTCTCTCTGCAGTCAGTTTCCGCACTATAACGTCTTCCACAGTTTCCACAACTTCTCCTTTCTCACCACGTTTTCGCCTGAAGAATAATAGAAAAACAAAACAGTTCAGACATGAAACACAGAAAATCCCAGTTCTCCTTTCATAAATGGCTGCTGTCTGCCATTCCTGACACAAACATGCACACAAAAAAAAAATCAACTTCCTCTTCCAATTTATCTTAAAACGATATTGGACAGCACAATGTTCAATCAATCTCTTCTGAAAAGTTTATCTAATTCTTAAATGTGTCCAGTGTTAAAGACTTCAGGAATAGATCAAAGATGAAAGCCTACTGCAAATTCTCAATCTAAAAAAAATTAATCATTCAACTTCACAGAAGATTCTTACTACCCACAAAGAAACAACTATTTTTTTCCTCAGTAACTCTACTGAGTCCTTTGTCTTTGCAACTCTAGTGCTGAAGATCATTCAGCACTATCACAAACAAATACTACTTTCAAACACCCTGACTCTAACTTGATGTGAAGTCCCAAAACAAAATGCCTGGATTTAGCATTGAGAAACATCTGGGACCACCAAGCTGTAGTGATAGCATTGATAAAAAAACTGTAAGAAACCACTGCAAAACAGAGACAAATAAAAAACATTTCCCCTTCTCACTCTTGCTGTTTTTTGTACCCCTACTTTGAGTGATAATTTTATGTGCAAAGCCTCTGATCAATAATAGTGCTTTATTCCAGCCAAATAAATGTTTTGTTTTGCTGTATTAAGTCTCCAAATGCACACTGCAACTCTTACAAATGGAGCTGTGGTGAAGAGGCCCCTGCCACGCACTGTAATGACAGTAGGTGCACATGGAAGACACTAACAAGCACACAGTGACCAGTTTTAGAACCATGCAATACTAAAATACTTCAGTCTTATGAAAAAAGGAGACAAGATGAGGAGATATGGGAATAATGTTTTAAGAAATACCTTGGGCTTGCCAGGCTCCCCCATCTGCCATACCCTGACCCCCCTGTCCACCCACACTAGCTATCACAACTGAATTTTCTCATTCCTCCACGCTCCTTTTTGGAGGAGTGCTATCAAGTCCTTTGCTGTAAGAATCAACAAGTCCACCCAAACTGCTGCAGAGTGCCCTTGCTTCAGAGTTTGTACTCACTTGGGAGTCTCCGTAGTCTCCAAGAGCTCTGAATACTGAGATGCACAGTGCTAAGGAGAAACAAAGAAAGTCAGAGAACACAAAGAGTAAGCACCAGCAAACACCTATGAACAAAGCCTACAGAGCACTTACTCCTACTCCTTCAGAGGTCTATCGCTTTATCAACGTATCTTACAGTCTTCTCTAGAGTTTCCCCCATGGCTATAATTTATAAGAGTCACTCTTTTACTCTAGCACTGCCCAGGCTGTTTTCCAAAACAAAGCTAAAGAACAGACACTCCCAACTAACAATTCAGAAATCAAAGCCAGCAAGCATGATTGGGACAACTGTTTCCTAATGTTTCCATCTGTGAACATGAACCTAAAATATTTCAATGGAGAAAACAAAATAATGTTAAATCAAGATCAGTTTCATAGCTTAACAGAAATAATAAGCAACAAAGAAAACCCAGCCTTCTTCTCCCTTGATTCTCTTAATTTTCCTGTCTCTTTTACAACAAAAATCCCAGGTGCTTGCCCAAGCAGCAGGACACACCAAAATACACAGTCATCCACAAATTCCTGGGGCAAGGAATTCCACAGATTAATTCCATGCTTAGTGAAGAACAATCTATTTAGGTTGGATTTGAACCTGCCCCCTGTTAGTCTTACTTAATAGCCTCTAGATCTTGTACTGGACAGAGCACTAACAATTAATCCTTATTCATCCTCAACTTCACACCACTTCCGATTACACAGACAGATCTGTCGCATCTCCCGTTACTCATCTCTTTTTGAAGGGTTCTACCTTACTCAGCCACCTCTTACAAGGAAGCTGTTTCATATCTTTGATCATCCTTGTCTTTTCCTTAACCTTATCCAAGTGTACTGTAAAATCAAATTTAATTTCAGAAACAGAAAGAAGTATTTAATCTGTTTTGTACAAAACTGATTTTTTAAAATTAATTTTATTACCTTTTTAAAAAAACAATACATTCACTTAGGCAGCTGTCTTACATATTCCATGCAGAACTCATTTTCTTCAAGACTCAAATGCCAGTGTCTTACCTTCTGGGAAAACCAGTCAGGTGGGCGTCCTGGCTCTGCAAAAGGTTTGATAGCTCTGCTGACTGAGACCCTATGGGAGACAAATAGGAGTCACCATCAACTTACTCTCTTCCCCAACCAACATGCAGAGAAAAGATGCTGACCTGTCTTGACATTCATCACTGAAGAGCCCCCATAAACACAATGAACTTGCCAATGAGTTGTTATGTTTGGGAATTACTGAAGTACAGCCCCTGGACTTAAAAATACTTGCCCACTCCCAAACAAACAGCTTCCCTCCATTGCTTTGAAAAAGTAAGCTTCTAGCTTCTGATGACACCATTACATGTCAACTAAAACTTTACTTTGGTGATGGGAAAAAGGCAGTGAAACAACTACAGCTGCACAGGAGGCTGTTATCCAATATCCACCTTGCCCACAACTCGCCTCTTATAATTTATGTTGGAATAACGTTACTCTTTGTTCTGATTAACACACTTCTGTTTTCACACAGTAGCGATGAGAGAAGCAGAAAGATTTTTAAGGCACACATCTAATCCTTCCATCTTTAATAACCCAACTTTGTTTTGAACAGAAAGCACACAGAAAGCACAAATGCTGATGACCAGCCGTTACACAACGGACTGGCAAGCAAGGTGAAGAGCCACCACCCAGCAGCGGTGTACAGCACCCAGCCCGTGCTCTGCCCCGGGAGCCTGCGCACACCCAGAGGCAGAGCCGCGGCCGCAGCCCCGGCCCCGCTCCCTTACCAGTTCTGGTCCCCGCTCCGCATGACGGACGAGGCCAGGCAGAGCTTCTCGCGGATGGACCATGGCTCCGTGGGGCCGGCGCTCAGCAGCTTGTGCTCTGCGGGGAGAGGGGACGGAGTGCGCGGTCCCGCCTCCCCGCCCGCGCCCCGGGCACGGCCCCGCCCCCCGCGGCCGCACCCGCCATAGCCCCGCCCCTCGCCAGGCCGCTGGCCCCGCCCCCTCCCTTCGGAACCGCTCGATTCTTCACAGGCCGTTCCCTTGCCCCCCTCCCGGGTCCAGCCGCGCTGCCTCTCCCCGCCGCCGCTCCCTCACGGCCGCCCACCCGCTCCCCGCCGCCTCTCCCGACCGGCCCCGCACTCACTGCCCGTCCCCGCCGCCATCTTCCCCGCCCGGCCCAGGGGAGGGAGGGCGGAGCCGCGCGCAAAGCCCGCCGGGAGGCGCGCGCGCCAGCCCCCAGCAGTCCCCGGGCGGGCCGCCGGCCGAGCGCTCCGGCCCCGCCCCTGCTGCCCCACGGTGGGCGCTGATTGGCCGTCGCAGGGGCGCGGGTTCCTATTGGCGGAGCGGGCGGGCAGCGAGGTTTGAAACCCCAACAGCAGGAGCAGCGCGAGCGTGAGGTGTGCGCGAGGCGGCGGCGTTGGAGCGGGTCGGTTGGTGGTGCAGATCGGTCTGTGCGGGCCGGTCTGTGCGGGCAGCCCCCGTGTGGTGGTCTCTGAGGGTGGATGCGTTGTGGGGGGCGGCCCCCGCGGAGCTGTGCGTGGTGTGAGTGTGAGGGTCCTGCGTGCTGGTCCCTGTACGCGTTACCTGTTGGGCCCCGCGTAGAGGGGGGTTGAGGGGGGTGGGTGTCGTGTGAGAGAGGCCCAGTGCGGTGGAGGGTGTGTGTAGCTGGGGGGTCTCGGGTCCTGTGTGGTGCTGAGGGGGGTGTGTGCACATTTGCAGCGGCATCCTGTGTGGAGGGAGGGCTCCGTGTGTCAGTCTGTGTTTGTGGGGAGCGGATGGATGGGGCAGTGGCGGCAGGCTGCACATAGTGGGGTGTATGTGTGGGGAGCAAAGCTCGGGCTCCCAGAGGATTGCTATAACATCACCCTGTCCTCACCGTGCCCCTTTTTCTCCAGGAGCTGTGTCAGACGCCATGGCGCAAGCACTTGCCTCCCCAGGGCTGTTCTCCGATGATGATGTTGCAGCCTCCCCCGTAATGGAATCCACAGCAAGAGGGTTTGGGGCTGATGTGCGCAAGGACCTGCTGTCGGAGTTCTCTGCCATCTCTCCAAACCTGGAGGGCTCTCAGCAGGTGAGGTTGGAGCTCTTTTGTCATGAACAGGGCAATGTTTTGAGTTGTGGCTGCTGTGTCTGTGCACAAAAGTGTTGTGAAGCCAGAGATTCTTTAGAAGAGGTTGGAACAAAATGTAGCATTGGGGAGAGCAGTTCCTTTTAGGAGCAGTGTACTGTGAAGGGCATAGTCAGTAAGTGCCTCTTAACATGATGACTCTTAGTGTGGCACTTGGTTTGGGGGCTGATTTTGGTGTCATGTCTTCAGGTTGTTGGTCTGGTTCACTAGATAAAACAAATATGGGTGTGGCTGGAAATGCCTAAGAAAGCTTCTGGCATTGTTGGGGATTTTGGAACCAGGAAAGTGTTTGTTAGTTACTGAGCACTAGTCAGGGCAGCCAGGTGTGTGTTCCATGCTGTGGTTCCTGTTAGTGTTCTGATGGATGGTTATGTGCTGCTTCTCTGGCTGCCATGTTTAACCTGTGCTGATTTTTTCAGGCTGTAGCTGAAGACAATAATGGAAAATTAAAGGTATATCTAAGAGTTCGTCCCCTGAAATCGACAGAAGTGGAAAAAGGGGAAGACCAGGTGAGACACTGAATGAAGCAGTCTCTGAGCTGGTTGCCTGTGTGCCTGCTGGGCGATGGTGTTATCCTTTGCTGTCTGTGCTATGGCCTCTTGTAAGCCATTGTGTTTTTATGTGTTCTTTAGGGCTGTGTCTGCATTGAGAATTCAGAGACCCTTCTCCTAAGAGCCCCTAAGGATTCCTTTACCATGAGGAGCACAGAACGTGGAGTGGGACAAGCAGCACACAGATTCTCTTTCACCCAGGTAAGTAACTGGGATAAACAACCCATCTGGAAGTCTTTTTGAGCTTAAACTAACCTTACAGCTTGAAAAGCTGGTTTATGGATACACACTCATTCCAATGTACTGCATGAACTACGTAGTCTTGTACAATCTTCTCTACTTAAGTTTGTTTCTGTTACTTTTCCTTAGTTTTTCTCTTTTTTAAGCTGATCCTGCCAACTTTTCAGCAGCAAATGCCAAATTTGTTTTGTTTGAGGCTCTAAACACTTCAGAAGCTGTAGGGATATCAGATGTTACTGGATTAAGGAAATTACAGTCCAAGCTCCCTACGAAAACAAGCTGTTAATTACTGGTGGCTCTGTTGCTCCTGATATGGGGCTAGTGGAGGGAACAAAGGGCTAGGTAATATCACTTGAACAACCATCAGCAATCAAAAGATAGGAACCATCTACATGAGGCCATTTTTCACATCTTGTTTGCAGATCTTTGGACCAGATGTGGGGCAGAAATTGTTCTTTGATGAGACAATGAAGCAGGTGGTAAAGGATGTACTGAATGGGCAGAACTGGCTGGTTTACACCTATGGCATCACCAATTCAGGGAAGACTCACACTATTCAGGGTAAGGAGAGCACTAGGTGTTAGTAGCCTGTTGAGTGAGTTGTCTCCCCACGTGAATCCTCAGCTTACTGTTCTTGCTTCAGGCAGCAACAAAGATGGGGGGATTCTGCCTCGCTCCTTAGCTGTGATCTTCAACAGTGTGGGGGACCAGCTGTACCCATCCATGGATCTGAAGCCTTCCCTCTCCAGTGAGGTGATCTGGCTGGACAGCATGCAGGTGCGACAGGAAGAGACCAAGAAGCAGACCATGCTGCGGGGCGGTCTGTGGGAGGTAAGCGTGCATGTGGTGGTTTGACCCACAGGAGGACCATGTGGTCCTCTGGTGGTATGGGGAGGAGAAAATATAAACAAATGGGGCTCAGGGGTTGAAACAAGCAGTTTACTAGAAGGGTAAGGAAGAGAGGAAAAACACCACCAAGCAGCAACACCACTAATGAAGGGATATATCACACAAGTGGCACACAGAACCAAACAGCTCGCCACCCGACCTGCTCCCAGCCCTGGTAGCAGTAACCCCACCCTCTTCCTGGAACTTCCCTGTTTAAATACTGACCATGATGTCACATGGTGTGGAATACCTGCTTTGGCCAGTTTGGGTCAACTGCCCCGGCTGCTCCCCTCCCAGTTCCCTGTGAACAATGAACTCTATTCTAACCAAACTCAGGACAATGCAGCTTCTAGGAGGCCTAATCACACTAGGGAAAAGATGGTGTCGTACTACATACATGCTCATGGTCTTTGTTTCCTTCTAGGAGGAGCTCTTAACACCACTGAAGAGGAGTCACAGTGCTGAATCTCAGCTCCAGGCCACCACCAGTGGCAGTTTTGACAGTGGAGTTGCTGGCCTCTCTTCCTCGAGCCAACTCACCAACCATTCGGACATCAGCCAGACAGAAGGTATACCCAGAACCTTGTTTTTGGAGGATGGGGGGAGAAAGGGTGATGGCTGTGGTGTGGGTTAGGGAGCAGAGATGCTGTAGTATCACCATTTTTTTCTTTTAAATACAAGGATGTCAGGGCTGAAGAAACTTGTATGTATGTCTTGCCAACCTATGAAGAACTTGCCACTGCATAATAACTCAAGTCTTGTGAAATTAAAAGTTACTTGATGCCCACTTACTTCATTCAGGGGATATGAACATTGAGCAGCTGAATGCTGTGTGATGGGACTAGCTGCAAAGCAGGGTGCTTAACTGACATGTTGCACTGAGCACTTGTGCCTAGACTTTCAAACTACTGCTAGAACTACCATCTGATTAGGTATCCAGAAACGTGGTGCGATTGAAGTAACAAGGACTAAAACTTCTTACACTTGAAAGAGTTCATGTTTGAAATATTCTGCAATTCTGGAGTATACAATGTGTCAACTGTATATAAAGTCCTTACACAGAAGGAGGATACTGTTAAAGGGAATCTTTGTCTGACTGGGGACAGGCACTAGTGTAGGCTTAAACAGGAGAAGGTATGTAGAATAGATTTGAGTCTGGGATAGTGTTCCTGCTGCAGAAAGATCTCTGTCTATAGCTAAACCATTCAGGTTGGACCTATGAAAAGCTGCAATCCTGATTTTTTTTTTTCCTTTTCTTTTTTTCCACTTCTTTATTTTTTCTTCCAGAACTGGGCCCTCGCTGGGCTGACTTGGATCGCATTTCACTCACCAGCACAGGAGACATGCAGTTCTCCATTTGGGTCTCCTTCTTTGAGATTTACAACGAGTTAATCTATGACCTGTTAGAACCAGCTTTACCTGGCCAGAACCGCAAGAGGCAGACACTGCGGCTCTGTGAAGACCAGACTGGCAACCCCTATGTGAAAGGTAGATCTGCTTGAAAGATATTTCTAGTGGCCTGCTAAGGAGATGTGTGGACTGTGTGGGTTGGTGGCTTAGCAGTGATGTGTTGAGGAGCACCATGTCCTCTATGGCCTCTCAGAGGTCTTGGATATCTGGATTATGGGAATTTTGTTAATGTCAAGGGAATACAATGGTGAAGTGGGACTGAGATAATTAAGTTTCCTGACAGATTCCTAACTGCCTTGCCCAATGTGTGTCTGCTTTTCCAGATCTGAACTGGATCAATGTCCGGAATGCTGATGAGGCCTGGAAGCTCCTGAAACTGGGTCGGAAAAACCAGAGTTTTGCTAGCACCCACATGAACCAAAACTCGAGTCGCAGGTCTGGAGGGGGAGGCTGTTTAGGCATAAATAGAACTCTGAAGGGCTTTTAAAGGTTGCATTTTCTTTTTAAACTATCTGTCTGTGTGTTTTTTTTACAGTCACAGTGTCTTCTCTATTCGGATTCTGCACTTACGAAGAGGTGGCAGTGAAATTGTTCCAAAAATCAGCGAGTGAGTTTCATGCTGTCTGGATTTCAGGGTGTTTTCGGTGTACTCAACTTGCCTGTCTCTTGTTGTGGATCAGGGCTATGGTATCAGGGTTGTGGATCATCAGGATATATGGGTATGCCCTATTGAGGAAGGTCTTTTTGCAAGTACTTGGAAGGGGTAAATGCTCCCACTCTTAAGTCTTGACCTCACTGTGGAGTTTCTGAGGAGTACTGCAAAGTACAACCTGAGGTGTTCTCAGGCTTTTTGAATTAAGGTAAACATGAGTAACCCTGCCATTGCAGCAGGGCTGATCTGAGTGCTGCTGATGCCTGCTCCTGGGATGTAGTTACCTGGAAATGGGTTGTCATAGTACCCAGGAAATGTCTGTCCTGAGGACTGGCAAAGGATCTTTGAACTTAACACTGCAAAGCTCATGTTGGTGTCATCTTGTGTAACCCCTACACTTAAGCTAGGCATTTCTGTCCAGCAATAGCCCATACACCCCAAAAGAGCCTTTTCAGCCCCTATGGGAAAGCAGGGAAGGTAAGCAGGGCAGGTGATCACAGGGTGTCTGAATTGTAAACCTGGCTAGAACAGGACAAACCTGGGAGGTCATGTGAATATCACTGGCTTTTCTTCAGGTTATCCATGTGTGACCTCGCGGGGTCAGAGCGCTGCAAAGACCAGAAGAGCGGGGACCGAATGAAAGAAGCAAACAACATCAATACCTCCCTCCACACGCTGGGTCGCTGCATTGCTGCCCTCCGCCAGAACCAGCAGTCCAAGTGAGTATCCAGAACTCCACAGGGAGTGTGTGGGGAGGCTGTTTTGCTTTCCCATGGGCTCACTCTTGTCTCTCTCCATAGATTGAAGCAGACTGTGGTTCCCTTCCGGGACAGCAAGCTAACCCGTGTGTTCCAGGGTTTCTTCACTGGACGTGGGTGCTCTTGCATGATTGTCAACATTAACCCGTGTGCATCTACATATGATGAAACTCTGTATGTAGCCAAGTTCTCAGCCATTGCCAGCCAGGTAAGTAGCTATCATAGTTTCACTGGGCTAGCCCTTGGCCAGCAGCCAACACAACTGTTCACACACTTGCCCCCCACTGATAGGGGAGAGGATTGGGGGGCAAGGATAAGGAGGCTTGTAGGTTGAGATAAGAACAGTTTAATAATAGAAAGAAAAGAAGACTTAAAATGCTACTAATATTAAGATAGCAGTGGTAATGATAACAGTAATAAAATATATAAATGAGTGACACCCAGTGCCATTGCTCACCACCCGCCGACTAAGCCCAGCCCATCCCCCGATAACGCTCCTGGAGGAGCGACAATACCGAACTGAAACCGCAATCCTGGAAGAGCGAGAGTCCAAGTGAGAGCCAGAGAGAATCACCCACCTTTCCTGTCAGCCCCGGTTAATATACTGGCATGATGTGATATGGTATGGAATATTTCACTGGAACATCCAAATGTCAGTTTGGGGTTTGCTATTCACTACATTTCTCCCTCCCAGTCCTAATGCAGCTGTGAACAGCCAAACACGGTGGCCTTGAGCTCCAGCAGCAGCTAATAACATCAGTACTTTTATCAACATTCCTCTCATAACAAGTCTTACACTGAAACCAAAACACAGCTATTCTATTTACTAAGAAGAAAATTAACTCTATCCTAGCAAAACCAGGACAGTAGCACACACTGGGATCATGGGATGCTCAGGATACATCCTGTTTCTGTGGGAACGGGCCCCTTTCCATCACAAGGGAGGGGAATGCTTGCAAGTCTTCCCTATGCCTCTCCAGTGGATTATTAACTTTATAGTATTTTTAGATTCTGATAAACTAAAAGGGTTGACAGGTTGCAGAGAAGTGCCATGTTTAAAGACTGCACAACTTCCAGGCTTTGTGGACTAGTAGTGATGGCCTTTTCCTCTTCAGCTTGTTCAGGTACCTCCTACAAAGCTGGGTCTTCCATCCATACAATCAATCATCAAAGAGCACAACAGACGAACCAGTCAGAGTCTGGAGGCAGCACCAAAGGAAGAAGTGGAATCAGAAGAGGACAGTGAGGATGAAGCAGATGTCTCCATGTATGAGAAGGAGGTGGGTTGTGATTTGTTTTACGGCCATTATGGATCGAGGGGCGAGAACATGACTGATAGCTTTGGCCTGGGAGCTGGAACTGGAGCTTGGCACTATACCAAGAGATGACAGAGAACCTCAGAAGGATAATGGGATCCAGGAAATTGGGAATCCATGAGGAAAACATTCCACAGCTGGTCTAAAACTGAAGCACATATTTAATTTGGAAACACTGTCATCTGTGGAATAGGTACACTAAGAGCTTGGATGCAGAACTATAATCACTACTCTGCAAGGGAAATCTAGAGATCAGGAAACATGCAAAACAGATGGGTGAACTGAGGAAAAATAATCCAACTTCCTAGATACTCAAAGCAGGCAGCTGGAATAGCTGAAAGACCAAGACAGAAGTCATACCTACAGAGAGTCAAGTTGTAATGTGTTAAGGTAGCAAATGCAGGTGCAGCCCCTGGGCAGTGCAGTAGGGGAAGCTGCTCTGGAGATTGCACTCCAGATGGAGTTAGGTTGTTTAAGCCGTCTTGTGGGAGAGGAATTCGGAGCAAACCTGACAACTTCTCTTTCCAAGTGATTTCTTAAAAGAATCTTAAACCTAGAGCACGCTGGCCTACAGACAGGGGATCACCTAGTTTATTCTAGATCTTAATTCTGTTGGGCAGTGTGGGCAATGGAGTTTGTGTCCTCCTTGCAGGACTTGCTGCGTGTAGTGGAAGCTGCACGAGAGCTGCTGGTACAAGAGCGGCAGGAGAAGCTGCAACTAGAAATGCGTCTCCGTGAGGAGATCTGCAATGAGATGCTGGAGCACATGCAACAGAAGGAGCAATGGTGCAGGTACAGCTTATGCTGATCTCCCTCCCTTTATTCAGGGTGAGCTATAGTACCAAGAACTTCCAGACCCTGACATACAGTTGTTTGTTCTCTTCGCAGCCAACATGTGGATACTCAGAAGGAGCTGCTGGAGGAACTGTACGAGGATAAACTGAATAACCTGAAGGAGTCACTGACTGACTATTACCAGGAGGAGATCCAGGTTTGTTCAGGGCAATGTAATGACATGAGGAAAATGGCAGTGGGTTGGGAGGGGACTTGAGGTACTTGAGTCCAGGAAGGTGACTTATGCAAACAGAAAGGAAAAAATCTGCCTTTTGTGGTATTTTTATGATAGTATTCGATAGCTTGATCCACACATCGAAGAAAGACATTTAAAGTTTCAGAAAAGCTGTGTTGAATGTTTGTTGAATATTTGAACAAACTTGCTTTCTAAGGAGCGTGATGAGAAGATTGAGGAGCTCCAAGCTGCTCTGCAGGAGGCAAAACAAAAATTGGAGAGCGTGGATACCAAGCAAAAAGACTCGGGGCCAGGCTTGCGTCGATCAAAGCGAGTGGCTACCTCATGTGCTCTGCAACAGGAGCTGGCAGACACTAAAGCCAAACTGGAGCAATGTCAAATGGAATTAAACACTGCAACAGCAGGTAAGGCAGTGATGCTGCACTGGTTCTGAGCTCTGCCTGAGAAATCCTTGTACAGAGTTAGTTACTTTTTTCAGTAGGATACACTGGATTCAGACATCCTGAAATGACTATTCTGAGTTGTTGATGATGGGAGTAATGTGCTGCATGGACAGGGCTTTACTTCATTTTCAGGTGAAAATGGACTGTAGGGCAGGATCATCTCCCTGTTCAAATTCCAAAGTCCCTTTGCGTAACTGAAAGGGAGAAGCCTGGAATGTTTGTGCATGTCTGTGCAAACTCCAAACTCTGTGGCAGCTTGTCTCAAGGGCAGTCCTGACTTCAGAAAAACTGAAAGCTTCTGAATGTGCTGTTGCTCACTACTTTCTGTCTGTTCCTAGAGTTGCGCAAGTACCAGAAATTACTGGAGCCACCTCCCTCCGCCAAATCCATTACTGTGGATGTAGACAGGAAGCTGGAGGATGGACAAAAGGTAACTCCATCTCTGTGTTATAGAAAGGAACACTTGCTGGGCAAAGTGGTTGCCAGTTTAAAAGTGTTTGGAGTTGCTGTGTCCAGGTTTTTAAACAAATGGTTGAAGTTGAGATGGGTCTGTTTAAAACAAACCTTTACTAGAGATGTGGAAGGTGTTGGTATCGCTGATTCCCAGTGTACCTCACTCAGAGGGGATCCTCTCTCAGTACTGCATGTCTGAATTACCCTGGAGTGGCTTTGTTTGCAGGACAATGTCAAAGCCAGCTGTTGTATTAAACCTCTCTCTCCTGCAGAATGTCAGATTGCTGCGGTCAGAATTACAGAAACTTGGAGAGTCTCTTCAGTCTGCAGAGAGGGCGTGCTGCCACAGCACGAGTGCGGGGAAACTTCGGGAAGCCCTCGGTACATGTGATGACATTCTGGCTAGACAGGTAAAGTCTCTGTCTTATTGTGTGTTGCACAGGGCCATTTAGTCTATGCACTTTGCCATAATCATCAGAGTCGCCTAGATTCTTGCAGCTGCAAATAAAAATTACTTACTCTCTGGACACAAACTGCTTATTACGTTCACAGAGCTATATTGCTAATTTTTTCAATGGCTGAGTCTGGCTGCATATTTAACTCTCCAAAGGAGACCCAAATTGTTCCTCTTCAGTTAACTGACAGCTTGCATTTAAGGAAATGAGAACTCTGAATTCTCCTACATTATCTGCTTCACTCTATCACAGTTGCTCTGGCAGCATGTTTGCAGCAGGGTGGAAACAGCCTTACTGTTCCTGTTTGGTTACTGAACTGCTGCATGGTTCACAGTAGAAGCTTTTATACAGGGCCTTATTTAGTGCATCAAATAAACTGTCTTTGCCAAAATTCATTATCCTCTGCAGTTCATAGTAACCAAGGAGTTAGGCAACTTTTCACATCGCTAAAAATATTGCCTTCCCTTTCTCAGGACCAAACCCTGGCAGAACTGCAGAACAACATGATGCTGGTAAAACTAGACCTGCGGAAGAAGGCAGCTTGTATTGCTGAACAGTACCACACCGTGCACAAGCTCCAGGCTCCTCCAACATCTGCCTTAAAGAAACGGTTCTGTGCTAACAGGGAAAACCTACAACCTAATCAGCCTCCTGGTAAAAAGCCCTTCCTGCACAACCTTCTGACTCGTTCAGCTACCCGACCTGTTGCTGCCAGAGGGTGGCAACTTCGTTCAGTTGCTCTTTGACTTTTCACAAACAGATCCCTGCCCCACTATTACTGGAACAGGTGGCAAATCCAATATCATAGCATCTATTTTTCGTTTATTATTTTAGCTGCTTGAGAGCTTATGTAAACATTTTTTGATATGTATGGTTAAACTTTTAATTGATACCAAAGTGGACAAAATGACCTTTTGTAACTTAAACGCTACACCAAGGACAGTCTTTAAATGTAAAATAATGTGGATGATCAAAGTTGTTTAACAAAAGGACAAGTCAAAAGTGAGTTTTCATCTTCAAATATGTTGGTACTTAATTCAAAAGTAAGTTCACAAGTCCGTCCTTGAATTATAATCCTTTATTAAAGTATACACGTTCTAGTTCAGGGCTGTTCTCTCGAATCTTGGCTTGCAATTCTGGCTCCAAGCGTGTTACAGACATAGAACTAAGCAAAAGAAACAGTAAAACGGTTATATATAACAAGCACTTGAATGTAAAATAAGATGGATAATGCATCTGGTGAAACTTCCTCGATTGTGAAAAGTTTTCACTTTTTTTAACTTCTCATGAAGGAATTGTGCTCACAGACCAGGGGCAAATGAATCCCTGCTTAAAAGGCAGCAGGACAGCCTACAGAGTAAAAAAAAATGGCTCTTGCTACTACCATGAGGGTAGGAATCTACTTAGTTGCTTGAGGTCGTTGCTGGCAATGGAAACTTACCTTCCTAAAGGTGTTTTTATTAAATATAATGTATTTGCTGATTTAACTTACTACCTGATTTTATTCAGTTGAATAAAAGGTTTATATTTCTAAGAGTCATCTCACAGTAAAGTGAATTAAGCTGCCAGGTCATTTAAACAGCTGCAATTTCTTAAATAGTTGAAGGTCTAATCTTCCTATGAAATAGAGAGCCCTAGTTAAAACCAAGAACTGCACAACACTTGCTGTGCTAGTTTGTTATTGCCAGGGAGCCTGGTGACTCTTATTTACCACAATTCTCTATCCTCTGCCAGGCAGTGAAACAGTGTCAGACTGCTTTGTTGTACTCAAACAATTGCATTGGATGAGAATTAGGTATTACTTTTTGGAAGTCAAAAGCTGCTTTAGTTGCTCAATATTTTAATAGATTCATCTCCAGCTCACCTTGTTTAAACTACATTTGGCAGCTTGTCAAGTTTAGACAACCACTGATGATAGGAGAAGGACAGCTTAGTTGAATTTAAGGCCCTGTTCATGCTATATACTGCAAATTGAGATAACTTTATAGGTAACCCCTTCAGGTTGCTTTTATTTCAGCTATAATGAATATTTTTGGTACTGAGCTACTTGTGTATTGATGAAAAATTCTTTCTGGAAAAATATTAATCAAATTGTAAGTAAGCATGTGTAGTCAAGTGCTGTTCTGTATAACCAGAGGATTTTACACTTGAAAACAAACTAGGCTCTGACTGTATTTAAGCCATAAACTTACTGGACATGCTAATGTGGTCCAAACCATATATATATTTAATAATTCCAGCAATTCCTAACTTTGTATTCTCAAGCTCAAACTTCTCAGCTTGAAATAGCATGGTTAAACCACTTGCCCAAACCTCTTGTTCACTATCTCTATGGAGCTGCATCTCAAGATGCTAGGAGTTTGAATTGGCCTCATTTGTTTACAACTATTATATATTACTGAAGGGCAACATAGTTATTACTTTTATGAATATTCTCATGTTTATCACACTTGTTATATGGGAATCAAGACTGTATGCTCTAGGAAGCAATGACCACTTGTTTCTGGTTTTTTGCATGCATCTGGCAGTGTAACATTAAAGTAAGAATAACGTAACAGGAATGCATACCTTTTTTGAGGGAACAGTGCACAACACAGGGGTGTTGCAAACACAAGACTAGAGGAGACAAAAAAGGGTTTACAATATTTAGTGTGCTAAAAGAGAATTCAAAACCCTTAGGTGTGGTCTTCTTGCCAGAAAGCTTTTTTTTTTTTTGCAGTGAGGTAAAGTTCCATGAAGTACTCTGTAACCTTTATTTCTCAATGCATTATACTTTATTAAATAATTTACCTACTCTGTAGTACTAAATGCATCAATATCATGCTTACAAATGTGTATAAAGTTATCATTTGATGTCCCTTCAGTGTTTTGCGTTGGTAGGCATGACAATATAGAAATAACCAAATGTTTCATGAATTCACCCAACTACAGGATTAGATTCCAATTATTGTTTATGGAGGTAGCAGCTAAAGCATCTTTTCTAATCAAGCTGCTATGTGCCTTTTTTTGCCACTCCCTTTCTTCCTCCTCCCTCTGCTTTTCTTGGCAACTTTTTTATTACTAATGGCACTTTTTAAATATGGTACTATCAGTTACATATGAAAGTGCAGTAACTGCTGTAGCCCCAATAACTCTCTCAACTTTTTTTCTTTAAACAAAGTATAAATATTGCTACTTTTTCAAAAAAACCCTACAAATATATCTTAAAATAGCAGGCACAACCCAAATAAATCACTTACCAAAATCCAACTAATCCAACTTGAATGGGAGCACTCATCCAAGGAAATCTCTGTTAAAAAGGAAATCTCTGTTAAAAAGGAGCTGCACATTGAGCATAGTATCCTTTCTCCTCCCCTTCCCACCTTCTTGGAATTCTTGTAAGAGACAGAGCGCACCTAAAAGACTCTTAGACATGATCAAGGCAAAACAGTTACCAGCACACTTTAGAGCTGAGCTCCAATTTGAGACCCCAATCCCTTTGAAAAAGAGTAAGGAAATTCCCAGTGATATCAATGTTATCCTGAGTAAGTGCCCCCTGGAAACTACAACTGGCAGTTGACTGTTCTACTTAGGACCTGATGTGAGCACGTGGGTCATTTCTTTCTCTACACAAGTCCACAGTAGCTGCTAACACAGACAAAGTTTGGAGTGTTGCTGCAGGTGCTAGGACATCTCCTAAGAGCATGGTGAATTTTGCTCAGGCATCCCTAAGAAGAGCTAGGTGTGGTTATAGCTCCTACCTCCAGTGGTTTTAACTTACAACTGGAGATTTACTTTGCAAGCAACTGCACCACCAGTCATAAACAAGGGAGGCGTCAAAGAAAAATGTAAGTCTGCCTCTTTCAGCCCTTTCTCCTGTCTTATGATTTGCCTTGATGTGTAGGAATTTGCCCCTTGTACTCTGGTACACTTCAGTTCTGCAAGGGTTCACCTTTTATTAAAGAAGAGTAGAAGAATTAGGGAAACAAGGTTGAGAAAGCGACACATAACCTATAGGTGCATTTTTAGCATATTCCTCATTACTGTAACTTTCATAGAACTTGAATATATGCTAAGAATTATGAGAGTTTCCTGGTAGGCCTTTAAATGATTTAGGAATTCACTCCCCCCCATGTTAGTTGAAGTTAATTACTAATGAAATAAAACCAGAGCTGTTTAAATGACACTGCTGCATGGCTTTCTGTTGCTACAATAAAATCAGCGTCCCTAGGAAGTAGGACATAACAGGAAGTTGATTTTAAAACAGCTGAAGAGTTAAAAATCACACATTACAGTGGATGATGTTTTCAACAAAGATGATTTTTTTCTACAAGAAGCATTTCTCAAGATGTAGAACTTAGAAGAAAAACTGGTGAACAAAAGTGAGCACTATTTGAGAGCAGAACTAGAAAAATAAATTTAGGAAGATTGGTAGGAAAAAGCTCAGTGCTAAGGAAGGTCACAGCAGTGTAAGAGGCAAGGCAAACAAGCCTGTGTGGATTAAACTTTCCCCAGAGCCTGAGGGAGGAGAAAGGGTGTAGAATATTGCTTCTCTTTTCTTTTTTTTCCTGGAGACAAATCTGTAATCCAGAAATGAGTGCAGGAAGAACTGTGCAATTCAGCAATAACCTGCAACAATAGATAACAAATGGAAAAAGACAGCAACAGCAAGAAGGATAAAGAGTGAATGCAGCAGTGCTCTGCTGTTCTGGCATTCCAACCTTCAGCTCTCAGCTGAGATAAATTAGTTACAAATGCTTCACATTTCACACATTGGGCGAGTTCATGATGAGATGGTGTGACTGACAGTGGGAGGGATGTAGGACTGTGGCATTGGTAAATATTACATGTATTTGGGAACACAAGTCAAACTCTCTGCTGCAGATGGCTTCTGCCTCTGAGAATTAAAGGAGAGGGATGCTGTGCATTGCAGTGTGAGCATGGGACCCGAGATACACAATGGGAAAGCCCCAATATGACTTTAAAGCTTTTCTGAAAAGATTGTTGGAAGGTGTAATGACAGTAATAGGTGGTTTCATACCTTTATCAGAGTTGGCCATTAATCTGAGAGACAGAAGTGTTTGCTAGTACAGACAATATAAACTTCTATTTCACATGGTGGAACAGGGCACTTGATCTGAGTTACAGCCTTTATTTTTCAAGAATGTTACCAGGCTGCACTAATCAACAAAGATGGTAAAGTAAAACTAATGCTGGGAGGACAATATTAACAACTTGATTTGCCCAGGGAACAATGTAAAACAATAAAGCAAAGCGCAAATGCAGGTTGTACATCCCTACAAAGAGAGAAAATGGAGAAGTACAAGACAGCAGAAGAATCTACTGTGTTAGAGACCTGTCATTTAACTTCAGAAGAAGGCAGTTTCCAATGAATTAGGATTTAATTTCCAGATGTCTTTATTGCATCTTTAGCGGTTAGTGCAAACAGAGAAAATGTAAAAATGATAATTAAGCAAACAAAAGCCAGAAGGAGAATCAGCTTTTTTCTAACTGCTTCCTTTCATTGTTGTCTGTCAGCTTTCCCAGGCTGGCTATGGCTGTTTAAAAAAATAAAAGAATAAATGAAATGACAGTTAAATTAGGAATGAATGGAGGACTCTAAGGCATAAGACATTCAAGATGATGCTTTTAAAAAGAGGCTCTCTGTTCTAGTTTTGTACAGTTTTGAATACATATTTTAGTTGCAGACTAAGAGACTCCAAGGAGCTTATTTTAAGGACATATAAGGAAATTCCTGTGAACTTGAATGTTAATATAGTATGCAGAATAGAAGAAGCTGAAGCTGTAAGAGTAGTAATATAAATTAAAATTGGAGTGTCAGTTGGAATTTTCAGAAATTTCTATGGGAAAAAACCAATTTATTTCCTTAGGAGAAAGGTTACCTGTAACTAAAATAAATCTATAAACACTGTGCCTCAGAGCAAGGTTGTTTATGGATCCTCCTGCTGCAGCAGATAAAATAACCTGGCTCTGCCCAGAGCTAATCAAGTGTATGTCAGTAGGGACAGTGAACATAGACATTATACAGACGAATCAAGAACTACTACACTGCTCAATCACATAAAAGGCAGCCAAAGCCAATGCTGAAACCTACAGCAATAGCACCTATATTTAAAAAATATTTTTTCAAGTTAAGAAATAATTAGATTGTTTTTGAAACAGTAAGTATGTACTTGTGTTCTAAAAACATTCTTGAGTCATTTTCTAGCAATAACTTTGGGAATATTCTTAATTCATCCTAATGTTACCATCAAAATATCCTCATACGAAACAATGTCAGAATATGGAGGATGAATAGCACTATGTAACCTACACCTTATGTCAAATATCAGAGGCTGATAGCCTGCTATCACTGACATCAGCATTGCAGAAGCATTTCTTTCTTTCTTTCTGCAGAATATATTTCTATTTTCTTCATTACTTCAAAACCATTGGACTATTTTCCGGCCTTGTGTGTTGCTTAATAGGCTTTGGCAAACATACAAGAATTATTTTAAAGAGTGATGGTGTGCAAAGCAAAGGCTAAGGAAAATGAGTTAGTAAAGCATTGTGTGGATGGTGTTGGAGTACTGCAAATGGGATGGTGATTCTGAAACCTCAAGTGAACATGCAGAAGCTGCTTGTTAAAATGCAGCTCATTCCTTAATGGTTTTAATACTAATCTCTACGACATGTTACCACTGACTACCTGCATAGCAGTTTCACCTGAACTCACAGTCTTTGAGGCTGAGGGGGAGGAACAGGTGAGCATAAACGGTCATGATGGTACCAAAGACCACTGAGTAGTCACTGAAGAAATCACTCATTTTTGCTGATCTGAAAAATTCACAACACCCTTATATTGATTATACCATACAAAAACAATAGCTATTTGTCCCTGAGAATTGTTGCAACTTCTTCACAAGTGTCATGTATTTGCCAGTTGAGTTAATAGCATTTGAGACATTTCTCACATGTCAAATACATATAAAATAATATCTGCTCTAAGTTTATGATTTTTATTTTTTTAAACAAGTGTTAGTGTTCCAAGTAATACATTCTCAAGAACATAAGAGGATCATAAGCTGCTTAAAGCTACTTTGCAAACAGGGTACTGGTCAAAAAAAATCAGCAGTTACGAATTAGCCAAATCAGTATAGGGCTCTTTATACTGCAGACAAATAGTGTGCTTGGATGCAATGCAGTTTGACATCTTTCAGGAGATATCAGCAGCACGCACTGACTTTCACTCTAAACTCAAATGCCATATTTCCTGTTTTTACATTTGGAGCAACAGTGTTTTCTGTTAACAAGGATGGGGGGGAAATGCAAAGTGATTCAGGAAAAAAAAGGTTTTAAAAACTGGAAGACACTTGGGATGTGTTCCCAGTGCTGCATTTATACACACAGAAGCACTTTCAAATGGTGTATGTAACTGGTTAATCTAACTCTGCACTGGGAAAACGAAGGGCAGAAATAATAAGAAATATCATTTACATATTTTAGAAAGCTTTAACTTAGGCAAACAAAATGAGGCAGCTTTCCCTGCTTGTCTATCCAGTCAGCACCCAAGCCACTTTTCCAAGGGTGGGTCTGGAAACTCAGACCACGCTTTTCCTAACTTTTTCTAACAGGAAGGGAGACTGCTGTTCCCAGCTTGTTGGGTGGGTCTCACAGGCAGACTTTGCCTGGAGCTACGCAAGTAAGTAAATCAGAGATATCAGCTGGTGAAGATGAAATTCCCTCTACTGGTAAAGAATTATAGAGTTCCTCATCTGAATATTATTTCTCTTGTGTTAGACAAGCCTATAATTAGTTTCATTTACCCTCTCAAGCACACACAGTGCATAGTGTTGATTTAGTTTATATATATACTAATACCAGGTGTGTGACTTCACACTACAAAAGCATAAATAGAATGCAGGAAATATGTAATCTTTGATGAAACATGCTTGTTCTCTGCCTACCCTACACTTGCTCATCCAGTAAATTTTAAAGGGTTATTTTGAAAAGAGATTTTTATCATCATTGTTGTTTCCAAAGTCAAATTGCTACTATAGCAGCTAAGCAAAGCCTACTTATTGATACCCTGAGAAAAAAGCATTAAAACACTGAAAAATATTTTTCTAATAAACTGTATTCCAAACCTTGGTACAAGGAAGTTTTGTTTACTAGGAGGAACTCTGCATTTTAAAAACAACTATAAAAAGAACAAAAAAGTTCCTATTTTCTTAATGTTACTTTATAGTGCAATAAAAAGAACCAAGGTATCTCTAAGAAAGGCATAAAGAACGCAGCAGCTGTGAAACAAGCTCTACAGTGATGTCCTTCCAGAGTGGAGGCACATTTGGGAGGCAAATATGAAAACATTTTAAATTCATGGAAATATTAACTTAGAATATTAAATACATGTGTGCAGGTTATCTAAGACTAACCTTCAAAAAGGCTCTCTTTTCCAGTGTATTCATTATGAAGGGAGGAATCGCTGCAAATGAGGAAAAAAAAAAGAAAAGCTTTAACCTTGGAGAAAAAGGCACTTGATTTTAATTTTCTGTTAAGATGAGCTAATACCATAATACCAGTTCCACAGCCCTTTGTCATTAACTGAGCTTTCATTTCACACTGCCAACTCAAGACACTGGATTGGTATATACAGAGGTAAATTCTCCCAATAAACAAATCTAATTTCACACATAACTAAACCTGAGCTCAGTAACTTGGCACTGGTCAAAGCACCCACTCTTCACTAAACTAATTCCACTCAAGCAGAATTTGCTACCATTCCTTTTCTATCCCTATCTTTTCTGCAAAAGCATACTAGGAGCTTTTCTGCTGCACTTCAGCGTAACACACTGTGGATGTTTTCACAGTAAGAAATGTAAACTTCTTTGTGGAACTTCTTAACACAAATGTAAATACTGCCTGCATAACTGTAAGATAATTTGGCCTCTGAGAAAAATCACTTATACAGAATTTAAGCTCGCTCTCACATTAGGAACTGATAATCAGGAGCTGGACATGACTGCAGTTACTCTTACCCATGCCAGGAGCAGCCATAAGAATCCTGGATATAACCACCTGGGTAATCGCCTGCTGAGCTGCTTTTGTTGATTCACCCAGTCTGTTTCCATTCTCATCTGTGACAGGGATTCCCAACTTGAGTTCCCTGTTGAATAAGGGGTAAAATAAAGCAGTGACTGACATGCATTTATCCCCCTTTTTTGTCACCTTATCTTTGTCCCCTTAAAATTGTCAGTTATAAAAATTATGGTTTTTTATTTTATTTTCCAAGTTAGCCTGTTTGTAAGTTCTGGCACAAAAATTTCAAGACAGAGAAAGATTGGTGAAAAATATGCTGAAAAGTAAACAACTGAATATAACAGCAGTGTGCTGCTTGAGCCTGGTTACATGCCTTCCAAGGGGGAAGAAAGGAAATGTGTCATTTCTGTAGTCCATAGAAGGGAGAGGTTCCTTCAAAAAGCGATTCAGAAAAGTGGAATTTTCTGAACTGCTCTGGAAGTAGTGTGTCCTTTCCCACAGACAACACAGGGAATACAGGAAGATTAATTTCACTGAACTAAAATAGAAGTCTTTGTGAAAATTCCCATCTGGCATTCTAGTCTGAATTTTCATTTCAACCACTAAGAATATATTTTAAAGTATAAAAGGATGCACAAACCAAACTATATTTCTGTAACTGTATTATTCTTCACTAGATTTTTTGTTCAAGTGCAGGGTTAGGTGTTAAACTCACATACTGGGGAGAACTTCTAGGGGAGTGAGAAGCAGACAGAAGGGCAGATATACTGAGGACTGCCTTTATTCTTCTCATTTTTTTGTAAGAGATAAAATAATACCATGGATTGAATTTCACTGTAAATAAAAACTTTAAATTTTCCCTTTTCTGCCACAACCTTGTGTTTATAAGATGATACTTTTCATTTGTTTTTCCTCACTTTTATTCTTAGTCCTAGTCAAATCAGAATACATACAAAATTTTGTTTCTGAAAAAGTGCATAGTTTTGTAATCTCAGATGATTAAACAGAACTGCAGAGCCTGACTTCTATGACTAACTTCTGCATGTGGTATTTGAAGCACCATTTCTGAAATGACTGTATTTTTCCAAAGTGGAGTTTGTATTTAAAGGGTCCATGTGATCAAGTTTTGAAGGACCAGTACTTGGTTTCTGAGATCTAAGACCGAAGAACTCTGTGGATATCTGACGAGAATGATGATGTTCTATTTTACCTTTCACAACCAATCAGTCAAAACAAGATCAGGCATGATGTTTTTGCAAGATTTTGAAACAAGTTAAAGATATACAATGTGATTATGTGATTTATTTAGTAACTTGCTAATCTAAAAAACTCAATAACATCCTTTCTCCTAGGCTGAGTGATCTTTGTTTTTTCTTACCTTTGTCTCATTAGTGGAATATTAATGCAGTTAGCAGCTGCAACAGCAGCGAAAGGAACAAACCGTCCTATAAGAGGTGAGACATGCTGTAAAAAACAGTAAGAGAAGAAAAAAAAAAAAAGAAAAAAGAAGAAAAGCAATTACATAATCACACTAAAATGCTTCATGTGCTAATTGTAGATCAGATTTATTTCCTAGAAATTAAAATTCAGTGAAAACTCATTGGTGGGACAGAGGTAAAACAACAAACAAACAAGACATAAATCACAAATACTTCTTTCAGACTGAGCATTAGCAGGAGATTGGCAAAACCAATCTTAATTTAGTAGCATCACTGCAGAGAAGTGTCAGCTTCTGAGCATGTCTGTCAGCCCAGCAGCAGCACTAAATAGACCTTAACTTCACTGTCTCTGGTGGCAAGGTCACAGCCAGCAACATCTGTACCAGCTGCTCTGCATCTAAGGGCACTGACTGTGGATGGAGGCCACTCATCTAGCCAGTCTTGTATAATCTGAATTACTCTGCTTAGAATAGTCTCTCAAATAACCTGTTAATGCTATACCACTCCCAGTACACTAAAGCGTAAGCGGAGGGGTACAAATAGATTTTTGAAGCTTGGTGTGTTCTTTTTTGTTTGTTTGTTTGTTTTTTTGTAAAGGATCTTTTTTCTTGATTGTGCTGTGCACTTGTTTAAAGAATTTGAGTTTTCTATATTTAAGAGCAGCACTTCCTTACAAGTTCTTCAGCCAGCCTAGAGTAGGTGTCCACGTTTGCAGACATGATACTGCACCTTAAAAGCACACCTATACTGTTTATGGGATAATGCATCCACATTACCACAGTATTGTAATTACACATCCACTACAATTAACTTTCAAATGCTATTAGATACTTTGACATGTAAAAAAGAAACTGAAAAAAGGTACCTTATTGGATACAGTTTGTATTAACAGAACACAAAGCTGTTTGATATACATATAAGGAGGACAGACTGTTTGAAATATATATAAAACCACCTACATGGGGTAAAAATAAGGTTGGGATCTAAAGAAGGGAGCTGCCAATGGCCATTACAACTCCATACTGGGAGCTGTACACAACATGACACAGAATCACAGGAGAAATGAGCCATTACCATCTCACAGAACACCAAAGTCTAGTTAAGGATGGAAAAAAATAGCAGCAATACCTTTGTTAGTGCATTAAGTCCTAAAGCTGTTGCAACAGCACCCGTGGTAGCAGAAACATAGGCTGTTCCCAGCTGGCTAAAACAAAAATAAAAGCATTTCCACAACAGCTACATTTATGTCACTGCTAAAAATAATTATATTTTACACATGTAGTTATGCCCCCCAAAAATTAAGATGACTTTTCTGTGAGATTACAATAAGATGTGGGTGGAAGATTCAAATGGGACATTCAGTTAAACACTTTTCTTTCACTAGCAATAAAAAAATTACATGCAAACAACATTTTAACATTGAATCAGGTTCTGCTGGTTCTGCATTGCTACCTGTTCAGCATTTTCTCATGTGTCTGAATGAACACCTTGAAGGATTTAGTTCTGTATTTAATTTCCTAATTGCTTAAACTAATAAAATCAATTTGTATTTCTAAGCCCATGCCTACACCAGTAATTAAAATCAACTGTACCAAAACCCATGCATGCAGATCAGCTATGCTACAAACACCCAAATCCAACCCAATGTACTCTAAAACATACTTTACATACTTCCCAGCTAGGAAGTGTCTGTATATCCTCAAATCCACTGCTTTCTCCTGGACATCTATAAACAAGTCAGCCTCAAAACAAGGAAGTCAAGCACTGCAATTCCAGTCTCCTTTTCATGATTTCTAGCTTTCTGCATCTATTTAGTCTCTCTCTTTGCCTTCAAGTGGAAACAAGCATTGTGCAGACCAGTTCCTTTAAGGGTTCTCTTTCTGCAAGTAAGCACACAGTGTGGTGTCTGCTATACTGCAGGGCACTGAGAAGATCACACAGAGAGACGCCTGAAGGTCCACACAAAATTTCAACTTAGAAATATCCTGGTGTAACACCAAACTGATGAGGCACTTTCAAATGGTTGATTGAGCAATGCAACACAGACTCCTATTAAATTCTACGCTGTTAAGTGCTTATGATCAAGGTGCTCAGGCTTATCTTCAATGGCAGAAATTGAGTTCTTGCCTCCATCGTTCTCAAGACTTCTTGTCTGTACATATCAAATTAATAATAAGCATAAATGAAAAAACTTATCCCTCTATCACCCCAAACTTTAGTGCCCAGCCATGTTCCAGTACATCAGAGAGCAATTTTTAAGTACATCAGAAGAATCTGGTTCAGTGTCTGACCTGCCAGTAATCGGGGCGTCGCCGCTCCTGTTCGTGTAATTTACGATAGCATTGAAGGACTGGTTAATCCACTGCCAGAAAACCACCGCTGGTGTCGTTCTTGAAATGAGAAACTATTATTATTATTAAAAATACAGGTGAATCAACAGCACAGAAAAATGACAGCAAATCCAGAAAAGCGAGTGCAAGCAGTAATCGTGCAGAGGCTCTGGTTTATCTGAATGAGACAATACAGTCAGTGAGATACTGTCTTAATAATGAAAGTACAAGCTACTTCTAAGAACAGAATTTAAAAGCTTTGTAATTAAATAGCAACTTTCACGTGGGACAGAGGTTTGTTGTAATAGCAAAAGCATTATAGCAAACCCCTCTATAAAAAACACAGAGAAATATGAAACTCTCAAATTTCTAGAATACTTTTCCAGTCTTACTATTCCTTTACAGTCTGCTAGTTCTCTTAGGAAGCTTCTTAAATGACTGAGAGGTGGATTTTAGGAGATACAGTTTATCTTCTCAGTCTTCAAAAAGCTAATACTATGCCTTTGTTTTAATAAATCCCTGTGACATTAAAACATTCAGTTGCACGTAGAACCAGATAAAAAGACACTTGACTGCAAAATGAAAAATTATTTTCATGAAAATATCTGCACATTTAAGAAGTACAGGCACAGCACAGAAATTAATTTGGTTCAGGACAGTATGAACCAGACGAACAATCATAAAAAAAACCCAAAGAGCTTCAAGGAATCCTCATAAATTATGTCAGTGCCAGTATGCAGATGCCTTAGGACAAAAAGGTGCTAACTTGTGAGGGTGGATCAGGGGCAATGAAAAAAATATATTCTGTACAAGTTTCAGAGTCCTAATTTAACAAGCTAACGTGGCCCCCCTTAAACTGCAGATATAATAATTTTACAAATAGTTATGCTGATAACTAACAAAAGTGACAGCCAGTTTGTTTCACAATACCTGGGGGCTGTTTTGTGGAGGAATTAATGCTTTTGCTCTCAAACCAGTAGCATACTTAAACAACAGCACAAACTTATGAAAAATAAATCCACTGAGGACCTCTGGATCAAGAAGTTCCTGATTCTCGAAGAGATGGGGGTTAAGAGACTATACCAGGGGAAAAGTGTTTCTTCGCACGCTCAGACCACAAACTCTGCCCCCAGTGGAGAACCACTGAAGATTCTGCTCCACCAGAATTTCAGTCACCAAAAATAACAGTTGCTACTGATAACTATTTCCTGACCATTAAAATAACTTCATAGGACTTCAAAGCTTATATTATTTACTAACAGAGGCAGTAATGGTAAAAGGAATGTGGTTCTCATTGAAGAGCTGATATGGAAATTAAAAGTGCCAAAGAAAATGCACTAGTCATAGCAATTATCCTGTAACAGGCAGGAAAGCAAAAAGGAGATGCTAGAGTAGGTGTGTGTATCCCATCAGGTTTTGGTTCTGAAATGGGAAGATATGTTTTTTCTTTAAATTGCAAAAAAAGAGAAAGATTCAGGAGATTTGACAGTGTATTCTTATTCTCTGTGGTATACAGTATCTGAATAAGATGCCAAAAAAACAGTGGATAAACTAGCTGGATTTTTTCTGTCACTACTGCTGTTTTTCATCCTTTCTTCCTGTGCATCTGCAACCCTCTTTCCCAATTCATCTTTTCCTGTTTCCTCTCTCCTGCTATGTATAAGATGTTAGGCTTGCTATAAAGTTCATGCATGACTCACATTACCTTACTGCACACCCAAGAGCCCTCATAGATAGAACAAGGAATTTGCTTCTTCCAGTGACGTGTAGTAAGATGGATGCTACACTGGATCATCAAAGGACTTCTACACAACCCTGTCTGCACTGCAGAGGTTTTGGTCCAAAGAAATCAATGTTCTCCAGGCTAATAAACTACCTGGTTTTGAATCTAAGTGACTCTGCCAATAATGCAAATAAGAGGTTTATAGCTGCTATAAGTATTACAGATAATAACAGAGCATGCACAAAAGAATAAACAGTTAACAGGAAGCAGTGCTTGTGAATGGGCAGCTGTACTGATGGTTTTATTCATATACTCAGCTGTTTTTTAAACCCACATGTATATATACAACATTCAAAATGGCTCTGCCTTTCTGGAGTGTCAATCAAGAATTTGTAATATCTCAACATCAAAAATGCTATTGTTATTTCCTCTGAACCTCCCACCTGTTCTTGCTAACAAAGCATTGTGTCACAAAAATATTTCTAACATGAACACTGGCTTCAGCTGTGGACTTCACTGCACTGGTGATTCAAGAACTATTGAGGAAATGGAAGGACCAAATAGGAGTTGGGGGAACTAGATGACTGATGGACCAAAGTATACCGAGTACTCACTTGGCAGACAGAACATCCTACATGCCAGATCTCTAAGGTCAGAAATTCCTGGGTATCTCCTCCTCTTTGTCCTCCACACAACTCTCCTACAAGGATGGGATTTTGGAACATTCAACTTTCCCAGTTTAAGGAAAAGTGGGATGGTGAAGGAGAGAGGCTAAAGGGCTTATCTCACAACTACTTCTAGAGGAAACCACTAACCAGTGTGAGGGAATGCAGGGAGAGAAGAGAAAAGGAAGCAAAATTTTACATTTTAAAATATTTATTATAAATCTTCTAAATGCTCTTTTGGCAATAACATTGATTTTCACTTATCTGATTTGTAGGCAAATGTTTTATATGTTCTATTGCCATCACTTACCTATAAAAGGTCATCATACAACCTGTGATAGTCATGTTCATGGGTACCTGAGCTGACATTCGGCCAATCAAGACCATCTTTTCACCAGTGTCTGGGTGAAAGGCTGAATCATAGATATATTTTGCTCTCCACAAGTCATCTTCTGTCAAGCCAGGTGCCAGAATACCTTGTCTTGGGACAAGTTAAAAAACAGAACAAGACAACAGCAAAAAGCACAACTGTTATAAAATGCTGCAACCTTCAATGACAAATGTGGCATCGAAATGATTTTGGGATGTTCATACTAAGTTAATCCGGCCTCATAGTTACCTTGTAGATCTTCAGCTTTTAAATGGACTGGTGAAATAAAAATAATCAAAACTCCCAGCAGTAGTTGTATTGGCCAAGTTGATACATCCAGCACCAAATTTCTATTTACTCAAACCTGTGCTAGATTTTACAGCTTAAGTCTCTGGAGTCACTAGCATAAAACTTTAAAAATTTACTTTGCAAGTATTTAAGAAACGACTTGCTTCAAACAATACAGCACAGAAGGGGAAATTTTAAACTCTGTTGTCATACTAACTGTTTTCAGAATTAGACACTTGTGTATTTCAGAATACTTAACTGGGGTTCTCAGATGATATAACTTCCCCATTCATTAGCAAATTTGTTTTTGTTTTTTTTTAAAGTGTTTCAAGCTCTGAAATAAGAAGACAGAGTGGTGCAATGAATACAATGTTTTAAATATTTCCTTTTAAACATATAACCACGTACTTATCATGGACATGGACTTTTTTGTGCTAGCAGTAGAAGTGATCAATGCCATACCTGTAATCATGCACAATTTTTCTTGCATTTTCCAGTTGGGCATCAGATAACAAAATATTCCGGGGGTCTGTGACAGTAAAGAAGTGACTAGCTCGTCCAACAAAAGTGCTCTGATCCCATCGGGGCTCCTTGATATTAATATTTAATGGTATATCTCCTGACATCTTTAAAAATTCTGTGAAGAAAACGTGAAAACGTACAGTTCAGAATTCCACTTATTTCATAATGTATCTATAACCTGCAAGGTGAGAAGTGGTTATGCTCAGAGTAAAAAAAACTTGCAGAACTGAGGTTTAAAGGGGCAAGTATATATCCAGAAAGCAGATGATGTCAGATATAATCATGGGCTTTAATAAGGTTGGTATTCAAAGAAATAAAAAACCAAGAAGTTAGTTAAATGTCTACAGAAATGTTCCTACGCCTGTTTCCTCAAGACATTTATACATTACATCTCTGTAAGAGTATGAGTATCTGATTATGAGGTAGAGGTACCTCACATACATGTACAACTATCTGAGGATGAGGCAGATGCAAAGGAAGTATAGAAATTTATTAATAAGTACCTGTATTAAATAACAATATACCAATCAGAAGTGTGGTTTATTTCAAAGATTAATTAGTGTTTGCTGAAAATATTGTCTTGAAGGGAACAAGATATTAAATATTTCAAGAGATGCCTGAAGAACTGCTATAAAGTGCAGTGACAGAAGAAATATTTAATAAAATCCAGTCAACTTCTCTGGCATAGCAAAACAAAACAAAAATTAGGAACACAAACCCAACAATTTATTTTAATAAGTGTTGTTTCTCTAAATCCATGTTTTATGAAAAACAAAGATTATATAATGCAACAATTTGCCACATTATGAACACATGACTACATCTCCTAATGATACTTCAAAGACGGTTAAAGAACTACAACGAAGGGCACCGAACTAACACAGTTGTGCATTTATGGGGCCTAAAGCCTGTAAAATTAAAAATTACTTCAGGATCACTAAGTTTACTTCAACATCTACTGAAAGAAGGACAGACCCTGCATAACACAAGCTATACGAACTTTAACTTTCTTAAGAGAAATTTCTGCAACATATTCAATAGCCAGTTAAAAAAAAAAATCCACCCTCCAAATAATGCTTGTAATTAAAATGGCTAAAGCAAATTGGATGTATAAAAATACAGGTGATATCACACAGCATTTTAGGTGTTTCAATAGGAAAAACATCATAATTATGAGGACAACTGATAACATATGGTGTAAGCTACCACTGAAGAGTATTTTCATCTTAACTTGAGAACACCATGAAATTTTCTGAGACATTTTGGTCAATTTGATGAAACATATGATGTAGAACATTAAAAAAAAAAAAATCACAAAAAGAAACTAACCACATGAAGTGTCTCCACCAAAAAAAAATGTGAACTTCATGGGAAAAAAAGAGAGACCATTCATGAAACTAATAAATATTTAGAAGACACTATAGAGCAGCATTTCTAGTTAAAAAAAAACAAAACCAAACCCAAACCCCCAAAAAGTCTGTTCTTGATAGTGAGCTAAATCAGCTCATAGTCGTAGAAGGAGATTAGACATCTTTGTAACATCTCTCACAGGAACCACAAAATCAACTTTTTAAGCAGATGAGCACTGTGTAAAGATTATTCTGCCTTGAACAACTGATCAGTCAGAATTGCTCTTAGAGCAGGAATTATTCAGGCAAGAGACGGTCTCCTCTGCATTGACCCAGACTTAGGATTTTTATGCTTATACCTTAGCACAAGCATTACTCTCATTTAAGACTTCTGAGGTTATTATTACTGTGATTTAATGACAATGAAAACCTAGTGGCCCCATACTATTTTATGGTGTGCTGTACAAACATTACAGGAAACATTTCATTTTCTGACACATCATCTGCCAGGAAGAATTGCCAATGACATTCAGATTGCTCAAATCCAATGTTACACGTGCTCATGAAGTCAATAAAACCTGTGTTTGCATAAGCATGATGGCACTGAGCACCAGACATGATTGTAAAGCTGTAAAGATAAGGTTGCAAAAATACAGAATAACTTCATTATATACAAAGATAAGCAATGTTTAAAGAGGATTTGGCAAGTACATTCTACTCAGCACTGAAGAATATTTGAGGCAAAGTCCCACATGTGGCAACAAGAAAAGCAAAGTAACCTACTACTAGTACATCAAACTTTAAGAACCCAGAATGGTTTAAATAAATAATAATTAAGGGTTGTACTTCACAATCACAGCACGATTAACAGTTGAATGATGAAAATACCATATCTCAGCTAGCACTACTAAGTAAGTTTGTTAAAAAATTATTAGAAAACCCCAATTTGGTTCCACTCAATAAAAATGTCCTTCCTTTCATTTACTGGTAATTAACATTTCTTGAAGTTAAATAATCAGTTTCTATTAAAAACCCAAGGAGTTTGTTTTTGTCAAATAAAAAAAAACAAAACAAAGCATTTAGGATGTTTATGTATTATTTTTATGTTTACCTTGTATTATTTATGATAGAATAATGAAAAAACAAAAGCATTAAATAAGAAAGATCTCTGCTTTCCACCAGGCTCAGGCTCCTCCTTGAACAAATGAACTTCAATTCTACAGAACAGATTTTATTATTGAATTTTACACAAACTAAATAAATTTGGTTAAAAATCATACAAAAATTATAACTACACAGATATTTTTGTGTTTTGCTCTCTAAACTTTCCTGACATCAGGAGAAACTCAGAGCTGTACTGGCAAAGCAGAGCTGTTTACCTTTGCAGTGTAGAGAGCAATTGTGTAAAACCAAGCTGTGTTTCTACAGATATTACTGAATTTTGGATAATCATGAACTTGACAGCACAGGCTGCAGGTAGTACACCAGTAGGATTGCTTTTGCTTTTTCCTCATAAGCTGTATTAAGAGCTTAAATGCTTAATTAATACTTTCTAGACAAGTTTAAAATTCCCAGTTTCTACCCCAAGTCATCATGTGCAAGGTTGTTTCAAAGACTCCCAAGCCAGTATAAGCTCTCACAGCTTTTATTTCAATAATTAAAAGTCCCCAGCTAGTCAACAAAAGCATAAATCATTCTGAATGCTTGGTAAGTCATTCTATGAATGCTCCCCATTGGTATATTATTTGTAGGAAAGTTCAAGTTTCAATATTTTTATAATTAAATTATCAGTTTCATTAAGAAAGATTAAAAACTCCTTAGGATAGCTTATGTTAATCTGTTTAAAGCTGTCTAATGAATGCTTAATAAAGCAGCCCATAAATAGAAGCTCTTTTCCTCCCTTTCACTCTGATTAGCCTATATACTACTGGGTTGCCTGTGAATGGTTTTTATACACTTATGATACCTCTGTCCACAAAAACAAGACCTTTAGTAATAGGAAATCTAAACAATAAGGATCTGTCTTCACTGCAGATGGTTCATGGTTCAATTCAGGATTGTTTCACTCCATTTCATTTAGCCTCCCCTGGCAAAGGTGGATCTATAAAAACCAGAAGACTTGCCACTTTCACATCCTATCTTTATCCCCTCCCCACCTGATCTACTCTGTGTTCGCTTTGGTGCTCCTTGAACCATGTGTGCTGCTATAACTTACTGCCCTAGCAGAAAACTAATGCAGCAGAAAGAAAAGAGAGGCCAGCCCAGTTTCCTGGGTTAGTATGTTGAATGGGCACAGTAGAAGGTCTGGGAGCATGAAAGGTCTGCACTCCCATGCTCCTTCAACCAGTAACCACCTTGGGTTACCATTTTGCTCAAGTTCAGGATCTGAGGATGCAGGAGGAGCCAGGTGTAATGCAAATCTTTAAGACTACCTTTAAATCTGCGGGGAAGACAATGAACAAGAAACATAAAGTGTAGATAATTTTAAACATTTTGGCTTGCCAGGGTCAAGAGACCAAAAGTCTACATTACAGACCAAGAAAACGTGTGCAAGAGAGCCCTAACTTGCTGTAAACTGGAAATACTCACAGTCCTTGTGTGTCTATGTAGCAAAGAAAGGTATGATGGCAGAAAGAGCCAACATGATCTAAGCAGTAGGGGTAAGAGTAGCCAGAGTGGCTGTACCACATGCTAGCCAGATAAAAGCACCCAAAGACAACACACAATCACTCTAGTTGCCAGCACAAGGTAAAACTCCTGTTTCCAGCCTTTCCCACTGCTGTTACCCAGGCTGGCCAGACTAAGCTAGCAGAAGCATGCCAGCACACACTTTGGTCTCTCTTTCTCTTTGTAAATCTACCAAAAAAAGAGTTAGTGCTGCAACAGCAAAAAGCAACCTAGCAGAGAAATGGAAAGCATACTTTAATGGAGGACCCTTGGCATGTGCTACAACAAAAGACCATGCTTGAAATCACTGTGTCTGTTTAGAAAGGCAGCAAGAGAAAATATTGACTTTAATATTATTAATCTTAATAAAGGATAGTATATAGCCTCCAATCCTGCTTAGGGTGGAGGGGACAAGTGACCATCCTGCAAAAGATTAGATTTCATGCAAAAGGGCATTAAAACTTTAGGTGACAGCTATTTAAGCACACAAAACCACCTTCTTCTAAATGATGTGACTGACATAATTGACTTGCACTTTAAGAATATACATAGGAACAATGCTGTTGTAAATAAGTTTAAAATAAAAACCATTGAGACTATGAGCAGGGACAGACCACCAGTATCCACAAAGAAACAGATGTCATGCATCCATGGGAGTGTAAAAAGTTCAGACACTGGAATAATATAATTGGGAAACACATAAAACTTGCAGTGAAGTAAAAAAGGTCACTGAGTTTGTCAGTCTCAGGACTCTGAGTCATAGATCTATTACAATGGCACTTGTCTAAGAACCAGTGAATTTCTGTCTTGAAAACTCACAAATTTTCCATCAAAATATTTTTAAAATAAAAGCCCCACCTCTTATATTAAAGAGACTGTATGAAGCACTCATGGCTTATCAAACTCTATTAGTAAATGCTAAAAAGAGAAATAAATCCCATAAAGCAAAAACATAAACAAATAAAATGCCTATGTACTTTGAAGGAATCCTCTTATAAAACAAAAAGTTCAGCTATAAAGTAAAAATGGTGACTGTGCACAAAAATGGTTTCATCAATACATTATCCAATAGCCATTCAGTCACCATCATAAACTGTATGGCTTTTTCTAATTTTATTTTTTATTTAAACAATGAGACTGTAAAACCGCAAGATATAAGCACAACACCCTCAATTTAAGTTGCTGCAACAATATTTTACTGAGCTGTCACCTTAATTTTCAGATACAATTTTAGAGTGGTGCTGCTGTTTGTACAATCCGTTCAAATACTCAATAGCAAAAGCACTGTAATAAAACTATTGAAGATTTAATTATTATTTTAACTACAGTGCTTTGACAAGAGGGTAACTCCACTACCCTCAGTGATATAATTCTCCATATACATTAAATGTGCCCAAGATTTAAGGCTGCATTATCCATGTATCCATATTAGAATTGTGTAAAGAAAAAATAAAGGACATTTGGTTTAAATCAAATTAAAATAAATCCATCTGAACCTTGAGATAAGTAGAAAATTTGGAAAGAGACTAGAAAGTAAAGGTACAAATCCTCTAGAACAAAGATAAAAATGTTTGCTTTGTTACAGTCAACTAATGAAGGCAAACTTTAACAACTACCTAACACTGAACTGCCTGTATATAAGCATCTGAATTTACTGTTCTCCCTCCTGTTGCTATTCAGAGGTACAAGAGAGGGGAGACCACCTGTGAAAAAGGACAAAACTGAATCAACAGCACCTTAAATTTTAAGGTGGAAAGATAAGCAGCAAAATTACCCAATATAGTCTTGGAACAACTCTCTTCCTCAAACAACTCCATTAACAGAGGATTTGGGAAACAACATTAATTCTACAAACACATAAAAGTTACTGTAATAATCCATACTGAAATGTCACTTTGAGTCACATTCACACGGGAGGATCGGCAGTACTGGAAAGGACAAGAGACAACATCATAATGCAGTCAGTTAACATCTATGATGGAAAATATGCAATAAGAAAGGAAATAATACATATTTCTGGTATTTCAAACAACAGATCAGTTAGAAAGGTATTTAATAGAACAACTTGTACCTGCAAACCTTGAAGCTGGTGACAGTCCACACTAGCAAATTAAACCAGTAATAAAGAATGGACTATGCTCTCTGGCACATTCACACTGTTAAACCTTTCAGTTTCTAATTTATGGTGGCTGTATCCAAACTGCCCATGGAGAACAGCAGCTAAATCCTCCCTTGTGCTGCCAGATTGTCCGTGTGAGCATCAGCTGTCCTGGGCAAAACCGCTCCACGCTGCGCTCCAGCGAGTTAACAATACCGGGGCCCGTGTTCCCGTGACCAGGAACGTTTCTTGGCACTGTTCAGCTCCGCAGCACTACAGAGGTTTGATTATCCATGTGTTTCACACCGTGGCTCTTCCTAGGTACCAAGGCATATTTTCAGAATCATAACTGTGATTGTATGTTCATAAAGTTTTTCACAAACACATGACTGTCAAGCTAAAGCAATGGCCATGGCTTGCCAGGTACTTGGCACCAAAAGCGGAGGGGAAGACGTGGTTCTGTAGACTGGAGGCAATTAGATGTGGTGATACTGATGGCAGATCACAGAGAGGACACTGCTGTGTGAAACTGCACTTCCCCAGTGCTTTAAAGCAAGTTTCACTGACAGCCTCTCCTCTATCATTCTTTCTTCAGATCTCCCTGCTGCTCCTTCCTTGACTCTCTCCTCAATGCTCTCCCAGCCCTAGTAATTGGAAGTTAAAAACAAACTAAAAAGCACAGTAGAACTCAGTGACAGCTAAAACTAAGGTCTCTGTTTATCTGAAGAGAAACCCTCAACTCCATATTTTTAATAACCTTCTATAAAAAGCTCTATTTTAAATCAGTAATTCTTTGACTATCTTTTCATCTTGTACTTTCAATCAGAAAGCAACACTGAACTGAGCTGGAAGCCCCAGTACCACACACACCTCAATTTCTTGCCCTCTCTGATCAGACGGAATCACCTGCCAGTTCACAGTCTAATACTAACATAAGTGGAGAGGAAAAGAGAGCTTAAGAATAAGTGAGAGTGGCCTCTTAAAAAATAATTACGTAAAAATCAGCACAAAGTCTGATCAACAGTTTTAGTACAAAGGCTACGTTTAGATTTGCCACAGAACCAGCAGTAATAGAAGACTTTAAACGAGGTTTAAAGGTTAACAGCAGCAGTTGCAGCAATTCTACAGAATGCAGATTCGGGAGTTGTCAGGAGTTCAACTCTACGCTATTCCTTTCTAAAGTCCACTTTTTAAACATCACATTGAAGGTCATATAACGACTTTTCAAACCAAAGCAATAGCCAAAAAGAGTAGCAATGACTTATTTCATTTATTTCAGACAGTAACATACCACTCAATTTTGAACAACCCAGACATTTAATCACTGATTTTAAAACCTTGTTGCATGACTGAATAATCCAAAGTGGTGCATGATCTGGGAAATTCTGGACAAGTTAAACTCACACAGCAGTGCACGAATGATGAAAAGCAGCTTTGTATTTTAACCCAAGTCTTGAAAAAATCCACTCCACAATTAGGAAACTTTGTCAGGTATATCATTAATTTTTGCAGTATCTAAGCTAAAACTGGGAACAGAGCAACAGGAAAACAAATTTCTTGATGGTATAACTGTGAACCCAATTCTTCATGAGTGACCTAAATACACATTTTTAAAACTACAGTCATTGTTCTGAGACAAGAAGCATCCCTAGTGGCAAAATGTCCATTCCTTGAGGTGAAGACAGCTTAGGGTGCCAGGAGAGTGATATGGTCAGAGAGAATATTTGTGAGAGACACTCGCCCGAGAACAGCCCCAGAAGCAGGCTTTCCTCAACAGACACAAACACCTAAATCTTCTTGAGCAAGGAACCTTCAGCAAACATCCTTAGACTGGGTACTGGATAGGGTACTGCTTCACTCTCTATATGGAATTTTCTGTTGCTTTTTGCTTTTGTGAGGGCTGGAGTCCAGATTACAGCCTCCTGCACCTTCCCCTAGAGAAGTGGACTCCATTAATGAGAGCGGCCTTTCACCTCTCTTGCATGCAGTTTCAGAAAGTCAGCAAAAACTGAGCTGAGGGAGGGAGAAGTCTAAAGAGAAGTCTATGTCCAAAAGCAGCACAGATGTAACTGTGACAATGAACATTGTGACATCTCACTTCTTGGTGCCCAACTCCCAGCCTGCAACCTTCTGCTACAATGCATGAGACATGCTGGGTACCTGAGCTTAAACCAGCCTGCGTACAGGCGGACAAGTGCGCAACCTAGCCAACACAAATGCTGTACCTTGTACAGTGTCCTCAACCAGGACTTAGACCCCTAATTTCAGGTGATTAGGCCATATAATGATCCACAAAATCTCCTACAGGCAACTGTTTGTTTTTTTTGGAAAATGAGAGTGAGGATTTTCCCTGAAAACCCAGTAAAAATCAAAGGTAACAGCGTACCTCTTTCCTACCAGAATCCTATAGAATAGGAATAGTTCAAAAGTTAGGTGCAGAATCATTGTCAGAGAGAAAAAAAGATGTGACACACTTATGCCCCTAGATCTCCATTGTCCAAAACAGTCCCCTAAGAGCCTGATGTCCAGCTGTCAGTGCCCTGTTCTGGGACACGAGAGATGTGGATTAGAAAATCTTTAGGTTGAGAAAAGTACCCGCTACTATAAAATGGGGAGATGAACAATTTGTCTTCTTCCTCTGACATGTTCATAAACCAAAGCACCCATGGCTGCTTGTTTGTTCTCACAGAGCTGAGTTCTTTTGAAGCATTTCCCATGCTGCTTTGATAGAGATATACTTAGGGATCCTGTTAGGCCTCTTTATTGCTCAAATAACACACTGGCCCTTTTTGGGGCTCCTTTGCTTGAACAAACTCAGATTTTTCTTTTCCAGAAGCAATGCCCACCACAGGAGCTGCTGTGTTGGCTTAGGAGAAAAGATAGGAAATTAACTACCTTCTGATTAGTAAAAGGTGACCTATTCTATTTTAAAACTACAATATATTCGCAAAGCAACAGCAGAAATGTGAACCCAGCTACTACCCGTGTTTTGATTCCTCTGGCAAAGAAAAGAACACAATGTGTTCTCCAGGGATGTCAATCACAGCAGAATAATTAGTTTAAATGAAAAGCACTAACAGATTTTTAGGGGAAGAAAGCAATTTTGCATGATGGCAAAAGAGCACATATCAGTCTTACCAGGGTCATTAAGCAATGGTATTCCTCTATTTGCACCACATTTGCTACCACAATTTGAAAGAAGCAGCACAGCTGATGACTGGGAGAAGTATGATGGAAGGTACTTACACCAAATGTTAACAAAGCCACTTGACAAGTTATCCTTCCCCAAAGCAGCTTCTACCAGTAAATAGCTATTTAAATCACAAGGAAAAAAAAAAATCTTTGTCTGCACTATGATTTTTCCTACTGCAATCATAAAAACAAACTGAACGCTGGAGAAGGTAAATTATGGCAACACTACAAGATATTTTTTTTTTTTCTCCTTATAAAGGTAGGTCCCGTTTGTAGCCTAGCAACAAAAGCAGCAGTCTGTGTGAAATGCATAGAGCCTGCTGCTGGGGCTCTCTCCTCAAAACAGCAGCCATCTTTGGCGTGTAACTTGACGAGAGATTTCATCATTCTGCATTAGCTACCTCCAGATGTTGCAGCCAGCTCAGCGGTGCTGGCTTTCAATTTGCCACCTCTCCTCCCATCACATGAAGTATATTGCAGAGACACGTCACACGTTCACCTTGTCTCTTCATTACGAGAAATAAAGCTGCTTTGCTAAAAAGGGTTAGTGCAAGCTCTTATTTTATTTCAGTCTTGATTGCTGCAAGCTTGTATCTGCTAATTTTTTTACCCTGCATTATAAATTTAATTAGAATTATCCAGCTCTACCCAGGCATGTTCATGATCCTCTTCTGTAGTTTTTCACTATTTCATATATCTTTGTCTAATAGGATCCATACAGGTGAATTTTTAATTGCACATTGGTGCAAAGCCAGTCTTCACTCCCCTCCCTGCTCTCCCAATATGCACTTTAAGCACAATAAAACATTTATAATTCAATAAATTAAAAAATAATAATTAAAATAATTAAAATCTCTGCCTCTGGCTAGCAGATGTCTGACCTTCAAGTTATTCGGTGTGTTCGTCCCCTGGAAAGGACGATTCCCCAGCAGAGAGGCTTGTTTGCTGCAGGCCCAGGATCCGTGCTGCTGCCACGCACCCCCTGTGACAGACAGCCCAGGCTCAGGGGGCGACTGGGGCTCCGGGGGAGAGCTGGGGAGCGGGTGGGGAAGCAGGGAGCTGTGATGGGTGCAGGGGGAAGGCGGGAGGGCAGGGCTGGGGCAGCCCCAGCCAGCTGCCTGGCACTCCTAGTACCCAGGAGAGGGGTGACCTGATGGGACCCCAGCTCTATTCCCATAGAGGTGATGGGGTGACACATGGGGCTGGGACCCTGTGGAGGGGACAGGGGTGACACATGGGGTTGTGGGACCCTGTGGAGGGGACAGGGGTGACACATGGGGCTGTGGGACTCTGTGGAGGGGACAGGAAGGACATGCCGGTCTGGGCCCCTATAGAGGAGATGGGGTGACATGCCGGGCTGGGAGCCTGTGGAAGGGACAAGGGTGACTTATGGGGTTCGGTCCCTGCGGAGGGGACGGGGTGACACTCAGACCAGGGCCTCTACAGGGGTAATAGAGGTGGCAGATGGGTGTGGGCCGCTGTGGAGGGGACAGGGGTGACAGGAGGGGCTGGGCCTGTGGGAGAAGGACAAGGGAGACTCGTGGGGCCAGGCCCCTGCAGAGGGCACCGGTGTGGCACAGGGGTGGCACCGGTGCTGGCTCCTCTGCCCCCTCCCCAGCCCACGGGCACCTGGAGGCGCGGGGACGCCCCTGCCCGGTCCCGGTACTCACCGCGGCCGCCGCACACCGCCAGCACCGCGCCGCCCCTGGCCCCGCTGCCCGGAAGAAGCTCACTCGGCGCCGCGAGCGAGGGGCCGAGGGAGACGGCTGCACCGCCCAGCGCCGCTTCGCTCCGCCCCGGCGGGGCAGGGCCGGGCTGGGCCGGGCGCGCAAGAGGTCAGCAACGGTGCGGTGGTACCGCTAGAGCGGGTCCGGGACTGTCCGTTCGACCTCTGTCTACCTCCGGCCGCTCCCCTGACGGCACGAAGACGCCTGGCTTGATCCGGCGGCCCCGGGAGCCCGGGCGGCTCCTCCGCCCCTGTGAGAGCGGCGGTGCAGCTCCCTTCTCTTGCCGCTGGCCGCTTGTCGTCGCGGAGGCGGCTCCGACCACGATAGTGCTGCTATCAGGAACGGAGGGACAGCTGCCGGGAGAGCTGCCGGGCCGGAGCGGGACAGACGGCTCGGCTGAGGGAGAGCGGCCTCAGGAGCAGAGGAGCCGGGGCCTCAGGGCTGCCTGGACAGCGAGGATGGGTTTCTCCTGGCTTTGACATCTTCGTCATTCCCAGAAAACAACCAGCAAACAGATATCAAAGAAACATGGATCCCTGGTTTTGTTGGAAGGCTGAGAATGAATTCTGAGCATTTCTTTCCTTTTCGTAATTATGGTTAATCCACGTTTAATAGCATCCAAGAGCGTCTGTGTTTGAGATTAGATGTGCGATCATTGGAGATTTAATAAAAATAGTAGGGATACTCAATTCCATTGTTCCTATTCTTTCTCTAGCCCAGCTTCCTGATGAACACGGTGACAGCTGCACAAACTGAATTCCTAACACACGCTTTGGGAATCAGCATGTTAACGCCTAAGTCTGACCGTGTTGTAAGTCAGCAACACATGAGCTGGTCTTATCCCATAACTGATGCTGAATCTTCTGGAAATGGGAGAAATCGTGTTCGAATGCAGCTGCACCACATCCCATTTGCAGTGTGAGTTCAGCTCTGTGGACCTGAATAACTTGCCAACACACAGAGCCTGAGTGCAACTACCACCTATAAACCAGCCCGGCTCCTCTAAAGTCTTCTCTTAAAATTCCCTTTGTAACAACACTGCTCTGTCCACAGGTCTCATCCCTGAAGATGGAAGCTGTGTGTGCAAAGCAATCATCTTACTCTTTAGCACTTTGAGTGTTGGGCTGGCATGGTCTGACCTCCCTGTCACACTGCTCGTTGCAAGATGCTAAATGGCAATTTTATATTAAACAGCCAGAACTCTCCCCAGTGGACATATACTTACTGGGGAAATCTTTGCTGTTAAAACTGAACTTCTGTGAAAACTTGGATTTTTTTTTTTACATAAAAATATAACTGTGTAGGTTGGAGTTTGTTTTCAGCTTTTAGTAAACCTACTCAGTTTATGATTTTCAATGAAAAGTTAAGATTCAACTTACTTTCTTAAACAGACACATCAAATCTTCGATGTCCACCTACGTGTTTCTCCTGTGGCTCCACAACTTCGATCTTACAGGTACATATATATGACAGGTGCAGGTGTAAATATACCAGGTGAGATTCCATAATGAAGGAGTAAAAACTGGCACTGATACTCTTGCACTGCATTTTTCTTGCACAACAAAATTTGTTCACAATTTCTGTACTTTACTGCTACTGTCTTTAGCTCTTTTTAATCCTGCCAGGCAGACCCCTGTCTCCATGACCACTAACAGATCCAATATTGAGTACATCTTTGATGGTATCCTGCCCTAACACTTGTCACTGAAAACATTGCAATGACCAAGCAGGAAAGAAAAATCCATCCAGAAAACGGAGACAGCTGGATGTTGTGCTGTCCTGGTTTTTGCTAGGATAGGGTTAATTTTCTTCTTAGTAGTTAGAAAGCCCTGTGTTTTGGTTTCAGTAAAGATTGTTATGAAAACAGTGTCCATAACTACAAGGACACTGAGCATGGGCAGTTTCCAAGAAGAGAGGACTGGAAGTGGGGAGTGGAGAAAAAAGTGTAGTAGTTAGTAAAACCCAGAATTGACAGTTGGATATGCCAATAAGATATTTCACATCATATTATGTCATATTTAGTATATTAACTGTGGCTGACCGGAAAGGGCGGGGATTGTCTCAGGAATCACTCGGGCTTGCTTTTCCAGGATTGCAATTTTGGTTTCGGGGTTCCTTTTTGCTCCTCCAAAATCGTTATCAGCAGGTGGTGAGCAATTGTGCTGTGCATCACTCATATATGTATATAGTTGTTATCATTATTACTCTTATTATTCTTATTTTAATTTTATTTTTAGTCTAATTATTAAATTGTTCTTATCTCAACCTACAAGTCTCCTCGCCTTTACCTCTCCAATTCTCTCCCAGATTCCCAGGGTGGAGGTGGGCTGCAAGTGGCTATGTCTTGTTTGGCTGCCAGCTAAATTGAACTATCACATGTGCACAGAAACAAAGTAGTTGCTGGTGGCTGTAACCAATACTGTGGTCCATGTTTTATAATCTGAGGACCGATGTCTTCTGCCTCTAAGAATTTTATTGTATGCCAAAGACACTAACTTGTAAATCTGCTTTAAAACCACACATGCTCTTCCCTGCACTTCACACTCTGCTCACAGCCTCTGTAACGTACAATATATTGATACCTAAATTATTTCTCTGAGTTGCTACATGGAAAGCTATGGACACATTCATTCCTTAAGTTAATCATTTGCTCTATATTGAGTGCAGATGGTTTTGAACAGCTATGTAACTTCTCTTTCACTAGACTAGTCATTTCTCCCATTGCTGGGAAACAAATCTGATTTTTTACCATGAATCCTGGAAAGTCTTGAGGTGGCTCTGACCAACCAACAGCAATTGCTCATGAGCTATGAAACTAGAAGGCAGATGGGTGAATATGGGTATTCACAAGGAATATCTAATCTCTGGCGACATGTTTTTCTTTGTCTGCACTTATTTTCATGCTAAAAAGTTCTTGTCTGCATTAAAAAATGCAGAATCCAAGAGGATGTGCCAGCTCCCAGATCCAGATGTGTGTTTTGGCCTGATCCTGCTTCTATTCTGAGGTGAGATCTGGGGTACAGATCCCATCAGTGCCCTCCACGAGCAGAAAGGTGAGGTGGGTGGGCTCGGGGGCTGCCATGGTCTCCAGCCAGTCCGCTGCCTTGGAGGATCAGGAGGGAGAGACCCAGAACTTGGTTTTGAGGACACGGATCTGCACCTGAATAATACAGATTTGTTCTTTGAAAGTCCTGGTCCCCCAAAAACTCTGACACAGCCAGTCCCATGCAATCAATCCATGTAGCTTGGTCAGTGCCCCATTTGTAAGCTCAAGCATGTATTTTCTTACAGGTTCATGCAGAGTGTAGTATCTTGCTGGTTACATTACTAATGGTACATACAGAAAGCATGTGCCTAGAGACTACGACTGGATTAATCAAATGAGCCCTACCTCAGCTGCTTTTGAAGCATTCCTTTCAGTTGCCTTATTTCCCAAGGAATACATTCATAAGACTCCTGCAGATCTCCAGATGTACATTCAGTCCTTTGCATTTGTTGGACTAGGGATGAATTTACTCACCTGCATGTTTCCACCTAGAAGAATTCCTGGACTATTTACAGGGCAAATTCTTCCCTAGGCTGACCACAAAAGGAGGATTTCTGTTCCTCTACAAATACTGCCTCGTCTAAGGAATAAGCTTTACTACATTTGCTTCCCTCCAGCTTTCTTGTATTTATTAATACAGGACATCATTAATGCTTTTTATGTTTTTTACCATTTCAGGTTGGCACTGGGAATCAACACAGAAAAACGAAGAGCTGCTGCACATTGCTTTTATTAACATAAATGTCCAGTAAGTGGCACTGCAGGACCAGGTTTTCCAAAACCCTGGATCTCAAATTGCAGTCAAAGAGAGTGAAGGCAAGAGTGGGATAGTCAAGACTTTTCTGCTCCATGAAAAAGCAGTTGTAGAACAGGTGGGAAATTAAGTGTGGTGACAGGCCTGAAGGTGCAGGACAAGGAGCTGGGGTGTATTCAGCTACTGGCTTTGGCAGATGGTGTTAGGAACTGGCCTTGGCACCCAGCTGGCTGTTATCAGGGGTTTGCCAGAAGAAACCAGCAACATTTCTGGGAACTATTCATTAGCACTCATTTGATGGGAGGTGCCTGTGAAGGCTTTGTGTTGGGCTTTGCTATCAGGAGCAGAATCCTTGGTGAGTTGAACCATGTATATATATATAGCATTTCCTATGGTCTGCTAACTTTTTGTGCATTAATTTTATGTAGAAAATCCAAACCCCAGGCTGGAAGGGACATCAGTACAGTTTGAGGACTGCCTGTAAGTTCAAAGGTTGATTCTGCAAATGAGCTAGGGATTTCTGTGAGTCCGTCCAAAAACCACCACTCTGTTTTCCCAGTTTCAGCTGATAATGAATAAACTATTATCTAGGGAAATTTGGTCAAACATACAAGTAACACTAGACTTTTTGGCAATATAAATTGTAATGAAACCCTTATATAAGCTGAAGGAGTATTGCTTACAAAACCAGTTAAATGTTTTGGCTCCATCTGCAATATTTGAACCAAATTTTAGGTTACTCATGCTATACTGTGCCAAGTTAAATTGATGCATACTCAATTTTCCTATTTATCTAGATGAAAACATGCGTAGTTGTATCAGATAAGACTGGAAGGGAATGAATGTGAAAAGCCAATCTGTATTTAGAAGGGACATAAAGCTACATTTAAAGGGATAAACCAGCCTTTCAAGGGGATTAGAAAGCCATTTGCTCTATGATGCGGCTATTTTATAAATGTCTCCTGTGGGATTGTTATGCTCTGAAGTATCTGTGCTAGCCGCTGTCAGCAACAAGACACTTGAGGAGGCAGACTGGTCTGGGAAGGCAACATGCAGCTATGGGTGCAGTATGGGGCAAGAGGAGGTGTAGCACCATCCCATAGGGCACAGAAAATAGCCACAGGATCTCACAACTGCTTCAACCAGACCTAACAATTTTTTTTCATCATCCTCTAAGGACTGGATATCACCTCCAGAGTCTTTCCAATGGCTTCTGAAAAATAGCAATTAAAAATATGCCTTCTCAAATGCTTATTCCTGCAGCAGCGTAGGATGGCACTTGGTAACCTCTGACAGCACGCAGGAGCAGAAGACGACACATGCAAGAGCATACACCATGGGAAGGCACGCAGCAACACGAGTGAACAGGTGAGAACCACACGTGATAGCACAACCTATGACAAAACAAGCCACCCCAGGACAACTCGGAATGGCACATAACACGCCACAACACGAGATAGCGTGCAACAGTATGAATCAGTGTGGAACAAAACTTGACACCATTCTACAGCATGATAGATATACCTATAGATATACATGGAAAGCTGGTAGAAATGCCTAGAGAGCAGTGAAAGATTCATAGCAGCAGAGAATTCCTAGAAAAGTATAGAAAATGTCTAGAAAACTGTGAGAAATTCTGAGAAAGCTATAGGGAACTCCTGGAAAATTATGGGTAGTTCTTAGAAAGCAGTACTGAATTCCTAGAAAGCTGGGGACGGGGTTGAGGGGGACATGGGATGACTTCAGGAAAGCAAAATGTGAATTCTGAGAAAGTTGGCTAGAAATTCCTAGAAAGCTGGAGGGAATTTCCTATAAAGTAAGGAGGAATTAATAGAAAGCAATAAAGGAATCCTAGAAAGAAATGCACAGTTCCTAGAAAGCTGTGGGAAATTTCTAAAGAGCAGAAGGGAACTCCTGGAAAGCAGAAGGGAATTCCTATAAATAGTGCACAATTACTAGAAAGCAGCAAGGAAATTTCTAGAAGAGCATTAGGGATTTCTTGAAAGCAGCTGGTAATTCCTAGAAAAAAAAAGTAAATTCCTAGTAAGGTAAAATAAATACTTGGAAAGCAATGGGGAGGTTTCTTAGAAAGCAATATGAAATTCCCTGAAAGCTGGGTGGAAATTCCTAAAAAGCTGGAGGGGACATTCCCAGACATCACTAGGAAAATCCTGAAAAGGCACATGAAATACCTAAAAAGATGTAAAAAAATGCAAGAAAGCGGTGGAAAAATCCTGGTCAAGATGTACTTCCTATAATTCCTAAAGACTTAGAAAAAGTTCTTAGAGAGTAATGCTGAGAAAAGCACAGGAGAAAATCAACCACTGTAAAGAGTGGGGAAAAAGGTGAAACTAGAAAGTAGAGAGGATCTGATCCCATAGCCTTTCCCGAAATGTAACTTGTACCTATAAGACATCTCTAACCTGAACTTCTCGTAAATGGAGAGGACCAGGTCACTCTGAACATCTGTGTTGGCGGAGCTGAGCCCTGACATGCACTAAGCCCAGCCCTGGGTAGCTGAGCTTTGCAGGAAGGAGCAGGGGGAACTTGCTGACTTGCAAGGTCCCTGACCTTGAGATAGATTTTGACAAATGGATGATGAAATTCAGGGAACATTTCCAGCCTGGGAAAGTACTGTCTGTCAGAGACAGTCGCAGCAACAACTCTTTGTCACACAGGGCAGGGAAAAGCCAAGGGCATTGAGGCAGGCTGCAAAGAGCGAGATGTTGCTTATGTTGCTGGGATGGAACAGTCCTGTCTGCTGTGGTGGGATAGGCACAGAGGCTGAAACAGGAAAACAGATCCAGATGAGCTAGGGTGACAGTGGATTGTATCATAGTTTGGGGTAATCCAGTTAGATGACTTGGTTTTTCAAAAGTTCAAATGAAAGTTATGGCAGGAGGAGTGAAGCAGATCAAAGTTTAGACCTTGGTTTGGATTATTCTTTGGAATATCATCCTAGTGTTTTATTTAACTTGGTGGAACATTTCTGACTGCCATTGAGCCCAGACTGTGTGATTTGGTAAGGACTTGGACAACCAGCATCTTGCCTCCAAGAACAATTTAATTCCAGGACCTGAAGATGAGACCCTGGGTTGGTACAGCTGCAACATCGCAACGGCAGCAGAGTTGTCTAGGGAGCTGCAGAGGGGAAAATGCTGCCAGAAACAGACATTTTCAGTGGTCTGGTCCTCGCTGGACTGCTGGTTTACCATGTCTACCATAGCTGGACCTGCTGCCCTCCTGCATGGGCATTGTGGGGCTGCTCCCCTCTCAGAGAGCCCTGGCTGGGCATCCCTGGCTGAGCTGCCTGCTCCTGCAGCTCCCTGCAGCACAGGTGTGAAATGTTTCTGTTGGTCTTCACTACGAGCAAGAAGTGATGCTCTGTGCAGTATCAGCTTCTATATTTTTTTGGTAAGTATTAGTTTAATTATCTTTAATTCAAGGATTTGTAACCTGCCGATAGAAGGGCCGTGGAGCCTGACCATACTGAGTGTGCAATAACGTGAACTTAAAAATAATCAACTGTAGTGCAAACTATTGCTCACCTGATCCACTAAGCTGTAGAGGCAACAGGCTCTGGTAGGTACCCAGCACACTCTTCGTTGTCACATGTGCTGCACCAGAAAACCACAAAAACCTGCCGGTAGAAGTTAAACAGTTCTTCATCCCTCAGTCCGGGGCTGGGCTGGAATACGGGTAAGAATCCATTTTGTGCTGGCATGGAGCTTGGGAGTAAATCTGTAACACCAATTTAGGAGGGGAGAGTGCCACCTACCAAGCCATCTGCTAAGAAAATTGTATTCTCTGGAAATCCACAGTCTCATCCACTGCTGCTAGAAATCACTATAGCACTCATCTGTGAAGAGTTTTGCTGCTAATATATCTATTCAAATTCTTTTTATCTATCCACTCAGAACTAATTATTTCTCAGATTAATTTCATTCTAATGAATCATTCTGTATCACTGGCTTTATTTCATTTCTGAGATACTAATTAATATGTCAAAGCCATCTTTAACATTAAAAGTGCTGTCATTTTTTTCTGTAACTTTTCTTTTGATTCATACATTCAACTTCAATTTTTCTGAGGGCCTAAAATGTCTGTCCAGTGTAGAGTGAAAGAAAAAATGGAACCTATGGAGTATTAAAAAAATATGCATATGCAAATAGAGCATAAATTGGGAGGCAATGACCCAGTCTGTATTTTTTAATTGACATACTGATTTATGTTCTATCTCATATAGTAGGTCCTCAGCAATCAGCTGTGGGGTTTTTATATGCATGGGTTATAATATAAAATTCAGCAGTACATCGAATGTCTACATTTGTTGGTGAAATGATCAGAAATTTTGAGATATTTTGTATTTGTTGATTTAGTTCAGGTTTTAAAGAAGGGGTCTTGCTGGTTTTCTGTGGATTTCCTTGCACTGTTCTGCCGTGCTGCAGGGATGAGGCAATCAGGGGAAGCGTTTTTCTTTCCTTAGAGCTCTTCTCTCAGCTATGATTTATTCTCAGAATCCTCTGCAGTTTGGCTCTCTACCCACTCCGGAGGGAAGTGTTGGCAGGGCAGCAATCCCCCTCCTACCCCATATCTGCAGCAGATGGAAATCCCAGAAAGAGAAGGGGGAAAAGTTTAGGCTTCCCTGCTTGAGCTATTTCCAGGGGGATTTAAGATCCAGCCTTTGGTTTGACGGAGCGGGTTGAGCTGCGAGAGAAAGGGTCGCTCCAAGTGTTCCTTGTGGAAAAGTTTTCTTTCCCTTGACCTGTGGGAGTGAGTGGGTGGAACTGGAAAAACCCCATAAAAAGTCACTGCATAAGCTCTGCTGATTAAATAACATGGTTATTGGCAGCATCGCACTGAGCTTAAATTACCCATGGCTCCTGCATGGCAGGAGGCTGTTTAGATGACAGCTTCTGCTCAAATCCCCCGCTACAGCTTCAGTATTTCTGTTTCCTGTCTTCCATTTCTCTCCAAAAAGAGCCATTTTGCTGTAAAATCTGGGGGGGGGGTTACAGCTGAAACCAACCAGCTTTGACCTGGGTTTGCACTGGAAACGTAGAGAGGGATTACTGGTGAGGGAAGGGAAGGGGAACTGAGCCTGGACAGGCTCTGGGCAGGAGCAGGGACGGGAGGGGAACACTGCTCCTTTCCCTTCACAAACAACCAGATTATGGTTTCCCACCACTGCTAGAGCTTGGGTGTACAAAGCCCTGTGGACACGAGGCTGCTCTTTGAGAGTCTGCTGCCTGATCTCCTGCAGAGCAGAAACCCTTTCTGCTGGCTTCCTCCACTGGTTCCCAGGGATCGAGGTGGGCTCTCCCGGCTGGGACCGGGCTGCATTCCAACGGTTGAGCATCATTACACCAGGAATGGGAGATGCCGGAGGAGCAGCAGTGCCTGGTCCTGCCTTGTGAGCACCCCACAGCCAGCACATGAGCTCCAGATCCTGGGAACCAGTAGCACTGACCAACAAATCCTTACATTTGTACCCTCCTTGCTTTACCCTTTGTGTCCAGCTGCCTTGAAAAATTAATTTAAATTCAGATTTTCATAAATACTGTTTCTAGGGTTTTTTTATTTGGTTGATTGGTTGGGTTTTCGTTGTTGGTGGTTTTGGTTTTTGGGTTTTTTTTTTCATTTTCCCTGTTGGTATCCAGACTTCTGCATATACTTCACTGGTGACCTGATACCCAGGGATGCTTTGTGCACTGGTTTCCACTGGAAACAGTTCAAAAGTCAACATTCACAAGGGCTTTTTGAGATCAGTCCTACTGAATCCTCCAGGCTCTAAGATCCAGCTGCAGATGGATGTGCCTATAGTCTGTAGTCAAAAAAAAAGCACCCACATTCAATATTGAATATTTAGGCCTCTTGCCATCAGTGTTTGGAGACTAGAAATCATTTCTCTCACTGATCCTTTCTCCCTGCTGGTCGATATTTGTCATTCAAGAACGAGCTTGAGATCCTTGGAGATGGGGTTTTTTTAGCAGCAAATAGTTCTTTTCTGCTGCTACTCTTTGCTTTTGTACTCACTACTGCCGTTCTCCCTGTGGAATGCCCAACATGATAATATCAATTTAACCAGTGTGCTTCACTGATCTTTAAGAGAGTTCATAGCTGTTGTTCACTTTCCAGAAACCCTTGATTTTTCTGAGAAGGTTTAACTGAGGCTAAAGTTATCTTGGCTTATTAGTATAACCAGTTATTTAGAAACCTGACAGCTCTTTTAGATATTATTTCTGCTAACATGCCTCAGCTGATTTCATGTTTAATAAATCCCATGCATGTTGACTCAAAAAGTCATCCCGAGAGTGACGTGAGTACAATTTTTATCCCTGTACTGTAATATTATTTTGTAAATTAAGCTGCCTTTCTCCAGCTCTAGTATGGGTGCTGTTTTGTTGATTAAAGCATGTTTATCTCTGAATGCAAGATCTGGACTTTGTTCAACTCTGACTTGGTCTTCTGGTAGCTAATTGCTCTTTGGATTAAGATCATTTAGATCAAGGTGCTACTCATGGAACAAATAGGACTTCCTCCAACTAGAGTCTCCTGGGAGGAGCAGGTGCCTTGCAGGGTGGTGATAGAGACACAAATTTCCTTTGCTGGTCATTGGTTTCATTCCAGCATCAGTCAGTAGTGATTGAAAAGCATTAAATAAAATTAAGGAGCTGTTTTATGTGGGTACCCAGGAGAATTAAACAAGGTCTGTGCTTGTTTCTGAATCTCCAAGAACACCTGCACTGTTGTCTTGTTGCTGTCAGTTTTAGGCAAGTCCTGACCTGGATGAGAGCTGATCCCTCTCACGCTGGCTGGAGGCAGGTTACCCAGAGAGCAGTAAAAAGAAAATTCACCCTCTGCTTTGCATAACTGGCTCCTAGAGTCGTGTCAATCAGCTGCCTAATCCCACCACTAAATTTACCTAAATAATAATAGGGGTTTAATGGATTTCACTTTAATTCCTCACCTGGGTGTGACTATTAAGTCACGAAAGTTTTAAAAGCTTACAAATTAGCTGAAGTGACAGATGAGCACAGCAGGGTGCCCTGCATGAAATGCTAGTGTGTGAAACCCGTGTAGCTGTTGAAGGGGCTTTGCTCCACTAGTACAGTCTCAGCTGAGCCAGATCTGATAGTCATCCCTGAACCAATCCTACAAACTTGGAGATGAGACAGGAGAGAAGCTCTGACTTCTGAAACAGAGACTTGAATTGCCAGATGCTGAAGGACCAGGAGATTCTTATAGGCTGCTGTGAGTAAGAAGCTAAAGGGCTTTTTTTTTAAATGTCAGATTCAAATTAAAGCTTTAAACCCTCATCCATATAAACAGCAGTAGGGTCTTCCAAGTGTGAATTCAGCCTCTTCCCCAGGAAAGGCTATTCCCTAGCAAAAATGAACTTAGAAGAAGAGTTTGCTCAATAAGCAGACGATTGAAAGCAGACTGCTCTCTTCTCTGCAGTATGTACCTCAGTATTTCTCTCCAGCATGCCTCAAAGACTGTGCTGTTTGTGTAGTCTGGAGCAGTGATTTCTCCTGGAGTAGTCCAGGATGGCTGTGGTAGCAAGTCATTCTAGGGGAGCCTCTGGAAGTTGTTACAAATAAAATCAAATATGCTCAGTGTCTTCTTACACAGGCAACGTTCCACTCAGCCTGGGGTTTCTACTGAAAGACAGGAGCGTGTTACATTTTCAGAAGATCACGCAGTAAACCTCACTTGTGTTGTACTTTAAGAGGAATAGGAGAAAAAAAAAGAGAAAAATCTTGAAAACAGAAAACTCACAATGAGTTTAATTAGAGACCTCTGTTACCAAACAGCACAGGATTCATTTTTGTATTATTTTCACCCTCCTCTAGGGATAAGTGATGATTAAAGGACAGGATAATCAGAAGGAGAGAATGAGAACTTGCTGAGAAGCAGTTAAAAAAAAATAAAAAGAGAAAGGGAGAGGAGGAGGGAAAGGAAAACAAGTGTTTTAGCCAGTCAAGGTTAGTATAGCACTGTAGCTGTTTTAACTGACATTATGTAAAATTAAAGATGGCACAAAAGCAACCTCAGTAATGCTGAACTCCATGAAATTTATCTTGACAACTTAGTGAGCTTATTTCTCCTTCCTGGAGGTTTTTAATCTCCCTGCAATGTCTTTTATCTTAATTTTCTGTTTTTTTTTGAGAAAGATTCTTATACAAAGGTAGCAACTTGCAAATCATCATGTTCCTCTTTAAGATGAAAAGATAAGAAACAAACAAACAAAAAGTATGGGAGAAATAAGGGGTTTGAGATGTCACCGCTCTGGTTTTGGTTCTTACTACTGTCCTTTAAGGATTTTTGCAAAGAAAACATGGTTTGAAGAGTTTTCGGGCTCAAGGACGACAGTTCATTGAACCGTTTTCTCTGCAGCCATGAAGCTCGAAACTCTGCACCCGCCCTCCGGGATTCCGAGGTTGTTCCTCTGCTGTCCCCTCGCCTGATCTCGAACAAGCTGGTCAGGATGCGGGTCCGCAGGCAGCTACACATCCCCGGGATTTGGGTTCCCCCCCGTCCCGCTCGCTCCCTGCCTGCACGCAATGACAACGATGCGCTTCCCTTGTGTTACGACCCCAGGGGTTAAGCTTGGCTGGGGCGGGGGGACGCGGCACAGCCCAGCCCCTCGGGGCTGCTTTACTCGCCGGCTGACCCGCGGCCGCCTCCGCCGGGGGTGTCAGGGGTGCGACGTGGGGGGCGCGGGGCTGCGACCGCCCAGGAGAGGGAGCCCGGCGGCCGCAGCTGCGCCGGGAGCCGCGGGGGCTGCGCCAGGCGGCGGAGAGGCGGCGCGGAACGGAGCGGAACGGTGCGGAGCGCTGCGTTGCGCTGCCCTGACTGCCTCCCGCCCCGGCACGGCCCGGCCCGGCTCTCCCCGCGCCGGTGAGTACCGCCGCCCTTCCCGCCCCGTCCCCGCTCTGCCGGGAGGGGGTCCCGGACGAACCCCACCCCCCTCCCCGCTTCCCGAGCGCTGGGGCTCCCCTGGGGCTCGGGGAAGCCGCGGGTGTCCCGGCCCGCAGCCCGCCCCCTGAGCGTCGCCCGGCCCGGGGCAGCGTGCCGGTACTCACTTTCCGCATCGATTAATTGAACTCGGCTTACTCGCAGCACCGAGGCATCGCGCAGCGTCCCAGGGCAGAGTAATCCCGTTCGTGCTCAACTCCCGGAGAGCGGTTCCGGGAGTCCGGCTTTGCCTCTCGCCCAGGCTGCCCGAGACGTTATTGCCCGGGAAGACAGAAAAAGCGGGGGGGAGGCTGCCCAGAGGAAACTGCGCCCGACCGAAGATGTTAGAGGAGGCGAAGGGGGGTGGCTTTTTGCCCGCTGCGTGCCACCATGCCTGTCTTTCCCTTGTGTTAATCCTATAGGAAGGTGACGCCGGGCAGACACACCTTTCCTGGAGGGGCGATGTCGCCGAGCCCGGCCCCGGGCAGAAGAAAGCCTTTTCCGCCGGGAGCCCTCGGTACCGGGGATGCGCGGCCCGGGGCGGGCTGCGGGAGAGCCTGAGGAGCTGCCTCCGCCCGCGCTTTTCTGAGAGGGGGAAAAGCATGTTAAAAGCTGGACCTGATCCCTGAAGCGCAACTGAGGAGGTGGGATTATCCCGGGGCAGTTATGGAGAGCTGTAACCCGGCAGCGGAGCGTTAAAGCCACTTGTCCTCGCTGGAAGAGGAACTGGCTGCGGGCGTCGCATCCCGCGTCGTGGCCAAGGGGGGGTCACTCAGGTCCCTCTCCTCCTCTTGCCCTTCTTTCTCCTTCCAGTGAACGACAGAAGAAAGAACTGGTCCTCGGCTCTAGCCAGCATTGGGAATACCGTGCCTTTTGCCTGGGATGATTTGCCCAGATGTGCAGCTTCGACGGGATGTACAAGGTGCAACTGGGACTGATCCAGCCAACAAAGTTTGCAGAGTGATCAGCAGGGATGGAGGAAGCTGGACACACGCAACCAAGGTCCGTCACGCACGATCTGACAGCGCAGACCTGCTGCTCCCTTGAAAACTAACTCCTGATGGTCAAACTCTGCTGGCTCCTGTTCTCGCTTCTCCCCTGCTAATTTGCGCTTTCAGGGAAAAAAAACACACGCACGCCTGATGCAATGCAGTGTTTCTGTGTTGGTTTTGTACATAAGATTTGCTATGCAATTCCGAAACTAAAAGAGGAGGAGAGACGGTCCTGCATCCCAGAACAAACAGAGAATCAGAAGTGAAAGGTAGGAGCCAGCATTTCTCGTTTAAATAGAACTAAATAATCTGAGCTACTTAGTGCGAACCTTTAAAACACACCTACTGCATTTTTATTTTCCTTGTCTTGAAAGTGTAAAACTTAAGCAGTTTGAAACAAAGTGAAGAATTGCTCTCTGATGCTGCCCAGAAGCAGAGAGCTGATGCATTTTGTAAAGGGAGTGTATGGAGGAGGAAGGATGAAGTGTTTCATCAGTGAGACATTTAGGAAACTAAACTGGAGAAAAAGCACCTCATATAGTGCACTTCAGTAAATACGAAAGGCTAGTGCAATGGACGCTGGCAACACTCAGTCAATAACCTGTTTAAGTGGGAATATATGCAAGCATGGAAAAGTGATCGCTTTCCTGTCTGTGGGGTATATTTGCAGAGGACAGCAGCAGAAGATTTGCAGGTGAGCTGTCTGAATGAAGCTACTTCATGCTGGGGTGGTGCAGTGTGTTTCTGAAGGGATTGCTTAAAAAACCAGTCTGTGGAGTGGGCTGTATTTGTGCTTTTTCAGTTCCTGCTCATAGAGATTTCAGTGTTGTTCAAAGTGGGTGAAGTGTATCCGGGGGCGAAGGGACCATAAGAAAGGACCTTTGGTCTTTTTGGTGATGAGTAATTAAAGGACGTCTGATGTCTCTGATTTCTGCAAGGAAAGGAGCTGATGTCGTCACGAAAATCATGATATAATTTTCCCTCAGGAGAAGCTATGACTTGGAACGACACCACTATGGACGGGGAAGGGTTGCTGGTGGAAAGGGACTCTTCCTTTCGGATCCTCACGGGCTGCTTCCTCTCACTGCTGATCCTCTCGACGCTGCTGGGGAACACGCTGGTCTGTGCAGCTGTCATTAGGTTTCGCCACCTCAGGTCCAAGGTGACCAACTTCTTTGTCATCTCCTTGGCTGTGTCAGATCTCTTAGTTGCAGTTTTGGTTATGCCATGGAAAGCTGTGGCTGAGATTGCTGGTTTCTGGCCTTTTGGTTCATTTTGCAACATCTGGGTGGCCTTTGATATTATGTGCTCAACAGCCTCCATCTTAAATCTCTGTGTCATTAGTGTGGACAGATACTGGGCCATCTCCAGCCCATTCAGGTATGAGCGGAAAATGACCCCCAAGGCAGCCTTCATCATGATCAGCGTGGCGTGGACTTTGTCCGTGTTGATTTCCTTCATTCCTGTGCAGCTGAACTGGCACAAGGCTACAACCACAAGTTTCTTGGACCTGAATGCCAGCTTTCAAGGTATAAGCATGGACAACTGTGATTCTAGCCTAAACAGGATGTATGCCATCTCCTCTTCCCTAATTAGCTTCTATATACCTGTGGCCATCATGATAGTAACTTACACGAGGATATACCGGATAGCTCAGAAGCAAATACGACGCATCTCAGCTTTGGAGAGAGCAGCAGTGCATGCCAAGAACTGCCAGAACACGAGCGGCAACAGGAGCAGTATGGACTGCCAGCAACCAGAGAGCAACTTCAAAATGTCTTTCAAGAGGGAAACAAAGGTTTTAAAGACTTTGTCGGTGATCATGGGAGTGTTTGTGTGCTGCTGGTTGCCATTTTTCGTATTGAACTGCATGATTCCTTTCTGCGAGCCTACTCAACCATCCAAGGGAGCAGAAGCTTTCTGCATTAATTCCACCACCTTTGATGTTTTTGTTTGGTTTGGATGGGCTAATTCTTCCCTCAACCCCATAATTTATGCCTTCAATGCTGATTTCCGCAAGGCATTTTCAACCCTGCTGGGATGCTACAGGCTCTGCCCTATGTCCAGCAACGCTATAGAGACTGTTAGTATTAACAACAATGGAGCAGTTGTTTTTTCGAGCCAACATGAGCCCAAAGGCTCCAGCCCCAAAGAGTCTAATCTGGTTTATCTGATTCCACATGCAATTATCTGTCCGGAAGAAGAACCTCTCAAAAAGGAAGAAGAGAGTGAACTTTCTAAGACCTTAGAGAAAATGTCTCCAGCACTGTCAGGTATCCTGGATTATGAAGCTGATGTTTCTTTGGAAAAGATCAATCCCATTACACAGAATGGGCAGCATAAAACCTGAACAGTAAGGTTTACCCAGCAAGACCTAATAGTGTATATTGTAATGATTTTTTCTTTTTTTTAAAGAAAAGATATACAAGATTTTTTGGTAAGAAACTAAGTTCTAGGGAGAAATACACGTTTACACCAGCCCAGAATTAATTTTCCTGGTGAATTCAAAGCAAATTTAAATTTAAAACAATAAACAGGAAAAGATACTGAAAATTGTTTAAAAAAAAGGATATCAAACTGTACTGTTTGTACTGAGGAAAATATACAAATTTAGATACGGTGCCATGACAAAGAAACTATTGCTTCTTTACACAGAGAAACCAATTTCTAGCTTAAAATGAGGCAAAAGATAAATGTTAAGTATTTAAAGATTAATGTTTACTAGAAGTTAAAAGATTGCTGTGTCTTGTGATAGTGGGTGTTAACAGGTCCCAGTTAAAGACTGAGAGATTGTAAAGGTAGGTAGATGCCTTCTTAAAATTATTTCTGACAAATAATTGAGCCTTATAATGAGAATGGTTATTTTTAAAGCTTTGGGAGGTAACATGTTGATACTGGTTTTATTTATTTATTGTTTTAAATTGATATTTTTCATATGTTATACCAGATCTAGCTTTATTTATGTTATTCAGGATGTCTAAATACTGGGATATTTTTGGAGTGTCATAACTGCATTTTGACCAGTCAACCAGTCAGCACTTTATTACAAGCTCTGATAGTCTGGAGAGCTGGTGAAGGGACCGAAGGAATGTTATGAAGCTCAGCAAGAAATGAAGGGATCAACAAAAGCAATGCTGTGTGAAGTTTGTTTGCTTGTAGGTTTTTTTTAAAAAGTGGGATTTCTTTCAAAAGATAGGACCAGCATTGACTGAGTTGTGAATTCTCTTCCCTTACAGAAATAAAAGAAATTGCTGCTATTTATTTTTTAAAAAGTTTCATGTTACAAAGACTTTGCTAGAATGTCAAGTTTGTGGATCTGTAAATACCTTAAATATGATTACAACCTTAAGAAGAGTCCAGTTTGAGAAGAAAGCTTCTTAGATAGCAATTCTTAGTATATGATGTTTTGTATTTATGTAAGATAAACAGCTTTCTCAGACTTTTCTTATTTCAAGTCTTGGATATCTTTTTCTGAACAAACACAATTGGTTATAATGGTAGTAAACATGCCAAACCTTATTATCATCTCTATTACTGCAGTACCACCAGGATCATGCTGTCTGTCTGCTGCTGTATCATGGTCAGAATTAAAAAGTGAGGTACTTAGTGCTTTACTTTGGAAACTAGGAGGACATTACATTTTAGTAATTACCACATCAACAGGCCATTCAATAAGGCATAGTGCCTCATTACCATTTTGGATTAAGACATTTCCAAATATGGATGGAACTGCAGCCCTCATCTCAGAAAAGTTCTGTGAGCTCCAAAAAAGTTGCCAATGTTTAATTCAAAAAACCTTCTACTTTTCCATTGTCCTTCCCTTCAGCTTCCCCTTTGGAATGCCAATAGCAATCAGTGAATGTTAGCAACAGGAGCATTGGGTGTTAATATTCAGCAGCATTCAGAGAAAGTTATTTGTTTTCTGAATGGGAGAAAATACACTTTGGAGCAACTTTTTCATAACATATATATATATAAGAAGGTGTTGTCAGGAAAAGAGAACTGAGAGGAAAAAAAAATTAAAGTCTAACGAAATATATACATCCTGCATCAGGTCTGTGTATTTATGTATTGTGAATGTTTTCATAATTTTATTGCCTGTATGCTGCTTTCATACATATAATAAAATTATTTTGTGAACAGAAGGTCAAATAAAACAATCTACATGGCATTTATTAAATACATACATGTTTTTGGAGGTTGTATTGATTGTGTTAAAGGCAAGGAATGTTCTTCTTTTTCCATTTGCCCTTACTTGGGATCACACCCATGAGGCAGATGGGAATTTATATTAGAAGCAGGAGAAAGTCCTCCCCACTGAGAGACCTCTGAGCCCTTGCTCCAAACTAGGATTTGAAAGCAGTAAACGCAGTTTGAAAACAACCACGTTCTACTATAATGTGACTAGTTAAAATGTGTGAAGCAAGACCTATTGGTGACTCTCATTTCAATGATTTTTTTTTCCTGGGTGTAACAGAGCAGTGAGCTTGGTTTACAGCATGCTTTTATTGTTGTTTTTTTTTCTTCCTTTTTTTTTTTTTTCTTTTTTCCCCCAAGTTGTGCAGTACTTTTCAAAGCCTGATACAGCCCCACTGCTCACGTCTGTCTTTTGGAACAAAACAAATCATTTCAGAAGTGAGGCGTCGGTGAGCACAGCTGAGCTACAGCAGTGTCCCGCTATTGGTGGCAGCCCTCTACTTTGGTTTTGCATCTGTCAGCAGATTAATTTTGAAATGAAGAAAGAAACAAACGTGGTCACTTCTGCCTCAAGCATTACCAGCTCCACCTGTTCAGCATCTGGGAACTGAGCTGGAGCTCGAGCTGCAGTGATATCCAGCTCCCACCCTGTTAGCACTGGCTTCCCTTGGTCAGTGAAAGCGGCAGGTCTGGTGGCTGGCAAGGAGCCATGTCTGCCTCCAGGCTTTCTTAGCTCCTTGGATAATGTTTCATTGCATGGTGCTAATGCCCAATTATTATTATTATTTTTTTCACCTTTGAGAAATTATTTTACTTCTTAAAAAGTATGCAGGCCAAAGATGAAGTTCTGCAGTTGCTTAGCCAAATACATCTGCCTTCAAGGGCTTTTATTCTCAAAACTCACAGCAGTCTGATAGAGCAAAATACAAAATATGATTTAAAGAGATCATGTAAAGCAAGATGCTGTTTTTGTACTAGTTTGTATGGTGATGATTTGTATTCTGAATCAAATGGTTGCTGTAGTGTGACCAAGAGCCATCCCAGGACCTCTGTCCATGGAGTTGGACCTGAGTTTCAGGGGGGTCTGCAGAGGTCGGTGGGAGGTGCTGCTTGTTGCTGCTGGGTGCTTGCCTTTGGTGTGACAGGCTCCCTGCTAAACACTTTGATGAGTTTATTTTATTGTTTCTCTCTGTTTAAACTAATTTTTGCTTTTGCCTCCTTTCCCTTACATACATTTTGGAATACCATGAGTTTGCCTTGATTCTCATTAACCAATGTACCCCATTTACCCCTTCATTTTTCAGCCTTGTCAGTGTGGGTTTCTTTATCTTCCCTCTCTTCCTTTCCTCCCACTGCTGCCAAAGCCGTTCTCTCACCCTGTTTGGCTTCATTGGCCCCAATAATCCTTTGCCTGGGAGAAAATCCAAATTAAACTCCTGCCCTCCCAGCACAGCCAAGAGTCCCCTTCCCACAGCCTGCACCCAGAAAAGCCTCTTACCTGTTGCAAAGCCTGGAGACCAGCGTCAGGGGTGACCAGAAAGAACAGCAGCATGTACCTGCTCACTGCTACTCTATTTATGTGCTGAATTAATTGCTCGGAAGCTGTATTACCTGTTGAGCGCCTGCTCCTCAACTGCTTGAAACCAGTGGTCTGCTGAAACTCCTGGTCACACCAAGGTCAGGGTGCACCTCTGGGGCTGGAGACATGCCAGACCCATGTCGATAACAGGGAGTGAACTGGTGAGATTTGGCTGTAGTAGCCCTGTGAGTAACCTGCAAGAAGAGCTTATGGCTGGGTGCTACCAAGCAGCAGCAGCCTCTCTGCTCTTCTTGAGGGTGAGAGCAGCAGAAGTTCTTTTGCAATAACATCATCTTTGAGACAACAGCCACTTTGGTGGAACACTTCCCTGGGAATGTTTCTCTCGCCGTGTGTTGCCATACATGTCTGGGCAGAGGCAGAGCCACGGAGAAGCAGCAAGATGCCAGGACACTAGGACGTCACTTCTCCTTCCTGGATGGCCACCTTGTCCACCCCACAGGGCATCAGATGATGGCTTTTCTGCCCCACTTCCCCCCACAAGCAGTATATCCCACTGTGGAGCGAGCCTTGCTGTGTGCCTTTCAGATGTGCCCGCAAATAACTCGTATACCCTTTTTTTTCATACTGCTTCCTCGTGACTGAAGGTATTTTTCTGTTTGTGGATGGAAGAGGTTAATAATTCACCTGATGGCCTTGATGAAAGAGCTGTTTGTGGCGAATGAACCATAATCACTAGATTAAATCTGAATACACTTCTCCCTTCCTTTGGCAAGCATTTTATGCTGATTTGGGTTTCTAACTTAACAAAGCGTACAAAAGATAGAGGATAAAAGAGTAAATGGATTTGCTGATGTACAGTTTTAATAACACAGTTATTGGGAGACAGTCCTGTATTTTTTCAAATCAATAGTTTTCTGAAGCACCCAAATCTGATTGAAATATCAAAAAAACACTTTAATTAGTTATCTTAAGAGACAGATTATTCCAGTGAATATTTTGTTTTTTTGATATAATGATAGTAGATTACATTCCTAGTGACACCACTTACGTGGCCACACAACGAATGTAACCTAAAGAATAAGGAAAATTGTGGTATCCATTTCTTAACTTTGAAAAGATGGAAACACATAATGTAAAATGTTCTTGCACTGTTCTCTTGCAGTAGAGTGGGGCTGAAGGCAGCGTTGGGCTCCAGCCACAAGCCTCGGATCAGTTTGGTGTTGATTCCCTCTTTGCAAGCAGGTCTGGGCTGTCCGGCTGCTGCCCCGAGCCCCGTGGACAGCGGCTGCGTTTGCACAGTGATGCTCCTTCCCCAGCCTGGATCTCAAAGTCAGAGATGCACTTGTGAGCACCAGCCTTCCCAGTTGGATCTGCAGAGCTCTACCCAGCCAGGCACAGCTCTTTCCAAAGCACACTGGAAGCACGTGTCTACATGTGCAGTTTTAAGGCAGGATGTGTAAATTGAGTTATACGGTGCTTAATCTCATGTTGGTTGTTTTTTCAGTCATGGTCAGAACGAAACGGTACTTTTCTGCCATGTCTGTTTTATTCTATTTCTATGAAAAAATGATTCAGAAGAAAGCTGCTGGCCCCGGTGTGCTGAGGGCCATCACTTTTCTAATTAGGTTGCCTTTCACTTTCGGTCCTGCCAGGCTGTTCCTCCCCCCTTTCCAGGAGGGACGGTCCCACTGGTTCTTTGGTGAAGGCGTTTCCCCAGAGCCTGCGTGGGAGGTGGCAATGGGTGGTGCTGGCTGGGCAGCGGTGCAGACCCTGCTAGGAGTCACGCAGAGCAGTAACAGGCCTGGGCTCCAGGCTACGCACCAAAATTATGTGATTGGTGTCACCGGCACTGCTCTTTTCTGCCCTTCTGAGTGGGGCTTTCACCCAGGAAAGCAACATGGAGATCAGAGAGATACCCTGGGCTTCATTCATCATCACCCTGTGGACCTAGTGAGACGGATGAGTTGATGTAAAAGAGCGAGTGGCAAAGGATCACCAGAGCTGGCTGCAGGGGATTGCACCGGGGATGGTGGCACCGGGGGGAGCCCTGTACCCCGGCTCCCTGCCACCATCCCGGGCAGCCTGAGGAGATGGGTGAGGGAGAGCTCAGCTCCAGCCCTGCCCCAGCCAGACCCTAGGACCAAAACACCTTCTGGTGCCCGCGTCAGTGCGGGGCCAGTCCGCAGGGAATTCGGCTTTTGCTTTGGGACCAGCCCGGGCGCTGCCTGCGCCACCCTGACGCCAGCTGACCCCGGTACTGCCGGGAGATGCTCCGCAGAGGAGCAGGTCTGGCTTCGGGCGATGGTTTCACTCAAAAAGAAATAAAGTTTGTAATAATGTCTGTGGTCAGGGATTTGAATGGCTAACTTACACTTTGCTTTGCTCCAAATATCTCATATACTTGTTTTTCTCAGATCCCCTGTATTTGTTATGTCAGTAGCTCCCCTTTAAATCAGTTGGATTTTTTTCTCTTTGAATAGCTCCTGCCCAACAGATCTGTTTGTGGGATATTGCAAATAACAAAACAAATACAGAGAAAATGTTGTTTGAATATATCATTAGAGGACGATTTTGCATTTTCAATATTAATTTATTATTTTTTAATTTACTTAACTTTTTGGTTTGTGGTGCTGGATTTTTAAAGCTTAGGTCAGATCTCTGGTTTGAAAATATTGACAAAAAGTTAAATATTAAAAATGAGGTGAAATAAATTAATATGACTTTTATTAAACAGTTAGATTTTCAAAGCTGTTTCCTGCTCTAAATCCTTGATTATCAGATCATTAAACTCCTACTAATTTCACATTTTCCCAAGACAAGGAAATGTTTTGAAATCTTGAAAGATACAGAATGAGAGAAATCTTTGCTTTCTTAGATTCTCCTTCCACTGGTGTGAACAACGAAGACAAATATTTCACTGAACTAAACTACCATTGCAAAGTTTCTCTTCGTTTTGGAAAGAGACAATTACTGATTGTCTGGGTGCAGAAACCCAGACATTTTCTGCCATTTGTTTTAATTTTATTTCTATGTTAATAACAGAGTTTCTGATGGTAGTGCTTTTCCTAATAATTTGGATGCCATTCTGTGTCAGTATCAGTAATTTTACTTTCATCTGCATGTACGTACAGATATACAACATACATCGTTCTCAATGAGTAGATTCACAGAGCGTGTGGAAGTGACCAGAGGTGAACTTAAATTCATTTATTTCTTTGCTGTGGAAGCAGAGCACAGAAGATGAACTGGGCCTGCATTGCCTATGTTAAAGGACAAACCTGTCAGGACTGATAGATCTTTAATGCCAGCAGTCCTTTGCCTGTGACCTTGGGCTCAGGAGCACATTTCACCAGCAGTGGGCTGGATATGGTCTGAGGGTGGTGGGGGCTGTGCCGCAGCGAGCGGTTCGTCAAGGGCTGTTAATTAGATCTGGTTGTGCTCTGCCTGTGCATGTGTGCCTGAGAGACAAAAGTTCAGAAAACTGTAAAAACATACGCTTTGAAATTGCTCAGTAAAATGTGTTTTACATAAAATAAAATAAAAAAAAATAAGGATGTTGTTATGTACTTTTGAACTTTCTAGTTTTCTAAGGCTTTGGTAATTGTTTCCATAATGATTTCAAAATTGTAAATTGTACCATCCAATTCAGTTCTCTTTGCTCTCCTCCAGTTGCATTAGACGTTGATATCGATTTGTGTTCTCAGCTGAACAGATTCTGCTCCAGCAGCTCCTCCTGCCTGCTGACGCCCGCTGAAACCCTGGATCCCACCAGGTCCGTTGGGATGCAGGACAACAGTGAAAGGAGTCCCCCAGAAACGGCTGCTTTTGAAAAATGGGAAATTATTTTTGAGAAAAAAATACACTTTTCAAGTTGGTATCTATTTTGTAGGTCCTACAGTTAATCCATTTTCATATTTTTCCTGATATATTTGCAAACAGTTTGAATTCATTTTGTCGAAAGCAAGGCTTATGGCTTGAAGAACACCAGTATTTTCTAACTGAGAAAGATTTTACCATTATAATAGTTTACATTTCAGAAACATTTTAATTAAATATCACTACAATCCTTGTAAAGTAGAACATCTTCAATGCATTTTGTTCATGTTTTAATATTCTTCAAAATAAGAGGACAATTTCTAATGAAAACAATTTAATGCAGAAACTTCCAGTCATATTTCTTTCTTGCTTGAGAGGATCAAATGTAGTCATAGGTAGCTTTGTCATAGTGTGTAGCACTAGTAAAAGCATTTCCCAGCAAACAGTGTAAGCAGTCACATTTAGACATTTAGTAATTCCACTTGTGCTATTTAGTTCTCCTCATTGTAAAATAGTGATTATATTTAAAATAATTTAAAATTAAATGAGTATGTGAAGGTAACTTCCGTCATAATAAGTGTCATTAACTGGCCTTTTGCTAGGAGTTTCAACACACTCCCTGAGGATGGAGTCCTGGCCAGTTCTTACAGGGACTTTTATCCCTCTAAGTGGCATTTTCGTACACAGGCTACAGCACATGAATTCCTGTCCTCTGTGTCCGTCTTGCTGCCTTTCAGCAGGAGCAAATTCCTTCTTCCTTCTTCCCTGTCCTTTATGCATGTTCTCTCCATTCTGCCTCTTCCCCCCTCACTTATTAGGATAAAGTACATTGTAGGAATGTGATTTGAACTGATACAGCGAACAAGTTTTTACTGTAGCAGCACAAGACGTTGTCTCTAACTCAGCCAGTCCCAATATAAAGACAGCCATGGTCTAAGCTTGGCTGCGATCCTTTTCACATCCCCTTTTCACATCCCACACACATGTGCACGGACGCAGCGTCCCAGGGAGCTCGGCTGTTGTCACTCACAGCCCCAAGGTGAACAATGCACATTTTGAAGTGGGGTGGGGAGAGCCCTGGCCAGTGTATTGATTGAGACATTTTCAAGAAAAGGATAAAAAATCGATGAGCTTATACCCTTTTGGCAGTGGCAGTATACTTAACCCCTGAAATAATGCTCCTCAAGTACTGCCAAGCATCTGCCCTACCCAGACCAAAAAACACTTTCAGTGATTGAGTTTATTTTGCAGTATTTACTCAGCTCTAGTGTGCAAACACGTGTATCTCCTACATATGATTTAAGTAAAGACCCAGCTGCATGATAAATTAAATATAATTATCCATCCTGACACTCAGGAAAAAACCCCATCAGCGAAGGTCTGGATTCCCAGCCCCTTAACATGGGCATAAATCAGCATAAGTGCATTGATACTGTGCTGGCCTGATGTGGTGTGAGCAAGGAGTCAGACCGGGGCCTCACCCAGCGATGGTGCTGCGGTCCGGGCTGCAGCACGTGTGCGTTTCCACTCCGAAAACAGCGCAATGAAACAAACACTTTACATGCCACAGGCTGCAGTCAATGGAGCGTTCAATATTTCAGTCACTTTCTTTTTCAAAATGACTGGTGATTCCTTTCTAACCCTATTTGCTGGTTGTGCTCAAAATTAAATGTAGGAAAGAGTCACCCGGAAAAGCCTCTGGGGTTTACAGTGCAGCTGAACTGTTGCAGAGAGGGATGTGTGGGGTGGGATGGCTGAGGAGAAAATGCACTTTTCCTTAGAATGGAAGTGCTTTTGTGTATTATATTATATTATATTATATTATATTATATTAGTTTTATTTTATTTTATTTCATTTAATTTTACAGTTTCCCCTTGCTCATGGCTGACAGAAAATCATTCCTAAATGCTACTTTCTTGTCTGCTTTATGTAACCTTTTAAAAATACTAGCACCTGTAGATAATGAAGGCACCAGCTCACTTGCTAATATCTACCCCAAGTGCTCCAGAAATGATGCTCCAGAAATGCTGTGGACAAATCTGAAGATGCTGAGATGAGGAGAGCAATGTTAGGAAGGAGGCTCTTTCTTTCTGAGAAGCTGTTTCTGCCCTCTGTAGTGAGAATTTCCCTTCTGTGTTCCAAATGCCTTATTCACTGCAAAGGATCCCCTTGTTTTGAGTGCATTGTTGGGTTTTCCCCCTCCTCACCCAACTGACTGGAACCGGGAAATTCAGCATTGTCTTGTAATTTTGTTAGCAGCAAGTAGATGTTTAGTTGTATCCATAATTCAAGTGCACTAAGCAGACTGTAATTGTTTCAACAGTTAATTGAAACGCCCTGTATATTTTAATTCCTCAAGGAAAATAAAAGAATGACATGTAATGCTGCAGAGTATTTCCTCCGTCTTGGAAGTTCTTTCTCAGGCACATGCAAGCTACAGTCTGCAATGGTCACAGTCACAGCACGGGTTGTGGCTTGTGTGTACAGTGCATGGAGAAACTGGACAAGAATAATACATGAATGCACAGTCCTACTCACCACAGACAGTTCTGGGGATATTCATAGTGCTAAGACATACTTAAATATCATGATTTCTTCAAGCCATCATCCTGTGCTGAATCTATGTTCTACTGGGGATGTCAGAGAGGACACAGATTACTGATTGTTACTGCAGATGCAGGGTGTAATGCTTACAATTCTTTTAATAGTTTAATTCCAGTTTGTTCCAATCTATCACACCTGTCTCAGTGGGAAGTTGAGATGAGAGGAACATACATGAGGAGATTATAGTGCTGCTTTCACAGAATCACAGAATTGCCTAGATTGGAAAAGCCCTTTAAGGTCATCGAGTCCAGCCATTAACCTCATACTGACAAGTCCCTGACTAAACCATGTCCCTCAGCACTATGTCTACATGACTCTTAAATACCTCTAGGGATGGGGACTCCACCACTGCCCTGGGCAACCCCTTCCAATGCCTGAGAACCCTTTCAGGAAAGAAATTCTTCCTCACATCCAATCTCAATGGCCCTTGGTGCAACTTGAGGCCATTTCCTCTTGTCCTGTCACTTGTTCCTTTGTTGAACAGACCCACCTCACCTCTCTACACCCTACTTTCAGGTAGTTGTAGGGAGTGAGAAAGTCTTCCCTGCGCCTCCTTTTCTCCAGGCTGAACAACCCCAGTTCTCTCAGCTGCTCCTTGTAAGACATGTGCTCCAGACACCTCACCAGCTTCATTGCCCTTCTCTGGACTCTCAATGTCATTTGTGTCGTTATTGTTTGTTATTCTTGGAGGAGCTGTCACTCCTGTTATCACAGTGGTCCTGGGCACACGGGTTTGTGGGACACTGCTGTTTGGTTTGCTACGAGGACATGGTTGTAACACTACTTGATTCATCTTCATTACAGCCATCATGTTGTGCCCCATTCTGGCACAGATGACTTCTGCTTCCTCCATTCCTTTCTGAAATCAGCCTCTCCCATGAAAAAAAAGTGAATCACCTGTAACAGTGCCTCAACAAGCAATTTCTGGGGGCAGGGTGGGCTAATCCTGAATGCTCCATTTTGAGTAGATGGAGAAATTCCCACCCACTCAGTTGGTGTGTGATGACTGACAGTCTGGGTGCTAACAAAGCAACTGCTCTCTGGTCCTGTGGTGCCTCCCATTAGTGGAGCTCAGGGAACAACTTCCCACCATTGGCAAGAAATCGTTGCTGTGACCACTGCTGCTGATGCTGATAGGATTGCCTGGGTGAGTGAGCCCTTCTCCGGTGGGCAGAGACAGCCAAACTGGTCAGGGGTGGTTTTGCTTTAGAAAAACTTGGTGATTTCAGGAGACAAATGTTATTGATCCAGCCCCACAGAATCACTGCAACTGGACATGGAGCCCTTGGGATGCTCAGCAAGTGCTGCCCGAGCACGGTGCCTTCTGCACGGCTGATGGAGGGAGCACCCACAGCCCAAAGCCTCCCCAAATTGCCTCCCTGTGTTATCTCCCTGTGTGCAGCTCAGGAGCTACAGCAGGAGCCGATGCTGGAGTTCCAGTGGAAGCCTTGATTTTATCCATTCTGCAGCCAAAATTATGCCCCCAGTGCTGCCAAGAGGCACGCTTTTTCTGGTTTGGTGCATGGAAAATGCATTTTTAATAATATAAGTGCTGTTCTTTACTGTTGGACTCCTGTCTGATGCATAACTGCAGTCAGAGCCTTGGAGTAAAACAACATTTGCTTCCAAGGAGGATAGAGAAAAATACAACAAATAATATTTTTTCATTAAAACAGAGGAATATTACTTTTAACTGGCTGGCTCTGACCTTTCTCAGATCTCATCTGCCAAGTGGTAATTCTGCCTTATGAGGCTAGAACTGGAGAAAACAATTTTCTAATCAAAACCGATGTTTACCACTGCAGGAGAAGTTGTGTGTCTAGACATGGGCATCAGCCTTCAGCTAAAGTTGAGGAACATTTAGTGTAATTTTTTTTCGCCCTGGTCATGCTGTGGGCTGCTCCCTAATGGTTGAAAAGATTTGTGATTACATGTGCTTCATGAATCTGAATTCTGAGCTGGGCAGAACAGATTCAATACTGAAAACTTCTTCTCAAAAAATCTCAAACATCCTTCTTATGAATGCAGCGAGGTGGAAACAAACATATTTGATTCTTGGACACCTGTGAGTCCTTTCAGTCATCCCTATGAAGATGATAATTGGGAAAGAAAAAAAAAGATTGGGAAAGAGAGTTAAAGATGATTTTCCTGCATGAATATCCTCTGTGCTCTAGATGGGAAAGAAATTCTTGCCTTGGGTTACCCCACAAAATATACCTTTCTGGGGCATGGACAGCTGCCAACCCTTATGCAGAGTCATTAGGAAGCACGTGGAGCATTGCACTTACCTTTGCTTTCTCCATGGGAACTGGGAGCTGGGATCAGAGGTATTAGGGTGCTTGCATGAGAAAGGAGAGCAAAAACTTGGGGGCTATTTTAGGTCCTATTTGCCAGCTCTTGATGCAATCTGCTGCTTCGTGCTCAGTCTGGGTTGTGGTTCCTCACCAAGTCACCCTGGTGAGAAAGATTTCCTGTCCCAGAGATTTTCTGATTGCAAAAGCTGCCTGGTCAGTACCCAGAAAGGTGAGTCATTGCAAGGAATTAATGAATCACCTGAAACATAGTCACATAAAATGATGTCACTGGAAAACAACGAGTTAAGCAAAATCTAAGGAATAAAGTGTTTCCTGTGTTGTGCCCGTTGTTCTCCTCAGCCATGTGCAGCTGGGGGCAGCTGGATCTGCCCGTGCTGCTGTCGCGATACAGCACGTTAAAGCTGTTCCTTCGCTCCTGCCTCATGGCAAGGGTTGGGAGCAGCTCTGCCATGTGGGATCTGTGTGGAGCACATCTGGTTAACTTGACTATATCTGTGTCACTTGAAACAAGATTAGAAACAATGGCCAGGCAATCCCCACTCTGCCTGGGAGCACTTTCTAATCAGCAAGTTTAGGGGAAGAGATGGTGCCAGATGAGCAGCTAATTAATTTCTGATGCATCTCAAAGCATGCAGAAAGTGGGGTACATACATGAAACTGGACAACTGGTCTCTTCCTGGATTAATGTGAAAGATGTTTTCAGGAGAGAAATGCAGAGGCATGAATCCTCTTGAGCTTTGAGGAGTTTCTGTTTCAGATCTCCACAGTCCGAGTTTATCACTTTTTTCCATGTGGGGGCATGGTTACATATCTGCATTTATTTGAGACAGGAGGCCCTGTCTTAGAGCAGTTGTACATTTGAAATTCTCCCATCCAGCAAAATGCAATTGCTTTCTTCTCGTTTCCTGCTCAGCAGAAGAAACGTTCCCTCCCATGGGGATACTTTAGCAGGGAAGAGACTGTACACACAAGGAAGAAATGCTGGAGTCACTCAGGGACAAATGTTGATCTATTACAGCTGAATAAATCCACAGTAATATAATTTATTCCCTGGGATTTGCATTAGATTTATCTTGGCATATATGAGATTGCAAAGTTCTGCACACACAGTTCCCCTGCTGATTAGCACAATGTGATTCGGATGAAATTCCAGACCACCTTAAAACTGTCTGTTGTTTCCCTCAGAAGACCCTTTTTTCAGTTGCTTATTTCTTTGCTGAGCCTCAGCCGTTTGGATAGAGATTTTTCTATGCTGCATATGTGCCTCAGGCAAATGTACAAACTTTTAAAGTGTCAGTCACAACAGTGAAGTCAATGCAGCTTAAGAGAGGAGGAGAAAAGGAGAGTGGCTTTTCCCACATGAAAATTTATGGCTGTTGTGAGGGAAAGCTCAAAGGTTGCTGTGCTTTTCAACAAGGCCAGACAGTTCTGCAGGTGGCTGGTGCTGGTGGTGCCTTCTGTTCGATTTTGTTGTTCCATCAGGGAAAAATATGCTTGAACTTCAGCAATTTGGGTGTTTCTGGAACCACCTCACTTTGCTCGGGAGTGTGTTGAGCACCTCTGATGAACGCATCCCCACCAAGTGTGCTCCTTCTCCTTACACCTGGTGCTAGGCTCACCTCCACTGACCTTTTGAGCATGAGCTGAGTAAGACAAGGTCTGCAGGAGCAAAGGAGGATTATCCCTGCCTTGACTATGGTGGTAACATAGCTGAGAGGAGAAGCAGTGTCCATCCTGTGCCTTCATAAACTCATTTTGATGCTCCCAGGGAGGTCTGCACCTGCCTTCCTGATGCATTTCTTTTTAAACGTGAAAGACAAAAAATTATGTTCTTTCAGCAGCATCACCTTATTGCTGGAGTAGTTTAACAGAAATGAGTTAAAGTATTTTTCAGTTGTTATTAGAAAAGGTGCAAGAACAGGGCTGAGAAGGTTTCCTGCCCAGAGAAGGCTGTCCAGCTAGACAAGGGGCCTCTCAGTGAAAGGTATAGAAAAGCAAGTGGGGAACAGCAGTGAGGATGAGAGCTGTGAACCCACGACCATTCCACTCCCAGCCCCCTTGCATTGGCTGCAAAGCTGGGTTTTCCCTTCCAATATTAAGCGTTAATTATCAAACAACAACAAAGAGGGAGAGGTTTAAATTGCATTTTTTTTTGTCTTTAATAAAAGAATATGCCAGAGTGTCAGAAAGGGAAGACATTGCTGATCGCTTGCTTCCATACGTGTGTTTAATTGACAGTTGTGTGCCCAGGGTGATTCCAGCATTGCCATCCAGGAAATGAAACCAGCAGACTTCTTTCCTTTAAAGCTGGCACAGCTGGAGAGGACTTAACAAAACTAAAAAGGAAAACAAACATCTGGAGCTTCCATTCACATTGAGACAAAAAATGGGAGAGAGGCACGAGGAATTTGGTGAATCTGAAAAAAAAAAAGGAGTAGTGTCCTACTCATAACATTTTACTGGCAGCAAAGATCAACACTGGTGTGTTGCTGCTCCCACCCATGATGCCCAAACCTCATTCCAGAAGGCTTCCTTGGGCAGAAGCTTGGAGGAAAACAGTCCCACAAAGCTGTCAGCCTGCATTGCTGGAATTTGCACCACTTTTGCCTCATATTATCAACATATCCAACTCGTGTTCCCAACCCACCATGCAGAGATTTTCTGTAGTCTGGCTTCAGGCATTGCATACGCCTGCTCTGAAGCAGGAATTGCTTGCAGCAGCTTTGCAGGACTATGCTTTCTTGCAAAATGTTGTACATTTAAATTAATCTGTATATATATAAAAAAAATCTCCTCTGCGCGTTTCTAGTCTCTCTTAATGGGATTTTTACTGATGAGGACTGTACAAAGGAGTCTGAAATAAAAGCAAACTTAATTCTGTCTCTGTATTCAAATTAGATGTGACCATTTTGGGTTATTAAAATGAGTGTGGAGGTGGAGAGAATTGTTTAAATTAATTTTTGTGCTTCTGGTCATCATAGTTATAATTTTTTTTTCTTAGCTGACTGAAAAAGACACTTAAGTGACCCTGTTTTCCTAATGCTCCCATCAACTTTCCAAACCTAAGCCTAAGGAAGGCACCTAAATTGATGATATGTAGCTGAGCCTAAAGAAGCAGAATCCATTACAATTCTTGCATCACATGAATTCAGCAGCAACAAAATCACGGCAGCTCCACGATTTGGTTTTACTGACATGCTCAGGCAACGAGCGTGACATTTTGCAGGACACTTACATGATCAAAGGAGGATTCTTTATTACCAGAACTGAAAGACAAACACAGAGTTCCTTTACATGGTTCATTTCCATTTCAAGTGTCCAAGTCTTTTGATGGAGCTGATAGGAAGGGAGAAGGACAGGAATTGCTTAGATTGAGTTTGTCTGAAAGAACCCAGAAATGGATCAGGCTGCAGTTTCCATTTTCTGGAGCATCTCAGGAGGAATGGAAACCTCAGCCCTTTTGTCTCTAGCTCCTGAAAGTATTTCTTTAATTTTACTGATGTCCTCACTTTCTTCCTGACAAATTTCTCCAGCTTTCTAGAGAGAGGAGAGAAAGCCTGGAGGATCTACTCCACTGTCACATGGGTGACCTTATGTAATGGTCCAACCACCCCTGACATGATTTTTCCTTTAGACACCCAAGAGGTATCTCTTCCTGCTGGGCTCTAAGCCATCTCTCCTGGCCCACCACTAATAACTACAGCACCAGCTCCTCTCTGCCTGGGCTAACGGCTAGTGTTGCTCTGCTTATTCTCCCCTAAAGCTTATGGAAAGTTTGGACAAAGAGAAATAAACTATCTGTGTTGATGAAAAAGCTGCAGACTCAAAGGGAGAGAAGGAAAAGGAGGGAGAGGACAAAACCAGCCTTCATATTCCTCTGGGTCACATTCCTTCACTTACAGTTTCAGCACCTACACTATTTCTTCCTGCTATGAGCCACCCACTCATCCACCTCCTCGCTGAGGAACAGGAATATTCCCCATGAGCCAAAGCAAGCAGAGCCCCAGCCATTTCCTGTGGGGAGCAACAGGATGTGTTCATTTACATACCGGTGGCCTTGTTATTGGGAAAATTGGGAAAAATTTGCCTTGATGGGCAAAATTATTTCCCACCAGCTGGAGTGAATGGCCAAGTCCCATCCTGACCTGTGGGCTGAGCAAGGCTGCGAAAGCTACAGAAGATCCTGCTTCTGGGTGGCAATGGTGAAGCACAAAACCTTCAACCTCTCCCTGGTCCCTATACCAGTGGGCACAGCCTTGAGATTGTTGATGCCTTGTTGTCCTGCCTGTGTTGGTGCATGGGGCTGTCAGTGGCTTTGCACACTTTGGGTACAGCTGACAGGCTTCAGATGGTCAGCATGGTACCTTACAGAAGAGTCAAATCACAATTAAAAAAAACCCACATGAGTGGTTTGGAAAGTAATAAGATAATGTTGCCGTAGCATGAGTGACTTGGGATCAGAAAAGCAATCACTTTTGCATAAGTCATTCAGCCATTTAACCTTCTTAGCATCTGAGAAATCCCCTGTAATGGACTCATGGTTATATAGTACCACCCTGTCTGTGAAGCACAGTCTAATAATGTCACTGTTTTATCCCTCTTCATTCTGCTGTCATTTAACCACTGTTTTCTCTGTTAGATAATAATAAAGCTGATGTGCATGTGCATTTTACTGTGTTCAGACATATTGCTCTCTAAATGAGAGGAAATAATTTCAGTTTAATGTCAGGCTCCAGTGAAGGACGAAATGAACATGAAAAGCAAGTACCCCCTTGAAATATTTGTTTCAAAAGCAGAATTTGTTAGTGCATACTGCATGCCCATTTTTCACCACTGTTTTGTACAGTCATGGTGAATCATGTACAAATTGTCACAGCTCTGTTGGTTTTGGTAGTGCTGCACTTACAACTAGCACCTGGTATTGAAACAACCCTTTGGAGTGAATTATATTTAAATATGAGTATGAATGCTGAGAAATTGCAAAATTGAACCTTTTTGCCAAGGCCCATGAATATTAGCTTGCTGCCTCATTTCTTGTCAGACTTCAACTGATTTCCTAAAAAGGGGAAGATCTGCTGAGAGCTTGCTCCATTGCCCAACAGCCCAGGCAGACAGCGTTATCTCCCCTTCCATATTGTAGTATCCATCAACTGTTTTCGTTGTCTCTTATCCTTTTAGCGGTATTGCTACGGCGTGTGGGTGTGAATGAGGAGAAGGTGCCAGCTTGAACCTGCAAGACTGGCTCTGCTACCCCTGAGCAGGAGCTGCCGTGGTTCCCTTTCTCCCTTGCTACTCTCCTGCTTCTGCCCTGGTCTACGGGGGTGCTCGGGAGGATTATCAGAGTGTCAGGAAGGGAGCAGTGAATGTCACGGGCAGGGGTTTATCCTGCAAGGAGCACAAGTGGTTGCCCAACACCTGTCTGTGCTCGTTATCTTGCTTCCAGCATGGAGCAGTACCTCTCTGCACCAGCTTTTAGGGAGAAGGTAATGTCAAGGGTTGTTCTGAGTTACTTCAAAGAGGTTGCATGGGCACCACTATATTCAGAATTTCAATCTGTAGTTTCACTTTTCTTGTTATACTTTTGCATACCCAAGTTCCCTAAACTTGCCTAACAAGCTGTTGTGTGCACCTCTGATTTTATTTTGAATTTTCTTTCACCTTACTTTATTTAATTTCTGTTATTCATACAGCAATAGAGAACTCTTCAGGGGCTTTGAAGAAAATGAAGAAAAACAAATTCTCTGATTGCAATAAATTGCTTGTTTGTTTATTTCTTCAGGAAATGGCTGTTTTCAGATTTGAAATATAAATCTTATTGTATCATATGTAGACAATGGTAAACATCTAAAGAAAAAAGCAAGCAGCTTGTGGTTGAGAACAAGCAATAAAACAAATTTCAAATTTAGCATCCTATTTTCTGTAACGTGCTCTGCCCTTCACACACGCTGCCATCCATCCCGGGGGCTGAGCAAGGCATTGGCTGAATGCTGAAATAACCACAGGAGGGAATATTTCACCACGAGGTAGTCCAGGAGCTCTATTCTGAGAGGTATTTAACACAGTCTGCCAGGAGACGAGGAGCTCAGGTAGGGCCACTGGCTTCATTTGTTTCCAAGAGAGTCTCTTCTGAAGCCTGTACTTCAGCTGGTGAGACAGGCATGTCTGATGGATGACTGTCTTCAGACAGGACCAAGAGCTTGAAAAGCTACATAGGATGTCTGCTGGAAAATGTACTCAACAGAAGCAGCAATTTGTCTCTAGAACAATTTGGTGTTTGCAGTGAAGTCCACTTTGTCCTGGAAAGCAGAGGAAAAGAGGAAATGTTGAATAATACATAAGAGGTATCCTCTCATGCATGTAGGCACAGGATGGGGCTCAGGCTGTATGCTTAAGATGCAATAAAAACAGAGAGTGAAGGCATTCAGCAAAAGGAGAGAAGTGGATTAAGTAAAAAAAACCCCCAAATTTTCACAAAAGGGTCATGCACAGTGTATCTTTACAGTATTGTGGAGATAAATTAGAAAATGACCCGAACCTAAAAGAGATCGAGACAGTAATGTGTGAGTCACAGGAACTCAATCACAAGCCCAAGAGGTAGAAAGTGAGCTTGGATTTTCAGTCATCCTCTCCAGGCAGGAATGAGTCAGGCAAGCAGATATTTGATGATGCTCGTTCCAGAGAGGAACTGAAAAATTTGCAGCGGGAGAAGAGCAGCTGATGTGCGAGCTGGGCGGCCGTGCAGAGCACTGGGAGATCTTGGCCCGGGGCTGCTTGCCAAGGGGAGCTATGGAGGGGTGTCTGAGGGCAGATTTCTAACTGCTCCAGTCTCCACTGTGCTCTCATTAGAAAGACTGAGATAAAATCCTCTTGCAGATGTAACTCTTGTTGCTTTGGCCCTACTACAGTGTCATTTAGCCTGCACTGTAAATAAAAAAAAGAGCCTTCTTGTATTGTCTTATTACTTGATCTGTACTTGTTCATGCTGGATCTTTTGGCACTGGCTTTGGAGCTGATTTCCTTCATGACTCTTTAGGATTTGGTGCTGAAAATTTACTGTGGGAGATCAGTGAGGAGCACCGAAACACCCAGCCCTGGTGCTGCACCTGCGGCAGCACCTTGGCAAAGTGCAGCTACTGCTTTTGAACCAGGACCTCGCAGCCTGCCTGGGGCTGCACAAGGGAGCCTGAGGGTGGGGTTGTGATTCGAGTGCAGGAACCATTACACACATTGGTTAGGAGAGGCTGTAACAGAAGAGGCTAATTCAGGAAAACAATAGATTGGAAACCCACACGAGCTCACATTCCTGCTCGGCGTGCCCCTGAGCTCGCTCTGCGAGAGGGACTGGATGTTGAGTGACATGATGGGAGGAATATTCGGAGCAGCATCCTGCAGCAGGTGCAGCGAGGCTCTTGCCACCATCACCTCCCAGCTGGCTGAATACCTCACCATGTGCATGGGGACAGGGTTAAAAGGAGAGTTTGAGGCTACAGGAGCCGTACCTGTGGTTCCCCAGGAGGTTAGGAAGTGTTCTCTGCTATTCAGAGGCTGTGAAGGGGACAAAGTCATTTGTCCACACGGTGCACTGCGGTGCAGCAGGGAACGTGCCTCTCTCCCTGGTTGTATTAGGCGTCTCGTACTGTGAGGCTGGGTAGAGAGACATCTGCAAGGACTTCAAATGAAATGAGACCCTCTGTCCTAGTTCACCATTTGCTCCCAGGGCTCTGTACTGGTGGCCCAAGGAAACCCTGGCAGGCTCAGTGCTCACTGATCTATAGCATGGGGAGGTCCAGCCTCACCTCCGAACACAGTAACTTGCTCTTTCCCTTCTCTAGAGGCATTAGGTCAAAGCAGAATCACAGCCACGTTAATGCTGAACCACAGAGAAGACTTGTTAACATGAAGCAAATGCTTCAAGCCTAATCCCTTTCCAAATTTTCCCCAGTATCAAAGTTCTTTTAAAACAAAGGTTTCCTTTCTTTCTTTTTTTTTCCCCTTCTCTCTTTTTAAATGATCCAAAGAGAATACATAGCATTACATAACTCCTGCTGTTCTTTCAAATATGAAAAGCCACCAGACAAAGCTATGCTCGTCAGTCGGGGCTGGATAGAGGTGGCTCTGAATTCGCTCATCCCTGGGCTGGGAGGTAGACGAGGCACCCAAATCTCAGCTACCAATGGCAATAGGTGCTCTCCTGGGCTCTGTCCCCCAGCCCCTGGTGCTGTATAAGTTGACGCATTTTCTGTTCCTTCCACATCTGCTCCTTCCTTCTGCCAAGGTCCTCTCTAATAAGGAGGTATTAAGTACAAGCAGGTGGGCTAAAGGGGGTCTCAGCAATCAATGTTTTTCCTCTTACACATGCAAAACAACCATAAAAATAATTATTTCCTGTGTATGCTGCCCTTACTTCTGGAGATTTTTATGAGATTCCAGGCTCTGAGTCTGGATGAAGAAGTTATCCTCCCACAGAAAATGTAAAGATAAACAATTTGATTATAAAAGCATGGATTCTTATTTGGTGTGAATATTCTCCTAAAATAGAAGAGAGAATTATAAAATCTTTTGTCTTATAAAACAAAGCTCTTTCACAAAAAGAAGAAAGAGCATTAATTCACTCAAAAGGTTCAGGATCATTTTTAAAGTCATGGAATGCATGCAGCAAAATTAGAAACACCTAAAATCTGAGCATTTGAATGTCCCTGAAAATTAAGAGTGTGGCTGGTTTTGTGAGATTTTCAGTTGGAAGGTGATATTTCTCAAGCAATGTTTTCACAGGACATTTTCTGAACTGTGTATGTGTCAGAGTGGCTATTTGCCCAGAGTGCAAATTCAAAGCTATATCAAGCAAAAGTAAAACCTCTGTAAGTTTAATATATATTTAAAAATAAAGGGAAAGAGCCAAAACTGAAAAATAAAAAAAAAAGAAAATTTTGCAGCTTCAGAGTAGCATAACATTAAAGTGGTTTTATTACTTTAGATAATATCTGGGTTATTAATACATCACACATAAAAAGTCAGCTATTTTAGAAGTAATTTGAAGGCTTGTTAGTGAGGGTTTCTTTCAGTCCCTTCCTGAATAACAGCATTTCCCCAGTTCAGCTCCTTTCCTTATATTGCCCAAATGTATTAACTGTTATCAGTTAGGAGAAGGAGAGTCTGCAGAGCTTTGCTTTTCTGACCCAAACCTCTGTTCTTCATCAGAAGAACATCTTCTGCAGAAGAACATCATCCTCTGCTCTTCCTCAGCTGTTCACGCACGCAGCTTCCCTCCCCACTCCCTTCCCTGTAATGGAGATTTAAAATGTCTGTATTTTCCTTTACCACAAGAGAGCTCTACTGTTGTGCTCAGTGTGCTAACAGGGGCAGTTAGTCATGACATTTTCCCTGGAAATTCCCGTTGTCAGATGTAGCTGTCACAGAGGATCACTCCCTCTCTGGGGCTTGAATAGCTGCTGGTGAACTCCAGGACCTCTGCGGCAGCTCTGCTCGGCGTGCGTGCATCTCTGACCTCTCCCACGCACAGGATCTTCCATTAAATTAATGTCCAGGCTTTGCTTTAATCATGTTAGCAAACCCACAGTGTGACTGGAGCGGTGTGCTTGACAAAGAAATCACAGCCTGTTGGTAGGCATGCATATATGTGTGAGGTTGCAATCAAATATTCAAAGCTGCCAGTAATGAGTGACGCTAATGATGGCAACGATGTAACTGAAATGACAGTATAGAAATGAGTCCTGCAACCTGACATATACAAATTACAGCTAAGCTGCATCCTCATAACTTTCATGAAGTTGCTTTGATGCATATTTTTTTTACAGTAAATAAAATTACATGTACTCTTTTGCCTGCAGTTCCTTAGCTCTTCTTGTGAGCTCTTTCAGGATATCATTTCTCAGAAAGTTCTCCAGAGTAAGTCAACACACAAATGAAAGCATGAGTTAATATGTCAACAGACTTGTTGGGATGGGCAATTTGCAGGGAAATAACAGTTCAGTAATAGAGGAGTCATCATGTAGAAAGATGCAATCCCATGAGTGTTTGGTGCCTGATGAGTGTTTGCATGTGTTTCCCAACAGCACACTTGTGACAGAGCTGTGAGTTTGCCATTACTATCAATGACTCTGATGTGCTTAATCCCCAGGCACTAGTCCACATACTTGAGGCATCTTGGCTTCACAAAACTGCCCAGATATTTGTGAATTGCCACTTTCCTGTTATTAGCCTGCCATGCCTGGTCATATTCTGAATTTATGTAGGTTGCAAGGTTGATTCAGCTCTGATTTACATCTCTTCTCTGTCACTGAAAGTCTGCTAATGATTTCCTGTCCCAGAAGGAGTACTCCCTTGCTCTCATCCCCTAGTGACATTAACTGACAGAGGGGATCTCATACACTCAGTACCTGAAGATCCCCAGAAGATGTATTTGCAAAGACATTGAGTGCACCCATTTCTTTGCAGAAACTGTTGCCTGTCATGTGGCCCACATGAATTATGGAGCAAACTTGCTCATGTTTCTTTACCTCACCTTGTATCAATGGTTATGGCACTGCCTGCAGAGAAAGGTAGTATAATTGCTGTTAAGTGGTTATGTTAATAACCAGGCTGCCCTGTGTGGAGTGATGCTGTCAGATTTCAATATTGCAACACAGATTGATTTTGTACATTTTATTTTTAAGGCAAAGCACAGCCAAAAATGTTTCAAGAATGAAATGTTCCTGCTGCAAAAGAACCAGCTGGCTGGGGCCAGGCAGCTCCTGGGAGCCACCCTGGTGTAAGAGCTCATGGGGAGGCTTGGCAGCACAGTCAGGGTGCTGTGTGTTGTGAGATGGGGCAATCACAGTGCTGCTCTGCAGCATTTTCCACCCAGGGCCGTGAGGATGCCAACAGGCTCTGGTGCCCTGGGCAGCCCCAGCTGAACCCCCATCCCTGGCCACAGAGCTGCATTTTTACTCAGCCCCTCAGTCTTTGTCTGAGATGTGCTGCTGGGGTGTTATGCTCAACCTTGTGCCTTGACCTTCCAGCTTGATTTGCAGCTGCCCCATCACTATGCACTTGCCTGTGGATCTGAACTGTAGCCCTGACTGTGGCCACTGAACCTGCTCAGGTCTTGCCTAGGCACTGGGGGCTGCATCGCTAGCTGAGGGCTGCTGCCCTGCTGTCACCCTCAGTCCTGTTTGTCTGTCCCTTGCAGAGCAGCCTGCTACGTCCCCTCCTTGACTCTGCCATCCACACTGGCTGCAGCCAGCACCGCGATGAATGAAACTCGCAAAGCTTGGGGCAAGAAGGGGGAATAATAAGTTGTTTGTTAAATGTGTAGTTCCTCTTAAGTGCAGCTTTTTTCTCTGCACATATGGCAAGAAGAGATGGCTACAGAAATCTATGAGAAAGCACAGGTTAGAAATGTGTTGGTCCTGAAACATGTTAGTTTATAGCCAGGAAGAAGGAAATCTCCAGCCCTTGTCTTGGTGACAATGTTCTTGGCAAGAAAAAATGCAAATCAAAATAGCTGTTTTTAAAATCTGGCTCCGTGAAAAAGAAAGGGAGAGAGATGCAGAGAAAGCACACAGCTACAAAACCGGGCAAATGGGCCTTTTGGGGCTTTGGGAAACTTAGCACCTTGTCCAAAGCATTCGGATATCCCGATCTCATCCACACGTGTTATGCGGCTGGGTGATCCAGCAGCACAGAAATGTGCTGTCAGTGATACGGAAGCACTGCCTGAGCTAGCAGAAGGTGCTCACAGTGCATCCCTGAGCAATAAACCAGGAGGATACACTCAGGTAACAGCACTGGCCAGACTGTGGGGTCTGGAGGCTGTTCCCCTACAGCTGCTTGAACTCTGGTTAGAGAAGGTAACAGGGCAGGAGAAACGATGATTTGGACTGTGATTGTCTGTGCTTTGCACCTTTGGGAGAAATAAAAATAACCTGTGCTTTGCCAGCAGAAAACAGAGAGAAAAATGTTTCAATATGAGGCTATAAAATGAAGGACAACTGAGGAAATTGAGAGCTGTGAAAAGTGAGGGGTGCAAAGAGGGCATTAGTGTAATAAGTGTTGGTTGGAGACGGGGAAAAAAAGTCTCATGGAAAATTGCTCCAGATTAAGATGCTGTCTTCTCCTATAACCAGCAGTACCGAGTGAGTCTCTGGCTGTTTTGAGGGAACCAAAATAGGTTTCTTCTTCTATTTCTTTCACTTTGACATGCCAGCCGAGGGCTTAGAAGTTTTTCATGGTGGGCTTCACTCCTGGTGAGGCTGGCAGGCATCTGCCAGGCTGGCTGCTGGCAGATCCTCCTTCTCCTCCCTGGCACCCCACTGCAGCTTTCCTCCACCACCCCGCTCCCACTGCCAGCTCCTCTCCCTCCCAGTGGATTGTCAGCTCCCTTCCTTCCCCATGGGCACAGTGTGAGATTGAGAAGAGCCTTCCAGGCAAGCAGCCCAGGAAACGTCGCAGAACACTGCCAGCATTTTTTTCAGCAGAATTCAACATTTCAGGCAATGTTGCAAAAAAACCCCCCTCCAAACTCAACCAACCAGGGAGCTTTGCCCAAAAGAGAGAATTCTTGATGCAATGAAGACTGCTGGGTGAAGTGATATGAGGTGCTGGGAAGCCAACTGGAAGGGGTGCAGAGAAGCCTGAAAGCCAGATGTGCTTCCACTCCCAACATGAGCGCTGAGGGGAGATGGGATGGCTGTCTATGAATGTATTAGGGAATACTTACCCTGGAAAGGGAGGGGGAAAGCAGTTCACTTCAAAAGGACAGCTGATGAAGAAGCTGGTACACAGAGGTCATGGATGAGCTTCAGCAGGAAATTGCAAGTTCTCACCCTTGGGACACTGTGGCTCTGCGGCAGCTCATCTCACTCCCGAGGTGTAGCATGGGTGGGAGAGGTGCATGAGAGGGCTCTGAGCACATCTCAGCAACTCCATTGGATTGTGGAAGTGCTTGCATGATGATTGTACCTGGAAACAGCAGCTGGGCTCAACGACTCAGGAGGTTCCTTTTAATGCCACGTGCCTGTATCTGCTCATCTTTCGTGTTTTTTCACTAGTACCTATCTGTCTGTTTCCTCAAGCAAAGGAAATAATTTTTACCTTGGGTAAAACTTGCTAATGGTAAGAAAAAACAAAACAATGTAAGAAAAATACTGACACCATCACTGTCAGAAATATTTAGCTTTTCTTCGCCAAAGCCACCACAAATCCACTCTAACTTTACATTCATTTTTGAAACATCTGCATTCAGAAACTGCTTCAGCTCAGCTCTGTCATCTTATGTGCAAATCTTTTACTTGCTTAAAATGTTAACATAGAATGACTTTGTTTCATCACAGTTAGAACTCTTTTCCTGGAATTTATATATGAATTCTTTACTTTGGGAAGAAGGGAACATGATGTTAAGGCACAAAGCAACACCTGATCTGTGAGCAGTAGATCAGAAGCTTCTCCATGTGTTGTGCTACATGAACAAATGGATGCTGGAAGGTGGGAAACTGTTGGCAGTGGGGAATAATTTAATGAAGCATCCACTTAAGTGAGGGCAAAATTTTTGACAAGAATTCCAAAGGAATTTGGGGCTCATAGGGATATCAAGAAAGAGAGATGCTGGGCAGGTCAGGGAGACTAAACTATTTTATCACCTAAATAGAAAGACGGAGGTGGAGTTGCTGGGGAGGTGCATGAGAATTTGTCCTGCTGCTTCTGTGGTATTGCCATCTTAGAGAACAAGGACCTTCTGTCTCATTATGAAAGAGTAAAAAAAATTAGCATTATCCCCAAAGCTCATTCATCTGTTTAAATTCTTTTCTGCTGTCAATCTGCTTACATCCTGAGGAAAAATTAAGGACTGAAACACTCCTAAAATAACACTGGAACATGCCTCAAATAATAAAAGGACAGAGAAAGAGCAAGGGCAAACTGTACCATGGGGACGGGGCTGGTTAAAACACAAAATTTCTTGAAAGCAAGAAGTGGTGAAATTTTGTGATGTATTTTTGTTTTGATTTGTAATGAAAACTGGGGGTTTTTTTTGTAAAAATAAGAAAACCTGAGAAGTGTTTTTCGTAAATATTTTTTGTTCAAGAATTGTGTTTCAGATCTAGTTAGAGTTGTTTGCAGTTCTCTGTTTTTGCATTGGTCTCATATTTTTTTCCTACTGTTTCAGTGACCAAGTATGACATGAAAAAGTGTTAATGAGACCTTATGAATGCAGCATGAAATACAAACTGTCCATGATCATGATATTTTAGTGTTTATACCACCTCCTTCTTGAATACCTGTTGCACCTTTTGAGTCTCCTCTGATGAATAACTGAGCTTTGAAAATTGTAAGCTTCTGGAAAAACTTGAAGTTTTGGACCAGGAAAAACTGAGCATCTCAGTCTGCTTTTACTGTCATCAGAGCTGAATCAGGAGCTGGAGGAGCAGCAGTGCCCTAACCTTGGCTTGGAGGGCGGATCCTTCTGTTTTCCTTCCAGGATGGGTCCTTGTGTATTTGAAACCTTACATCTCATTAGAGTAGTAGGAAACTTGTAATGAAAATTTAGGTGTCATAAATATACTTTTTTTTTTTTTATAGCTCAAACTTGATTATCACTTGTTACAAACAAGCTCACAACTTCATATACCTAATGTAAGTGAAAATGAAACCATCTGTTGCATGGCTTCTCACTATGGAAAAACAGATGCATAAAACATGTGCCATAAATGGTGCTGGTGGCTTTGAACCTGCTGTGGGAGGCCAGATTGTTTTCAATCTTCTCCCACAGTGACTGATTACCCTGTGGGTACTGCTCATGTGGGGTGTTCCACTTTTTGTCTAGCATGAGGCAAAACTGAGTAAACTGACAGCTATTATACAGACTTTGAATTCAGCATCTACTGAACTTCTCTCTAATACAACCCATCGAGCTTCACACAGTGGTTTTTGAATCTAGCTCAGATCCAGCTGAGCTAAATAAGTGATTTTTCAGCCCAAAGAGTTTGAAGACTCCTGACAGCTTTGCAGTAGAGCTGTTAAATCCCGTGTTTCAAATTTGAAGCGTACACATCAAGTACTGGTGCAGTTACTTCTTGCAGGTATTTCACAACAGTTTTGCAAATGATAGGTTGAAAGCCCGGAGTGAAATTATACCTTTTAGCTTGAAATATATGCTGGGATTTCTGTGCTTCAGGAGAAGAATGTTTGTCTTTGTACAAACCAGCCTGCAATATAAAGAATATCAAAAAGATACCAGAATATATTGGAGCTGTTGCTCGAGGGGTCTCTAAAGGCTGTTGTTGCTGGTAACCCTCTAATGGCAACTGTCTTTGTGTTTGGACTTTTATGTTTGGCAAAATATGCAGCTGGCTAAACCTGGTTGTGTTTAGTGGCAGTTCTGATAAGTGTGCACAAAGATACAGAGAGGATAATCTTATAATTTTTTTTTTTTATTATAGCTAGACTCATACTTTGATTGAATCTTCTACTCTTCTGACTTTGTCCTTGAATTGTTCCATTTCACACCTGCCATTTTTGGAAGAGCTTTTATTTCTAATTCCTCCAGCAGGTTGGAAAGGCATTAACTGAAATGCCCATCAGATAGTTCACTTTTGGAGGTATGAGTACAAACTGCAACATGTCAGGGTTATTTTAACAGTTCTGCTTGCCCTTTCCCTTCATTGTCAACATATAACAGGATGGAGAACAACCAGCCTCTGTTTTATCTCAGTGGAGTCTTAGTCCTCTCATTATCTTGCACAATCAACCCTTGAACAAATTCAGTTTAATGACATTTTATGTTGGAATATACAAGTATTTCTCAAGAGCTCCATAATAGGATTTCTTTGAACATATATAACTTCTCCAATCTCCTCATCCTTTCTTCTGCTTCTTTGTTCCTCAGTGAAAGTACTATTTGCTGTAAAACATTTCTTTTCACTACCTACAGACATGCAGAAATTCAGATAATATTTCTCTTAAAGAAACTCTTAGGTTTTTTAAATATCTGAACACTTGCAAGTGAGTTCTCTGAAGATAATTTTTGGTCTGCTGATGCTCATAAAAATCAATGAATATTTATAACAATCACCACAACAAAAGGAAAGAAGAAAGATATCAAGTGTAAACTAGAGAAACTGCTTTTAAAAGATCTTCATCTCTTTGAGAAGTGACTTTGAATGTAGTTGTCAAAGAAGCCTCAGGGAATTAGGTGGTCAGATTCCATTAAACTTCATAAGAATGGAGTAATTTCATCACCTTGGTCTGCTAAGTGGATCCAAGCCATGTTCTGAATATTGTTACAGAAAGAAGTGTTTGTAAATTAATGAGTCATGTCCGTTTTGAAAATATGGGATAATTTGATTTCCTCCTCATTGGGAAGATCGATTTTAGTTTTGGCTTGCAATGAAGAGCTTCATGAAACATGGCAGGGCAACACTGCCTTGGATCCTACCTACAAATTCTGTTTGGGAAGAATTTAAGGATTTTTACATTTGTTCAGGATTTCTCAATGGACCTGAAACTGAGCTGAAGTGCTGGGAAGGTGTGCAGAGGGGCTGCAGTGTGTCCAAGGTCCAGCACAGATCTAAGATGCTTGGCTCGTGAAATAGGTGAGGGAATGACATGTGGGTGACCAGCTGGCAAAAAAGCAAGTTCTGCAAGAAGGGTGATAACAAGCAACGGATCTGGTGAAAGCCAACCATGGGTCTCACTACTGCATTCATTTTGGGATAAATCACCCCCTGAAAAGACTGAACCATCACATCAATACAAAAATCTGTTCTTGTATATGCATAGAATTGGCAGGATCAGGCCTACACTTTGCTCCTGATCCTGAACTCGCCAAAAGAAATGAACTTGTTTTCTGAATGGAACTTGTCACTGTGCCAGCTCCTCAGCTTGGCTAAATTTGTTCATTAATTACATTACAAATATGATTTGGATGGAAGAAAAACCACTGAAAATTTAGGTTTGGATTGAAAAATTGCATCCCATTTGACCCTTTAACGATGCATTCATGAATTTGTTTCATTTAGGGCTGAGTCTTTCCTTTACAAATTTTTTTAAGTTAGTATCTAAATGCAACATTTTTTACAGAAAAAAACCCGAGGCTTTTCATTAGAAAAATGTTTGAACCATTCATTTTTTTCAGTTTTGAAATTTCTGTCTCTGGCTTTCCTAGCCAAACCAAGTCATTGAATTTGCCTCTCATACATGTGAATGGTTTCAGCTGATGTAAATTGTGGGGTTTTTTTTTTGACTTGCTATAATGCTGAGTGACAAATCTTGCACAACATGGTCTTCATCTGATGGGTTAGGCAATTAACCATTAGTTCATTAGTTTCATCTTCTGAGTTCCCACATGTAATTTTTTCTAAAGAACATCAGTAAGTTTTGAAGTGATTTGGAAAGTCTTTGCAAGTCAAGTTTGGTTGTAACCCTATCTAAGAAGCATAAAGGACTTTGAATTTTTCCTAGCAGAATTTCAAACTTCATTTGGACAGCAAATAAATGAAGGAATAAATGAAGAAAAAATGAGAAGAAAAACAAAAACTACTTCCATGCTATCTCCAAAATGAGACTGAGGTCCACAATGCCTCATACAATTTCCTGAACATTATTATCTTTTTCTAAAACACAGTAGCAAAAGCTCTGCACAAGTTTAGATTTTGGTTTTCAATTTTTTCCCAAGACAGAAATATACAATTTGTTGCTTTGAAGAATATCCAAGTGAAGATATTATGAATCTATGGCTGCTCTGGATTTATGGTTGAGGCAATGCTGCTTGCAGGGGTTTGTTAGCACCAAGGTGCAACACACAGATCCCTGTGCTTTGAAAGGACAGTCTCTTCTGAGGACAGGCATGGTCCACACCTCTGGTACATGGTACTGCAGGAGAGGAAGAGGGGAACTGATTCATCATCATAGGGTCCTAGGTCATATCTGCTCTGTAACACAATCCCTTGAACATTTGAACTGCCTCTGGGTGGCAGGGCAGGGGAATCAAGGTAATGGTTGATGGCAAACAAGAGGCAATACCAAGCACTAGTCCCCTCATCGAAAATTGACCTCTCTGAGACTGGGTAGACGGTGCCCTAGAGATGCTCTTTGTCTGGGCTGACTAGCTGAGACAAAATGGCATATGTCATAGTTGCCTAAGGTGAGACAAAATACATCTCTCTCTGCTGTTTAGTTGACTTCTATTTTGCTTGTTCTCATCATTTTGTGACAAATTACATGGTGCCAGGCATTTCTTTCAAAGCTCAGTACTTTCAGTCATGCAAATATACCTGTTTCAGCTTCCTAATAATCCTCTGACCTTTGTGGCTGCAAAGAATAAACAAACAAGACCTCCAAAAGATCAGGATCATATATATATATATATATAACTATAGATGATAACAGAACAGTTCTACTAATCTTCAGTTTTGTTTTTGCAGAAGGTTGGTATTTGATATCCTAACAACTGCGTTCATTCGTAAAATTTCAGGCCAGGATTTAAATACTTTGGTGATCAGCTTTGTACCATATATTCAGAGAATTTTAATATTTTCCCATTAAAGTTAAGGGAAGCTTTGAAAACTAATTCAGTGCAAGCTTTTAACTTTAGATTAAGATATTTAAAATTCACAAAGTGCATTCTCTGAAAAATTGTTCCTTGAATTAAAAAGAGAGCAGGAATAGTCTCCTATTTACCCTTCTACAGGTCTGTCCCCATGTAACAGGCATTATTCTTTTCACCATTTCCAATTATTTATTTTTTATCCTTTCCTCTTAATCTCTGCCACAGAATTCATTATTCATTTTACTGCCACACCTACTAAGTGAGCTAAGCTCTATTATGATTAGCTTCAAAATATGCTAATCAAAAAGCCTACAGTATAAATATTTAAATTTCAGATTTTAGTAAATCTACCTTATCAAAAGCAAAAGGAAAGAAAATGAGCAATAGGGCACATGCATTATATATACTATTATTATAGGAATGTATGAGAAAGCCTCCACAGAAAAGCCTCAATTTTAAATTTATTTTTTAAAAATAAGGATCCTGTTGAGGAATGTTATTGCAGTGAGTAGGTGGGCAGCCCATGCCTACGCAGCCATTAGAGCAGCAGCTTGTCGTTCTGATACACAGCGTAGCTATCAATCGATCAATCTGATCAGCTGGATTCAGCCCAGCTATACTTTCACACTGAACAGTCAATTTCTTTAAATATATTTAATTATCTCTGCATTTGGGTGACTCTCACCATACTTTTGGTCAATCCAATAAGGATCAGAGCCAGTTCTAACACCCACAAGTCACATCACAATGTGTTTCCCTCTCCCAGTGGATGGTTATGAACAGGGAGACGGACTGCCTGAAGCAGGGGTAGTCCCAAGCAGGTACAGCCATGCGGGATGTGGGTCAGATGGTGGAAGGGAAGGGCTAAAATCTGGCAGGGAGTGGAAGAGAGCCTTGTCAGAAGGGGAAGAGAGAAAACAGCTTTTGGAAACATCCTCCTAAAGATGCTTATCTTGGTTTTCATACCTTGATGTGCCCAGCATTGTGCTGGAAGGAGACACTGCTCTCCCAGCCATGTGTGCATCTGTTAAGAAGTACTGGATAGGGGAGAAAAATCTCCATTGAAAAGGTGCAGACTTTGGTGGGTTTTTTTGTTCATTTATTTTTGTCTCCAGAGCCTCCCATATTTCAATATTCAAATGTCAATTGATTTAACAGCCCATACCTGCTTTTGTTTATAAAGTATTTTGAGTTGCTCAATTCCTCATATTTTGCACATTGGCAATCAACAGAAATTCCCTTGATCTATGGGCTAGAAGAGACTTACTTCTGAACCTTTAATCTCGTTTTTTAATCTCATCTTTTGCTGTTCCAAAGGGTGTGGAGTCCTCATGTATTACCTCATGAGGCTGTCATATTGTTTGAGTATTTGTCTTGACTCTAAAAGAGAAAATTTCTATTGGAAAAGGAGTTCTGTATTCTTTGCTGTTGATGAGCAGAGGGAAAATGTAGCTAGTAGAGAAGTTTCACCTGCATCAGATTACTTCTTTGAAAGCCCTTAGGAACTACCATTACCATGCACACATTAATAATTGATTAGTGGGATGGCTTTTAATGTTCTTTTGGCCTGATGTATCTACAAAAGCCTGAGATATGTGAATTCATGCAAGGCCAAATTCTTAGCCTTTTCCATGGTGGTTTCACTTGAAAAGTAGAAACACCAGCTTCCTGCAGCTGTCCAAGTATTTCCATACACAGAGGTTTATCCCATTTTAAAAGCCCAAAGGTTGCCCTGAATCTTTTCCAGGATATATTCTATACCTTATATTATAGCTATATCTTCCACTGAACAATTATTCCATAACATTACAGGATTGTGCAGAAATAAAGAACTGTGTAGCTCATGCTGTATATTTTTCATATGTGACATTATTCTTATATATGTATCTCAAATCAGAGAAACATTAAAAGGAAATAAAAATCCACTCTAATGTTATTTTCTGGAGTATTTTTACAATGAGGACCTACATTTTAAAAGCCACTAACTAGTTAGATAAAAGCAGAAACATGATACGGAGTGCTGTTAACATTATTTTTTCCAATAATATTCTTATCGGTATAAATCTTTTCTGATCACACAAGAGAGCACAGAATCCCACATTCCTACCAACCTGGAATAAAAATATGCACAGTATGAAAATATCAGCAATCAATAATTCCCAAACTGGCTTCCATCAGCAGCTATCCAAACTTATACTGCCGGAGGACAATTTCCTGCTGAAAACCCAGTCTGAAATAAATGATTAAGTGAACGAGTGATGATAATGTGCTTTGAAAGTTAAGCCAGGGGTGATTAAATGTCTGTGGGTAATAAATAGAATTATCAGTATTTAGGAAACAAAGCACAACTCCAAACACAACCAGAGCATAGTATATCATTAGCTGTTTTAAGCAAAAGACATTCATTTGTGGGACAAGATAATGCTTGGACGTGAGAAACTGTCTGTTCCATTAAGTGTTGTTTTCTCCACTCTTTAAAACACCTCCCAGTAAACTAAGTGCTGTGTTGTAAGCATTTAACATGCTCGATGATATTTTTATACATTTCACAGTGCTAAGCTGCTTCCATGCCCTCAAAAGACTCTTTGGCAAATGCTATTTTGAAAGGGGTATCTTAACAAGAAGAGAATTTGGCTCTTTTAAAAATGAGCTTACTCCTATATCATATGGATTATCGTGAAATTTGACTGAGAGAGGCCCTTGGGAGTTGAGCTAGAACATATCAGCTCACATTTTGAGCCATTCACTTGCATCATATTTTCAGACAATACAGGATAATAATTCAAGATTTAAACTTCAGTGGCTCCAATTGCTTAGCAACAGACTCAGCAAACTCAGATTGTTTCAACTAGTGAATTGAAAGAACTATTGCAATCTGGAAAACAAATGATAGATTAATCTAGTAAATTAATTCTTAATTTCTTTTGCCTTAATTGCAGGATAGAAGATTAGGTAAAATCCAGTACTAGCAGTCATTGTAGGCTGAAAAAGCAAAGTGATTTGTCTTTTAAGGAAACTGTTAGAAAACATTTCTATTTTGGAATATACAGGCAATAGCATAGAGTTATCAAGAAATAATCTTCAGAGCTTGGTGCCGCTCTGCAGAGCACAAGGTTTGCATCAGCAGGTCCTCATTGTTGTCAAACAGATTTCCTGATTAGTGATTAAAAAAGAAAAATCTATTTCATGCCACTAGATAGAGTCGGTTGAAGCCTGGGGATTTTTGCTATAAATATTGATACGCCCCCGCAATCGCTCTTCTGACTCATTTGCTTTCTCTTTCCTGTTCCCCTCGTTGGCTTCAGTTTCACGCGAATGATACACTTCTTACTCACCAAGCCGCAGTCACTGCTGCCTTCAGCGCGGCTTTAAAATCCTTTTCAAATCACTGGAGAGAAAGCACAGTCTGACAGATCACCTTTTATTTATCCTGTCTGCTTAGGAAACCGTCTGCCAAGGAAACAAGGCTTGTATTGAGGCAGCACCTGGGCCATATGCCTGGGCAGGACTCCTCCCATCCTCATGTGAGGTCTGGTTGCCACTGGGCTTGTTGAAATTGTTCCCCTTCCCTCTGCTCCTCCTGTCCCTCCGCAGCCCCATGCAGGCACTGCTGGAGCGACTGAATAGAAAAGTTTCCACATGGCACAGTTTGTCTCTTTTTTTCTCTCTTAAATAAACAGGTTCTAAAAAAAAAGTCAAAAGCAAATTTGGCTGAGCCCGAGGAAGCATGCAAAGTGTGGAAGAGCATGGCCAACTCCTTGAGTAAAGGGATGCATGGATTCCACAGGATTTCATAGCTGACCTCTAGCTATGTTTGGAGGTTTGCAAAACCAATGTCCATTCACTTCTGTTTTTCAACTTTAAATTCTTAAGCTTGCAGGTTTTCAAGGTGTTTCAACTAGAATTATGGTTATGCAGGTGACACAAATTACTGACCTTGGTTTTCTGCCTTCCTTCAAGTCTGACTCCAAGTTTGCTGAGGTACCTCCTTTTCACTACAGTGGCTTTTGAATCGGGTTCGTCAACAGTTTTCAACCATGACAATACTATCACCTGGCATCTAGAAACACTTCCTGTTATTAATACTGTTTTTTGATGGAGCATTCTCCTGTAAACAGCTATTTTTTTTTCATAAGTCATTGCGATCTTCTAGTAGATTTATTATTTTATCTCTTTGTATATTTTCAATCAATTTACTTGTAAATTAAGAACACATTACTTAAAAATTCCTGTAATCAAGGTCCCGCATATTTCAGCATTTTTATTGACATTGTCATTAAATTCTTTTCATGATCCTTCACATCTCTTGCATGAATCATCTCTGATTTAATGACCACTGTCTGGTCTTTAATCAGTTTATGTTAGCCACTGTCCCAGGCCTTTTCAGTTTATTACCTTTTTTCAATTTGTAAATAAAAAGAGAGGACATCCTTGTCTTAATTTGAGATGTCATTTTCTGCTCTTGGAATGTAGAAAGAGTTTAAAAATAAAGCAAGAACCTCTCCAAAATGAGATGTTAAGATATTCAAGCAGAGTTGGCAATGGAATCAACTGTTCACTGTCTTGCAAGCATGCAAAATTTTCCTCCCAAAAATGTGGCTGTAGGAATGAAAACACTGGTCTGCATAGGCTGTGCTGGTTCAGGCTTGAGAAAATTTTTCAGTCTTACCTAAATATCTCCTCTTGATCCCTGGTTTCAGATGAATTTATGATAAACTTGTTACTCTGTGCTAAACACCACTCCTGCCCCACGCTAATTGTTTTTTTCATTAATTGTCCTGCTGCTGATTGTCACTCTCCAGTCCTGTGTATTAAATTCCAGTAATCTAATTTCCACACTTCTCTGTCTCTACCCTGGAAACAGCCCATCCCAGATTGTTTTCATGGGCGTTATCCTGGGAGAATGACGCTGAGCTTCTCTATTACATTGCTGGCCACAGGTTGGTTGTTCACCCTTGGACTGTGAGCACTGAAACATGCAGGGTGATGGTGTTCACCCCAGCTAGGCCACTGGCTGGCAGTGGTCATCACCTCTTCTGTGGGCAGCTCTGCAGGGAGAGCAGGAGAACCAACATCTGCTGCTCCCTGAGGGACTCTGGGCAAGACAGAGAGAAGGTGGCGAAGGGAGGAAACAAGAGGGTATCTGGGCAGACCTCTGCCCTGTGCCTGCTCTTGTTTTCCCTGCTCCTTGGCTATAAAGAGAGATGCCAGTTTCCAGAGCTGTCAACCTAACATCCTCCACCCTCATGAAAGTAACTTTTAAAAAATGACACGAATCGAACATGTAAAATGCTTTTTAATTTTCATGTAAATTCCATCTTTGCTCTCCTGAGTCTGGAGGTGTCCAAATTTTGAGAAGCAGAAAATAGAAGATTTTAAAAGAAACATTAAGCTATTTGCCATCTTCTCCATATAAAAAGCATTTAAATGTGCAGTTTTCTGAGTCTTTAAATACCATCAACTGAATTTTATATTTTTGGGGTTTTTTAAGCTTTGCCTATGATTCGTATGTCAATAAGTGGATTTGTGTTTGTTGTCTGAGCACTTTTATCTCCTGTTCCCCTGAGTGAGTCTCATCATTGTAACAAGCAGCTCTATCACTTCTCCATGTTTGCCAACAGAACAGTTAATTACTGGTCCTGGCCCTCAGCGAACTGGGCTATGGCACCCATCTGAGGTTTGCGTTGGAAGATTTGCTGAAATATTGTTTTGAAGGGTTTATTTCATTGTGTTTTAAGAGAACAGGAACTGGGCACTATAGGACAAGAAGACAAAAATTAATTGATATCCCTTTTTCAAGAATCCACACAGCAGTTCAGATCTTGTAAAGTCCTCTCCTTGCCTGCCCTGGCATCTGCCAGCCACAGCATTGCTGCAGCAAAACCGTGCCATTCTGCAGGGATGCCTTAGAGAAAATGCAAGCGACCTCAGCAATGCTTAGCAATTGGTTCACATGTTTCTGGTTAAAAGAAATTAATTGCATTGGAAAGCTGAAAGCCTCTGCAGAACATGGCAGAGCCAGGCAGTGGTACCGTGTGTGCCTGCAGGCAGAGCAACAAAGACTCATTAGAGGTCCTTCTTCAGCCACCTATTTTCCAGATTTCCAAAAATGGAGATGAAAATCCATCCTTCTATCATCTCTGAAAGATTTTCTTTCATCCTTTAGGATACCCTGCTGTGTACACACACTTAGCCTGGGTCCAAGGGGAATCTGAGTTATGAATACAGTGCCCCTAACCATACTTAATATTTGATCTGGCTTAGAGAAATATTGAAACAGGATTAGTGTTGCTTCCAGTCAATTGAGCATCTGGTTTATACAATGCAATTGTTGAATAATGCTGAAGAGGTGAAACTATTTCCGTGTGTTTAAGAGACTGAAACATAGAGCTGGAGTAGACTAGCCCTTGTGTTTTATTTTGGGATAAACTAGGGAGCAGTGAGCTAATTGAGAGTGTGCAGGCTGACATGTGAACTGCTTTGTCACAGGGAAAGTCCCATGGAAGTCTCATTTGACAGGTGTCAACTGATATGTCATGATGATTTGGAAGTTTTCCTTCTGTTCTCCAACCACTGAATATGGGGGGGGCGGGTCTCCTGTACTGGTGCTTTCTAGTTATCTAGGAAGGTCTTGAAATGAAAAGGTGATTCAGTGAATTATGGCTCTTTCTGGCTGCAAACTGTCAGCCAGAGGATCACCTCAGATCTGGGGGGTTTTGCTCTTCACCAACATTAATCAAATGATTTCTCTGAGTAGTGCTTGGTTTTTGAAACACTGTAAGTAGTTCATAATCCTTAGTGGATGTATGATATCAGGTGGCAAAATATTACTACTTTTATTGCACATTATAGTCATAGAGTATATTTTTCTTCTTTGAATGGATTTATAAATGTGCAGAAAAGCTTTCCTGAGGAATATCATACCATCCTAATTTTGCTTGCATTGAATGATGTCCAATCTCTGCTTAAAATTCCCTGTTCTGATGGGTATTCCAGCTGGCAAACTAGAACAGTCACAGTAAATTCATTTCAAAGTGCAAATTAATATTTGCCAAGATGCACTCTCTTTGCAGCATTCAATCAGCTCTCCCTAAAGCGTAATGGGTGGAGAGACTGAAATGGATGAGATACGTATTGCAATTCACGTTAATGTTACTAATGGGAGCTCTAAATGAGAACTAGATCAGGCACTAGATGAATTAATAAGTCTCTCTAGTACTTAATTAATCAGTCAGTTTATCAGTAATTATGAACACAGAACTTCTGATCTTCAGTAAAAGCTCACCCCCCTCCTAGAAACCATGCCTATATCTGATTTTCATGGCTGAGAAGTGTACATTTATGAGTTGCTCACTAAATTCTGGCTGTTTTTTTTTTTTAATTTTAAGTTTATTGCTTTTTAATGTTTTTATTAATTAGAAATTTCCAAGGAAAGCACATGTTCCCACTGTAGAATTTATATGAAAACTAGCCTCCTAATCACCTTTTTATCAGAGCTGTTTTAAACCTTCTCCAACTAGTTGCAGGGTTTGCACATACTGAGTGTCTCCAGGAACCTGGGTTGGTTTCTGAGTGATAGTTAGCATAGTTAGAACTATTTTTGTCTAGTATAGATTTTTTTATCTTCTTAGAGAAGCTGTGTTTGTGCTCAGATGTTCTGAGATTGTATTAGTTAATGGTATTTAGGACTGATTGTTATACTGGCATTTTTTGAGACAGATATAGCTTTAGTGGGACATTTCAAAATTAATAACAGATTCAGTATGAAGAAATTATTTGTTTCCTGATTTGAGAATACCAACCATAAGGGCTGAACGAACTTCAACTGATTTGTTGGATGAAGAAGAGAAATAATTTCACAGTACAATGTTCAGATCCTGATGATTAGATCAGACCAACTCCTCTTCCATCTTAGATACTAAGTTGAGGCGGGGCTCATCTGGAGAATGAATGGTCCAAGATGCTGATGTTCTGTATTAGCCTTGAAGTTAAGAGACAAGGACACTGCAGGAAGTCATTAGAAGTCAGTACTGTGGGACTGGGACTTGTGAAAAAGCAGTGTTGGCAACAAGGACGAGAGGCAAACACTTGGGTTTAAGCCTAACTGTAGTGGCTGGCATCCTTCAGTCCCATTGACAGCTGAGTGGGTAAACCTCACATTTGGAGGACGTGTAATGAGGTTAGCCTTGGAGGGATCTTGGACTTGAAGCATTGGCAGCAAAATTTGTATCCCAGTGCTCTGGTTTTCTAGACTGTGGTGATCGTATTGAGAGTCCTGAAGGAAGCGTGAATAAAGAATCTGGGCAAACCTGAATTACTCTGTTTTCTTGGGCAGAGATTGTGAATGTAACAAATTAATTTGAATATGAGATTAAAAAAAGTAATCTATGGAACTGATGGTCTTCTCTGCTGGTAGCTTCTTTGTCTCTGTCTTCTCAATGTGTCTTCACTAAGACTCTAAATGAAGCATGAATAGGTACGAGGCCAAGATAATTCGTTTTAAGGTTTCTGCTTCTGTGACTTGAGGCTGTTGTGGTATTTTTTAACAATGGCCTGATCTTGGTTGATTTATTCTGCAGATCTGTGTTGGTCTTTGTTGTGGTGAGGTATAAATCAGGACTAAGACATCTAGGAAGGAGTGAATTACAGTGTACTAGGTTAAACTCAAGAATCACCATCAGTAAATCTCTCTTTTAGTGGAAAAAATAAAACAAAGAACATTTTAGACTCCCCATGTGGATAATCTGAATAATCATACTAGCAGCTGGCAAACTGAATTTTTTGGCATTATTTTTACCTTTCATTTTGTTCTCTCTTTTCTAAGTTTAGTATGTATTTTTCACTTACAAACATGGCTTTATTTTCAATATATCTTTTAAGATAAATTTTCTAAAAAAGGGAAACTAACTCAAATATGTGTTTCATTTGAAAACTGGCCTATCAGTTGTTTTTTTCTGCATCTTCTGTAAAGTTAACTCAGCTTCAAATTTTTCACTTTGAGTAGTTGTAGAGCATACTAAAAATAAAAGGAGGAAGGTATCTAGTTACAGAAATATATGATAGTTCTGCTCTCTGATAATGCAAGGTTACATTTATAAACTAATTGTTGATTTTGGAACCACCAAACCTGTACAAGATTTCAATAGTGAGGAATTCAGTACATCAGAAGGTCTGGAGGTCTGTGATGGAATGAGACTATGAAGTGAACAATTTACAATTGAAAAAAGCAATCTAATATAAGAAAGAATAGGCAATTTTATTGAAGTTAAACAAAAGTGTGTCTAATTTATCAGTTAATAAATTTTTAGGTTTTTAATAAATTTGTTTCTGTAATGGAAACATAAGGTTCCCCCAGCTCACCAGTTACAGATCTCCTGAGACATCAAGTGCCATGCAGTGCATCAAGGTAATGTACATCTGATCCTAATAGAAAAGCTGTAATGTGAATGGAGAAACTCCTGTCCAGAAGCAGAGCAGCAGAGTTGCCCTGAAGCTTCCCTGCAGTGAGGATTTGAGCCCAGGGACAACTGAGCATCTGTTTCCAAACATCCATGTTTTTCACTCAGACATAAAGCAATGGCAAATTCTAACTGCAGGGAATCACCAATTTCCTGATGAACAAGTAACATTGTGATGAGCAGCTGCTCAGACTGGAAGACTCCTTTATGGAGTGTAATCTAGGTATTGCCATCTTTGGAATAGATCTGCTTTTGGTCATCTCTGCTTAAGAAAGACTGCCTTGGTGGTAACACTTCCAGAATTCCCCCTGTTAATTCAGATAAATCATGTTATTCCCTTGGTTCTATCACTCCTCATTTCCACACATTTATTTCCCTGCCATTTTTGGCCCAGATCTATTCTTGTGTTAATTATGTTGTTCAATACAATCACCACTGTACTGATTCCTGGATCCACATCAATCATTTATCATTGCCTGTAAACTCTTCACCTTCTTTATATCCCTTCAAAAATACAGAGTGGGTTCTGTGTGTCTTGCCTCATTTCTTGCCTTCTGTAAAATGCTCCATTGACTCAGGCAGCCCTTTTCTGGGGGCTCTGGAAGCACCTTTTCCTGTGCACTTAGAGCATCCTCCTCTGCAGAAGCTGAGCCTGTTAGTCTCAGGCTCAGCACCAGGGACATGCTGTGCCTCATGCTTTGTTTTGTTCATTTATTCACATGGAATTAAAAGTACTTTTCATCAAAAATAATGAATAAGTAGGGCAGGGTACTGAGTTAAAAATAAGCTGTGACACGCTTCAAGCGTTCCTTCATGTCCAGTTACATCTGATTACTGCACTACTTGCAGTGACCACTGTCACAACCATTTCCCTGGCACGGTTAGAATAGCTAATACAGCAGCTTCCCTACCGCTGGGCTTCAGGACTGGAATTGCAGAGGAAAATGCAAAACTGCACTATCCTAACCGTAGCACGTGATGAGAAACAATCTCTGTTGGCAAATCCAGCTTTAAAACGCTGTACTGAAAATATTACTCCATTATTTAGAAGGAGTGGGTGGAGCAGGACTATTACCAGCCACTGCTATTACTCTATTACTGATGCTCTAAAAGTTTTTGAAGAAGACAAGATGAAGTTGTTCAGTTATTAATAGAGATGTTATGTTTTATTCATTGCAGATGAAAAAAACATAAAGTATGATATAAAATTCCCTGAAGTTGAAGGGAGACATGTTTTCAGTACATTGAATCATTGAAAGGTTGTCGTTGACTGAAGTGACATTATAAATCTCCTCTTCTGGATGATTTTTCTATGCATCTCTTTAAGTGATCTCCTCATGCCATACAGCCAACCACAACAGCTGCCCTTTAGGCCCTCTCTTTTCCAGAGGGACTCTCACAAATGTTCTCATACCACATTTACATAGGGTTTGAGTACGGTCCTGCACCTCTGCCATGGTACTGAGCTAAAGCAGGTGGCTGTGCACTGAGGAAGCAGTGCTGCGTGGCTGTGTTTATGTCCCTGCCTGCTGCCAAGTTGTACCACAAGCTGCCTGGAAAATAAAGGGCTGAGTTTTTGGGCATGCCTTTTGCCTTTGGTTTAGGGCAAGGCTCTGAACACTGTGCTGGCGTGGGCTGCAGGAGCAGAGCATCTGCACAGTAGCACAGATATTTCCTTCTTGTATGAGCTGTAGCAGAGGTTATGTTAGGTTGTGCTAGGGTGGGGACAGAGTCCTTTTGGTGTGTTCATAAATTCACCCTTGCCCACAAGTGTGGATAACTCAGCAGCTGAGTAACAACATTAGTTCTACTGGGTAAAGTTTGCTCAAGACTGACAGTTTTGATGGACCAGATTCTTGCAGCAAGAACTAATACTCTGTTCATATTAGTGTTCAGAGGCTGTGACAACTGTGGTGCACATTGGGGTTGACACCCGTTCAGTGCTGGTTCATCCTGAATTTGTCCCATTAAAATGCAATCATGCTGTCATTTCAAATGTGGCTGTTTTCTGTGCAGGCATGCACAGAACTGAAAAAGCTTTTCTGTTCCACTCCAGCTGCCTGGAGGAGATAAGTCCTATCTATATCTCAGCTCCATGCTTTATATCTACCAGAGGCAGGAATCCAATACACGGATATCACTGGGGTATTACTGTGTTAAAGAGTGGGCAAATATAAAAATGGGACTATGGACAGGTGCATATTTTGTAATTCCCCCTTACAGATTTTGTTAAGGTGAGTTTGCACAATTACTCTCTTGCCATTTTTAAAACAATCAGTGTTTTCACTCTGCATCTGCATTTGCAGCCTAGCAAAATTGGGCCCAGTTTCTCATATAAGGGTTCCTGAGCGTTAAAATAGTACACGTTTTTCTTAAGTACTAAAGGAAACTTGAATCTTCAGGAAGAAGAAAATGTGTCATCAGGTAAGATGCTGATATCAAAAATAGCTTCACAAATAAATTGACAGCTAAGAAATAATGTCTATTAATCTGTTGGAAAGGTTCTGCTGGTGAAATCAATCTCCACATAGAAAAGCCCAGCATAATATGAATGTTGGCAGTTGAATGCAAAAGCAAAAATACCTCCTATCATATTTAAGTGGAACAAACTTTTGAGGAAAGAAGAAAGAACATTCCTTACTTTATCATTCTTTTCCATTTCACTATTTTGTTTGTTAGCCTTTTGATTGTAAAATACCATAGTATATTATCAAGTGCCATAGGCTGTAGGACAGTGATAATAGTCCACTGCAGAGGCAAAAAAGGAGTTACTTCTGACCCAGCAGTTTACCATTTGATGAAACTATTTCTTGTGAGCTCATTTTTTGGTCCCATTTCGTGTACTGTGATGCTTCTGTGCCACAGGCAGGAACAGAAGTGCTGAAGCAGGGATACAGTGTTGTGCTAATATGGCTTAGTTCACTCAAAAATCACAGTGCACTTTGGGGACCACTGAAACTGAGCCTCTCTGTCCTGCCTGTGGAACAGATGAGCCTCCTGTTTTACTCCTGGGGAAAAGACCGTGCAGAAAGAGCAAATGTTCCTGCAGGGTGAGGTGTGCCATTTACTTTTTGTGCTATGGTCACACTCCAACCCAGACTGCCTTCACGTATTAACTTAACACCTTATGTCAGCTCAAAACCATACTTACTAAGGAGGTGAGATGCTAGGATGGAGGTGAAGAGTAGAACCTTCCACTGAGACAAACCTTTAGAAGAGGTTACATTAAATATTATTTTTCCATTTGTGAGAGCAAAAATAAAGATCTCAGAGAGACTTTTCAAAGCATAAGAAGAACACCCACCCGCAACTGAACATCAATGGGAGTCACCTATTATCTGTACGTACATGATAGGTCAAAATCAACGTGGAATAGCCTGGCTAAATTTAACTTCCAATTTGTATGTTAATATAGAAGTTTTGTTATGGGATTATTCAGAAGTGATAAACACATAGGAAAGGAAATGCCAAAATCCAAAGTTATAGGAGATGCTTGCTTTAAATTCATGGGGACTTCAGAAAATTAGAATAAAATTCAACCTTTTCAAAAGACCTACTTTATGTCCTGGGTAATTGTTAATGAAAGTTTACTGGTGGTGTTTGGATCCTGTTCTTCCAGCCTTATGCAGACTCATGCAAGGAGGCATTAAAACTAGTACCATCTGTGGCTGATAGTTTATAAGTCTTAATTAGTCAAAGTTTATCCTTACACTGAACACAACCAGTGTGTTTAGCAGACAGTAGGCCCACACATGTCAGCAGGAAGATTTCCTCTAGATACGCTATCATCCATGCCAGAAGAGTGGGAGGGGAGCTTTGAGGAGATGGCTACAAATGACTGCAAAGAGAGACTTTTCCCTGTGGTATTCCAAGGACAAGGTTAACACAATCATTTTCATATGTCCCATGGAAGATACCTTCTCTGTGACTTATTCACAGACAGTTGACCATTTGCATTTGAAACTATTGTAATACTTAAACTAAAATGGATAGTTGGTGTGAACACATCTTGATGATATCTGACAGCACTGCCACAAAAGGACTCTAACATAATGAGAATAATTTTTTGACTTCTTGAGCCTACTTTGAATTGTAATCAAGATCTGTCCTGGACTGGGATTCGTATAAGCTGATTTGAACCAGGCTTGACAGCCAGTTTAGCACGACTGTCAGTGATTCACCCCATCCTAAGATAAGATGAGCCAGATGTATTGTCTGTCTCTCTCCTCTGACTAGATGACTAGTTTTGATTAAACCTTGTCCTTTCAAGCTTAGGTGAGAAGAATCCTTTGGTGCAGAGGTACTCTGCAATATTCTCTCTTGCTTCCACCTAACTCACTCATGCTTTAGCTTCAGATGTCTGGAATTGAAAAACAGTAGTACAATTCTTAATGTCACAGATCCATTTAATATCTTTTTCTTGCACTGATTCCATCCAGCTCTGGTCCATGAATATCAAAAAAGCTAGGCCAGTGGTTTGCTCTGAGCAGCTCTGTTGAGAAAAGGAGACAGCAGAGCTTTTAGCTTGAAGGCTAATCCTTTTGAAAGCTGGAGGATCATAGCAATGATCCTAATTTAAGGAAGCATGAACTATCTCACTACTTCATATTACTGACTGATAACTGGAGCAGAACTGGCTGCAGTTTTGGAAGCAGATGCAAAGCAATTCTTCCAGATGGAAGCCAGAGTGGAGCAGGCAGGATGCCATCTGTAAAGAGAGGTGCCTTGCTGTGCAGATGCACGTTACAAACATGATAAAAATATAAAATTGGGAAAAAACATATATGGTGAATGGGATGATTCACTGAGAATCTTGCTGCTGACTCTTAACCTTTCCAAAGAGTGCATTGTGCATAGCAGCATGTAGCTTGGTAATAAAGCCCAGAGTAAGAATCTATTTCCATCTTTCTGGATTTAGCTGGTTTTTTTTTTTTTTTGAGTCATTGTTTATTTTGCAGCATGAGGTTTAGCCAGATTTTGCACCCATCTGAATGTCATATTTCCAAGAGCTGTTGCAAATGCTAAGAAGTTTGGGCTCTTGCATTATACAGCTCCATGCACTCCACTGCATGTTGCCCAGGAGCTGAAATGACAGGCAAAAAGGCTTCATGTAGTGGAAAAAGGGAATTGTACCAAATAGTTTCTTAGAAAATACTTTTCAGTTTGATATTGGGCATGTTCCTTCACAAGAATCATATGGATTCAGAAACAAAGAATGGAGAAGGAGAAGGAAGCAAGGATGGTCTGGCTGGTGAACATGGAGGTCCCAAAAACCAGCTCTCATTTTCCCTAAGCCTGAGTTGATATGAAACCACCAAAACGCACGTGTCATTAAAGAACTACTTTTCTTTGTGTGTCAAAGTTATCTTCCAGGCTATTTTTATATTGATATTTACAACTGATCTTAGGGTCAACCCAAAATTCATACCAGTGGCTCTGGTAGACCTGTCAGCTCAGCCTCCTCTCCAGAGTGTCATGGGAACTCATCTGTACTCGTCATAGCCCTCTGGTTTGCCTTGCCAGCCAGATGGCTTGTGATTTATCTTGGAACAGCATCATTTGTAGAGTATTAATTCATAACAATCTGAGGATTACTGGACATGAATTCATTACAGACCAAGAAGGACAGTTTTCTGAGGCAGCTCTTCAGTACAATCCTGTCTGTAGATTTGTGAATACATTTATGTTCAACAGCCATCAAATCTCAGACAGGCTACATCTGCCACATCATTTTTTAAAAACTTTTTGTCATGGGAACAAACACGACAGAAGTCTGTGAGAAGCAGAAATAACAATGATCCATTTCAGCTGCTCTTAAAATACCCTAATGAATTTGAGACCACGCATGGCTGGAGTCAGAACTGCTTGGTAGTATGTCACAGTCCATGTTGTCCTCCCTTCTAATGAGGACTTACTTTTAGGACTCTTTTTTCCCAACAGGTATAAAGCAGTTGCTAAACAGTGCCTGTGACTATACAGCGATAAAAGTGTGTCAAATGTGAGTGTCTCGTAACACAAATTCAGTGACTATCAAACTACAGCAGTTCACAAAGAAAAATTTAAAGCTCTCTCATACCATTCTGCTGTGACTAGGAGAGCACAAGGTAGGTAAGTTTGGGATATTGGATTGAGCAGTTATGAGAAAGCTCTCAAAATGGATTTTGTGTTACAGGAGAACTGGAATTCTGGGTACATAATGAATTCATGTATTTCTGGCGGGTGTTCTGGGGCTTTGGTCTTACCTTTGCCTTTTAAATAGAACTGTGACAAAGCAGAGCTGACAGCACTTCTCACCTGCTCTCTGGGCTCTCAGGCATGAAGCCTCAGGAGCTTCGGGCTCTTATTTCCTCTGAGATAGAAAATCCAATGGTTCTCCCATTCTTATCCCAGAAAATTAGACTTCAAACACTGTGCTTGAGGCAATTTGCCAGAGCTGAGCTTACTGGACTTAAGAGATGTAACTCCATTAGAACAGCTCATGACCAGTAGTAAATATCCATCCGTGGGAATCTCAAAAGAAATTAATCAACATTTACACTCCCGGAGGGATGACTTTTAACTGTTTAGAAAATCCATTACACAATCCCTGGAAAAATATACAGGTTTTTCTTGCTTAAAGAAAGCCACACTGAACAGTCAAAGGACAGAGAATAATTCAGAAGAATTGTGAAAAGAGGGACTATGATGCATCAGAAATCAGGATAAGAGTGCTGGGGGAAGAGAGACTCAAGACTTGATGAATCTTAATGAGAATATATGATCTAAAATGCTGTTGTTTATTCATGTCAACCAAAATAGCTGCCCATGTTTTTCATCTATAGCCCTAGAAACCTGCTGGTGTTTGAGACTGAATGTTTGTACTGCTTTTAGGTTAGCCACTACATAGAATACATACACTAATACAAAGAAAATATGCAATGAGAAAAATATCACAATCAGATACTTAAAGGGAGTGGACAATCGGTGGTAGGGCTCTGAACCCATGGGGAGCTAGGAGCTTTGTGAAGGAGCAAGATCCCACTGACCAGCTGAGTGATGGCTTCTTGCTCTCACAGCACTGCAGGTAGCAATTCCTGCATTTTGCTGGCTTTCTACAGGAAAGCTGGACTCTTTCTTCTAGGTGAGATGGTGCCAAAGGGTTCCTGCTGAGCTCCTGAAAGGGCTTCACAGAAGGCTGAAAGCAGCTGGCTGCATGGCTGTATGTGTGGGACTCTGGTTCAACAGCCAGCCCAATGCCCACATTGATTCTGAGGCAGTGGGAAGAGTGACTTGGCAGCTGCCTGTCAGCAGAGTTTTACCCTGTGGTAGGCACTGTCTCCTGATGTGTGGTGTTGTGGGTGATTAGAAGGCAGCTGCTTACCTAAAACTGTTTATAGTCTTTGCATTCTGAGCACTGGACTCCAGGTGTGGTCAGAGGCATCACTTTGCTGATAAGACTGGGAATTTTTGTTCAGATTAACCAACCAAAAGGTCATATTGGAAAAGATTAGAGTAAGGAGCTGGGAGCAAAGCCTTTTTTCAAAGTACTGCTCTGAATGGTGTTTCTAGGCTGGAACAGAGAAGCTGAGAGCAGCAATTCAAATTTTCAGCTTCTCTGCTAATCAGTATTAATTAGGGTCTAATGTCAATTGACTGCACTGTGCTTTGAATGAGACTGTTAGTGCTGGACTGACACCTGACAAACTGGAAAAAATGAGCAGCTTTGCAAATCTATTCTTTATATACTGGCAAAGATGAATAAATCAATCAGGAATAGGATGGAAACTGCAATACAGAACTGAAAGCTGTCACAATACTGGCCAGATGTACATGAGTGATCAAAGAATAAACAAATCATTAAGTGAAGCAGTTTCCTTCTGGTACTATTACTTATTTGAAGAATTTAAAAAGTGCAACCAGTCATTCAATGGTGATTTTAAAATTTTGATGCCTATGTTGTTCTGAATATCCCATTTCCAAATATTAGTAATAGTGTAAGAAAGTGTAGGGAATATCCTACTGGATGAGGCCATTAGTCCTGTACTCTCTATCCATCAGAGACAGCAGGAGCTGTGATTTGGGAAGAACACAGAAAAATGGTCACATCCTCCAGTCCATTCCCCCTGTAGCCTTGGCACTCCCAGTTGCTGTATTTAGGATGTCAGAGGGCATGTCCTTATGTAGTCCTCCAAGTATCCATACAGACACCTGCTGTGCAGGAATTTGTCTTCTCCCTTTGTCATTCTGCTAATACTATTAGTGTCCACAGGTGCCTGTGGCAGCCAGTTCCAGTTGTTCATTGATGTGCAATTACTTTGATTTAGAATTGCAGCTCTGTATTCACTTTATCCACCCTCTTAATGAACTTTGTCTGCCCCAGCTGCTTTCTCTCCAAACTGAAGACCTTTTTTTTTAGTCTCTTATAAAACAACTTCTTCACATTGATAATTTTAGCTACCATTTTTTCTCTTTGTCTTCATTACTTCTTTCTTGAGGTGTGGAGACGGGGGCATCCACAGTACTTAAAGACATGAACACAATCAGCTTTTATATAGCTGCAAAATGATGCTGTCTTAGGTCCAGCTGCACAATGTCTTCATGATTTCTGAGAACTGTCAGTCCAAGGTCACTCTCCATAGCTGTCAGTGCCTTTTCTGAATTCAGCCTCATGTAGTCATGGTTTATATTCTTTTCTCTTAGATATATCACCTAAAATGTATCTATCCTGAAGTTAATCTACTGCTTTTGTGCCCATCCTTTGATTCTGTGAGGTCCTCTGAATCTGCATAATTTTAGTGCATCTGATAGCTGTCAGAAAGCCTGGCTCAGTTGGAGGAGGCTTCTGATGCACAGGCTTCCATGAACATAGCCATACTATGGCAGGGAGTCATTGGCAAAATTCTGTACTGGAAACACCTGACTATGTCTTCTGGAAAAGCAGTCAGACACACTCTAACTCCAGTTCCTAAGAGGATGGAGCACTGTGCATAATTTTACACATATCAGAAATCCCAAGGAATGGTTGCATGCACCTGAAGTTAATATCTCAACACCTTCCTAAACCAGAAGCATTACCTAACAACCTACTTAGGTTACTCAAGCCCTTGTTTCTCTCTTGTATACACGTGTTTTACTGAGTTGGAAGAATATTTCTCTAAGATCTGCAAGGGGTCTTCATCTCAGCAACGTGCTGTATAAACTGTCATCTTCAAAGGTGGTGACAAGCTGACAGCTTCCTAATAAGCACCTAACACATTAGCACTGCTGCCCCAAGGCAGGCAGAAGAGCTCTTTGGCAAGTGCTGCAAGTTAAAACCAGTGTGTCTTCGTAATATGAGATAGTGATGTGCTGGGAAGGAGGTACCTGGCACTGACAGCAGGCAATGAAGATGTTCAGTTCAGTGGGAAAAGTGAGTGCTGATAAGAAACATACAGTGAGCTCTCTATGTGTGCTGTGAATCATCTGTATTGAATCTACACCTTGCTTTTTTTCTGTGACACAAATGAAATCTTGGCCACTGGGAAGCTGATTTTTAGTGATAAAAATAGATCCCTTTATTTAGTTCATAAGGCAGCAGGTGGTGTTTAGCCCAGTCTGTGTTTTGAGAGGCAACAGAAATGATTTGACTGGGAGCTTTTACACAGCTTCAACTTCCATGTTTGTGAATGTCTACTTAAACCAGCATTTTGAGGCCCCCAGCTGTGCTTCCACAGCTCCTTTATAATGCCTTTCTGTAGTAGAAAAAGTACTAGAATGTTGATTTTTTTTCTGCTTTCCCAAAACAACCTTGAATTAATTACTGTCTGTGGGGATGAGATGCAAAACAAAGCATAAAGATAAAATTACTTGTAAATATGCATGCTGGCTGCAGAATAACTGTAGTCATCCCCTCACCTCATGATCAATAGTGTAATCAATAACAGCTTATGGGCAGTTCATTCAATTTTTTGTCCACAGGTTTTTGTTTAATTTCTCATTAATAGACTAACATTGTCTTTTCTTGTCTACTGTCTAACCACACATGTCAGTTCTGTCACAGTTTGCTTGTTTATAGGAGAACAAGAAGTTCAGAGTAGAAAAACCCATATATTCCATCAACAGTTCATATAATTTTACCAACTCCCCTTCATAAATCCCTCTAGTGACACTGTGAACATTACTTTCTAAAGGTTGTTTCTTGGGCTACTGGGTTTGTATGTTCTTTCTTAGCAAAGAATATGCATAGCTTTCTATTGATAGATCTTAAAAATGTTTGTCATATCATGTCAACTGCTTCACGACATGAGCTGGTGCAGAGCTTAAAAATAGCTGCTTGAAGATGATTGGACTGGCCAAAAGCCAGGCTGGGATCAAGGAGGAATAAGTGTGACTTAAATTCACTTTTGCTCACTCGTTTCCTAAACTCTGACTGAAGACTCTATGAAACAAATTCAAATTATATGACTGTGTATAAAAAAAGAGTGAGAATGAGAAGAGAGTGAAATTTTTGCTTCAGTTCCTCTGTAGTTTTCAGGGGTCCATTTGCCACATTTTAGGCACTACAGAGGCTGTAAAACAAAGAAGTTGGCTGTCATTGAAGAGATCAGTGGAAGGTTGTTTCCCCAAATGGAAAGTAAGAGAAGGAGGTAGAGAGAGACCTGCCTACCTCCTTCCCAAACTGCAGCTTTGTACAGTATCTTTTCTGTACTTGAACTCTTCTTTAAAGATAGCACGGCGTGTTCCTGAGCTAATTGGACACCTGAGTCACACAAATCATTGGAATCACCATAGCGATAACAAATACATAATTGGGAAAAAAATAATCTGTTTGAGATGGACAGTGCCCCTTAAATGGACCAGTGCCCCTTAAATGGATGCTTGCTTACCATTTGGGATTTGGAAATCTCCATGAATAGCAATTCTTATGAATGAAATGTCAAGTAGTACCATCTCCTTGTGTGGCTGGCTTTGACATTTCCAAGTGTAGCCTCTCTCCTGGGCTATCATTTTGCACCCACACTTGTCTGACAACTTGCTGAAGAAATGCATCCAAACAGACAATGAAATGCCTGGATGATTTATGCAGGAGGGAAATAAACAAAATATCACTGAGAATAAAACCTTTTCAAATGCAACTATAAAAAGCAGTATCAGACAGTTCCAAGTGCTGGAAAATTGCTTTTCTCACTGCTGCTTGGCTCATTTCAATTCATTCTTTTGGGACAAGATTTTTCTTAATGAGGTTTGACCAGACTTTTATTTAAGCCTCTGAAGACTCCACAACAATTGTTGCTAGGTGTTTGGTGCAGTTCATTTTGGACAGTTAGCTCATAGTCGTGGCACAGACAAAGTGACTTTCTTAAAAATCTGCTGAGAATAAAGACACTCAGTAAATCGGTAGGACAGAGACTGTTGAAGAGTTGGGTTCTCTGTCCTGTTCTATTGCTTAGTTTTCATAAATGATGATTACATTTGCACATATTACAGCTAGAATTGTTTTACCTAGGAAATTCTCCATCCTTTTATTTTGACTTGGACTCACAGTCTTTATCACCTTTAAAATAAATCACTGGTTCCCAGTGTTAATCTTCATATGTTCTTTCCTTTTCCCTTTCCCTTCATCCCTGTGTTACCTCTCTTAATAATAATATGCAAGAAAGAAATGCAAATGGTGATTTGCCCCATTTCACCCAGATTGTATGTCAAGAAACTATGAACAAATTTGTGCTGTGCTGTTCAAACAAATGACACATTCATTAGGTACAGTTTAGCATGGGAGGAATATTGAAGATGATGTGCAAACTGTAAACAGGTCATCTTCTTCAAGATAAAGTGGATTATTTCAATGCAAGACAATTAAATGCAAGTTCTTTGAACTCTCCTTTTTGTGGTCTAATGTATGCCTATTTGGGAAAACAAGATTATGTTTAAGCAGTTCTAACTTGCCTATTTGTGAATATATTTGTTCTAGATTCCTTTTTGGCTCCCAGGGAAATTATCATTTACAGATCGTGATTTTTCTGTGTGACATACTATGACATCCTAGCTTGAACAGATCTCTTGTTTCAAATGAAAAGATTAAAATATAGAGAGCTATATCCCCCACTTGTGAAATGCAGTTCCTGCTGAATGTACTGATTTTTCCATTGTGTGAAAAATTGGTAGTACAGTGTGTAAAACTTTTTGAAATACATTTCAAAGCTGTTTTATCCAGAAAATTCTACCTCTGTAGTACAGTTTCATTCAGCCTAGCATTGGGCCAAGGCAAGTGAAATAATATAAAATGTGGGCATCTCCAAAACACTTTTCTGCTGAAAATTTAATTGTTTTTTTTGAAAGTGCCCAGTGATCCAAAAATAATTTTCCAAGTTTTCAGATCTGTAGATGCTGACAGAGCAAATTTAAGAGTGGGTAGAAACTTTGTTTTTAGTATCTCCCTTTTCAAACTTTCTAAAACAGACAGCTGCCTGAAAACCATTAATCATTAGACAAGCACAGGGTAAGGGAAATGCTCTAGTGACTTTTCCATCTAGATAGGGGAGACACATGGCACAGAATAACAGAGGACAGAGACATTTGAACTAGATGCAACTTAGGCAACCAAAACCATCTCGGCTGCTTTTTCCTCCGAGGCACCAGAATATTGTAGGTGCCATATTTCATTTATTTATTACCATTACGTTTCCCTGATGCTTATAATTGTGCCTCTGTAACAGCCTAGAGTGGGCCAGGTCTGACAGGACTGCGTAGCTCGTACATATCTCCACTTCAGATCAAGCAATGGGGCATTTTGCTGTCCCTTGTTCCAAAGGAAGGAGGTCTAGGCTTCCTGGGGATGCTCAACACCTGTTTTGTCAGCTTCTTTTGAAATATGGCTGTTGAAAGGAGGAGGTGATGGTGACAGCACCCTTTCATACTCAGACAAGGGAACGATGCAGGGCCGGACCTATCTTTGCCCAACGGGATTGAATCCAGCCCCAGTTTCCAGGCTATAGGTTACTCTGGAGAAGGTGCATCTGAGAGCAAGCAGAGGAGGAGGAAAGTCTATTTTCCACCTGTGCTGGGAAGCTGCAGTGTGTGAAGAGTTCAAAATTCACAGCAATGCTCTGCCTGGTGGACAGGGCACTTCTCTGAGAAAAAAAGTCTTAAATTTCGTATTAATCTGCAGGGAGGAGGAATTCCTGCCAGTAGAGGAGGGATTGAGTGTACTACTCCCCTCCTTTGGTGGTGCTTCTTGTCACTGAGTATTGTGTAAGGCAGGATTAGTCACCTTCTCATTCTCCAGCAACTGCATTTTAGTCAGTCATCCCTTCCAGCCCTGTGAAAGGAAGAAAATTATCTCAGATTAATCCCTGTTCCCTGATTTTCTCTGTTGATAGCCCGAGGCTGATGCTGTGTGCTTGTTTTTGACCCATACATTCCCTACACACCATGTAGGGATCTTATGTGCCTATTACCCCTAAGATGCCTGACATCTAAGCAGCAAAACACCTACATTTGTCTACTGGATCTGGCCTAAAATGGTTTCCAAGATCATACTGCATATCAACAGAAGAAACAGGACAAAAATGTATTCAATACTGATTGCAATTCATAACCAGATAAAAGCTTGCAGGAGTGCTGTGAACCTAAGAAAGAAGCACCTGTTTGTCCTTACTCCACTCCATCCTCTCCACCCGCAAAAGCCCAGCTTTATACAGAGGGAGAACAGGCAAGAGCAGTGCAGTGTTGATCCTCCCAGTCTTTGCCATGGAGAAGTCAGCAGGTTTTCAGACACGGGAGTAATGAATCCTCATGATGTCTTCTGACTTCAGGCTGGAAAGGAACCATCTGTTTGTTATACCACACACTGAGCCTGTGCTGTTGGCAATCTCCTGGGCTCTGATGAAGCTAGCTAAGCTTTGCTCTGGGGATTGCATACAGTGGGGCATGAAGCTAATTCTCATATTGGAAGCTGGTGAAAACAGGTCCAGAGAAAATATGCAAAGCAAATAAGTATTAAAAACAGGCCTAATGCTGCATAGAAACTAAGAGAGTAGCCTGAGGAGCAGCACAGGGAGGAAAAATATATATGTGATATTCACAGTGCATGGAGGCTCTAGGGAGGAAGCATGTTGAGAGGATGCTAAGTGAGAGCATGTACTGTGCAGAAGAGTTGTGGGGGGGAAAGGAGATGCAGCTCCAGAACATGGTGGGTGGGAAGGCTGATCCTAGGAGAGCGAGGTCAGGCAAATACATCTCAAGAGATGGTCACAGCAGCAGTGACAAAGCTTAATTTGACACGACGTTGCTTATTTCTGTGTGTATGTGCATATGGAAATAACACCACTGCAGTTTCAATCGAGAAAACCACATCCTATCTTCAGATGAGAGAAACTGCAGATATGGGGGTGGAAATGTCATCTGTACTAAGTGTTGAGACTTCAGATTCGGTGACAGGTGATTCCTTACTCCCTACAAGCAATACAAGTACTTAGCCTGTTTGCATTAGGCTCTGGGATTTTTTTCCCCGATGGATTACTCCCGTCAATCACAGCATATACAGCAACACTAATAGCTAACTGCTGAGGTGCTCTGCAGTACACAAACACGGGCTGGTGGTATTTCAGATAACTAAAACTGGCATTACGTTAATGCCAAAATGAATATGCTGAAAATAGACCTTCTTTACTGACAAATTCTCATTTAACAGCATCACTCTTCAAGAAGGTGCTAGTGCTAAAAGCTTTGAGGGTAAATTTATAGGAAGAAGAGATCACAAAACAGGATATTGACCTCAACATAGAGTAAGCCTATCAGGTAGGTGCAGGGAGACCTGAGGTATTTGATTAATGCTCCAAGTTGCTAGATGCCAAAGACTTCTGGTTGAGATGTCACACACGCTCATTAACTCAGTGCTATGCACAAGCAAATACATTCTGACTCAGATAAGCTTAAAAAGCCATCCCAGCAGGGCATATTAGGAGACTAGTAATGATTGTGCCTGACTTAAGCTAGGAAAGTAAGCCTTTATACATGCATACATACACACATTTATATATGCATGTAAAATGCAACTCAAAGATATATAATATATATACGTACACATAAAATGCAGTTTATTATTTCCAAATGCATTTTAAAAATAGAAAAGTAAATACCTGAATATGTTTTCTGAAATTTCATCGCCAATAAGTTGCAGCAGTGGATCAAGCTTTTGAAGGCAGTAGGGATCTGGTGATCCAGGAAGCTGAGTTGCCCTCATGTCACCCTCCCTACCAGCTTGTCTAGGGACAGAAGTTCACTAGCAATGGTGTACAGCTGCAGCACTGGAGATGATTTGCACCTGGACAAATCCAAATGATGATGGAGGAGCTGGATCTGTCTGCATCTGCTCACATGGACATGACAATAGATGGCAGACAGATGCTACCAGCAAGGACCAATGCCAATATTCACATATGACACTAGACATCAGTGCCCCAAAACAGGCACTGGAGGGAGGACTGGTGTAAATCTTTGTGATAGGAATGCTGTGATTTATGCTTTGATGCATAGCAAAGTGCATAGAGTGAAATCTGGAGATAGCAGAGCCCTGCAGAGCCTCAGACTTAGGAATGAAAGAAACAAGAGGCAGAGCACAGGATGCATGAATTGCTGTGGTGGTTTCACTTGGCTAGCACTTGGCTAGCACCTGGCTAGCACTTGGCTAACACTGGGCTAGCAGCCAAACACAGCCATTTACTCACTCCCCAACTTCCCCCTCTACCTCCCCAGGGGAAAGGGGCGAGAATTGGGGGCAAGGGTAAGGAGACTTGTAGGTTGAGATAAGAACAATTTAATAATTTAAATAAAATAAAACTCAAAATAATAATGATATTTAAATCATAATGATAATAATAGAAATAAAATACGCACATGAGTGATACACAGTGCAGCTGCTCACCACCCACTGATCAAGCCTGGCCTGTTCCCAGGTAACAATAGCAGAGGAGCCACAATCCCGAACTGAAACCGCAATCCCAGAAGAGCAAAAGCCTGAGTGAAAGTCAGAGAGAGCAAGAGAGGAAGAGCCTCTCATTAATATACTGAACATGATGTTATATGATATGGAATATCCTATTGGCATACCCAAATGTCAATTTAGCTTAATTTAAGTTCATTTAAATATTCCTTGCCCCCCTCTAGATCTTGCACTTGTAGACTGACAAAACAAAGTCCTTCACTTCCAGTGACAAAAATTAAAACACTGGTATGTTATCAGCATTTCTTTCATAACAAATCCCACTCTGAGACCAAAATACAGTACTTTTCGAGCTACTAAAAAAACCCCTATCTCTGTCTCAGCTAAAAAGCAGAACAGTTGCGGGGGGATGAGATGGGCTCTCATGACAGTAGCAGAGGGGAAATAGTAAGTGGCATGATCATGTCTGATATAAAGGGTGACAGAGAAGTCCAGACTGCAAAGGGGCTTCAAATAAGTTAGTGACCAGTGTTTGTAAATCTGACTAGACAAGAGTTGAACTAAGACGGCAAAGAGATTTACCAACTGCGATGTGTTTAGAGAAGCTGATCTAAAAATCAAAGGTCTTCCAAGAAACCCTCAGATGTTGGTATGTGCAATGCATGTACGTATGTGTATTTCTCAGCTACACTAAGAACTTCATACCTTGAAATTTTTATGGTTCACTTCAGTTAAAAAGGTTTCTTTTTGGGTGCTGGTACTTGAGTTCAAGTAACAGCAATGAAGATGGTGTTCCTAATTAGGGTGATCACATAGTTGTAATGATTTAATTTCAAATTTTGAATGATATAACGTTTTAATAAATAGCAAAGCAGGTCTGGACAGCAGGTTTATCTGCAGTCTGCTATTAAAATTCTTGCATGTGTGCTGGATTCAAGGAACATCTTGTCTGGCTTTAACACAGACATATAAAAAGAAGACTGTGATCTTAGGAAACATTGAAGGTCAGATGAAAAACTGAGTAATCAAACTTTTAAAATTATCTTCTGATCTTGTTCAAATATTGTGCTTTTTTTCTTCAGAACCTTTACTTAATCTTTTAAATTAACCTCACAATAATAAAGAGGATAGAGTACAGAAATGCTAAAATGTAAGCTAAAAGGCGTCAGCTTTTTTTATTAACTGCCTGTATGCTTATTTTGGTAAAGATTACATGAACACAGGTACATGAGGAAATCAAGAGACTGAGTGCTCTGAATTAACAGGAAGTATGAGCTCTGTTTTGAGCTCTGCTATTGATCTGCCACTTGATCTTGGGCAAGTCATTTCACCTTTCTCTGCCACTGCTGGGTGTTGTTTTTTTTTCTATTCTTCTGCCTCATCTGGCTATGCTGAATATTCTCTGAACAATTTTTGCTGGTGTGAATGGCTGGTGCTGAGCAGTGTGAAGCTCTGGTCATGGCTACCGTGCTAGAAATGGTGCCTAACTCTCTAAAGTCTGAGGTACTCTGTGGGCAGCTTCAGGCCAGTATTGGACTCAGTGCAGAGGGATGCTGTCTTGGAAATGCACTGCTGTATTCCTGGCTCAAGTCTCCATTGCAGGGACAGGAGGGATGTGCACGAGCATGTAATTGTCAAACAGGGCATTTCATCCTTGCCAGTGGCAAGGGAACATAAGGCAAAATGAAGTGCTCAAACAATTGATTTCAGTGCAAGTGTCTTGATTGAAATACTTCTGCAAAATAAAAGGCTTGTGATCTCTAATGATTACAGATTTCATTGCACAAATGCACCTCAACCTGAGGGCAATTGCCTGCACTGCCAAAGGGGGTCAACGCTTTGAGAGCAGCCTGTACTGAGAAACCATTCTGGGTTACCTGTGTGAGAGCTGTACCCCTCATCCCAGCTGCAGTGGAGGCACAGTAAGACATTTATGAGCTTGCACACCCAGTCCGGGTAGAGCTGTCTAATGAATTACCTACCACCTGCTGGCTGACCCTAGAGCTATCTGCTTGCTCAAAGCCCGTGGTGAATGGGTGGCAGTTTGACTTAGTTCAGCAATAAAAGGGAGATAAACTTAGATCGGATTGCTGTAGCTGTGGGTTAATAGCTTGAACATAAAAAACTCCTGTGACTGAACTCATGTGCAGTGATTCGCTAAGCTACTGAAACGTGAGTGTGCTTGTATCCCAAATACTGCTTGTAAGTGCAAATTTGGGTCAAGGTTCTTGAAACCAGGTGCCACAACTTTCTATTTACAGGTGAAGCTGCAGTGAGAACACCTAAGTATTCAGTGTTTTCCAAATCAGGCCAATACTCTTTATAAATCCACTGGCTTGAACTGTGCTTTTATAATCTCATATTTTCCTAGAACAGAGATGCTCAGAGATAGCACTAGTTTTAATGCAGCCTTCTTTTTCACATATATCACTCTAACACAAATACATTGTGGAGGAAATTGAATCTTGGAAGTCATAAGGTTGTGGACCTTAAAAGTTAATAAAGTGCACTGAAGATGCCACTTAAAAGAATAATTGTTTTTCAGTCTGGATTCCTGTCTTCCACTGCACTTCAGAAATTTTTAGCATAGTTCACACAAGTCAATCTCTATTGAGCACTAAGGTTATTTTATAAGTGAAAAAACCCCAGTGTGAATAGATTACCAGGACTGCAGACTCTGCATTCGTATTAGCAGGGTATTTTTTTTAATTTTTGGGGTTTTTTTTGGGAATTGCTTGAAATTTTTCCTCCTGGTTTGCTGAAACAGACTTGTGGAGCTGAGCCACGCTTTTCCTTATGGCTTTTGGTAATAAAGGTTGGATTATTCTCCTGGCTTCTGAGGGAAACTGGGCAGCTGTCACTGAGAGATGGTTTACATTCAATTTGATAGATTATGCAATTGTCCTGGTTCTGACATAACTGCAGCATCATCTCAGCAACCACAAACACACAGCTGCAGGAAACACACTGGGGAGGCAAAAAAAGAGAAATCACTTCTTCAAAGAGAAAAATGAAATCTGGTTCAAACTTCATGGAATCAGACTGTATTGTCTTATAACTTCTCTTCCTGGTTCTTCATTGCTGGGATTTACTGATGATCCTCAAAGCTAGAATCTCTAATTGAGATGCTGAACAGATACACAGAGGGAAAGCTTTTTAGGTGAGATAGATAAGTGTATGTGTTAGCAAGCCCACGGCTAAACCTAGGATTCTCAGGTATAAATGGATGCACTAATTAACAACAAGGTTTCTCCCTCCTATTAATTTGTTTTCTTCATTTAGATCCTTAGCATTATTACCATAAAAAAGGCTCATCAGGTATGGGGGCCGGGAGGTGAGTTTTGCTTTGCCAACATCTCTCTGACATTCCTCCTGACTTTGTAAGCAAGCTGCAGGCTGTTATGAAGCTAGACCAGCTGCTGAGGACCCTAGGAGGCCCAGAAATCACCCCAAAAGGACAACTCAACTGGTAACCTTAACTGGGCAGTCAGTCATGCACTCCACAGGGGAACAGGATTGAAATGCAGAAATCCACAGGGTGTTCATAGCCTCTGATAGAAAGATGTCATTAATTACTCAACAACTGTGACAGTTTAATAGCCAGAGCTATCGTATGCACTTAAGCATAGATCTAGGATCAAATGTAGAGTTTATTTCTTCACTAATAGCAATTTTTTTTTTTACTTCAGGGCTTCCACCTGCTTCAATCAGGCACTTAATCAGAAAGAGGAACTGTTGGGAGAGAGTGGGAAAGGCCAGGAATGCTCATGCTGTGGAGCTGAGAGGGCTGGAGAGCTGGTAATACCGTGGTACTGCCAGACAGAGAGGCTGAGGTGGACTGGGTGGGTCCAGGAGCTATGGAGGTACATTTAGATGTGGTGTAACTGCATTGATGCTGCGGAAAGCACTAGTTGCTATTCAAACTTAAATTATGTTCCAAAAGAAGGTGCACAGTCCTGGTTTTGGAGCAGCTCTGGTGGGACTTCAGCCATAGCTCTTACAAACTCAGGACAGATCAAAGGAGAAGCTAACAGCACTTCACAACAAATACTATGGGACAGAAAAAACAGTTTTCAGCACAGCAGTGACTGCTCTATCATCATAAAAAGTTCTCACTTCTGGGGAGTAAGATGTTATGCTGGCCATACCTCATGAACTGCATCTTGACCATATCACAGCTCTCCTGCCAGACTGTGCTGATGGTGAATTTGGCCTCATCCAGTCTGTGTCATCCAGGAGCACCCCAAAAATAATCTCAACGGACAGAGTTTCCTTCCCATGCGTTAGCCTGAGCTTGCAGGAGTGTGTAGCAGGCAGCAGTGTCAGCTGGCAATGGTATGATTGAGGCATAAACTTCCAGGTGTCTTTCACCAGCCTCTGGAACCAACAGGTGGTTTTCTCATTGCCCAGGTATGAGTTGGTGCAAAGGGTGTTGAGGAGGCTGGGGCCTTGACTCTTCAGCTCATCCTCGCTGTGGTGGAGGAAGCATAGTATGTCCTCCAGCAGCTGCTCCCTCATATACATGCACAGCAGCTGCACAGGGAGGCAGGACTTGCTGGTCAGCATCTCCTTCACAGTGCCCAGCTCCAAGCAGAAGGTGTGCCTAAGCGGAGGCTGCAGGGCCACGAGCAGGCAGTAGAGGACATTGTCCTCCTGGGCACTCCACCCTCCACAGACAGTGCCCACTCCAATGGCTCGCTGCAGCTGTGGCTTGAAGTTCTTCCTGGAAAGTCTCTGGCAGGCACTAAGAAGCTTGTTGACCAGTTCCTCCACCAACTTGCATGTGTCAGCCATGTCTGACACTGGCCGCTGGATGCGACCAGGAAGGGAGTGTGATGCTCCAGGGGCTTGAGTAGGTATTCCCCTGCAATTCATGGAGAGGACCATTGTGGAGCAGCTATTTATGTGCAGTCCCTGGGAGAGATCATGGTAGAGCAGGTATTTCCCTGCAGCCCATGAAGAGGATCACAGTGGAGGTAGTTTTCTAAATGAAAAAATTGCCATTTGAAAATAAATGTTAAGATTTTGCTTAGCAAAGCTCCTGGGGAAGTTTTATTGTATGTAAAACTAATTTTTTCACTTGACCTTTATTTGTGAAAAAAATTATTTCCTCTAGAATTTAGTTATTTGACTTGTTGACCATTCTTCATAAAAATTGCCATATTCTTATACTAATATTTCAAAACTATAGAGACTTGGCAGTCTAAACTCTGAACTGGAACAGAAACTTCATGGAGAAAGTGAACCAAACCATTGGGAGATAAGTGCAATTTTGCAGTTTCTGTCTACCGTCTCTGTCTAAGTGATGATCAATCATAAGGCCTTTACCTCTTGAAAAATATCAGAGAAATTGTAAGAAACTGAATATAAAAGAAATCACAGGTCAGTAAACAGTAAAAGAATAACATGCTGTTAAATTAAAGTCTCTGACCCCTGATGATAGCAAAGGAAACTGGGCCTCAAATTGAGCTTACACCATTGGAAGTCTTATGGTACTTATGAAACCCTCAACAGCAGAATTTCTACTGTAGTGCTGTTCTCAGTGATTTTTGGGTAATTGCTTGGACTGGGCATGGACATGAAGACTGATTAGCTTTCTTCCCATGTTCATCTTCTCAGGAAGTCTGCCTCTGCAGTATATTCTATTTTGAGTGCAAGTTGAAAAGGTGACCAAGTTCATTCTTTTACTCAGTGGACAAGGCCACATTTCAAGAAAAGTTTCTCTCTTTCATTCTCTGGTCTTGGATTTATCATCCTATTTTTCATATATCAGGATCTCAGTCTCACAGCTCAGGACAGAGGTTTAAAACAATCCCATGCCAGGGTCACTTCCTACTGAGTTGACTACGTTGGTTCCATTTTAGTCTGACATCAGTGATTTCTCTTCTATGAGTTTCATGATGAAGGTGGATGACTCGTTTATTCACTTGGAGCCCTTGTCTTCTTCATATATAGATGTAATACTCATCATGCAGATTCACTAAAAAATGAGGTCCTCCATGTGGGAAAACCACATCCTGGGAGATGAACAGCCAGTTAAACAGCTTGTGGATTGGCTTTAAGTATGCCAACAAAGAACAATCAGGACAAAGAAATAAAAGACATTTTTCTTCTTAAAAAAGCTGACTGCACAAGAGAAATCTGTTGCAAATGCCACAACCAGTTCTGTTTGTGTACACAGTTTTTTGTACAATACATTTCAGCCTTCATACACAGTCATATGATAGCAGGACACCTCTGTCCTTATTTGTCATGCTCTGTAATATCTTATCCCACAGGGATCTGCCCCTGAACCTTCTATCTGATGTACAGCAATCCCAGATTGCTCCATTTCCTGAACCAAAGCACTTACATGTATACCATAAAGCTATAATGCTACTGAGGTGTGCTTACAACAAAGGTGAAGACTCAGATGGAATTGAACAGGAATATGAAAAAGACTCCATGAGCAAATTTTGAATAAATAGCCTTTTTATGTACACTCTGGGTCTGCTTGCTGCTGACTGCTCTATATCAAGAGCAGCTCTGCTGACAATAGTGCAACAGCTACTGCAAGAAGAGCTTAATTGAGAGAAAAATAAGGTGTTTATGAATTTCTATTGTGAAATGTGATTGAAACAAGGAAGAACTGCTGCATTCTACCTTCTGTCCTTCCTCAAAACAGTGTAGCACAACATATAACAGGAGTAAAGGTAAAAATCAGTCAGTCAAAACTACTAATGTCCATTTGAAAAGGGAATAGTATTTGCTTTTTTTTATAATATTCCAGCTAAGATGAAGAAAACCATAACACACTGCAGAAGTATACCCTGTATTATATAAAAGAACCAAGAGATTAAAGGCTGATTGTGATCTTATTTGCCCAAGATTTACATTGATGATTCTCATAGATATCAGTGGCCTTAACCTGCATTTACAATGGCAGAGTGGAATATTCTGTCATAAAATCTGAGGTCTGACATTGTGTTAAAGAGAAAAACTAAAAGCCTTCAATATTGTGCAACATGGTAGTCCTTTCATTTGATCTTGACAAGTTATTCAATTACTTGGTGCCTTAATTTTCCCAGTAGTAAACTGGAGATAAGGCTTTTGTGAGTGTCACAGTACCACTGAGAAACTCGGTGCTAGTGAAATGATTGAGTGTCCAAAGAAAAGGCACTAAAAAAAGATTTTTTAATTGACATTATCTGCACACAACATCAAGATACCAAAGTTTTCCCATCCTGTGCTAGTTAAACAGAAATAGGTAAAAATCTTTTCCTATTTAAGATAAGCACATTTATTGCTCCCTGAAGGGAGCAACGCTAGTGACCAACTGAAATTGCATGGAGCTGCTCACTGGCATTTCCAGTCTAACTTATGAAAATCAATTATTGCATTTAGCTACAACATGGTCAGTAAATAGACATTCTGATCTGATTTCAAGGTCAGTGCACATCAAGCTTAATTAAAATGGTGTGGTGTGTTACCCATTGTTACTGAACTGTCTAAAATATTCAAGCAGGCTCTGAGGACTCCAGCACTGGAGCTACAGAAAAAAACAGAAAGAAGCTTCTCTACTAGTACTTTCAAATCTATGAGGAAAGACTAAGAAGACCTAGAGATCTATTATTATTTCTTTCATTTCTATTATTCATATGTTATTAGAAATAATTTACCCAGGGAGATTTTTGATTAGGTTAAACTGGCTAAAACCAGCACTGTCACTGCAGGAAGGGTCCACCTTTTTCCAGCACCTGGCCTACTGTGCTCTCCAACGCGTCGCTTCCTGCAAGCGTGAGACTGTGCTGAACCTAACAGGGAACCTGGCCTAAGATAAACAAAATTAGAAACACCATAATTCCTACACTTTGACTTCGTGTTGAGTGTATAATTGCTTGTATTTTCTTCAAAATATCAAGATCAATTTTCATCTTTTGCACATTTTTAAGCCATACAAAATAACTGAATTTTGTGAAAACTTTCATTGGTAGAAGAGAGGCCAGCATCTGCAGCCACTGTGCAATTTAATTATAGGAGAACTAAGAATTTTTTTTAATATTCTATAAAATGACTTACTGAAGCACATGAAAAAAAACCTACCAGGAAGGTATAAATTAAGGTGAAAGGCACAGTGGGAGTCAGTTCTCTTCTCCCGCCTCCCTTGTTACACCCACAGAATACAATACTAATCTGTGTCTCACTACTTTCCCCTTGCTCCCACTGCCATCAGTGAGAACTGAGTTTGGCCTATTATCTGACTCACTTGTATTGGATGTGATATGACATCATTTAAGTAATTGTTTGGCCCATTGGGACTCGCTTTTCCACCCACTGGCTTTGTACACAAGGGCAGAATTAAACCCACTGCATTGACTTTCCCCTGTATCACCATGTCAAAAAACATTCAGAGGGCAACATTATTCATTTACCTAATTAATAAGACTATAAGCAACTTTTCCTATGTGAAATATTAATTGAAAAATTGCTTATAAATATTCATAAGTGATAATAAATACATTTTATCCTTATGTACAACAGGAAATGAGAATACACACACACGCACACAAGCAGAGCTACGTTGTATTGCAAACCACTGTTATTATGACATGCTCCAAATAAGATTTGTTTCAGATTCTTGAACATAGATCATGCCAGTAAGACGTCTCCTTTAGACAATGGTTGTTTGTGGCATAATAGCATTACCATGTTTTAATAATTGCACTACTCCTAACGTAAGCCCTGGAACTACGCTTATTTCCTCAGTGTTTATGCAGTGATGTATTGCACATTCTAATGGCAGATTAAATGCTTACAATGACATTCCTAATGCTGGAAATCAGAGCATTTATGCTTGTTGTAGAGTCAAAGTTGTCTCCATTTTCCATAGCATCCTAGTGCTATAACAGACTTTCACTAGGAAAATAAATAAATAAATAAATAAAATTTAAATGGCAGCTGCATGAGATGCCAGCTGAAATTATGAATAGTTCATACGATTTTCCTTGCTCTTACCTAAAATAGAGCTAACTAGATGATGACAGTTCAATATGAGGCTCTCTCACAGCTGAATTCTGGGCTGGCTGTTCACCAATCCCAGCCCCAGTTTGCTGTCCTGCATTCGGGGGATTCATTTGGGTCCTTGGTTTGGCCAGCAGCTCCCCTGCTTCTCCTGGGTCAGACTCAGACATTTTTCTCTTTCTGCCTTTGTACCTTCTTCAAAAGTTCCTAACATGGCCCTGGGGTGAGTTATTCCTTTGACAACATAACTGTACCTTTCACAAAGCTGGACAGCTCATCAGCCCCAAATTCTGGGTGGCCAGTGCAGGAGGTGGGGAGCCCTCTTCTCCCAGTGCTCTTCCTGCTTGTGCTGCTCAATCAGGAAATTAAGGCAAGGATGAGCTCCTTGTGCCCCAGCTTCTCTGTCTTGAAAAAGGATATATAACCTTTTGTGTCTCATTGGATGAGTCACCTGAAATTTCAAAGGATATGCAAAGGTGTCAGATACTCATATGCTGCTGATGCTTACAGGATGCTGGGTGCTGTGAATCACTCCTGGTCCTTACAAACATCCTTCAGATGAAGGCTGTTAGAGATGCCCTTGTTTTTTCCCCTTTCCATTTCCAGCACTTTCCCTAAAGTGCTTTTGAGCTGCAAAAGTCAGAGAAGTTGAGGGATTAAAGACTGTATTTGAAAAAGAGCAGAGAATTGTGATCCCAGGCCTGGCCTAAGTGACAGGTCATTTGTCCTTCTCTTCACCTCATGAGGCCAAATGTGGGATTCTCTGTACCCCTTCAATTTACCAAGTAAGATGACACACTGCTGTGGAGATAGTACAGGACAAAGAACCTGTGCCCTCCAGTTAGTGACAGCTTTTTCCACTAGCTCATAGGCACTCAGGAGGCTTGGTGGGGATGCAAGAGATGACTTCTGAGGGGAAGCAGGTCTACAGTTTGTTCAGCGATGCATTAACTCAATGTGATGAACAAGACAGAGAAGGGAAGGCAAGGATCACTCACTAGTGGTTTTGAAAGGGAATGTCTTTACAGGAGAGTAATTAATCTTATTTAGTTAGGATTGTCACAGAAAGCTCATAGGAGGATTGTAAGCAACGGGAAAGGTAAAGAGAAGTTCAGAGGGACTTTGGGCATTGATTTGGTGTTGACCATCCAGCTTTACTAGAGAACAAGAAGAAATGTTTGTATTCTAACCTGTTATTCTATGAGCTACCTTCAAGAGGTACACCAAAGGCTGTCAGGCTCTACATGAGCAGTCCTGATGGCATCCATGTGTAAGTAAGCAATCACCAATGTAAAAGCTTTGCTGTGGAGTTTTATTATCTTGGCAGATTAATTTTTAGTGTCTGACAAATGAATCATCAGATAAAACGGTGGCAATTGCCTACCTTAGCAGGTAGTTATTTCCCGCATCTTTGGCTTTCTAACATGCACTGTAGGGTCATTTTTGAGCTACAGTTATGCCACCTTCTCTGCCACCATTGCTGCAGGCAGTGCCCACCAGATTCACAGCTGAAAATCAGCAGGGTAAAAGATTTGCCATGACAGAAAGTCTGACATTACCACCTGCAGAGTCTTTCTCAGAAGATCAGCCACAAAAGACAAAGAATTTCTGTCAAGTGAATTGCTGCAGAGAGGAGCCATATATGTAGCTATAACTGAGATCTTCACTGTGATCTGTAAGTCCTAATCTAGGCTTGATGTGCAACAGAGTGATGAAGATGCTCAGACTAATTGATAAGCAGGCAGAACATGGCCAAAATATATCACAGATATGAAAAGACACCAAATTCACAGAGTGTTATCATGAGGAATGATATTCATCACAGGGTATTGTGGGATGGGGCCATGCTCTTTGCTGGCTTTTCTTTCTGCTTATTTCACATTTCCCCTTCCTCCTTGTGTCCTCATGCACACCCTGTGAGACAGCAGACAAAGTGGCTTGTTTGCTGCAGTAATGCATCATGTCTCTGAATTCAGTTGAGAATTTTGTCACCAACGGAGATGAATGGAGGTCTGGGAACATGTCCTTATAGATGTTTTCTGCACAATCATGTGCATGCCCCAACTCCTCTCAGGTGGTTTCAGTTGTGAACAATTGAGAGCAGCAAATGTGTGACCTGTAGGGAAGGAAACAGCCAAGGATAAAGACTAGCTTCTGTTTATAGGAGGAAATAATCACGTTTTAAGGGGAAGAAGAAAAGAAGAGAAGAAGACACAGTTAAAAGTTGCAGCCTGAGTTATCTCTTGTTCAGTGTCCTTACCTTTGCTGAGGTGCTGGTTTGGAGGTTGTGATAGTTTAACGTAGCTGGCAACCAAAAAAGACACAGCTACTCGCAGTCCCCCCAGGAATCGGGGAGAGAATTGGAGAGGTAAAGGTGAGGAGACTTGTAGGTTGAGGTAAGAACAATTTAATAATTAGAGTAAAATAAAATAAAAATAATAATAATAACTATATATATATAAATATATATGAGTGATCAGCATTTCTTCTCATAACAATCCTCACTGAAACCAAAATACAGTGCTTTCTAGCTACTAGGAATAAAATTAACCCTATCCTAGCAAAAACCAGGACAGAGGTCTTGGATGGGACAGTATCTCTCTCAGTTAACATCCCACACCAAACTGTACCAGACAGAAAGCATAAAATAAAAAACCTGCAAGGTCTTTGAAGTCATTGGTGGTTTACCATGGTCCTTGAGTAAACTGTTCTGAAAACTTCAGGATCTGCCCTTCTGTGTTTTCTTTCCTCAACTTCATGAATAGAGATTGCAGAGGACACCACACGTCTGTGTGGAGTCTTCCCTGTCCAGATCTGGAGACGGAAGATGCTGAAGACAGGAGGATGGTTTTGTGATAGTGCTAATCACAAAACCTAAACGTGCCATCACTTCTTCAGCCACCACCAAAAAAGCAGGTGGTCTGGTTTTTAGACAGCTGCACAGGCGCAGCCTGAAAGAGGGTTAGTCACTAGGGAAGGACCAGTAGGCAGCTACAGACCTGTGGTTCAAAGCCGTGGAGGGCTTTGTACCAAGATTTGTGCCAAAAAGTGCCACATAGTTGACCTAGAAGCACAAATCCATTTGCTGGGAAAAGGTGACTTTTCCCAGACTGCCATGGAGATGTATATAATGAGTCCCACTCTGTAATACCTGCTCTGAAGGCCAGCAGCCCTGTGTAAATGTTCCTAAAAGAAATAAGGCAGATATAATCAAACAGTGAAACCTCACTTTAAAGAGAGCTGTTGAGTCAATAAACCCATTCCCCTCACCCCCCTGCTTTCCACATACTTAGCCAACAGCAGCTGTGGCCCAATTAAACTCAACTGCTTACAGAAATGGATCTGTTACAAACAAGTACACAATGGATTATGATTGTAATCACTTAAGAGGTCACAGCAGCTCAGTGCCTGTGTTTCCTGATTTCTGTGTGAGATGTAGGACTGAAGTTCTGACCCACTTCGAGTAGTTACAGACCCTCCAGCCCCTTGTTGCTTGCTAGGATGCTAAAATACAACTAACTTGTGGTGTCAGTACTTGTCTTCCTCCATGTACTGAGCCTCTTAAACTGGTGCAAAAGGTGGATACTGCCATCAGATTAAGAAGGTGTGCATGAGAGCAGCAGACAATGAGATTCCTACTTGCAGTATCAATATGGTTGTAACTCCAGGCTACTAATAATGCAAGCGAAATAAGCCATGAAATGGTGAGAACACTTCAGTCCTGGTGCAGATGGGAAAAGAACCTCTAAAGCCAAAGATCCTGAAAGGTCAAATGCTCATGATGGCTTTCCTTTTGCAACTTAAATCAGTGTCTCCCATGGCAAGGTCAGAAGTGTGCCTCTGCTGCCCTGCTGTGATCAGCACCCTGCAGTGAGAATGCTGCCTCCTCCATTGGGTCACCGCTTGCTCTCCACGATGGGTCAGGGACTTCAGGCTTTACTTCTGGGGAAATAAATTCTCCTGATGTGTAAGGTGTTTTACAGTGGTGTTTGGTATTTTGCTGTTTGAGACATGTAATCATTTTCTGTCTTGATTCTATCTTGCCAGCCAAGAAAAATGATTACAGACACTGGGTGCAGCCCTTTCTCTTCTTGTGAGTTCTCTTCTGAAGATCTTTCTTTATTGGGCCTCCCTCAAGGCATTAGCCTATAAGCTATAATGCCATCTGCTTTGCTGGGCTATAAGCCAGGTCACTTTATTAAATCAGCACAGAGTCATTTATGGCATTGTTTTTGTCAAGTGACAGAACTGTATCAGGGAAGCAGAGACAAAGATGTGTTTGTGCTAGAGCAGAATAGGACATGCATTTCAGCTTTTATGTATTTCAGCAACAAAAGGGAAAAAAATAGGGTCCCCCTTCTCTTGGAGTGTTTTTCCTTCCTGTTTGGTTTCTGAATGATATTGTGATCTTCAGAATTGTTGCTGAGTGAGAAATGCTGTGGCAGGGCTAGATTGTGGAAGTGCAAAGACCACTGGTGCTTTTAGGAGGTAGAGTTGAGTTAAGGATGAAGATGTGAGAAGCTACAGAACTAAAGAGCAGGATACATTCACTAAGTGTAAGAAAGAGATAAACTCTCTTTTATTAGAAACTTATTCCAAGCAGAAATCTGCCTCTCCTCCGTGCCTGGTCCTTTTATCTAAACTCATGGCTGCTGCTACTTTATCTGGATCAGACAATCTGAAGTGATTGCTAGAGAGCCAGAGTTTGTATTAGACAGCTGTACTTGAATCTGTCTTACTCAGCTGTCTGAAAGGCTGTAAGAAAACAGCTACACGACGTAGCAATCCCAGTTCTTGCTACATGTACAGGAAAGAAAAAAGCAAATCCTATCTTGTAGCTGGAACAGCAGCTAACACTTTTGCTATAAAAAAGCACTTGAAAGAGCTGAAAATTGCTTCCAGAGTCAATGTTTAATTAAATCTTTTGTTGTTTTCCAGCCTCTGGTCTATATTTTGCTTATTTTCACATTGGACAAGGGGCTATTTTTTTATTCTTTTTATTAACTTAATCTCAATCAATATTTACTAGGGCTCTGGGCATAGAAAGGCTAGAATATATAATTGCACTTGTTAGTGGTGTGAATATTGAGCATTACACAGAAAGTGAGCGATGTTAAAAGAAGCGATAGATGATAAAAAATAATCCATCAAATGACACCACCACCACCAAGAATAATGACAATAATAACAACAACAACAGCAACAGGATGTCTTCAGGCTGTCACAGTTATTGTACCTCAGAAAAGAGTTGGAAAAATAAATGAGTTAATTTTACCAAATATCATTTAATATTAATCTGGATTATTGTGTATAATATACAACAAACTACTTGGAATCCATTTAAGGAAAGTCCAGGAAACACCTCTCTGAATCTCTTGGATTTACAATGAGCAATCAGATGAAAAAAATACAACCAATAACAACCAGGCCAGTGTTTACAACCAATGAACCTGTTGCAAGCAAGGTAGTGATTGCAAAGGATCTTTAACAACACTTTGTAAGAAGCCCTAGGGTTACAGGCAGCTTTACAACATAAAGATAGCAATAAAAGACCTTTCAAGCTTATATGAATGATGCAGGTCATGAATGCACATTACCAGGTCATGAATGCTGTAAGAGTAGTCAGGCACTCACCAAAATATACAGATTATTCCAGGAAATTTTAATCCTGCAAGAGTAGATTTCATCCTCTGATGAGATTAAAAAAATGAAAACCACTAGTAACAACAACAAAAAAAATGTTGGAGAACCTCCCTCCCTTGGTATGAACTGGTGTGATTCTACTGGAATTGTAGTCTAATAGAACCTGTTTTTACAATTTTTCCTAATTTATCTTGGAATATTTATTTAGTTATAAAACTTAGGAAACTCAGGAAAACTGTTGTCTTTTGGAAAACTCCAGTTTTACCTCTTCACTCTTCAAATGGACCAGGAATAATCTGAAAGGATCATTTGCCATTGCTTTTGTGTGTAGCTGCTTCTGAATAGGAAGTTGCAAGTATTCTGAGTCATAGCTATTTTCTATTTCTTTCATTCTTTTAATTTTTAAAGGAGCTTGTTGGAACATTTTTAGTTTATAATGATGTATTGTAACATATTCATAGCCTAAAGACATCAGAACCTTGAGAATTAAGGGTGAAGAGAGGAGTATCCAAAAGCTGGTTTTGTTTTCCAAGCATCTGAGACCTTGTGAAAACAACACTTCTTAATATAACTTTATCCCAAATAATGTCATTATTGTTAGGTTAATTATCATATTCAAATATCCACCATAATTTTGTTAAAAGCTAACGAAACTAGTTTGGATAAATGTGCTGATAGCGTTATCCTGCAATCTGATCACCTACTGTCATTAAATATGAAAGATGAAAGCAATTCTTCAGCTTCAACGGAATCTACAGCCACTCTGAAAACTCTCTCACTGCATTTTTTAATATTCCTATCTTCCATCACTCTGGCTGGGCAACTTAAAGGCAAATTATTGTATTAAGGGAAATAATGAAAAATGAAAATGTCCTTGTTAATTTAAACACTGTTAAGTAAAATATTTAAATTTTTCTGATCTGTTGATGTTTAGGGTTTTCAGGATCTTCTGAGTAAGTGATATCTGAAGACTTAAGTCTCTAAAGATTAAATGAACAGAAGAAAACAGATGAGACCACCCTGAGAATTTTGGATGCACAGTCTAAGAGATTTCATTAAAAAGGGTAGAAAAGGAGAAAGGATGAAAAGAATTCTTCTTCTAGTGTAATGAAGTACAATATAATATAATGATTATTAATAATATTAGAATTATTTTTCTAAGTATGTGTTTATGGTGGAATCTGAGGTTTCAGGGCTACAATAAAAGCATTGTATTTTGTGCAGAGCAGAGTTCATTCTCTTTGAAACCCTATTAAAGTCATATAGATGCATTTATCCTCTATTATACTGAGAGAATGTGATGACAGGATACATCTTAAGGAAAAGCTAAAGGATGGCAGAGAGAGGTAGGATTAGTATAGATTATGATACTCATTTGTCTGCATGAGAGACATTTGCTGAGTTGTAAGATTTTTAAATTAAATTGAACTTTAGATGATCTCCATGTCTGAAATCTCTGAATAATCCTTATCTCCAGGTGCTTCTGGAGAAGGTGGAGGAGCAGTTCTGCAGGGTCACTTATCTTGTGAGAGCTACCCTGCGCAGTAAGCAACCCCTCTGTCTCTGATGGCAGTCGGCAGCATTTTCCCAAGGCTATCTTATTTCTGATTCTTGAGTACCTAATTATTTTCCCAAGTTTGTTCCTCAATAAGAATTCAAAACCTCATTACTCAGGATTAAAACAGTGATAGATCAGAGGCTTTTCAGAATAGGAGATTTCTGCCTGGTTCCTTGAACTGGAAATTCATATTTCTAAAGTTACAATTGAATCAGTGAAGGTTTTTAATTGAAAGACTCAAGGCTATCAAAGTTGAAAATGAAAAGTGTTGACCAAAAGGCTGATGAAAAATGGTCTGATAGGGTGGAGTAATTATCTGCCTAAAATACAGAGTAAAATAATTATCCTCAAAAGGAATGCTTGCTGTGGATTAAGGCCACTGACTTCTTGCATTGAGAGGCTTCTCATAGCCTTCTCATGAAAGGCTGTAGCCTTGCAAAAGGGTAGCAGTCTCTAATGGAAATGTGTGAAGAAATCAAAAGGGCAAGTCCTATCCAAGAATAGTGATAAGTAAGGTTTTTAGCCAAGCATGGTCAGAGATGCTTTTAACTGTTTGTTGGACAGAAGACTACAACTGGCACAAGACATTTTCCTATATATTTTAGTAACAGCATTTTAAACAAAAGAAAAATAATTGTACTTCTCATGTGATTTTACTGTAAGCTTGCATTTCAGTAAGAATACCTTTTTTCAGAAGCTATTTTTTAATTTGCATAGCACTAAGAACACTGGCAAAATGCTCTGTAGAAATCGGCACCTTGAAAACAGATTTGCAGAAATTATGCTTAAAGGGAGGGAAGATGAAAAACACATTGCTTGTCCATGAAAAAAATCTTCCATCTTTAATTGCAGAAAAACTCATTTAATTCAAAGAAAAACACTCATATATGAAACAAACCTGTTCTGATCGGAGAAGAGATGCACTTGAGAGATTAAATAGCCTCTTAGACTTCCACAGCCCATAGCTTAAGGAGTTTCGTTCTTTCCAAGGGAAATGAATCCCAGGGAGATTGCAGCTGTGGTGGTTGTCTTACATTGCACCTAAACCACCAGAATATGCTTCTGAACAGATTCCCTGGAAGGATGAGAGCTCAGTGTCTGCCGCACACGGTGCCCTTAACCTCTCTACCAAGATCATCTGAGAAGGCCTCTTCCACTAGTTCCTCTCTGCAGTGCTGAGGAGTGTAGATCCAGTAGGCAGACCTCGTTACACACCTCTTTGCCTGTGTACCTACAAATTTGTGATGCCTTCACATCCAGGCAGATGTAACATTGTCCTTTGTTTGCTTCTGGCTAGTGGGAAAACAATACAAAGAGGAAGTTGTGCTCAAATATAAGAGGGTGGGGGTAAAATTAGCTCATGATGCAGGCTGAATGGAAAGAGTCAACCTCCCTCTGTACTGTGGGAAAGAGGAAGAGATGCCTTCATGAGAAGCTATTCAAACAGTAACAAAATTTAATTTATATAGCTTCTTCCAGGGGGACATCTGAACCACAGGATATTTGACATGAACAAACCTCTGAGCAAGCTGTGACGTTTTATCTGGGCAAAGCCTCATAGAAATGTTCTGCATTCCTGGCCTTCAGCTCTTGTAACCTGCTGAGTTTCTCTAATGCTTTTTTGCCTGTGTGGGGGTGAGCATGGTAGGGCAGGAGATGAGACAATACAGGTTTATAGAGCTGTCTGGAGTGCTTTGTGGTCTCAGTTTGTGGCTGAAAGCATGACAAAGTACAGAAGAGGGCTTAGAGGGAATATAATGAGCTCTGGAAAATGCACCATGTAGTAAGAGACTAAGGGCACAATCTACTCAGTTATCCAGATGGAGACAAAAAAGGGACTAGGTGAGTCTATAGTCTGTTTGGAAAATACAATTTTCACAGTAAATAACAGTTTAATGGAGCAGGAGAAGAACCAATAGTTGGCTGTTTTAGATAATGTTTTAAAATAATAAAGCATTGGAATAACACAGCCAGGGATACAGATAGTTCCTCTTCATGTGATATTTCTTGTAAAACTGTGTCTTAGTGAACCAGAAGTCATTGTGCAAAGCTGAAATTACCAGGAAAGATGTTTTACCTGTGCTATGCAAAAACTCAGAACAGATGGTCATAATTGGAACTTCGAGTCTTAACACCTGTATTCATTTTTTTTGTTTGTTTTGTTTTTATTTTCTTTTTAAGTGAAAAAGAGTACATGGCAAGGAGGGCCTGGGAATTATACCAGTGCATTTAGAAATGATTGCAAGATCTGGAGCTGCAAAGATATTTCCAGATGCTGAATTCTAGATTAGCAAAGGAAAGCATAACTTTTTTACAATTCCTATACAGAGCTCAGTCACAGCTAACTGTTAACACAGTCATTCTCTTTCTCATTCTTCTTCATAACTGCTGGGGAAGGTGCCTGAAAATAAAAGCACATTCAAAATGGCTTGTTTCAGCATGGAATGATCTCATGAGTCGCATCAGATCACACAGGAGTTCATCCCAGCTTCTCCCAGTCTGGATTTAGTTCCTGAACCAGAAGTCCAAAATTCCTCTCTGCTTAGTGGTACCATGAAGTCGTTTCTTTTTGCTGTTAAAGGAAACAGAAGAACAATTTATTTACTCAGTTTGAGCCCATCTGAGTTCAAACATCACACACTGAGAGCCTGGATGGATACTTGGAACAAAAAATAAAGGAAATCCACCTTGTGCAAAATGGACAAGAAGAAAAAAGCACTTACCTCGCACTGGGTTCAACAAATGACGAACAGTGGTGCTGTGATTTCACAGTTTTATGGTGAACTGTGCATGAACAGTGGCATTTCAAGGAGTGGAACACAAACTACATGATATTTACATCCTGGGGTTTTCCTGCAGTATTACCCCCAGTAGTGTGATGATTCTCTGCAGCTGAGAGAGAGAATTCATTAGTGGCAGGAGAAGTCATTCCTGCTGTGAACCAGGTAGTCAACATACTCAGCCATTTCTTGGTAGCATATTGAGGGATTTCTATGAAAGCTGTGAAGCTCAATAGATTGACATTGCCTGGGCTGCATTAGTGCAAGCAGTACCTTGCCCTCATCTTGTTCATCTCCTGGACCTGAGGTTTTAAATTTTTGTAATCTGTGAAATATCTTGTTACTATTCATGTGAAAAGTCTATGTCATACTGAGCAGTAAACATGCCTAATGCTCACTTCCTTCTACAGACACAGACAAAAACAGAGAGAAAGGGAAGAAGCAGATGCTTGCAGCTTTTTGACAACCAGTCCCTTAGAAGATGCCTTGTTCTATATATAGTACCTGCATTCAGTTTTCAGCTGCTTACACCTTGCAGCAGCAATGAGGAGGAGAAGATTTGGATTAATTTCAGCTGCAGCTCTTTAAGAAGAAAAAAGTGGAGGGAGTTTTGTTTCTGAGGAGCAAAGTTTCCTCAAGCACCACTGACTGGGAGCATTGTTTGGAGCAGGAACACTTACAAGGCATCATGAGACACAGGTGATTTCTTTACCCACTAGTACCTTCCATGGGACTGGGCCAACCAACACTAGCTCATTCAAATTAATGTTTTTAGAAGAATGTTGAAAAGTTGCCAAATCATCACTGCTGTGGCTCAGGGGCTGTGCAAATCACAAAGAACATAGTCTGCCTTTACATGTAAAACATACCATGATGGATTTTCTTTCTGGAGAGCTGTATCCTAATCTATTTTCTTCTCCATCCATTAACACATCTGCATAGCCTTAGCCTCGTGCAGTCCAGACACGTCACTCAGAGATTTGTTTGTCAGGCCTCAACATAAAGCAAGCTTCATTTACATCCCAAGCTCTTCCTTTAGCAAGGCTCTTGTAGGAATGGGAAAGTGAAAAACATCGTGCAGAAGCAGGGTCCGCTTCTGTGTTAGATACCCTCGAAGACAGAGACACATAAGGAACTTTGGAACTTTTACCTTCTGAACTTTAAAAATAAGAAAGCCTTCGGAGGTTGATCCATAAATAACCCCTTGTCAGTTAGTCAGCTGTGAATATTTCTGCTGTTATTATACAGATCTTGCAAGCTCAAGTCAGTGAATAAAAAAATACTAAGCATAATGACTTTTATTCCATTGTTATTCAATACACATCTCAGGAGAGGTGACTAAGAGGTGAGTGAGATATTTCAAAGTATCTTAACTCTCTAATTTTACACACAAAAAATAACTTTGGTGCAGAACATCATTTAAGTTCTGGATGAAACACAGGGAATAATTCTCTCATAAATCTGGCCTTTTTTCCTCCTAGGGTGATTTTACCAAAAATAACAACAAACCAATAAATATGTTTGTTACCTGCAACTACTCTAACTCTATGCAAATACATTTCAGTTTACGGTGCATTCTTGATATATTTAGTATGAAATATAACACTGCTTAGCCAATATACAAGCTGTAGAGCTGTGGGAAATTATGAATTTTTTGTTGCCTTTCACTGAGTGACTAGTTCTGAGTGTTAACACAAATCTAAAAATTCATGTACAAGTAAACACACCAGTACAGGGAAGTGTTTCTTCCAAACATTTACAAATTAAATTTAATTCATTAATATTGTCTGTGAGATGTATTGACACGATATATTTCTATTCTAGGTAAAGATGCACAAAGTACTTTGGGATCTAAAGGATTCAAAACGTTGTTTTGCCATGTAGATTTTCATAATAGCCTATCTTTCCCTATATCAAAACCAGTGCACTTAGCTCAGGCACTTCTATATGCTATAAAATGCAGTCATGCACACTGTTTCTCCATATATTTGTCAATGCTCAAGTAATTTTGTCTAGGATGAGTACTACAGTAAATGTTGTTACCATAAGTAGACACTAATTTAATTCAGTCTGCAGTGCTGTCAGAGATTTCATCCCTCTGTGACAAAAGAAGGGCATAAATCGCTGTACCAGCGTTCATAGAAGAATAATACTCTGCCAAATGCCCAAATATTAATTCCTTTTACACCTGCTGTAGGCCACCTTCTTCTTGCAGATTATTTTCTGCATGTAAAAGCATACTTCATTTTGCAAGCTTTCAGCTGAAATCTACACAGCATTTTCTTGTGAATATTTACTCTTGGATATCTTATTGAATGGCTGCCTTTGATGGCTAGACTAAATTTGATATATTAAGTATGAAGAACACAAAAATGCTGTGCTTACTGCATGAATAAATCCCTTTTCATTTTCTCAGGTCTCTTTTTTTAAACCATCAACAACAACATTTTATATTCATAGCGGAACTTACAAATGCTCCTCTCCTCTCCTCTCCTCTCCTCTCCTCTCCTCTCCTCTCCTCTCCTCTCCTCTCCTCTCCTCTCCTCTCCTCTCCTCTCCTCTCCTCTCCTCTCCTCTCCTCTCCTCTCCTCTCCTCTCCTCTCCTCTCCTCTCCTCTCCTCTCCTCTCCTCTCCTCTCCTCTCCTCTCCTCTCCTCTCCTCTCCTCTCCTCTCCTCTCCTCTCCTCTCCTCTCCTCTCCTCTCCTCTCCTCTCCTCTCCTCTCTTCTCCTCTCCTCTCCTCTCGTAATATTGGGATGTGTATGTCCTGTCACTGATATTTTTAGTAATACCCAACTTCTATGCTCAATAAGCCAAAGACAGATTTAGCTGGCAGTCTGTGGTGGTGTTAGTGCTGTAAGAAGCATGTGACCAGAGTGAATGTGTTTCTGGGTCAGTGACACTTTAGCACTCGAACAGTGCAAGGTCAGGAACTCAACCTGAGAAGGGGCTTCAGGGTCTCCACAAGCACTCCCACATGTCGATGTGAGCTGAAAAATATTTATTTTGTAGCAGAAGGCATGGAAGGAGCTCAAATATTTCAGCATGGGTGCTTAAGACTATGACTCCATGGGATGTTTGTCTACCAAGGTTGACTCACTGCCTTGTACTCACACCACTCACCCTCAGGCTCTCCGTGTATGAAATTTCTAGACCTACTGGTATTCAGCCCAGTTACTCACACTGCAGGACCCACCAGGATCCTAGTCTTAAAATATTTTCTCATTTTTGGGAGTATAAAGGTTGACTAGCTATTGCTATAGCTATTCCAGGTCCTGCACTGTTCACCTAAGGCAAAGGCAGAAGTTTTACTCACAACCTTCCCTGAGAGCAGGATGACAGTTTTCCTAGCATGAACACGTTAAGAAGCTGAGACGAGTGATGGTTCTCCAACAGTGCAAAGAAAAGTCTATCAGATACAATCAGTTGAAGCATCAGAAGCAACAGGACCTTCTAACTTTAACAGGTACTAAAATTAAATTGCCAATGTGAATTGTTGGCAGCTCCTGTTATGATGCTTACTGGCCTGGCCACATGCTTGGCACAGAGCAGGTGCTGCAGCCCATGTCATGGTAGTGGGCATGGAGAGACACAAAGGGCATGTGGATGCTAAGCCATAAAGTGCTCCAAGTGATGTGCAGTGTGGATGCTACAGACACATTACTCCAGTGGTGCTAAGTCTGGGCAGCATCAAGGAGACCCACTGATACACACTAGCTGACCCAGGAGCCAGGAATCACTTCCCATGTTGCTGTGCAGGCTGCAACCAGTGAAAATCTCTCTCTCACTGATTTTAATGCAAGCCCAGCATCACTGATAATCTTTCATGGCTACTGGTTAGGTATTAAAAGATGAATTGTCAGCAATCTCACTCCAGAATACTGTATAGCTGCCTCGTTTTATTTCCTGGCAATACATATGGACACACAATTTATTGCTCCTTTCCTTTTATATTTTTCTCCATTTTTTCATCCCTAAAGTTTTTAATGAATATTTTATCTTTCAGAATTCATTTTCCCTGAAGGCTTAATATTGTGCTGTTCTTAGGATTAGGAAGAAGGTGATCTTAATTTGGGACTCCCATTTCATTACTACAATGCTACTATATTTATTAATGGTGGGGAATAGAGTGAAGCAAGCTGAACTTTATAAATAACATCTTAAAGGGTTATTTTGTTCACCTTGGTGTACAATAAAACTTTAATGTCAGTGAATTTTTTTTCTCCCTAGCTTCTAGCTTTTCACATAATTTAGGGAATTACTCTTCTTCTGGACCTTATTTTTCTCCTGACACATGCTCTATTTCTTAGACACCTGTAAGAAAGAGTACTGTAGATAATAAATGTCCTCAGGGGCCCATCACAGGAAAATGCTTCAGGAACTGAAAAGCCAACTATGATTATAGCCTTCATTGCAATAGTCTTCTGTGGTGACATTTGAGCTTTTGTTACAATTCTGATATATCTTTCATTTCAATATAGATATCACTTTGCCTGTGCCAGTATTAATTTGTTTTTCACTTTGACCAAGGGAGCTCATCCTTACAACATGGTGTTTATATCCACTCAAGCTGAGCTCCTGAGGTTTCAAATCTTTTCAGGCTGGCAGGAAGTAACCAGGCTTGGACAAGTGTCTTTGCATTGCTTAATATATATTTTTATTTTCCATTGATTTAATTGCTTTTAGAAAGTGAACCTAGTGAAGAGAGGAACTGTTGGAAACAAAAGGCAGTGATCTGTCATTGACAGTTAGTAATTAATTAGCATCTTATTTGGTCTGAAAGATTGAGGGGAGGGTAATCAAAGAAAACCGAAACGAAAAACCCAAAGTGAATGTAGAAAAATATATCACAACACCCACACACAGCCAAGATAGCAGTAGGCAAGAAGCATCCTCTGATTACGCAGGAGAGAAGCGTGCAGCCAGTGACCGCTCAGACAGATGCAGACAGACAAGACTATTTTAGGCCTGAGCTCTGTAAGTTGGGGCTAACAGACCTGCCTCCGCATGCAGCCTCGTGCAGCACACCCCAGCTGTGAATGGGACAGCCCCAGGGAACACAGCCCTACCGAGGTTCACAAGCCAGAATAAAGCCATCATTCTTCGACCACTTGTTACACATTTCCACGAGGAGAAGGGGAAAGAAAAACAAAGGCAACCTCCACAACCAAATACAAGTATTTGACTTGTCAGCTGAAAGTGGTTTGTTCTGTAAGAAAGGTTTGGCCAAGGTTATCAGAGTTACCAGTTTATGGTGATTTTACAATGAAAATAATATCATTATATATAGTGCTTGCAATTGAGTGGATACAAGTCTAAATGGAGGAGACAGGGAATGAGGCTTGCAAAACTGGGTGGCAGCAGGTCCCTAAGATAAGGTGTGTGTTGTGCCAACCGCTGCTCCTGGGAGAGAGGCAGCAGGGTAACCTCCTCGGTAAATCTGAATGTGCCGAGGGACAGGTGAGCAAAGTATTATCTACATTAGTGGTAAGACAACTCCTCTTAACAATTTACAGCAACAGGCAGTTCAGGGAAAAGGCAAGAGAATTGTCCCTACTTCACAAATGGATAAGTGGGAGCAAAATTAAGCATCTTGCCTGATTCAACACTTGAGCAGAGCCCACACCTTCACCAGGAATCAAACTTGCCCTTGCCATCATATGTCTACAGTCCTTGAAAGGTGCTTTTAGGTGCTGTCTTATTAGCTGGAGCTGATGCAATGTTAAGGAGCAGACATACTGTTCTGTCTCCCAGGGAGATTTGTTTTTCTTATGCTAGTTTTTCTGTTAAGATAAAAGAAACGGCACTTGTTAATGAAATTACATGGTTCTTGTTTGGATGCAGAGAAATATAATAAAAGAGTCCAAAGCAAATGCTATGAACCAAAGTGGGAACCCACAGGTAATCTAATTATCCAAAGTTTGGCTAAATATTAAATTAGTGAGGATGGAATTTAGCAGGTTCTGAACTATCACTTGAACAGCAGCTCGAAAAACAGTACAACCCTTTCTCTTGCTGTCTTTGATTAGCTATCACACTGAAGCATCAGAAATAAGGTAATGAAAGTTAAACTCAGAGCTTCTCAGAACTAAATATGTTTAATCAGAATATCTGTTTAAGAATAATAAACCCCAAGGTATGCAAAGTCACTTGCCCAGTTTTTGACCTACAAGCGTGTTTTGAGGTAAACGCATGTATTTGCCTTTGTGCATGTCTCTAGAACTGAGTAGTAAAAATTTAGCAATTACTAAAGATGTCTGAGATTATAAAGCTAGACAAGGTGGGGGCCACCAGTCTAATGCAATTAACACAGCTCATACACGTTGACAGGATCAGGCCCTTCACAAAAGTAATCAAAGAGTGGAAAAGAAGGTTGAAAGAGATGTGATAACAGGTCCACTTGGTCACCTCTTTGGAAAATAAAGATTATGGCAGGAGTAAGTTTAAATACACCATCTCAAAAAGACTGTAGTGGAATGCACTCCAGAGCCATTGTTTTAAATACTACAGTGGAGTACTTACATTGGAGATGGAGGTCCCCAAAAGGTTGGTGCACTCCTCAGCTTGAGGAAATTCAAGTGGTAGCCACATATCATGATGGGAATTGGTGTGTTGCTAGAGCAGAAAAAGATAAGCAGAGAGAGAAGGGAAGGTCATAGACAAAGGTGAACATGAGGCAGAGGGAGTTCTTCATGCAACCTTGCTTCCAGGATTAATTAACTTCTTTTTTTCTTTTCCTTGTTTTTGGTCTCAAGCATTAAAATTGCATAAACTGTCCCAGAATAGGGCAGCTTCTGGGTAGGGGCACCTGACCAATAATCCACTCTACCCAGAGTGTTACACGAGAGCCTATTACAGGACCTCTATAATCAGACAGTATCTAGCTATCTAGCTTCTTCCTGACCACAGCAAGCTAGAAGTTAATTAGATTTACATCTTCTGAATATCCTGCAAAGAGCACTCAAGTTGGTCTTTAAGCCAAAGTCCCACCCAGTGACTGGATCAAAGCTGGGAGCCAGCTCTCCAAAACACTAATGAAGGACCTTAAGCACAAAAATATTGTTCCTTCTGGTGTGAGATTAAGCACTTCCCCTTATACAGAGGTATATTTAAGAATCACCAGGGTGACTCTATGGTACTAACAAAGTTGCTATGGTAATTTCATAATTAAACATCACTGTAAATTGCCAGCCATGATCCTCACACAAATGAATATTTTTTGGAAGTGCGTTTTCATTTTGGCAGGTTTTAATTTATGCTTCACTCTTATTGCTCCTTCTGTAACAAGAATTTACATACCACACAGAGTGAGAAATAGTGCTGCAGGTACCTGCCTCACTCGTGATGAATGAACAACATCAGGGTCCCTGTATCCATCACAGTGGGAAAGTGTGTGGTACAGTGCTCTGGGTGTGGGGATCGTGGTGTGACTGGCGAAGGGATGTCTCAATTTTTGTTCAAAAGCAGAGTTAACCACCTACCTCCATTTCCATGTTGCTGGTGAGCACCCCAACTAGATAACTAGAAAATCATGTGTCCACAGTTTGGGAGGCTCAAGCGTGTTGCATCTGTACCTCATGGACCTGGATGACTCAGCTTTAACATTCAGTATTTTCCAAATGGTACTACTTGCTCAGGGACCTAAGCTCTGACAGACAGGGCTCTGACTAGCTGCACTAAACAGAGAAGATGCTGAAAATGCCTTGAACTCCTTTCAATGGTTTGCTTCTCTTACCTGCATGGAATTAGTCATCAGTAAGTTGCCTTCATTCTCCTGTCTCTTGTCCCGTCTTTGTCTTTCATTTGTCATTTGAACCAGAAATCAGCTCCTGCTATACCTCCAGCTGCAGTATCCATCTCTCTAGATCACATCAGATTTTCAGTTAAGTACTTCCCTGCTCCCTCCCATGTGGCCCTTTCTGCTTCAGAAGAATTCATCAACTTCCATGCAACTACATCACAGTTTTAATGTCCTCCAGTTGCTGGGATGTTCTAAGAGAAAGCACTAAATTAGGTGCCAAGATTACTGTATGTCCCACAGATGAGTATTGGCTTCACCAACTTCTTGTACAACCTAACTGTGCCTATTTTCTATTAAAGGAAAGGGCTTGTCACTTTGTCCTGTTTGTACTATGACCAGAACAAAGGCTCTGACCCTTGCTGCAGTGGCACACCTCTGGTTCATAGTTCAGTCACTGTATAGAGCCACACACAGTGGATCCCTTATACCCAGTCTAACTTTGATTTCTGGTGCACAGTGATGCTGTCCACTGTAATAACTCCTAGCTCTCATGACACTTGTCACATTATCTCTCTGAAAACTTTGGATATAGAGTTAAAGCTTGCTGTTTGCCATGCTCTGTTGTTGCAGCCACAAATGCACTTATCAATAAGAGCAGTCTTTCTGAGCAAGAAACTCAAGAATGTGCTCAAAGAAAAGAAAGAGAGGTTCGTCCCGCAGAGAAGTTGCAAAAGGCATGAGAAGAAACCAATTTTGCATGAACTGACTTTGCAACTTGAACTGACATTAACATTTGACTTCTACACAAATGTCTCAAGGTTTCAATAAAGGAGTTTTCTGAATGGATGAGCTTATGGAAATTTATGAGCTTTATGATATTAACAAGAAGAAACTACTTAAAATGCAAACAATTTCTAAAGGGCTAAAAAGAAGGGAAAAATGTCCTCTTTTTAAAAATAAATTATTTTATATTACCACTATTTATTGCCACTATTGTTTATTCTCCTACATGTGTTGCAGTGCTTAAAACTCTTCTGAAAGCCTCATGCACTTTTTATAAGAGATGAGGTGGAGCCATGCATCCTTTAATAACCTCACTGCTTGGTGGTAGGGTTTCAGCATAGGCTTTTTGTTTATTCCACGAGGGAAATGTAGATGGAAATACTGATCTTGAGTTGAGTTTCAAATTGAAGTTTGCCTTTCTTCTTCCATCAGACTCATAGTCAGGAGTATTTAAAATGAGTATCAGTATGAGTAGAAATGCCTCCAAAACCAAGCAGGCTAAGTAGGGAGCTGGTTTGAGCAAACACCAACATACAGTATTGTCCATTGCCACCTATGACATAAAATTCTGCTTACAAAGGTAATGTTAAAGGAGTGAAATCAGAGCAGATGAAACTGTGTGTTGACCACTCCTACACTCAGATTCCAAGTCATCCAAGAACTATGAGCTTCAGCTGCTTTACCTTTGAATCCCTAAAACCAAACCAAGAAAACTTCTTCGGTGTAAGAAGAAAGCATCAAGGGAGTTTTAAAACTAATACAGCTTTTTTCATTATACCGATAAGTAAATCTGAACTATTTTGGGGAGACTTTGGAGAACTGTAGAAATCAATGAATCTTTCCTTGAGAAGAATGGATGAAACAGCTCTCTCTCTTTTCTGTATGTGTAATACTACACACAGAACATAGATATTTATGTCTAGAAGCTCACTCTTTTAATATTTATATTATAATATATGCATATATGGTACTTCTGCCATGGCTTATACCTGTCAGCCCCAGGACACCCATTGAGATGGCATGTGCAGGATCATATTGTCACTGAATTAAATCTGATATAATTGTAAAAATACTATGACAAAACCCTGCTCTGGTGCAAGTCAGTCTTATTCCCTTCAGGAATATAAAATCTATTTCTACATGATCTGAGAAAAATCACTGAGGGTGAGGAAATGAGGAAAAAGATCTCATTTTTCCTTTTAGCTACATGACACAATTGTGCTGGTAGTCACTGTCTTCATGCAAAAGCCCTTGCGTTTCTCTCCCAAAGTATCCCTTAGTATCCTGGGATCATTGCACTGTCCACTTGTATAAAAGTCTGGGAGGGAAGGATGAAGTTGAATAGACTCCTCAGGTAGAAAAGCCTAAATATCCCTAAACAGAGATACTTGGTGCTGGACCTGCTGACTGCACACAATCCAGCTCATACAGTGGTGCTGGGGCTTCTCTTTCCCATCATTTGGGATTCTCTTGCAGGCACCCAGGGAAACCTGCAGTTAACTCAAGGAATGTGTTTTGCATCCAGCTCCAGGTTGGCTGCACATAGTCAGGACAGGGCTTCAGCCACTGAGTAAGGAGCAGATAACACCTTGGGGGGTTGCTTTAGAGCAGCAGCTGGCACTGCTGGTGACAGCTGGAGGCAGTTTAAAATACCCAACTCCCGAATAGACACGTATATAACAACTACAGCATTTTTAATTAAGTCAGTGATAGAATTAAATTCTGCCTCAAAGCTTGTTTCATAATAACTCTCCAACTGGCAGCACTTCACCTTCCTAAATTTTCTACCATCTGAAAAAAGAAATAGTAGGTGGAGGAATAGCATGACCTTCAGATATTTTCAGTGGCTTGCAATCATGTAATAGAAGTAGGCAAGGGTTAAGCAAATTGGATCCTGCCTGTCTCCTGCTGTGATGCAGTTTCTCTAATCAAGTATAATTAAACAAGAAAAAAAAGGAACAGCAATACAATACTGTACACATAGATATAGTAATCACAGTGGCAGCAAAGTCACTTTTAGGCAGTGGTGTAAATCACATGGAGCACTAAATACTCTCAAGCTGTTACTCACATGAGTAACATTGTTCATGGAAAAAATCCACTGCTTTTTATGGGACTACCTGCCTGAGAAAGGATTCACAGAATCAAGTCTGTGACACTGACAGACATCTGATTCTGTCACAAATGTGATTTTCACATTGTGATTATTATGTTACATCAAGTGACATTAAGATTTTAATTTATTTGCATCTTTTTATTTAGGTGACATTTTCCAGATGAGCTGCAGAAAAACCTGTGATTGTTGGTAATATTTGGTTCTGATTCCAGATGAATTCTCATACAGGCAAAAAAAGAGAAGAGCTTGAATGAACACTGAAATGCAACTGAGTATTTTTGGTATCATTTGTTTTTCTTAAGATTTGCTAATAATACCTAATTATAATAATAAATATTTTAATTTAGTCGTGGCATTAATCATCACCTTCATTCTCATCTCACATCATCTGCGACATTCAAATAACGCTCATGACTTCAGTGGAATAATTCCAGATCTACATTGACACTCCCAAGTAAAACAGCTCTACTTTAACAGGACTTGTAAAATACAATTATTTTTCCCAGTTGAGCCCCACACACCCACTACTGGATGGGATCCTCAGGAAGAGAAAACTAAATTGGTTTTAGGACATATCATTTCTGAAACTTTCCCTAAATTGCTTTATGAATAATGATTTCTTTATTTCATGGGTTGGATTGTAAGTCTGCTTTTTCTTTTTTTTTGTTATGGCTGACCATAAAAATTGTTACGCAGAAAGCAAAAGGTTAAAAATGATAATAAAATAAAAAATTGAAGATTTCTAGAACTATATTTCTGTTTAATAGAATAGGAAAACTGCTTGCTAGATTTTTTTTTTTTTTTTATCAGGGTAGCTGCTTTGCTCTTTAAAAGAAATGAGATAAATTAAGCAGTTTTAATTAAGCTCCTCTTATTTTCATATCCCTGCTTCTTACCCACACTGTGATGGAAGGTCTGAAAACTAATTGTGGAAGAACACCACACTGCAAGAACAAATTCTAATTATTGCAAAGGAAAGTGAAAATATTTTATTTTCAAGTATACTTAATTTTTTTCCTTTCTGTTTAATTTTGAGAGTAATTTCTTACTGCTGTTCATCTCTGTTTTTCCCCTGAGGCAGTTTATGTTAGGGAAATGTTGATAGATAGCATATAGTTAGGGGATGATAACAGTAAAATGAAAACAAATGCTGGGGAGCTGACAAATACAGCATTATCAATATTGAGAGAGAGATTGCTCTCCTAGGACTGACGGTCTCATTCTTCCCAGGCAGCAGCTCTCCCAGCCACCTCCTGGGGCTGAACAGGGCTGTTGGTGGGAGCAGGGGTCTGTCCTTGCTTGCCTGCTGAACAGAGATGGACAGTCTTGAAATCACACTATTTACACCAATTCCACACCCCTACAGACTGATGTATGGCCACAGCTTTCTGCAGTAGCTATTCTTGTTTGAAGGGACTGAGTTGGGATTGGGGCTGTGTTGGAGAGGATGGAGGGATGGGGCAAGGCTGGTCATGCTGTTGTCCAAAAAGAGGATTTGTGGCCAGTGTGGAATTAACCAACCATCTCACATGTTCAGGAGAGATATTGTGTTTATTTAGGCCTGGGTGCTTGGTAGAATCATACACAAATCAAGCATAACTATAACAAGCTTCATTGCTTCTTTTATACATATTTTATGACATTATTATCATACTAATACCTCCTACCTATTCTTGATTGGTTAGTGATTTATATATCGGTTACATCTTTTTAAATACTTTTGTGTGTGCTCAGGGAAAGGGTCTTCACCTGGGTGAGGGACTTCTTAACCTATGGGCGTGATATTTAGTATTGTAATGAAGGCAGTTCACTTCAGGACATCCTGAAAGTAAGTTTTGTGGCCAAGTTGGCCAGTGAGATAGTTAACTGGCCAGGTTGTCACATAACTCATCCTATCTACAGTCACTCCTGTATGTTCTCTCTGGTCAAGTTCCAGAGAACAGGGACTTGAAACAACTTCAAACACTACAGTGTCCTATTCATATTAACTGATTAAGGCTAACACAAACAATACTAACTTGAGGTAACCTCTTAGGTTAGGATGCCTCATATCACTGCTGCCTCCTCCCCAGAGCTTCTCTCACTTACAGCCTTTGTCCATGATTTTGAAGTGCACACTGCCTCATGCCCTTGCCCAATCTCCCTCGCCCCAGCAGACCTGGCAGTGAAGGAGAGTGGCTGGTACCCAGGGGCCAGTGGTGGCCCAGCTGCTGGCACTGTTCACCACATGCCAGCCTCTGCCAGACTAAGCCCAGCACATTCCTGGTCCCCAACTCCTGTCCTCATTCTACCATCCTTCCTGAAGCAAAGCTCCCCAGGGTGTCACCTGTCCCAGGGCCTTGTACCTGGTCACCCTGCACACTGTTCATGGCAATTCTTCATCAAAAGTCTTTCTTCTGGAATACCATTAGCGCTGCAGAAATTAAAGCCCCTCAGATGTGTGGTTTGCTACTGGCATCTCACAGGCATTTAGCTCCAGGGCAAAATACATATAAATTAATCTGACTTTCATTTAGTTTTTGCTTTATTTATGATGTATTTTATAATAAGGTTGTATTATTACAAAATATTATTACAGGTAATCTTTATTATTACTACAGCTTGTAAATAAGGCTGTCTGTACTAATATTTAATTTCATAGCTCCCATAACAGTGTGAAATAGTAACTGAAATCATGATATACGATCCCCAGTGACTGACAGCTTCGGTTTTTAATGGAGCTATCAAAAGAGAAGGGCACTATCTATCAGTCTGCCTACAAAGTAAAGGAAACTAATAGAGGAACTAAAATCTCTACTCTTTATAATGAGCTCAACATACCCGGAAAGCTGACAGAATCAAGACATGAACTCCTGTAGGTCATGGTGCTGAAGAAATTATTCCTTTGTTTTGCCTCATATACCTTTTGGCTAATCTTTTGGCTTTTTTTTTCCTTTGTGTAAAATGTACTTTTATGGAGAAGTTGTCCCAGATAAATATTCTGGTTTTTAATTGAATAGGTTTTTGTAGAAGGGTTGGAACAAACTGCCAATGAATAATGGCAAAGCACTTGAGGTGATGTACCTTTTTGCAATGATGAATAAACCTTGCTTAGAAACGTCAGTGAATCTACGCAGACAACAGCATAGCAGTTGCCAAGAGTTCAGTGGGAGCAGATTAAATAGCAAGTGAGACCAGTCATCAGCTCTGCAAAAGCACTCAGCATCTGTAAGAGGTCTGCAAACCTCTCCCTTTGAGAGTTGTCTTATTACCTATTGCAGTCACTTTGACTCAGTTTTTCCTCCTTTATTAGCATTATTTCCCGCTCATATATGTCAGATAACGTCATTGCCATGCACATTTGGAAATATGTTGACAAAGGATGTCCTCTCACATCACTAAAATAAATAGCCCATGAGCAAGCCAGAGAAGTTTTATCTTCTCTGTGAGAAGAAACTCCAAAGCTTGCAAAGGTCACTGCACTTGTCTGCCCTTCTTCCTTTTTATCAAAAAGTAAGGAATATTTATTTTTCATGTCTCTACATGTAGAAAATTTTAAAAGTCTCGTATACCAATATAGACTAGTTTAAATAGGATATTTATCTATTATTTATTTTATATAGGAAATTTAAATAAAATTTCCACACAAAATATGAAGAAGCTCCATGCTTTGGTGACATTTACTCTCTGAGGCGGAACATTTGAGGTGAAATAACTGTTCTGCATGCTAGGAGTATCTTCATCTGCACCTACAGCAGATAGTATGCTGTGAGCCCTTAGCAGATCTCAAGGCTAGTTGGTCTATTGGACTTGTTCCTTTCTGGTTAGCTCATAGTTCAAAGAAAAGCTGAAACCAGAAAGAGCAGCGGTCCCATGGAGCCCTGCACAGAGCTGAACCATCTGTAACATAAAAAAGATAATTGCATACTTCAAAACCATTGAGAGGTTTGCAAAACTAAGGCAAACCATGGACATTCCAGCCATCCCTTGCACAGTCAGGTTTTTTTGAATCTCTTTTCCTTGAGCTGAGGAAAGAGCACAAGCCTTAACTGGTTTGTCAATTTGTGTCACAACAATGTAATTTAGTTGATGAAGCATCCAGGGCTTTAATATGCACTTGACTGGCAGTTTCAATCACAATGTTTCTGTAATGGCCAGCGAGCAGAAATCAAATGGTGCAAGAAGCCCAGAGTGTTGGCAAGTTTTGCAGCAAGCTGTGTTTGCATTACTGAGTGTAAATAGGTCTCTGGGAGGAGGCATCAAACATCATGCTTGTGTTTTTTTTCTCTGTGCTTGCAATTAGCTGGGAGGGGAGCACAGATGTTTTGCAAAGAACTCCTATCAAATTTAAAGATGCAAAATTGCTAGGGTGGCTCTAATTAATTTTCTGCATCAGTTTAAATGGCATCTTTATATTGTAGCACTGTGCAAGATGTTCTGAAGTGACTGGACCAAAATTGCCCACTGAATTTTGCTGCATGAAATGAATTTGGCCTGTTCTGATGAGCATGTGTACTGAGGATATCATTTCATTGAGTCCCCAGATAAAAAAATATTTTCCAAAAGACATTACTGGGATTTCTCATGCATTTCTGTTTATTGTTGTTGTAATTTGTCCTAATTTATTCCCTTTGTGCTAATGGAAGACAGTGTTTTCACAGGCCCCATTGCATCTGTAGTGTTTATAGAAATGTATTAGCCAATTCTATTCTGCTTGGCCAGAGCAAACCAAAAAGAAGTGTTTTAATTTCACTTTAGCCTAGCGCTTGATCTTGAGTGGCAAGTAATTCTTGATGCAGAATGCCTCGGAGTGCATGGCTTGCACGAATTGAGCTCAGAATGCTTGGGAGTAAAATCTGCCTGAGAAACCCTAAATGGAACGGGGAATCACCATCTCAGGCAGCCTGGTTGTGGGCAGCTGTGGATACCGCTCACATGGCCTGACCTGCAGCAGCATGAATAATGTCTCCATTCAATCTACACTGACAGACAACACCACCACCTCATATTTACACCATGTAGGAAGCCACAAACTGAGCTCCCGTTACACTCTCCTCCTGGTAATATCATAAGTTTGCACTGGCAGAAATGCAACCGAGGAAGTTTTAAGCCCATGTTCCTAGCAAAGGCTAGCTAGAGGATATAATTATATTTAATGATTAACAAAAAATTATTGCATTGATCTACAAGTGGGTTTTTTCCACTTAGTGACCTGGCTGGCTATAGAAGAAGTGGTGAACCTTTCTATGTTGGAGCATTTGGGTTGTACTGAAACAGCATCTTGACAGACAAGTCTGATGCTGAGATTGTAATAATTTATATTGGCCTGGGAATAGTACAGTAATTGTTGTGAGAAGACTTAAACATGAAATGTGGTTAGCTTATTTCAGTGGTTTTAACTGGCAGCTTGCAGTCCCATGAGAATCCATGGACTACTTTTAGAACATCAGCAAAGACTAAGTAAAGAAAAGAAGCAGTATACTAATATTTGCTGGGCCAGGTTCCACTATTTAGAGGTTCAAGATGCTCTGGCCTACAAGAATAAGATCTCATGCTATAATAAGGGACTCAGATTCTTCAGAAGCATTTAGGAAAATATATCCATAAAGTTGGTAAAGTAATTACAGACTGTTCAAATATTTTTAGTTGGATTCCAGGCATTTATAAATTGAAATTTGTAGTTATTCTAACTCAATATTCAATATTCAAAGGGTACTGTTTCCATCCTGAAAGACAATATGATAAACCTTTCTGTAGTAAGCTCCCATGCTGTAACTCAAACGTTGACTAAGCAACATCTTTTTGCTACAAAGGGAGAGGAGGCAGGAGCAAGAGGAGGGTACCATCACACTCTTGGCAATCTAGTTTTTAATCCAAACAGAAATCCAAGGGTTAATGGAGAAGGTTTACATAAATAGCACAGATAAATGCTCTTGTTCTTAAAATGCCACAAAGTTTCACTTGAGGTGATCCTTGAAAATCAAGAGAAAAATAGCAGCGGCTGTTTCGCCTGGAGCTGGAAAGTCAGTGTTCCGAAAAAAAGTGTCAGGGAAAACGAGAGGGAAAAAAGAGGGAGGTGGAGAGAGGGAAAACTGCAGTCTGACTGCTTTGGAGCCTGCAGTGCAAATTCTCTCAGAGCCAGCACTGTGTGTGGCTGCCCAAAAAAGCTTCGTAGTGGATTGTTAGCAGAAGGTATTTTCGTGTGTGTGGATGCCAGTAGGAAGTCATTTGCTGCCACTGTGCAGGGAGCCTTGCGGAGGGAGCCAGGGGGTCCTCCAGAGCAGCGAGGAGCAGCCGTGCTTCACTGCACTGTAAGTTCATAAGGGAAAGGATGCTGCGAGAACAGCCAATGCAAAGATCCTTGCAGCTGAGATCTGCTTTGAGCCAAATGCATTACAAAGAATGCTAAATTTAGGTTCTCAAATGCAAGAGAAAACCAGGTGCAAGAATTGCTGTGTATGGGTCACTGCTCTGAGGATGCTGTGTGGTCTGAGCTGCAAATGGCTGAGCAACCTGCTGTACTTTCTTTTTGAACCATTGGGTCTAAACGGAAGAGTTAGCCGGGACTGACAGTGCTGGGGTTAAACTGTGCTGCAGTCATGCATTAGCTCGTGCCACTTTCATGGGGAGAGAGACAGCGAAAACACTAAGCAGGCGCTGCAGCAAAAGGTCTTAGACATTCCTCTGTATAAGGGTTTGACGAAGAGGGTACGGTGTTTTCTTTCAAGGCAAGAAGAAGCTATTAAGCCTTGATTATTATGGGGGAAGGAAAATATTTATCACCATCTTTATTTCTCTTCATTTCACCAAAATGAGATGAAATTTATATTTTTGTCAAAATTTAGAATGACCACACTCATCCTGAGGATGAAAAATCTTCTGCTCAGCAGTTACTAGAAAATCTCCAAAATGCAATGCTGAAAGCTTTTGCAACAGCAATCTTTGCAGCAGCTTTTTGTTTTCAAGTTAATTTATGCTAAAGACCTTGAATAAAAGAAGTCTCCTCTGCAGTGCTCATTTTCCTGTGCACTAGAGTTAAATCAGCAAGTTGATTTTTAGCCGGTCCTTGCTTTACTTTTCAGCACAGAACCAGCACTCCCTGAGCCCTGGGATTTACTGAGCAGCACTGTCAGGTTTACATTTATAAAGCAACTTTTGTGATCAGGTTTCTTTAAAAGAACAAATAACAGTATAGCGAGTTAGGAATGCTTGTTCAGGAATACAGGAATATGGAGCACCACAGCCTATAAATTAGGGCCCATGAAAACACAAGAAAGCTTTTGTCCTCCACCTCAGTACACACTGAAATGCCAAAAGATGGGCTTTTGGCTGACACTTTCCTAGCAACATCTAGGAATTACTGCTGGACCTGAACTTTTCAGGGTTAAGGGAACAATAGATTAACTGAAAAAAGAACAGAGATAAACCACCAGGAAGAGAAGACTGCACAATTTTAGCCTTTGGCACTTTATTTGGTCAAGTGTCATGGATACGGAGAAATGTGGAGAAAGTTTCTATAACACTGGGGCAATAAATCTGTGCTCACAGGCTTCCTGGAAGGTCCCAGAAGAATCCCAATGTCACCAGGATTTTGAGAAGCATTTCCTGGCAGAGTGTGAGGTTCCAGACAAAACCCTAACTTGAATCTGCAGGATTTCAGGTGATCACTGCTCTTTGCACAGGTGTAACTACATATTCCAGCAGACGCCACAGCTGGATTCTCTCCTAACCCCAAAGCTTCTATTCAAACTTGTCCTACTCCACAGCATCCTTAAAATACACTACTATGCCTTGGGACTTTGGAAGTCTGTGCTCACAGACATCCACGATCTGTGTTATTAATAAGTACATTTCATGGCAGTGTGCATAGGTCTCTGGACAAATTCTTGGAGCTCTTGGACTCTCAACCTGAAACCAGATTTGTGTTTTGCATCAAATTTGGAGTTGTACATATATATTTTTTGGCGACCCAGACCCTACTGAGACTATGTTCCATGATTCTGAGATTTAGCTTTATACTCTCAGCAGCACGAACAACTGCACGAACCAGCCTGGGACAAAGGTTCAAGAGATATATCATAGCTGACAAGCACAATGTGGGAAGAGTCCAGAATGACTAAAGAGCTATGTGCCAATGAATTGCTGGTTTTCATGAATGCCCCAACCCAGAAGAATCCCAAATGACGTCTGTGAGTACAATCATTTGACCCAGCCCACAGACACAGATGGGTATTCAGAAACACATGCCAAACTGTTCAGAAGGCAGATGGAGATGAAATTAAATGATACCAGCTAGCTAACTCTGAACACAGTTGCTGAAAGCTAGCTTTGCATATCCTCAAATTCACATCAATGTACTCTCTGTTTTTGTAGACATTTGTAAAACAAAATGCTGAGAAATTAAGACAATCCTTCATTTTTACAGGTAATTGTAGTAACATTCCTTGTACACTAATGGCTTTGGGTGCTTTTCCAGTTTCTTGCCTTAGCTAGGAGCTGCTCAGTGAAATATCATCACAATGGTTATACTATTGCTTAGTGCCATAGAGGCAACAACATGTATCACCATTAAAAGCAAGTGGTTTATTTAAGAAAAAATGCAGGGGAAAAGCCAGTCTAAAATGTAAAGCATGTCTCTTTTGCACTTCAGGAACAATTTAGGCCAATTTTAAGTGGGCTACAGGGTCCTCCCCACCAGAATATCGCAGATAAGTCTTATGACAAAAAAGTCTCAGCCCCTCTTTTGTTTTATTCAAAACACTCTTAATGGAAATTAATGTCCCATTTTCAGGACTAGCTTAAATATTTTAATTGAGGATTTTGTACAATATTTGCTGGACTGCTTGAAAGGGAGAGGATGAGAGTTTGGTTATCAGCTGCTTAATCTCCCTAATACTGCTGTCATCCCTCTCTTGTTTCATGAGGGGTGGCAGGCTGTGGAGAAGGCTGTTTTCTCAGACAACCACCCACTGCCCTGGCAGCAAAAGGGGTCTCTGAAGACTGGCCACACTCATACCATCTCTGCAGCACTGTGCAGATGTCCCAGATAAAAGGGAATCAAACAGATTCAGAACAGTATGGGAAAAAATATCTGGGAGAAACTGTTGAGTGAAGCAAGCCACCCTGAGACCTACAGAAGCAAACAGAATTAGCAACTATTTTTCTCCAGAAATGCTCCTTTCTAAAGCACAGACCTTGCTACCAGAGACTTTAACTTCTGAGACCACCATGATCCCCTGCATGATATCAAACATCAAATGCTCTTCTGAAGTTTCATTAAAGGGTTATTTTTTTCCAATTAAAAAGGTTTCTGTTCCTCTCCCTGAACCACTTCCATATCCCTTTCCTAAAATTGCTTACGGCTTAGAGGAAATCTTGTGTCCATTTGGAATAATAGAGCAAATTAGTGGAATTAAGAAGGCACATGGTAGCGCCTGTTGAATCCACAATGTGGGAACAACAGGTCATTTTCTTTTAATCTGTGTGTGCAACTTTACTTGCTCACATGCTCCTGCCCTTGAAGCCAAACTTTCCCAACACAAACCAGCTGGGTTTGTTATCAGGATGACACTCTCTAATTTGCATAAGTACAAATGCTGCTTTCTGGAGCTAGTGGGTGTCCACAACAAACAAAAGGAAAAAGAAAGGGAAGGAGATTGGAAGAGAATTTGAGAAGGTTTTTTTTCTCTGCAGAGGTCAATACCATCAGCAGCAATTTTATTTCATCTGCTCCTGAGCCAACAAGACCTCAAAGTGTGTTTTCTCCATTCTGTTCCTGTTTTTTAAGGTACAATGAGCCAAATGTATCTTTGTCGACTGCTGTAGGTAAAGAAAGGATGCATTTGGCCTATAATGTGTTCTTCCATTGAGAAAAATGTCTCATAAGCAATCCTGCATATTCATGAAGCATAGACAGAAAGGGGACAAGCGGCTTCTTATAATTCTGTCCTGTACCTTTCCATGTTGGGACACATGAACCTTTCCCACTTGCTTATGATCGATGGGCATATACTTTAACGCAGGGTGGGAAATCCCTCGCTGAAGGCTGCTTTTATCCTTTTTTCTCACCTGTGATTCTCCTTCTCTTAGGCTATGAGGAGCACCAGAGCTGTCAGACGCTTTTTGCAGAGCAGGGTTACCTCTTCTTGTCCGAGCGGGTTAAGCTGCAAGTGCAAGGTCTGGTTCATTGGCTTATCAGTGCCTACTCTGAATCTGCAGCTCTGCCTCCTGGGCAGAGAGCTCCAGCCTGGGCACCGAGCCCAGCACTCCTCAGCTGCGGATTTATTCAGCCTGGATAAAAACTCATTCTAGCTATTTTCATATGCCAGTTACATATGAGTTTATTTTCCCAGTTTGGTTTATGCCTTTTCCTTTTCAGCATCTCTGTCTGATGTGGGTTGTACAACTTCCATTAGAGTACGAAGAAACTCTCACTCTCAGCAGCACCGTAAATCAGAGATTTAATCTCAAATGATTACAAAACCAAAAGGAGTAAATCAATTGTAGTTAGCAGATTTACCTAGTTTTGTGTAGTATTTATCTCAGAATAAACGCTTCTACTTTGACATCAATATATTGCTTTGCATTTACTGTGGCTAAAAAGCTCTGCAGTAATTAATGAGTCTAATGGGAATTGCACCTCAATTATTTTTTTCTTGGAGATTTATTCATCCCATACCTTTATTCATACTCCTCAAGTTTTAGATGGGCTTTTGAATAATTTGTATTCATTATGATGCAATGATACAGGATCGATAGGGAACATCGAGAAGAATCACTGATGTGGATTTTCATCAGTTCTAGTAAAGACTGAATGCATTTTTCTTTTTTTTTTTCTCTTTTTTTAAAAAATGTAACTATGTCAGATCTTGCATATTTTTGAAGAAGTTAGGTGAGTGGAAAAGGAAAAAGAGATTTTCTCCTCTGTGTATTTCTGTCTCGCAGCTATTCAAGTATAAGAGTTTATTTTCTTCTTTTCTGCTTAGGATCCAAGGTATGCTCTTAGTACTTTTAAATGGAACCTTGCTCCTAATCTCTAGACAGATAGATAGTAGAATTAATAATTCAAGTGAAGTCCCTGAGAAAGGATTACAGAATTATATACCATTTGTGGCTTCCTTTTTTAAATACACCAAGGGTTAAGAACTATATTGCCATAAAATGTGAAGATAGGAGCAATTCTTCTTACTGTCTTTTCTTTGCCTGGTCTTCCTTATCTGTACAGAATTACCAGTAATAAATTCATTTAACTGAGCAGCACAATACATCAGCAGGACAGAGGGAAATTCTGTTCATCAAATCATTCCCAAAGTGCATATAGAGATTCTGCTGAATTTTACACATGTGCCACATACTTCATGTTTGCTGAAAAATCTTTGCTGTGATGAAAATGAATCTAAGTTAAAAGCTAACCCAGGATTTAAGACCAGACACAATGTTGGAGAAAGACGGAGTGCAAGCCTGGCTTCCAGCAAGGTGATTTCCACTGGCTTTTAATCAGCGTGTGCCTGCCCCTCAGTGGGAAGTGGCCTGGCAATACTGCTGGAAGAGCATCCTCCAAGGGTCAGCTTGGGACTGGAGGAAAATGAAGGCAGCAAAGGGCTTTAGGCAAGACACCTTTCCTTCTCTGGCTGTCTCCACATCTGCCCCTCATCCTGGTACAGGTGAAGCAGCTCACCCTGCAGAGCCAGCCAAAGGTCTTGTGGGAATCTGTTGCAATATGCATGGAAGCCATAAATATTCTGGGCTATGCTCTGGGCCCAGGAAAAATGCACAGCCTGAATAGGCCATTTGTCTTTAGTTTTATTTTTTTTATAGTGTTTTCCTGGCTTAATGGTGGATGTGTAAAAGGCAGTTTCATGCTGGCTACAGTCCAAAAGGGCCAAAATGAGTGCCATACTAATATCTTTAAAAAAGGAAGCTGTAAATGCCATTTCTAAGGGATTCTAATTATTTTTTTTTCTATGTTTATTTCTCTGTAGCTTTCACATGAACCCTACAGCTTATGCCATTCTTAAGGGTGACAAATTAATTTTAATTGATGATGATTTTAATCTAAAGACAGTATTTGAAAATGTAGACTGTGACCTGACTACCCTCATAAATTTTCAAAGAAATTCACTTTGAAATAAGCAGCATTTTGAATGTCAGATATTTCCCGGATCATAATAAAGGTCTGTAACAAAATGATAAAAAATTTCAAAAAGGTTACCAAGAAAATTATCAGATTTACAGGGTTTTTACACACTCAGCTGCACAAGTACTCAGACATTTACCCTGCAGCACTCTCTGATGCTTTAATCTTGAGCACCAGTGAACAAAGCATTTCAGATCAGGCAAACTTGGAGTTCCTTTTTGTGGCCAGATGTCACTTGTTTAGTGATGCTAACTAATTGACATCTAACAGACTCCTAAGACTGTGGCTGGATAGTAACATACTAATCCCATGCAATTTCAATTTTTCCTCTATTATTTAATATACTTTTTTCTCATGTTACTTCCCTTAAAATAGTCCTAGCAAAACAAAACCATGACAAAATAAGTGTCTCAGTAACCAGATCACGCAAAAACACTCAACCAACTCAGTCAGTATGAAAAGAAAGAAAAATTTCATTATCACCACCACTTTTAGTAGCTCATTCTTGTTAGCTGTGATTTATGTGACATACCTAAGCTCTAGTCTATGCAGAAGGTGTTATCACAAGCCCTGTGCTACCTCAGTGCACAGCATTTGTGGGAGCTGGGCCAAGCCAAACCTGTTTGTAACCTAATAGAAAAAAGGGGACACAGTAATCATCGAAATTTCACCCAAGTATCACCCTTCTACACACAAAATTCAAAGACTCTGCTGTATGACACTATATGAGCTCTTATAGTAAGAGGAAAAAGATAGGTGCTGGAGGCTATCAGTGGTTTTACTGTACAGAGAATGGTACCTTTGTGTAGTGTATTTGCAAGTATTTTCAATATTTATTTTCACACAAGTATTTTTGTGAACTATGGCAAGGATAAAGAATTCAAAATCTTACCAATAAATGCAATGGCAAAATGGTAGAAACCATCACAGCGTGGTAATGTATGTGCACTGCGTTTTACACAAGACAGCTCTTGTCCTCTCTCAGCCATTACCTAGGGCAATAACTCTAGGGCTGGAAGACCTCACTGATCCATCTAAAAATAGGATATCCACTATGTCAATGCAATTACCAGTTGTTTCAACATGCAGAACTCTACCCTAACCTTACAGCCAGAGAGCTTTGTTGAAATACTTGGCTTCTGAGCACAGACAATACCATTATCAGCTTTCATTCAGCCAGAGTGGTCATTCATTGATGTGTGGAACTTGCTAATGGGGATTTTACCCTCTGTCCGGTTGTTGATAATTATGCCCTTTTGACCAACATGTATTAAGTGGATTTATCCTGTTAAATACTTGTTCCCAAGTATCCTGGATGAAAACCATATTGCCTTTTGCAGCTGAACAGTACAAAAAAATTTAACATCATTGAGAGCTATAGTCAAAAAAACTCAAATCATCTGCAAGCTGATCTAATGCAGCTCATGCCATTCCTGATTTATTCTCTTTGACCGTATATTGCACCAGTCTAGTCAAATTTCATTATCACCACCACTTTTAGTAGACATTAGCAAAATGATGCTCACCTCTACTCCCTCCTCCTACTGACAGCTCATGAATGAGAGCTGCCGTATAACTCTGCTGGGAAGTTACTTTCAAAAAGCACAATGACCAAAACAGGTCTTAAAATACCCTGTGAGCCTGGTTTTATTCTCATTAGGATTCAGAGTTCAGCAGGGGCCGGGGACGATGGCAGGTTGGAGAGCAAGGAGTGTCCTCGGACTGAAACAGACTGTGTGAAATTGGACATGCTCAGGAAAAAACAGGATGGGACTCGGCAGGAGGAGTGCAAAGGGCTCTAAACACAGGCATGAGCAGCTGTTCTTCAGAAAGGGATTTTGGATGTTAATCACAAGCTGGACTGGAGTGAATAATATTGTTTGGCTGTGGAAAAGGCTCAGCATCACCCTGAGACCTCTGAACTGAAGTAATCCTGCAAAGGCAGAGTGATGTGTTCAGTTCGGGGCACAAAGTTTCACAAAAATATACATTAGCTGGAGAGAATCCAGGAAAGATGAAACATGGTGAATGAAGGACATGACCTAGGAGGAAAGACCAAAACATGTTGTAGTAGATTTGGGGTCAGTTGTGTCATCACAGTGAGACTCCAGGACTTTGTTTCAGGCTGACATGCCCCCAGCCTTTGGTGTTCCCATTGCCTATTGTAAGAACTTTTATATACGAGACAAGGAGGGGAATAATTCATACTTTATAACTTCTGCAGACAGCATAAGAAGTAATGGGCTTATATCGCAGAAAGGAAGATGAAGGTTAGACATTACGTAAGCCTTCCCAACAGAAGGTTGGTGAAGATTGCCTGAGAGACAGGTTTTTAGAAAATATATGGAGATTAATATCTTTCAGCATATAAATATTGTTACTTACTTTTATATTTATATTTTACCTCTAAAATTATGTATGTTATATAATTACATAATAAGCCTAATCAGGGTTGATTTATATTTATACTTATATTTATAAAATATAAAATATAAGAATATCTACTGTCAATATGGTACTTGCTACTCTGGCACAGCAAGATAAACCCCTTGCATCCTTTCAAACCTATTTTTCTCTGATTTTTCTCTGATCTTTATGATGTAATCTCTCCTGTAGGTATCTTAAAATGATGTGCATGTTATGTCTCAGTTTCTCTGATTTGCATCTAACTCATAATTGTTAACATCTGATATAAATCTTTGTTTGCTCAGAGGAGTTCAGGCAAGTTGCTAAAAGCAAACAGGTTTAAATGGTGCCCAAAGGAGTTGGCAGAGTTTATGCAGAGTCTATAAATTAGTCTGATATGAGCCCTCACTGACTGTAGAAATATCCTTACTTCGTCCTTCTGCCTTAGCCCAGCTCTTGCAAAGTATGTTAAATCCAGCAAGTCTTGACATCAGTCATTAATATTTCTGAAACTCATAATGTCAAATTTTGTGAGCATAGAAAATGCAAATCAGTAGAATAATTTTTTTCTTAAGGTTGTTGTCTGCATCTGAGTATTTCATGCACTTAGATCCACTGAGTGATATAAAAATCTTTGTATCTTGTTTCAACAAATATGGGAGAAGTTCAGTTGACTAAATGTAATTTTCTGCTTTGGTTTTGCCTGCCTACATATCTTGGGGCTAACTGGTTCCCAGGTACTTTTATAAACCAAGAGTAGCACTGCTGGCTTACATGCAGTCATACCCATCTACAAGATTCAAGAACTGGGTCAACAGAATTCAGATTTTTCACAAATGTTCTCTTTCAAAACATAGCAGGTGTAATGGAGTGGGGAGCCTGCCTCAATAGCTGCTGTGCTGTACCTCCTGCCTGATAATATTTATATATGCTAGCAATCTTTTTTTTCATGAAAGGAAATAGGATGACAATAATAAAAGTGAAGCAAAATAGTACTACTGCTGGCTTTTGTTGTTAACAGGGTACCTTTCTCACTGACTTGCAGGATATTGAAAAATCGTATGTGGCCTGAAACCTACATATTATATGTGCTGGAGAGCACATTCTCAATGCACATGCCATGTTACAGACGTTGTAGAATTAACATACGCAGCCTGTAGGAATGCTTTACTATAAATACTGTATCTAAATACAGATGTATAGACTCCATGTATATTTGTTTTGTATATAGAAAACAAAATTTTATTTAGTATAGGGAACTGGATTACAGGATCAGGCTGAGGTACATTTATTTGTAATTCAGTAAGAGTGTACTTAAATTGAGTCTTATGAATTTTGAAGTTATAAAGCACTTTAAGATTTCCAGGTAAAGCTGACAGGAAAATGCAAAATAATGCATTTTGCATAACTTCTCATTACTTGCATGTTCTCTCAGTCATCACACTTCAGGCAGCCTTGTACCTTATTCTAAGCATGCAAATCAGCATTCCTGCCAGTCTCAATTCATTTATCAGCTGAGACTAAACGTAAAATAACACCAACAGAAACAAAACAAATTTTGGTGCCAGGGTACAATAAGTGCATTCATTACTGGTCCTACAGAGAGCTGTATGAATACAAAGCAGCCTCAGATCACACTCATCTTCTGCATCCCAGAGATAATTAAAATAGATGTTTTGTTCTTAAAAGTAGACTCAAGGCCCACTTATCTTCATACACTTGCTGTCTTCTTGTTGCCACCTAAAATCTTGAACCTCCAGTAGTACTATTTTATCAAAACTCTTCTATGCTGATGCGCATTTTTTTCTGAACAGAACTTCAGGCCTTTGGGGATGGACACCGGGTAGGGTCAGGGGAGGGTTTTGGGGATGGCTGAGGTGTGGGAGAGAAGCTGGGAGAGCTGGGGGTGCTTGGGATATTCCCAGGGGTGCAAATGGTATCCAGGATTTCTCTTTCTCCTACAAATGATGTTTACCTCATTCTGATTGATCTTGGAGAGGGGTTCCCTCTAATTTCTCTTCATCCATTAGGATGTGCCCCCTTGAATGGGACACGGTCACTGTGCAACATTGGAAAGATGAACAGGTTTCAAACACATTGCTTTGATTGTTTCTTTTTATGAAGCTGGCCTCGTATTTGGACATGATTTAACACAATCCTTGAGCTTTATTAGAAGACAGTTCACAGTAAATTTTGTCTTTAGTTTTTATTGATAGTAAAAACAATGCTGTGAAAAATGAGAGTCAGATTCTTGTTGCCTCAGGCTGAACCTTTCACAAAAATCATAGTTGCTTCACTGCAGAGGGGGCGTAGGGGAAAATGTCACCTGAGGAAAGCACATTTGAAAACATGGACCTACTTTTATGTACTTATACTGATTATCTGATACATGAAGTATCTGAGAGGTAACAACTGGGAAATTTTTTTTTTTTAAAGTCTAATTTAGTGGTTTTAAATCTGTGCAACTATCAGCACTGAAAAAACAGCATTGAGATTTCTGACTCTTTACAAAATACTTAGTGCTTCAGAGCTCTGAAAATGTGTTGTCCTCAAGGATTTTAATTGGGAATTAAACAGCTGGAACACCAAAAGAAAGAGCCACTCCTGTAGCAGTCTGTCCATTACCAATTCACATTAAAATGTCTAGTTATTAAAATAACTCAATATTACTCAGAATTCTTTCTGTATTTTGTTAGCTATATAAAGCTGATCTTACCTTCTTAACATCTTAAACCTTGGCAAAAATCCTTCCTAATATAACCATATCCAACAGTAAAAAATAGAAAATTGCCTACTTTAGCCACAGGTGATGAGAGACAGGAGGGAAGTGGAGGAAAAAGCAGTTTAGGTGTGCTGGAAGACTGAACACTCCTGGCAATGGTCTATCAGGGGCTGTGCTGCAGGCTGCCTGTGAGGTGCACAGCAGCTCTGTTAAATGCACTTTATTAACCTGCCTGGAGATGTAAGACCTGAAAACACAGGCTCTCACACCTCCTGCTTTGCTGCACACACATCCTGCAACCAAGATTAAGTGTATAAAAGAGCAAAAGGCACTGCCTGGTAGCGTGTAGTATTTCTCGTGTTCCTTGTACCCGGGTGGAGCTCCAGAAGCTGATGCTGCAATGAAAAGCTGAAAATCCATCTCTGCAGTAATTCACTCCCAAATCATTTCAGTTCCCCTGCCTAAAGGGGGGAGGGCTGGGGGGGGATAGCTGGGGTGGGTATTCACTCTTAACATAAAAGAGAATTTAACTTTCTGTTTAAATTGAAATAAATTGGATTAGTGAGTCACACAAGTAGGATCTTGCTATTGTTAGAGGTAGATTTGCTATGTTGCTTGCTCCTTAACTTGGTCTCTTTGAAGAGAGATGGAGCCTCCCAGCAGTTTGCTGTTTTAATCCTTGCAATTTGTCTGGTGATTGCCTGGTTTTAGTTATGGACTTGGTACAGATGTTAAAAGCTTTCAACAAAAAAAAATAAGATCATTAGTGGAACAAGGTGCTCTATCTTTAACAAAAACTCTTGATTTGTTTGTGGAACACACATTAGTTTTTCACAGCTGATGTTGGCAGTGATGAAATATCTCCAGGCTTTATGGAGGCCAAGAGTCTCGTTTACCAGTGAATCACTACTATCTGTCTATAAGGAATATAGCATGTAAACCGCTATGTGTATCTTCTACATATACGCTGCTAAAGCCACTTGTGAGCTTGCATAGGTTCTTTCTCAGTGAATGAATGAAATTTACCTCAGCTGGTGATTTGGGCTAAAATTATTATTTTATTTATATCACTTATATTTCTAGTAAAAGATGTCTTATTCTTCAGTCAAGATGCGAGTTCTTTTTCATTTTGTGCTTTACTGACACCCATTTAGTGGTGCTCCATTCACTAGAGAGCTTACAGCCTTTGGTCCTGCTCCTGCGAAGATTCTGCTTTTCTTCACCTATTCTGAATAATCCCATTAAGCCTAACAAGACAATCAAGATTTTGGAAATGGGAAACAAACAATATATACGCCTTGTGTATGTGTGCATAGACATCCATGCCCATGGATACCAGTTTAGATTAGGAAGTGAATGTATATGGGAAGTTGTTTTCTGATAAGGTAGTTGTCAAATTTCTGAGGTTTTTTTCCCCTGCCTCAGCTTTCCTTTCCCCTCAGCAGCACATGTCTGGTCAGCAGAGTAAGATGGAAGGATATCTGGAGACCTTATGAATGAGTTCAACAAAAACAGGTCCATAAGAAAAGTTATGTAAAATGTGCTATGTCAATTTTCATTATACGTGTCCAGGGGCAGCCTCTGGCTGTAGAATCCTGTGGCTTGAAAGGTGGCAATTACCAGTGTATTTTTAAAAATAGGTTTGTAATTTTATTTTTATAAAATCCTATATAGACAATCCTATCTGGACTCTTTCCAGTAGCATGACAACAACTTTCAGTATTCATGCAAACACCCCTACAAATGTTTTTTACCAGGCATCTACAGCTCTCTTAAAAAATACTGGAAACAAGCAGTTTCAGAGAGAGTAGTGACACAGACAAGCATCACTTTGGTTTTCACACCTCATTCCCCTCACACAGGAATTTTAAGAGGTTTACTTTGTTTAGCATTACAGAAAGATTTTCATAATGCCCCAAGTGTGGAGTTTATTTCTGAGCAAATATAATAATGTTTGTTCTTTTAAATTATTTTAGGTTTGCTTAACCTTGGAGGGAAGGTGAAAGGGGGAGACGATATTGATGCTTAGCTCCACTGATAGCCAGGTAAATAAAATGTATTTGCCTTCTCCCCATTTAAGATTTCCCCAGCTGCCTCCATCAACTCTCCCTCACTCTTTTCTCATATTTTATCCTTAGTGTTAAATCTTACTCTGAATGGCATTAGCTTTCTAAACTACTCAGCAATATCAGTTTTCCCCCAAAGACTTCCCTGAGGCTGATTTGTATAAGCTGCAGTTGTCTGGTTTTTTTTTATGACTTACACTGAACAATATCCTCACAAATGACATTTCCCCAGCAATGATGCACCAGGGAAAAGCATGGAACGAGAAGTAGGAATGATGAATTCAGCCTAAATGGATGGAGGGGGAAGTGCTACAATTTGGTCCTGCATCACTCCATAAAAACTACAGCTCTTGTCTCCTTCCATCTGCCATAAAGATGGAGCACCGTGCTGTGATATTCTTAGACAGATATATCAGGCACACTATTGCATAATACTTTTTTGCATCCTTGCATAGAAGATACATGCCTAAGCTTGCAATTTGTGTTCTGTGTCTATCTAGATAGCCTGACAAAAAGGTCTCAGCCAAAAGAAAAGGCTTGAGAAGAAAATACAATAAATAACTTCATGCAATGAGAGCAGGTGATTTGCAGTGGCAGGGTCATTCCAGTTTGGCAAAAAAAAAAAAAAATAATAATAAAAAAAAAAAAAAATCATTAAAAACCACCTCCAGTAAGCCATAACCCCAACTACTGCTCCTCTCCTCCCAGAGCTGCACCTGGTTATATCCTTGCCTTGGTGGTGATTTCTTTCTCTCCTCTGCCCATTTGCTCAGGGATAGTCCCTGATGTCCCAGCTCTTTTTAAAGGCAACAAGAAGGACACGCTTTGAACCGAAGCCCCGTCTCTATATGTGTGTGCTCCTTGAGTGCTGTTGATATTTGTTTCATAGCCCAGCCTCTGAAAAACAGATTAATACTCTCCTCTGTCCTCTTGCCCCTTACCAATATATATATTATATACACCAATAAAATAACTGCCACCTGCACCTTCCCACAATCAATAGCTCAAGCCGCAGCTGATGTATCAACAGAATGAACTAATTCAAGCTGTGAGCTCTTTGGAGCGTGCATGGCCAGCTTTGCTGTAATGACTTGTAGTTTTAAACTTTTTCCTGAGAAGGAAGCTGTAACGGAATTGTCACCATCAAGTTCTCTGAAGATGGTACACAAAGGTGTCTCCTTCCTTGTTGTCAATCAGGTTGCAGAGCACTTTGGTGTAAAAGGCATTGCAGATGCTGACAGCCAGGGACTGAGCAAGAGGTGTAAACAGTATATTTTCTGTTTACTTGTAAACCTTGCTTGTTGTAGCTGGAATTTAATGCATTTGAATTCATTGACAACAGGGATTATGCTGAACTATCACCCGCTTGCACTGGAGAATTTCTGGTTTACTTAGCAATGTCACATAAGAGAATAGAAAATGTCATTTTTACTCAGCCATCACACGGTGCCTTATAGAGTGTGTTATTATTGCCTTTTTATCTTTACTGCTCAAAACCCATGTATATCTCAAAGCTATGAAATCCTATTTAGGATCCATCAACCCAGAAAAATAACAGAGGCAAACTTGAGAGGGAATTGGTCAGGACCCTTCAGGTTCTCCTCTGAGAGCTGGAGACTGCCTGGGCTTCTCAGGCATGGGGGAAATAGCTGAATCAATTATTTGCTTGGCATCAGAGTTAGATCTGAATCAGGGAATTCATCTCCCAGTCCTCAAAGGTTAGAGTATAGTTCACTTCTGGATTTGCCTTCTTTTTGTCCATGGTTCAATCCTCCTTTATAGAGGTTAAAAGGAATTGTGTCATGGAGGGAAAGGATAAGTGATTAAAATCAAAGGAATGTAACATGAACAATATGTTTTCAGAGGCATGAGCAAAGATAGACCTGAGGATCAGTCTTTAATAAAAACTGTAGCTTGAACTTTGAGTATCAGTAACTGAACCAGATGAAGAAGTGGCTGTGCATTTGCATTTCACAGACTTCCTTTTCTAAATGAGGTGTTGAGACCATGACTTTCACAAGAAGATTCAGGTAGTGAAACATCAGCACACACCAGGGTGAAAGTTATTTCCCTGGAGGGTTTTAAGATTCTGGAAACAATCCTAAAATTTGTCTGAAATTAGTTTTTATAGGATTACCCTGGAAAGCAACAGTACAGAGGCTTGATTTTCAAATTTAGAGAATCTAACAACCTCTGCCCTGTTCCTTTAACTTGGTCCTGACAGATTTAAAGAAATTAATTTGCTTTGAGTTTGAAAAGGGTATAAGCATGGGATACTAAGTTTGCAGCCAATGAAACTCTAAAGAGAAAACAGAAAACCAAAACTTTTTACAACAGGCTGCTCTATAAAGTCATAAATAGTAATTAGTTTCTACTTATCACTTCTAATTCATTTAATCTCAAAGTGTGCTATGAAGTGGAATGTGTGATTATCATTCTAAAATAGAGGTTGACTGAGGCACAAGGAGGCAATGTGGCTCCTGGAGATTGTACAAAGGTCAGCCCAGGGGCAAAGCTAAACTGTGTCCTTCAACAGGTCTACACTCTCTTTAGAGCAACTTCCTGGGTGAGAAACTCTTTCCTGCTGCACTGCAGACTGGACAAAAAATCTCCAACAATGAACAACCCAACGGAGCTCAAACAATAGAAGCCAAGCTCCACAGCTTTTTGTTTAAGTAGCTTCAAGGTCACATCCCAGGCAATCGTGGCCACCGGCTACAGCACACCCTTCCTGCCCATGGAGAGGCTCATTTTTGGGATAAAGTCTTAAAGTGATTCGACATGGGTAATTTTCTTAAGCCTTAGTAATAATCAGGCTCACTTCAGTTCCATTAACTCAAGCCATCTGTTGATATGAAGACCCTCTCTCTTCTCTCTTTTACAATCACAGTTGTTCCTTCCAAAGCTTAGAATTGATTATGCTAAATATTAAGTTAGTGAACACTGGGCTGAAACCCCCGTGATGCTGTCAGATTCCACTTGAGAGTCTATTTCAAGAACTCATTGACTTGTTTTGGGACTACATCATGTGCACAGCTAAAATTTACAGCAGCACACAGCAGTCAGAAAGCATTTCTAAATATTTATGCATATACACTGGGACACAGAAACGTACACATAATCAAGCTACAGGTTCCTACTGTGCAAATGATTTACTTTAAAAGTATTGCTAGAATCAGAGCAGAAATTACCCCACTTCAATGATGTCCTCCTTTGGCCAGGTTTTGTGATTCCTGTGTTGATTTGACAGAACATAGATGGTTATGAACTTGATATAATTGCTGTTAAGTTTGGACCATACAAAGCAGGACACTGTATCTGAGAGCACTGAAAGAACCCCCAACACTTTGTTCATGCCTGCAGCCCACATTTCCAACCACAAAAGATATTTCTTGAATAGGTAATCTGTTGTGAACACTTTTATTCTGTTTTACTCTTCAGCAGAGGACTCCCTAAAGTTAATAGGCACCAATTTCAGCCCTAGGAGTCCATCAGAGCTGTATATCCACAATGCATTGCAGAGTTGGTCTAACAACAACTGGACAGCTCTTTAAATACAGCTGAGCTACTTGCTCTGTCTGTCTTCACTTATATTTAAAACACTTGGGTACTGAGTGAAAGCAAAGCTTTGTTTGCAAGGAGGAGGACTTAGAGGAGACCTCTCATCTGATAAATTCTGTATTTTAAGCTGTTTAGAAATTATTTCTGTATTAGCTCTTACTTAAGAATAGACTTTTCTGGCTTCAGAAACTTGATTGCCTAATGTGCAGTAGCAGCAAGCTGAATGAGATGGACATCCGTGAGAAGTTATTATCATCACCAGGTTAGTTCCTATTACTGTGTGTTATGAACCTGAATCATTCCTCTAAGCTCTTTCTAAATGTTTCAGTTTGCCTACAGATAAATATGACCATGCACATGTGTGTATATATATGTATATATACCATGAAACTTGTATTTCTTGAATAGTGAACAAATGTCAAACATGAGAAACTATGTTGAAATATTTTGTTTTGATTGAAACCTTAAATAACTTTGTATTTTTGGAGCAAAGAGAAAATAAAGGTATTTACTCATTTTGTTGTGATGATGTAAAGCCTTAGATTCTGCTTTCTCAGGTATGAATTGCTATTACTGAAGAGGAGAGCTGCTCTTCCTACCTAAGCAGAAGCATTTACAGCAGTGCATGACCTGGCCTGCTGTGGAGAGGTGCTGGTTCACCTGAATTCTTTATAACCACCAGCTATTTCAAAACGGGTATTTTATTTTTTTTTCTGTTAGTCCTGCTTATCTCATTAGCTCTGTGCGTAGAAACTAGTTTACATGCCCATAAGAATGTAAGTGGAAGACATAAAGCAAAATGAAACTGAAAGAAGAATAGGTATGACATTATATTCTATAATTTTCTTGCTGCCTCTTTCTTTTTTTGATTCCTAAAATAATTTCTTCAGCCCAGGGTTTTAACAAGAAAATTATTCTCTAATTTGCACTTAACAGTTTTATTATAGTCTTAAGACCTTTTAAAGAAGCATAGGTTTGCTGGAGGCAATTTTAATGAGGGGCACATGTGAGCAGTTAAAATCTTGATTCAAATGCTTCCCAGAATTTGTCTGGAAATAATGTGGAGCTAGCAAGAAATATAGGGAAGAAAGTAAAACATAAAATAGCTCATTTAAACAGGCATATTGAAAAATGTGGGATTTTTTGTGGTGTTGGTGTTTAATGAAGGAAAAAGGAGGTAAGTTAAAATAAAGCATGCTGAGGGTTTTTTTTTTTCATTATTTTAATTTTGGTTATTTATCTACTGCATTTTCATTTATTAAACCTATTTATTTTTTTGAACCTTGAGAGTAAAGTGCTATAGTCAAGATAATATGAACTTAAAGTGGTCTTTGGGTGGATATGGGGGTATGGGCAGAGAGGGAGCAACTGTGTACCCCAGCAGCATCCTAAGGGACAAATCACAGAGAGTACCTGCCTGCGGGGCAGCTTCAGCCAGTGGGAGAGCAGAAGGGCCCTTTTCCAAACTAATCACCATGATGCAAGTACAGTTAGATAATCTGTAAATGCAAAAATCTGCAATCAACAAAATTAACATAAGCTCCATGCCAAGCCATAATTAATGATAATAATAATAATAATAATAAAAGACATCAGCTTGGAAATGCAAGTGCTTAGTGCTTCTAGAAAAGGTAAGTGGAAGAGAAATACTCGGTGTAGGGATTCATGGTCACAACTATCAGCATTTGAAAATGTAAATGTGAAAGGTTTATAAATCAGTTCCTGTAGATCAGCTCACATAGCTTTGGAAAACTTGCTTTGACTTCTTCTGTGTTCTTTTCCACTGTTTGAAATGCTACCTTTGCTAAACTAGTAGAGTCACTCCAGACTTCTTCTGGTTTAACTGGGACCAGAAAAGCCCAAATTTCTAATTACTTACTTAGTGTTAAATATATCTGCATTTACTTATTCCTGAAAGCTTGCGTGGTTCTAGCTACTCTCTGTGCTTTATTCTCCCCTCCATGTTCCCAAACCGAGTGCTTCTTGCTGCTGTGCTGTGGTGGGAGGTTGTTTTGAAGCTAGGCTGTACAGGAGCTTAATATTCTGAAATCCCGCTTTCTCATTACAAAATATCTTAATCTTTTTTCAGAAACTAGCTGAAAATAAAGTAAAAATGAGCTGGCAATGAGAATTGGCATAAAGATACCCTTTGAATGCTTATGGCATAAACACTGAGACTAGTTATGTCTAATGGAAGACAGAAACTACAGCTTGGTGCAGAAGCCAGAATTCTGAGTATGCAATAATAGTAAAAAAAAATTAAAATAAAATAAAAAAATAATCCTTTACCCATTCAGGGAGTAGCCAATAACCTGGACTGTGGGGACTAACAGTCCTTGTATTTTAATCCTCGCTATTATGATTGATGATACTATTCTTAGTCATAGAAATGTGTCATCCTATTTTAAGCGTAAGTAAGCTGTGTGCCTCCATAGCAGCTTGCAATTGTGAGTTCCAAAGAGCAATTGCTGAAACATGCCTCAATGACTCTACTGTTATTATTTGATAATATTGAAATAGCAGATGTTGCAAACAGAATAGATACATTGGCTAGACATTTTGATACCTTCCCGTTCATCATTTAATAAATATCAAGTGTAAACTAAGGACACCATTTCCCATCTTTTCAATTAATGTAAAACAGAAGGCAGATTTTAAATAAAGGATTGAAAGAAAACCCTGAAGCAGGGAGGATTAAATCTCCAAGACAGGACTTGATGCAACCCCCTTGCAAAAATTCAAACTGATTTGTATATGGGACATTTGCTTTATTTACCCAAGAAACTTAGACTGTACACTGTTTGCCCATCCTCCTCCTCTGTCATCACAATGTTCTCAGTTGTGCTTTGACCTCGAAGTAATCACCATGCCAGAAGACATGACAATTAGGTAGGAAGGCAGCTGATTTGACTGTCAGCAAACTTTCCTTCAGTCTGCTGACATATATGTGGGAAGGCTAGTAAATAAACCTGTGCGATTAAGGGAAGATGAGAAAACAGTGATAAACAATTTAAAAAGGAGGAAGATTCATGTTTGGAGAAGTGTTAGCTCTTGAGTTGGATGTGATGTTGCACTACCAGGTATTTGTCTCTGGACAGCTTAGATGAGACTAGTTGAGGTGTTCTAGCAGTACAGCATAGAAAGAACACGGAGAGCAAGAGGAGTTACCACCCCTCTGCTGATTGACTGCCCCAGCACAGCTGGATGTAATATTGACATGCTCTTTTGTTCTTCCATTCACTTTATTCTTCTAATTTGCAGTTAACAATCATGAAAGGTGCCAGAGCAACAGCACAAGAACAATAAATCTCCTGTTTAATTATAGGAAGTTTACAGGCTGAAAAGTGACATTTCAAGCTATCCTTCAGATATCCTCTTAAGACCACTTAGGGGTTCACACTATATTTAGGGATCAGATTGTAGCTGACCACTTGCAAGCACAAGCGTGAGGTGGTGAAGGGTGGTGTAAGGGGTTATTTCTAACAAGTCTCAGACACCTATTTTAGAAAGCACTCTTAGAAATATCACAAAGTAACTTCCTGATCTTGCAACTATGGACCCATTAGCCTGTCAACAAGAGGCATCCCAAGCAAATGTAGGAGGCTTTGCTCCTGGTCCCAGAATTCATACACTCACTTTGAGAAGCAGGGAATACTGCTAGCTTAAGCTCAGACCTATGACCTTTAGATGCTTTGGGGTTTCCACACTGATTTCCTCGGTGAGCTCCCCACAATAGCTCCACAGCACCTTCACGATAATAAGTGAAGGCCTTGACTCACTGTATTTTTTCAATCTTTATTGTTTCCAGAAGGTGAACTGGGACTGCTATGCAAACTCTGGGAACTCTTCATAACCTGCTTATTTAATATGGCATATATTAAAAAAGTTAGCAGGTGGATTGAAGCAGGAACAGACTACAGAGATAGAGTGTTCTGGTGTATAACTAAGCTCTTGGTCATCCCCCTGTAATAAACACTATGGCATGTTCTACTAGCCAACCAGTAGGGCAAGCACTTACCAATAGTAAGGGACAAACTTATATGCACCAAAATTAAGTTGTTAGATTGAATGTCTTTATTATTTTAGGTGTGTCTATCTTGATAGAGTGGATGTTCATAGCTCCTGGGGCTGTGCTTGCAGGGGTAATTGCATCACTCTGTGTGCGGAAAGATGTATTCCACTTTGGAAATTCAAAGCTGCTCTGTGCTAGCTTTCAAGCCCCACCATGCAGCTGGAATTAGCAGCTCCAGAGTTGTTTGATAGACACTCCAGCAATATTCCTTTTGTCATACTGCTCCTGTCTCTTTTAGAACCAGAATGGCAAGGGAGGTGAGGGATCTTCCCGCTATATATACTGAGGAAAGCAGTGAGAATTATTTTCAGTGCAAGAGGAGTCTTTTGTGTCTTAAAAAGCAATCCACAATCCCAAGCAGTTGGGCCAAATATGTATGAGCAATGAAGTAGCCAATACTGCTGATAAATTCCTAGTGTATTGAAATCAGTGGGAGCAATAGGGAAACCTCTGCACCTTTAGGCCCTTGGTGGTTTTAAGTGCCTAAGTTCATCCCTACACATTATACACATTTCTCATAGAATCCCAAAGTCATCAACTTCTAGTGAGAGAGCTATAAACACAAGAAATGTCTCATTATAACAAACCAAGTATCTTTTATAAATAGAAAAATAACTTCCAACTGGGACTGAAATGTAAGGAAATAATCATGCTGTTTCTAACAACCTTTACAATTACTAGCTTATACCTTCACAGCTACTTTTGTACTTGTACCTTCTGCTGCTCTGGGAGCACATAATTGTCATTGCTTTTCAATTGTTCCTGCTTCAGCTCTATGATTTTCCATGTGTTGCATTTCTTTCTCGATTAGTTTGGTAGCTCAGAATATTCCAGATCTGTTTAGCATCTGCTTTCTTTGACTACCTACTTTTCTCCACAAACTCCATTTTAGCCCTTCTGCTGGATGATACTTAAATGTCCTGTGGGAGCCCCAATAGATTACGCTTCACTGTCCAAAATGAGACAGAAGGATCATGGAAATGTACGTTTCTCAAATACATTGTTTTAAAATGTGTTTTCCTTCAATCTGTCAGTTGGTTGCCTTTTATGGTGAATTTTTTTACCACCTGATTCTTTTTTGTTTATCCTAATAGGACAAAAGCTTTTTAAAGTAACTCCCAATTCAATTAGTTATTACAAAAATTACTTAATAGATATTGCCCATTTCTTTCTCTTTTGTGATATATCTACACAGGAAAGCTACTGCACAGCAAGGTAGAACATGAATTTAAAGCAAAGTAATTATTTCACATTAGCTTCCCACAAGGACACTGTCATCTCGCACAGAGGTTTCACTTAATCCATTCCCAAAATTGTCTAAGAAAACTTGCATAAATGTACCCTTGCTGTGAAATGTTGTGCACATCAAGGATTAAATATGAAATATCTTTCCATAATGGCAAGAACTTATGTACTTTTCTGGTCCCCTCTTCAGTGGTGCTAGAGTGCCTCTGAGTTTCTAATGGATTTATTCTCATAAGACTTCTAAGAGGAAGGGGAACCCTTGGTGTCTTTCCCAAGATTGTGCAAGAGGGCTGGAGTAGAGCAGAGAGATTAATTCAGTTTTCCCAAGTCCAAAGATCGCTTCTTCACTGCTGGGTCATCCTTTTACTCCATGAAAAGCCTGTAGCTCCTATTCCTGTTTGCTAAATCATAATTCCACTTATTCTCCAGACAGGTGTGACTCAGCTGTACAACACTGATGGATCTCGTAAACTGAAGTTGTTATTTCCTGAAAGTGAAATTTCCTGGCTGTGTGGCTTTATGACGTTTGCATGAATTCATGTTCTCATTTGCATTCAGTGAAGGCAGAGAAAAGCTTAGTGATGTTTTTTTTGATTCAGATTCTCAGAGGTTTGATGCAGTTGGGTGCGTAAGTCCCGTGGACTTTAAATAACTTTGAGAATCTTATTGAAACAACTGTGATTGATGTTTTCTAGGAAAATATTGAATAGCTTGTTTTAAATCAACCTGTGCTTTCTCCTCTCTCAGAGGAGTTGCTTTTGCATAGAAAGAGGATATTTTTTTTAAAAAGGCACAAAGTCCATTTTCTCAATACAGAGAAACTCAGCAGCCAAAATTAATATTAGGATTAAACATTCCCCTTCCAACTCAATAATGGACTAAATCAAAATTCCATAGCATTTTACTGAATATTAGAATTAGGTGGAGTTTTAACTATCTGTGGATCCATCTATCCATTTGCCTTACTCTAAGCAAGTAGAAGGTTCAAGATTCCTCTTATCTTGCTGTCCAAGATCTGATATCTAGAGGAAAGGAGACCTCTTCTTCTGCACCTTAGAGGGATGACAACCCTGCAAGCAAAGATGAGGTTAGGGGCCGCATCAGTTCACCAAACACTGAATTTCAAAATGCTTATACATTTAGTTAACTCTGAAGACTTTTAATTCTTTTTTTTCATGGCACAAGTGTAGTGAAAAGGTGAATCAGAAGTAATCTCTTTTATTTGAAACCAAGGCTGATTTACCTTGTTTCTGTTCAGAATTGCTTCCGTGTCCTTGTTGCGATTTACTATCTCCTGGCTTAGGGTCCATAATGTATATGGAGTGTGTGAGTAGAATCTTACCCATTGTAGACCACTTGTCAAGGGAAGGCAAAGGTTGAATACATCAAGAGGGGTTTCCACACAGCTGTTGGTTGTTTTTTGTTGTTTATGGGTTTTTTGTTTGTATGGTTTTTGTTGGGGTTTTTTGTTTGTTTTCTAAAGTTACTGTCAGTGTTTTGGTTAGCACTATATTCTTTTATGTAGATACTGTCCTGCATGCAGACAAGAAGCTACAGGTTGCTTTAAAGCACTTGAAACCTTTTCAGCCTGATATGTTACTAATAGTGGGAATAATCATACCTTTAAAATATTGCTGTTAAAGCGTGATTTTGTTTTTGCATGTTGGCATTAGTGGTATTAGTGGTTGCCAGATCCTCAAGACTTCATCCAATGCTTGAGCTGCACAAAACGTGTAGGCAGTTACTGCATGGTCAAAACCTCCTGCTGACACACACAAGAGACATCTGTGGGGGCTTTCCTGCCTGTGGAATCCAAACTCCTGCCCATGTGGATGGTGCCTGGGCTGTTGGAACCACCTCGCTTCCTCTCCTCCTACTTTCTGGGTGGGAATTGCTGCTCAGGGTAGACCTCACCATGTCATCGCTCACTGCTGCTCTCACCTGGTCTCTGTGTTTCTGTATATCCTTTACCAGCGCATGGGTGCAGTTCTGGGGCTTTTTATTTAGTAACTGGCTTGCAAACAATCACAACTAACTGCAGCTCCCGCCTCCTACTACCGGATTGGTTGGGTTTTGTTTGTTTGTTTGTTTGTTTTTTTTTTAAATACTGGAGGTCTCTGTCTTCAGGTAATTAAAAAACCTGGATTATTTTTTATTTTAACACTGAAAGAAAGGGTTCAGTCTGTTTGTGATAATAGTGCTGACTGACATTGTTTCAAAGCAGATTTAGAGATGAGTTTGGTCCTGACATTTAGTCAGCAGGTGGGTGCTGTTTATTGCCTAGCAATTAGAACTTATATTAACATAATATCTCCTCAACTTCAGAAATTTGAGAGCTCTCTGTGAACAGATTCCCAAGAGTTCTCCCCTGCTCTCTTCCCTTTGTCTTTTCACTTTCCCTCCTCCACACCCATCCACCCACCTGCCTTTAAATGTGCTGTTTCAAATTTAGAGTTCAAGAAACTTGTGTTTAAGTCTAAATCATGAAAGATATTTTCTTCTAGGGCAGAAGCAGCCCACAGCCCCTTTATTTTAAACCAAGATATACCAGTGCTTTTTAGTCTTCAGAAACTTTTTTCACTGTTAATATTTCTCTGTGAGCACTCCACTACAGAAAACGAGAGTTGAGGAGGATGGGGCCAGTTCCCCATCTTGAAATGGTGCAGGTGCAACAAGTATTTCCCTTGCCACCTGCATTGTCAGGGCTCACATTTTTCTCAGTGTTTTCTCCATTGTTGTTATCAATTTATTATGGAGACACACTCATTAGTTTTATATTATCTGCTTTATATGAGATTGTCATATTCATTTTGACTTCTGTGCTAATGGGTTGTCTGTGGGAGAATGTGAGAATGAGATAGCTTGAGCTAAAGACGTAATGAAGGGAAACAAATGTGAAAAATTAAGTGACTAAAAAACCTAATCCAAATGTGTTGCTTTAAACATAACTTGTAATTGATTTTAATCTCAAGTCAAAAGACTCAGCTGTCCAAAGCCAAACGTTCACTACTGCTGTCACAGACTTTGCTCACAAAATTGGATCAACAAAATGGTAAGGATTTCTAGTGAAATTGAACAAAAATGAACTTCATTCTTGTGCATTTTCACCTGTGTATATCCACATGTGCACAAACATTCTTAGAGCAAATTGTCATCCTTCCTTTCAACTATTTTTTTTTTTAAGCTTAAGCTCCATCTGTTCAGTATTAAGGAGTAATACTTGGTGACACTATTCTGTGGTGGGTTTTTTGTTTTTGTTTCTTCCCCCCCACCCCCAACCCCTTCCAGTGTACTTTTTTCATCAAAGGAGACACCTTCCCTTCTTGTCTGGGAGAAGATAATTATGGGAGATAAGGACTGATCTTTCCTTCAAACAAACATAGTTAACACTGAAACAAATTGGCTTTGGGGAGCAGTCAGTGCCTATCTCTGATCCTGGGGCAAACCCTGAAGTATCAAATGCAGATTCCCTCCCTTGCAACCATTGCCATAACACAGTCGCATGTGACTGGTTTAATAAATACTGTCACCCTAACCTTCTATGGCAGCCCTTTTACTGATGAGCATGAACAAGCTTGTTTACTATCAGATGAAAAATTGCTGCTCAAGCCCTGATTGTTAGGAATTGAACAGGAAAGTGATGAGGAAAAGATCAAATTCTTAAGTTAAATCCAGTGAGACTGTTCTATCATATTATCACCTTTTTTCCCTCCTCTCTGGCAACAAAATTAAAGTAGCTTATCCTGAAAGAGGGCAGCTAATTTGATGTGAAGACTGCCAATGTAAGCAGTTGCGGTGCTGCTCTGCATTAGGAGAGTGACAATGAAGGGTGAGCCAGCGAGGTGGCCAGTCCTTGGCCAAAAGCCTGGGAATGGGGATAGCAGCGTCGCAGCTGGTTCCTCTGCTAAATTACAGGGGAAAGAGCGATCGCTCACTGGGCTGTGTGTGGTAACAGCTAGGAGTGATAGCTTTTTTTTTTGGTGGTAAATGTGAAAATGATCAGTTGAAACATGTACATGCTTTTTTCAACCTCAGCTGGAAATGAGGAAAGTGCTTTCTCTGCTCATTAAATAAAACTGCTCCCTTGAGGTCAGAGCAGTGCCAGCTTACTGTAACCAAAGCTCTCCTACAAATAGTTGACCAAAGCCTTTATCCCCCAGACAACAAGCTCAACAAGTACCTTTGCCATTTCCATTTTGGCAGTCGAATTCTCAGGAGATCTTCACATGAATAAATCGTTACCTCTTTAGCAGCTTTGCAGAATTAATGATCTCCCACCTTTTCTTGACAAGCACTTCTCTTGCTGTAGGCTGTGACTTGTGGCTCCTTAGAGGATGGTGACAACTGGGGACTCCTGGAAGCTTTTGCTTTCTCCTTTTTGGATATTTCAGTAACTTTTCCTGTGACTGAGTAGCTGAAAATACCTCTATAATTATCAGGAAAGTTAGTGTTTTCAGAGTGACAACATAGACCTGGGAGAAGAAATCCCAAATGAAAGGAAAACCATCGTGTTTTCAAAGTTAGCATCAAAGCAAAGACAAAACTTTCCGGAGACTGAAAAGTAGGATTTAATTACTGTGCATATTGGGGCACTTCTTGCTTCTGGTGTGAATTAGCAACACATTAAGGTCTGAGGAAACATCTTTGTTTAGATACTTCCATCATAAACTGAAAGTTAAGAATGTTTTCTCTGTATGTCATCTCATCAATTTTGCTGTCCTGAGATGCACAAAGAGTCTGGGGAAAAGCCCTGTATATCCTTGTATGGTTGGAATATCAAAGGAACGTGACCCTTTAGTCCCCGATTTTTATTCCATCGGTTTAATCTGATGAGTGATTTGAATGTCAGACTGAAATGCAACACATTTTTCTTATGTTTGTATCTCCTTGAAGATGATGTTTTTAGACCTTATATTGGAAAAGTAGAGGACTGGCTTCAGGGAAAATCTTTAAGATCAAATATGAACTTTCCTAAAATTCAAGGTATTTGGATCTTTGCTACTGTGAGAGTTATTTCTGTCACAAAGCGTGACTGTCTTTTCTAAAATTACTTGATAGGTCATTAACATATCTTAAGAATTATACTAGTGAAGCAAGACTTAAAAGTTCACTGCAAGTTTCAGCCAGTAGCCACCTCTCTGCTCTTTAGGGGGTGAGAAAGTAGCCATTCTAGTGAAGAGAAAAAGTGGAAATAAGACCTGAACACAAAACAAGAAATAGAAAGAATCCCAAAGTCCCTAACTTTTAAGACATTCACTGTGGAGGGGAGGAAGGGAAGGAGGATGTTTGATCAACATTTTAGCATTCCCCATGTTGAATGGAGAATAAAATTAAAGTTGGCCTGAGGTTAAATGGTTCTAGAGGAGCTACTAACTCTGCTGACTGGCATAATTCTTGTAAAGGTTCAGTACAGCAAAACCTTTAATGTTTTAGTTTTGCAGCTGTGACTGCCTGCCACCTTTAGAAACACTTCACTAGAGCAGCGGGATGAACCCTGATCTGAATATATACCCCAGAGTTTTCAGCTGCTGTTATCATGCAGCCTACATCATGCAAGATCAAAATCTGTGTTTTACAGCCAGGTCTTACCAAGGAGGAAGATGGAGAAAAGGGGGGAGTAAGAACTTTATTAAACCTTGGTATGCAAAAGTTGTTTTTAAGTACCAATTTCAAAAGTATCTGGCAAAGAGATAAGACAGTAGGAGCAAAATATTCAGAATAACCACTTTTATGACTGCTAGAGAAGAGGTTAGTGTCAAATGTATTCTTTAATTGCTAAATACACTTGTTTTACAAATCTGGATCTAGGTCAGAGTTTCAATTAGATTATCTTTATCGAGTTGTAAAATCTAGCCTTACATGTAATCACAAAGTTTTAAAATTATTATTTTTAATGTTGGACTTGGTTAAGATGTACTACTGATCTGTGTCAGGAACCAAATTAACATATCTTAAAATGAATTTGCATAACCTGAAAAAAGGTTTGCGCAAACTAATATAAATTTACATTCCTAATAAAGTATTAACATATCCAAAAATGGATTTTAAATAGTACCACTATATTAAATCCTTCCTGTAGATTCCTAACAAACAACTTTGATTTGCATGTCCTGACTTTCTATATAGCATAGAACTAATAATTGGCTTGTTTATAAATTAGACTTTTAATGCTCTGCTGCTGCCACCTTTGTTCAAACAGATGAGAATTAATAGTGCAAAAAAGGCAACCATATGCTTTTCCTTTTGCACATGGTAGGACTGAAACTAAAACCAGACTTTACAGTGTAAGGATGTTTCAGGAGATGTGTTACTAGACTCAGCTGCAAACTTGGGTGCAGAGCTTGGACTAATCTTTACATATTCAAAGCCTGACCCTCAAACCCAGAGCACTTCTCTCTCTCACTTACTAGACAAAATCAAAGTGGGGACTTTGGGCTGCCCCTTAACTGACTAATCTAGATTTCAGTGGATACAAGATGTATGTTATTCTGCAAGATAAATTTGTTCTTTTTTTTATGAAGCCTGGAGAAATTTCTAGTTTAGTGGCAGCATGGTAGGACTGAGAACTCAGTAAATGATGTGATGCATTTATCAGTGGGGGAGGTCCTGACATCTGAAAGCCAGCAGCTCACTGCAGATGATATGTGAATATTGGTACTTGAGTCTGTAGCCACTGATGCATAAAGACTGATTCAACAAGGTACTTAAGCTTTAGGAGTCCTACTGAAATCAACTGAATGATGCATGTGTTTAAAGTTACTCACATAAAATCTTGCTGTAATGGAGCCAAGAACAATTCCCATTGAAATCCACCATCACGTTTACTCTTTTGCTGCAACTGAAGAACTGGCTTTTTAATATAAAGGCAGTGAGACTGAGCAGTAACACATTGCCTTCAGCTGCTGCAGTTTTCTAGAAGAGATTGTACAAGCTGGCAGTGAAATAAGAAGGTGAGGCAGGGGGAGACACAACTTGCCCTCACTAGTGGTTTTTCCCAAATCCTTTCCAGGTGTTTTAATTGCTTTGCTTAGTTCAGCTCTATGCTAACAGCTGAAATATGGCCAAGACATCCAGAGCACCAAACCAAGCCCTGTCCTTGGGTAGGTAAAGCTGTCTGTGGCTGAAGGTGTGTTGGGAGGTTTTTAAAATCAAGTGATGACTTCAGGAGTAGAAAAGCAGAAACCTGTATATGGTTTAATTTGTTTAGCAAACCATCCATCACCCTTGCAAGACTGTGCTAAAGTGAGTGAATAGCTTTAACCTCAAACCTGTGATGGGATGTCTGGCAGCTCAGAGCAGGAGTCTGTAATATCTGGAAGGCCAAGTGGACTCCTAATGTCTGCTTTTACACCTGTCTAACCATGCCAACCTGATTTTAGCTGTCACAAAATGATCCTTTTTAGCACTGTGCATGGATGGATTACACGAGTAAGAAAATAAAAATTCTGAGCCAGGCCTTCAGTGGCTGCAAGCCAGTGTAGCACTGAAACCCAGGGACCAACACCAAGTGCACCAATTCATTGTTTTACATGCTGATTTGTGATTCTCCTCAGCAAAGTGGCCCCATGGTAGGAGCTTTCTCAGCCTGCTTAACCTTTCTGTCGCCTTTATCTCTTTTGTTTTATTCGTAAAACCAGTCAGTGAAACTACCAGCTAAAGCTCTGACTACTGTACTGCTGCTTTTGCTGCTGATAGTCAAAGCAGAAAAGTACAGCTTGATTTTTCATGTCCATAAATGAGTTTGTTCCACAAGCAGTTAAGAGAAATTCCCTCCTGACTGGTAAACTATCTGGAAACAGTGTGTGTAAATATTGTGTGAACACCACTGAAACAGAGTAAATATGGAATCTGCATTATGTTATTTATAGCAATTATGGTTTTGGAGCATAATACCAGGTCTTTCTGAAGACCTTTGTTTGTCTTTATTACATAATGCTACTGCCCTCTCCATATGGTAGGCTTTGCCTGTGGTTAAGAGCCAATAAAGCATCCTTTGGAGATGAGTCCACAGGAGAAAGCACAGTAGGTACTGAGATGATAAATATTCAGCAGGTCATTACCTGACATGCCCTCCCTTTTAAAACTCCTGAAATAAAAACTAAAGGCCTCATTTGAAAGGGATCCAGCCTCCAGCTTTGAAAATTAGGGCCAGCCACTCCAAAGTGCTGACCAGGGAGATGGGTTGCACTGATATCTCATCCCTGGAGGTCAGACAGGATTTCTTGTGTTTACAACCCAAAGTGTTCTCCCATACTTGGTGTTATTAATGGTGCCTTATACTCCAGATGTTCTCTTGCAGTCACAGTCAGTCACAAACACAGAACAAAATCAAACTGAAAGGATGTTCTGTTTCCAACACTCCACGGCATAATACACATTTGACCTAGTTGTGAATATATTTCATGCATATTACCTATTCCAGAATGCAGCCAGTTCTGTAATAACTATATTAACTGTTAAAAGATGCAATGCTAGTGAAAATCATACCTTAATGAGGTCTGAACAATGGTATTTGCCTCTCAAAGCCTTAGGTGAAATAGGTACAGGACATTAGAATAAAAGTATCTTTCACTGAAATATATAGTCATAACAAATTGTGTCAAATCATTAATCAAAGCTGTTACGTCAGATTTTTATTGGATGGATCATTTCATATGTGTTATACTTAAATATGTATTCTTGAGGAATGCCAACTTTATTTCTGCAATTTGGAGAGCCAAATAAATCAATCCAAATTCCCTCTGTTTAGTTTCCTGAGGGAATCAAGCTGAACTTTCTGTTCCATAAACAGAAGAAGAAAAGCAAACTGATGAATTGGAATGATTAAAATGTGTTTATCTAAGCATCTGTCAAAGTCAAATCCAGATCATAAGACAGAGAAGATGGAGAAAAGATGTATATGAAACTATACAAAACATTTATGCCCACTATAATACCTAGTAGAAGAAAAAAATCTCCGATTTTTTTCCTCACTTGTAAGAAGATAAAGTAATTCTTCTAGATGCATCTAGATCTTATGTCTTATACCATTTCTCTTGTTATTTCTTCGTAGTAATATCTGCACAATCTTGCCTTAATTATTGATTTTTCACCTCCAGTTTTAAAGCACCTTGTAGAACCACTATACTGTAGGTCCCAAACTGAACCACATTCTATGTAGTTCATGACCTGTTACAGGAGTGGCAGAATTAGAGGTATAACCACAACCCTCTAGCTCTAGACTGCCTGTTTCCTTGAGTAAAGGCTACAGTGAGCTGTCAGAGAGAAGTCTGAGCTCTAACTTCATGTTAGAGCTGCTCCAGGAGGCACCATTCAACTGAGGAACAAATGATGATTATAATGATTCAGCTCTTCCAATTATTCATCTTGATTTTTCCCTAATACCAGGCTCTTTGGTCTTGGCTGTGTTGTGATTCTCATGTGTATGTCATTAACATAGCAAAAGCCAAATCCTAATGATAGCTGCCTTGATGATAATATGTCAGAGTCTCTCCACCATCCTTGCCTGTCCCATAAATGGTATTATGCACCAAATCTGTTGTTTTGGCTAGGTACGATAAAAGTTGTCAGCAGGTGTGTGTGTATATATATATATATATAGATATATATATATAGATATATAGATATACACACATACACAGAACACAGCACAGAGATTATTTGAGAAACTCTACTAGCTTTAAATTCAAAACTGTCACCTTATTTCTTTAGCAGACAATGTAATTATTCCAGAAGAATTAGGAAGCATAGAAATCCTTCGCACAATGGCTGCCTATGTTGAAAAAGAATAAGAATTTGAGAAATGTGTAAAACATGAGAAAGGTTTATACACAGAAATTGTGACTGAATACATTAAAATCAAAGACAGGCAGAGAATGAATTAATTTGTTTCAAAGGACGGTAGATAGTTTAGTCAAGTTCTATAATTTAATTTTAGTGAGCACTTTACTTCCTAATTATCTGTATACTAGCAGCTCCATAAATAAAACATGGATTTTCTTTCTTGTATACCAAGTGTTCGTACACAAAAAAACCCCAAACCCCACATTTTGGTAACTACAATGTAAATGAGCCAACTATAAAGCAGTGGTAGCAAGCAATAATGACTTTATGTGAATAAAACCATTCTCATAAAGTTTTAAAGCATCTGATGATGAGCAATAAATTCTTACTGTTCTTCTGTGAAGATCACTCAGTTTGTGCATGAAAACTGAAGGTATGTGGAGACATGCCTTCTTGAAAGTAATGGATTGTATTTAAATTTTTTGGTGGAGCTGGCTGTGGTGTTTACTGGGACAAAGTGGAATACATAAATATCCCTCATTTTGTGGCTGATCCACAAAGCCTACAGCTTAGACAACCCTTACCGAAGGACCAAGAAAGATTATTTGAACTATGGATACACATCTGGGCAGATATGAGCCAATGGAGAGAGGTCAGTCTGACATAAAAGAATTTATTCACCTCCTCTGGTAGCATCACAGTAAGAACTGGAACCTGTTTTGATTTCTAGGTGTCCTGTAGAAGCACCGTGCTGGGAGAATCAGGAAGTTAGTTTAGGGAAAAGCAAACTGTTCTTGGCTTTCTGGAGTTCAAGACTCAGGTTTTAAAGCAATTGGAGGTCCAGGATGGGCCTGAAGACACAGAGACTGTCAGAAAGCATGTCCAGTGAGGTATAGGTGGCTGATTCACTGGAGAAAGCATTTTGTAGTATGCTAAAAAAACTTCAGGCCTTTTTTTTTTTTGCATTCTTAAGAACAGTCAGGAAATAAATAACATGGTAAGAAGAAGTCAGGCAAATAGAGGAAAACAAGCTCAGAAATAGAAAGGGATATGGACTTAAAATAATTGGCATAAATAACACAAACATGACTGAATATATATATACACACCCAAGTAAACTCCCTTTCCAGGGAGCACAGGCTTCAAGGTTTGCACACAGGCAGATCTGTAGCGGGAAGCGAAGTCTTTATCCTATACCACTATATTATTTTAATAAGTCCTTCTTAATTCTCAAACCCAACTCCATGACAGTCCCTATCTAGATCAGGGTAAGAGTTGTGAGCATTGTTTCTTTCAGCTACTGTACTGGACAAACTGGGACAGGGATTTCTTTTTGTTCCCTGTATGTGCAGCACCTGGCACAGCAAGGTCCCAGTCTACGCACAGAGCACCTGTGTCTTACAAAAATTGTGCTCTACTGGTATAGATAGATCTTGCATTTCATTACTTTAGCCCAGAGAGTCAGCTTTACAGAAGAAGCTCTCAAGGATCATACAAATCTTAGAAGCCTTCCAGTTTGCTGCAAAAACAGCAACTGCAACTACCGTCATCCTGCGGTCTCGCTCTTGCAGCCTTTCCCAGTATTAGAGAATCTTCCCACACTCTGTAAGCATCTGCAGGAGGTTAACAGACTAGACAGGATGTGACCTTAATAATGACTGTTCATCATGACCATGTAGTAAGCTAAGGAACGTGGGTGAAAATGGGCTTGCTTCCTCCTCTAGAAGAATGAAATAGCACAGAGGGGACTGAAGACAATTTTTGCTCTGTATTTGCGCTCTGGTTTGTAGTATTCCACTCCAGTTATAGTGCAGATCATTGTGATTAAATCAGTCAGCAGTAGCTCAAAGCCACCACTGGTTATCTTTCTGCCCTGATAAGCAAAGATCTCCAAGTATATAGGCTTTGGAAAAAAATCATCTTGGGTCACTTGCTTTCCTAGCAAGGACATTGCACTATTTTTAACAATATGTTTTACTTTCAGAGGTCAGTGACTTTTGCCTGAGTATTTTTTGTTCTAAATATAACATTTGTCTAAAGGTTTAGAAAATTCAAAACGTGAGTCTTTACAAAGTATTTTAAGTAACGGTTTTCTCAGTGTGTCCTAAATGCCATGTAATTTGCATGGAAGAATCAGAATTAAAGTCAAGCAATTTTTTTTACTGTTCAGAGAAATAAGAACAGAATTAGAAAAGATTATTTTAAAGTCCCCTTCGAGATATATGTTTTTTTAGCCAGATTCTTGTAAGATACTGTCTATCTAGACTGTAGGCTAATAGCTCTCAGGAGACAAAGTGCACAATGCTGAGCTGTTTGTGGTTTGTCATGTGAACGGTATGGCCCTGATTATGTGTCTAGAGCCGTTATGCACAACTGGGTACCAAAAAAGACAAAGGTTGGGGGATATTCTGTTACTGCAATTGAAGTAGGTCTCAATCAGAATCATAACCAAGCATTCAAAATCACCCAAAGGAAGTATTCCTTTATCATCTTCTCTAAAATTTTACTTGAATAGATTGCAGTGCCTCTCCCTGTTTGACTCAAGCAAGTGTAAGTGCTCTGCAATAGGATGAACTGTGCTGAGCTGTTTTCTCTCAAAACCTGATACTAAGATATCCCCATAACAGTCCAACTTGCTGAATAATTAATAGCAGATAACTTTCTTCAATTACTTTTATTTTCTTCCTTTCCTGGAAAAAAACAGGTTTCTTCCGAAATGTATTTACTACTTGAAATTACTGGATAATTTTAGCAAGAGCTTTGGGTTTTCTGTTTGTGAATGTGTAGTTCCCTGTGCACATTTAGAATTCAAAATAGAAGCGGTTTTGCCTGCAGATGTTGAATTTGTTTGCAGACAGGACATTTCACATCTATGCAGCTTTGTGTTCTGATTCTACAATGCTAGACAGCCTTCTCCCTTTACACTTCACTTTCAGCACAGAAGTCAGACAGACGTGGGGCTTGCATTACACTGCAATTTCAGGAGTAATCTCCAAAATCACTGCTCTGCTTTTGCACACACAGATGAGATTCTTTTCACATTATATGTCATAATAATCAGATTATTGTTTAGACGGATATACAGCATTACAAGTTTATCTGTGATTATACTTTCACTCATAAATGGGATGAAAGGCAGCAACATGACAAATAGAGATCTGTGTACTTGAGCAGCCTTAAAGGTATATTTTTCTTACAACTTAGAAGAAACGACATGGGGTCCTTCTGAAGTGTACTTCTGTACATATTGTTGTTCATATTTATCCTGAAGCACTTACACCTCCCATGCAACTTTTTATAAGGTATTGGGTATTGGATCCCATCACAGAACGAGGGTGAGGTGTTCAAATGCAGCCAGCAAACCGGTGCTGCCTTCACAGTGGATCATGACAAGGAGACACCCTGCAGAATCTCTAGCCTCCAAGCTTGATGAAAATCAGGGACATTATTTTTAAGAGGAAGAAAACAAGGCCTGGAAGCCACTGACCATAGGTTTAGATCTTGGCCATAGTGAAGCAGAGTTTCTGCAGAGGTCTATGTGTGAAGGTGGTGCCACACAAAGGTGGTCACTGGATGAATGCAGTCTTGATGATTATCAGCCCTTTACATTGGGAAGCTTAATGTTACAGTCCCTGACTGATTCCCTGGCCTCACTGTACAAGCTCATGGTGGTGTTCCTGAACTTCTGTGACTTGTGGACCCCAGTGTTTTTTGTTTTTCATTGGAGACGTGCCTCCTTTTTGCAGTTTCATATACAAGGATAAATAGGTTGGTTTTCTATGGCACATCAGAGGTCATTTCTGGAGCATTAGAAATGGTTAAAAAGAAATAATTCTGCAATATTGGAATGTCCTCTATGGCAAAGTCTTTTGTACTACATTAGTACACGATGCATGGTATTCTTTAGTACCTGGCTTTTTTAGGCTGTCAAGTTTCAGTAATGGAATTTCAGCAAATAATAGAGGTAGTATGGTCCGTGTATGTTATTGCTTCTAAATTTTGTATCTTCTTGACAAAATAATAGCTAGCCACAACATTTTGATGTGGTTAAGTGCTCTTCTGTCTAGGGATATTTGCAGCAACACTTTACAACAAAAAGTCCGTTAGCTGTCACTCATTTAGCTCTGTTTTCTGTTTCTTGTGAGGTTTTTTGATAGCCTTCACTTTTTGTTTGACTGTGACAATTTCTTTAGCTGAAAGACATTAATCCCATGGTAATAACGATGCTCTTCTTAACACTTTCAAGTGCCAACTTTGCTAGTGTTCCTTCAGGATAATCAGATCTTAGACTACAAACTTTTGCCATTTAATTTCTCTTGAGAATGACTTCCTGAAGCAGAAGCTTGAAGAAACAAAAATGAACAGAGTGAATGCATCTGATTGAATGAACTAATCAATATGAACATTATGTATTCATGATCCATTATTAACAACCCCAGACTATTTTCTGTCTTAATCTGTGATGCAAGTACCATGATTCTCCAAAATTTCAAGATAAAGGTGAAAAAACAGCCTCTACAAACTGATTATAAAGCTTTTAAAATGTGGCCTTCAAATGTAAATGTTTCTAACTTCAGATGGATGCCTTTATGAGCTTACTAGCTATGATTAGAGGTAGCTCTACAGAATTGAACTGATTATGGCAGTGTTTGGATCATGCATCATTTATTCCAGTTTTACTATAGTTAGCTTTACATCTTAATATGGTCTAATGCATGCTCGACTATATTAAGATCTGTATTTAAAAGATAACTGGGTGGGAGCTTTGCTGGAACTGGCTGTTTCTCATTATTCTGGTCAGTTTCAAGGACACAGTTTACTGCTGCCCTTTTAAAAAAAAAAAACCCTGGAAAATTCCTCCTAGAAAAATGCTCTATAATACTTGAAAAAACCTGGCATTTTACTTGAAAAATAAAATGTGAGCTGAAAGAAGGCATATTATTTGTTTTGTTGTTTTCTAGGACCTATGCATTTAAACTGGGAAGAAAGGGAATTCTTTTTCCCATTCTTTGCTTTTCCTGGGAGAAGGAGCTAGCAGCAATGCCAATGACACTGCCCAGCTCGGTGGCAGCTGAAAGCACTGCAAGGACTGTGAGACCCTAAATTTCTTCTCTGCACCCTTAGAGCTGGGAAGCAGCAGATTGAGCTGATCTGGGGAGTTTCCTGCACAGCCCAGACTGCCCCAGGTGAGGCTGCAGGTGCTCTATGGAAAGGACTTTTGTTTTTGTGTAGTTGAGACCCTGCAGCTGAGGCAAAATGTTCCTGAAGTTTAACACCCATTCCTGGGGACCAGACCCAGAGCAGTCGCAGGAACAAAGTGCCTCTGTGGATCTTATAGAGGTGGCCAGAAGGGAAAGATCTGACTGTGTCTTTGCAATGGGTGTTTTCTGTATTGGAATTGGCTTTCCACTCAGATATTTCAGCTTTTTGAGGGTTTCAGGTAGGGTAAGTTGTGAGTGAGATGCCTCATGGGCAATAGTTAGTGTAGTTAAATGCTGGTTCTTGAATTAGTGAGATATATAAGGAATATAAATCACATTTGGAAAATACAGTTTAAAATTTATTCCTTGCCATGTACACAAAAATTTTCTTGAACAAATAAGAAAGCTGCACAAAAGTACAGTCATTTAATTAAATATAGTTAAGAATTGGAAACCAATTAATTTCTGGAGAAATGGAACGGTAAAGTATTTTTCATTAATTGCAATGTCATTAACTTACCATGCTACTGCAGCAATTGAATGTAGATTTTCAGTAAATTCAAATGCATTGTGTCAGATTCAAAGCTCTTTCAAATGGATTAGGAAAGAATGAAGTGTTATACTGAGATGACAAGTGTAAGGCTTGAAATATTTTTTTTTTAAGTGCACAATTTGCACGTCAAGTAGATGGATGTTCACAGAATCAATTTATTTCTGAGACTTTGGATTGAAGATTTGGGGGGAACCATAAAGAGCAATTCTCTAGAAAATGTTTGCTACTTTCTAATGAGAACTGGTGCCATTTGGGTATGTAGATGAAAGTACACCTAATCTTTTTTACTCCTCCTTCTTAATAATACCCTTGGATTCAGAAATTAGGCACAGCAGGAAGAAAGATCCTGCACAGCACATCTCTGCGCTAATAAAGCAAGCTAACTCCTGAAATATGTAGATATTTCTCATACAGGAAGTCACTTGTCTATGGGGGAACGGGATGAGAAAGCAGCTCAGTTAATTTTCACAAAAAATAGAGGAATAAAGATTTGGAACTGTGCCCATGAGGGCTGGAATAACTTCAATAGCCTGGGATAAAAACAGCTCCAAGCAATTTGACTCTGCAAAAGGAAAGCTCACAATAGCAGATTCCTCATTAGGGTTAGCAGAAAGAATGAGAAAATGGAGACAAGATTTCACTTGCTCTTTCCCCTTCCAGCTGATGAAGGACAGAAAAGTCATAAAGAGGTGACCGAAGCAGGGAAAATGATAGAGCTGTGAGCAAACATTCCCATGTGCCAAAGTGCCCCCTAAGATCAGAGCTGAGGCACACAACCATGAGAAGGTCTCACAGCAGAATACATCATCATTTCAACTCTGAGTTAAATATAACCATGGCCTGCACAGCAGAAAGCATTCTTCAATGCACAGGAATGGTATTTCATTGCTTAAAAATATATCCTTCTCATTCTCACACTAACATGAAATTCCCTTTCCAGAAAACCATTCCCTTGGCAAAACAGGGAGACCAGGATTTTTTCCTACTAACTTTGCAGGGGACCTCTACACCCTGATTCAGCCTTACATCTGAGACATGCTTTACAGCCCTGGGCACTGCCTTGTTCAAAGCTGTAGCTGCCTGCTTGCATGCTGGAAATTCCTGTCTGACCATCTATATTGACTTGATGGTCTGTCCTTCATTTGACCCTTCTTCCAGAGCCTGAGCTTCCCTCCAGTATAGACAGGGTGTTCCAGGAAGAGTGTTTTCTCAGTTTATTATCACTACGATTAACACTGGGGACAAGGACATTCTCTCTGAATGTCTGGAAAAGCAAAAGGTTTTGTCATGATGAGATTGAAAGTAGGTTTTCTTTTTTTTTTTTTTTACATTATAAAAAAAATTAAATAGATCCTTTATAGTTGGTAGTATTTCATGATAATATAGCTGACATTTTGCTTCCTCTTTTCTAGGAAGCTATTAGCTTTTACTGTTCTTTTAACTGCATCAGATTATCCAGTCATACCCACTGCTGAGAACTACATGGCCTCAGAAGTTTTACAAGTTGTGCTGAAGTAAGAAAGTTAAGATGAATTAATGCAGGGCAAATCTTGAAATGAAACTGCTTGACCCATATTAAAATTTGCTCCATTTGGATTTGTGCTTAGTGTTTGAAATCACTATATTGTTGAAAAATGACATTGTAAAGTAGTATAGTTGCTTTAAGATATAATTTTTAAAAAAGAGGGTTACCATGCCATTTGCTGCAAATCTGTGAATCCCAGGAGAACCCAGTTGTTCCTCCATGTTAAATTAAAAGGCATTAATCTTTTCAGACACAATATCCCAGATATAAATTCTTGCTCTGTACAACTGGAAAAGTCTTTCAGTCCTAGTCTTGTCAAGACATAAAAAATTGGAAGAAAATAAACAAAGCTGTACTGTATGCCAGGAAGAAGAGACATGGGATACACTTCTAGTTCAACTAATAAATCCTTCTCTACAGGGTATAATATGTTTCTAAAAATTGGGCAATAGCTCAGCCCTCCAGTGACAGCAGTCAGGTTGTTCCTTGCATGACCAAAACTCTTCCGTGGACATGGAGGCTGATGGGCATTGCACTATGTCTTTGAGGCAATATTTATAAATAGGTTACCCACTCTGCTGTTTTCAAGATTCAGACTTGGAAAACTTTCTTGTGTTTCTTTTTATGGGGCCTGGCATAAAAATGGATTGTATAGAAAGATCCAGATTGAATTAGTCCAAGTCTGATGGTGCAAGCAGATACGCCCAGCACTTTCTCCTCCTTATTCAGCTTGGATTCCCATCAGTTTTGTGGTACTTATTAGTCACCCTTCTCTGTAAATTATCATCCTGTTCAGAGCAAATGGTTGCTGTTGGGAGTCTAAAGCAAGATACTGATGGATATGACTTTGTGGTCCATCAAGTTTTGCCTCATCTTTCTCTTCTTTGGTTCCAATTTTGGCTTTACCTGCACTTTGCATGTTTGTGACAAAATTGAAAAGGAAGAAAGAAAGGGTTTACAGTGTGTTTGGTAAAATGGATACACACTAAGTTTAGCTTGATGTTTTTCTGCATGATACCCCTTGTCTTTTGTTGATATAATATCTAGCTTGAAATTTAGTACAGCAGTAATGATTGCATTGCAGCCTGGGGCAGACTACTGAGGAAACAACAAACTGCAATGCTGAATCAAGTCAATTCCTTCACATTTGAGAGCAGCTATATGGGCCTTTGTTATCATTAAATGAACTTCAGGGAGTTGGTGAAGATATGCACAGACAAGCTTTGTGAGTTTCTTGTATTTCATGTGACAGGAGGATCCATCTCACCCTAGCTGTGTACAGAGTGAGAGACTGGAGTGTGCGTCCAATTCTGCTAATATTCAGCATAAAATGGAGACAGCTAAATTTAGGCACTTCCATGTAGGTTTATACATGTAAGCAGGATGTTTAAATTCCTATTTTAGTCTATGAATGAAAATCTGCCAATACAGCCCATGAAGGTGGAAGCTTGGGAGCTCTTCTGCTCACCCTAAAGAACATGGAGACGCCCCTGTCTCCAAGGGGTGATGTGAATCTTCCCTCTCCTTTTTGTCTGTGGGGAGAGATGACAGCAAGTGTGTTCTGAAGTGGCTAAACACATTAAACTAAATACAATATATGGTAAGTTAATGAGTTCTAATCAAGATTAATATGCTGAAATCACTGAGATTCATCTTTTCAAGAGGAGGATAAGTCAGAGGGAAATCAAGCTGCATATGTCTGATAGCTGCACAAGGTTGCTCTAGATGATTTAATGGGTCATTGTTATTGTTCATGCTCTATGTATTCCAGTTCAGTAAGAAAAACTCTTGCCAGCAAGAAATTAAATGTGGGGTTATTGTGTCAACTAATATCTGAAGCTGGATCTAAATACTGTTTAATTCACCATATGTATAAAATACTGAGAATCAGGGGACATGGGGACCTGAGGGCACCATGTACCCACTGGTCCACAGACAAATGTAAACCCAACTCTGCATAAGAACAGAGGATCTTTTTTCTTGTTTTCAGACATAACCTAGTTTAAGAAATACTTTACATCTTGTAGTAAATATGTACTGTGCACATAAATATCTGTGGACAGTAAAGTATTATATCTAAGCATCTGTTAGGAGGGGCGAGAAACTTGTAAGATGTAGTTTTGCTTAAGAAAAAACATCCAACAGTGATTTACTTACAGTGGGACGGTGCATAAGGGGTGCAAGGCAATAAATGATGTCTACTCAGATGTTTCAGCAGTGAAAGAAATAGGAAGTAGAAGATGATGATGGGGCCAGAGAGATTTCTGGAAATGCAGTATTGTAGGGAAAGAAAAGAAGGTAAAAGCTGTATAGCATATGACAGGGGTGGGGTTTTTTGTCATAGTATTTATCTGCCACTGCAGGAGTCAGACACACACAGTTCTTTTAATATTTATTTCATACGCACGGAATCTGAAAGGGGAAAAATCTTTTGTTATTTAAAGAGCTTGTACAAGATCACTTTTATTGCTGAGACCTAATATCTCAGTTCAGCTGTTTGTGAATGCAAATAATTCTAGATGTTCATTTTAGAGAAAGTGACAGTGGAATGCTACCTCTATGGATTAAAATCTATTCAGTAAGACATAATTGGAAAACTTTCCTATGCCTATCACACCTGGTTGGGCATTTTTGTGGAATTAATTTCAGCAGGAAATGTTGATTTATCCGTATTTGTATCATATTATTCCAAAGAAATAATGAGTTTTAACAATTTTCTTCCCTCTTTATTTCTATAGAACTTTAAATGGTTTAAATTTTCTAAGATTTTTCTTAAATGAGGAAATCTGTTTTTAAATAATTTTTGAATCAACTTTCATTAAAAAATGTAAGCTATTTATAAGGAAATGTTTTTTTTAAATGTATCAAAATGAAAGCTTGACCTCAATCTATTTATTTTTCTACTCAAATTTTCAATTTACAACAAGTTTTTTTACTATTACATTTTTTCTGCTTCAAAAATTTTATGAAGCATAAGGGAAGCAGTTCTGAAGGTGTGAAACCTCATGCTTTAAAGAGAAGAGGTGCATATCTGGACTCCTCAGATGTGACAAGCTTAGAATAAGATGAGATTTTCACCAGGAAAAGTAATATTTTGGGATATCTTTTTATTTCTTGTTTCTAAGCCATTAGGACATTCCCCCCCCCCCATATCCAGGAAGCTGAAGATGTTTTTTGGTTGGTTAATTTTTTTTTTTTTTAACAGTTGCTGAAATTTTCTAGTGGCCTTTTGTTTTCTGGAATTTTAATCAAGCAAGAAAATCCTCACATACCATGTAGCCTACCTTAGAAATGCAGATGCAAGCTGGGCTCTCTTCCTCTGCCCTTTTGTTAAGACAGTTCAATGTTTCCATGGAGAAAATGTTCTGACATACTGTGAATTTTCCAGGTTTTTTTTCATTTCCAGTGGGTCACCCATGCACTGTGCTGACTTAGGGGAGAGCATCTGACACTGTCACCCAGATGGCCTGGCTACATGGGCAGGTATCAGAACGGAGCAGCTGCTGGAGCTGGCATGAATCACTGAGCTGCTTCATTCCCCTTCGCAGACTCTTGACTCATTTTTTGTTACGTACCATGGCTTCCTGTCCCTGACTCTCTCCAGGCAGATGAAGTTTCATGATAAAAACAACAAAAATCCACCTTCTAGGCTCCAAATTGGACTTTCCTGACAAAAGAGACACCAGTGCTATCGTTCAGACACCAGACCCTGCCTCAGTTCTTTTGACTTTTTATCAAACTCGAACCCTCCCCACTTTGGCAGAACCACGATGCTGTGTGTAGGCGACATTTATATGGGTTCTGCCAGCTCAAAAGCAGACAGCGGCAAGAGACTGACAGGGAAACCTTTCTTGTGAATGCTTCTGAATAAAGATACAGCTCATATTGAGCATGATGCTTTCTCAAAGAGTTCTGCATCTAGCTGATATTTCATTGAAATTTTTGTATTTCATAGTTTCAAGATGAGACCCATCTAATGGTTACATAATTATTTCAATGGCACAACATTTCCCATTCCCTTTGTTATTAAGATCAGTTTGTTTACATTGGTAGAACCAGCAGCTTTAACACTAAACATTGGCCCCTGGAGAATTTTGATCAGTTATGTTGGATGTAGTTGAAAAGCAACGCTCCAGGTACAGGTCCTGTGACTCAGTAAAGATCTCCCGAAGTCCTCATTCCTCCAGTGCTTCCCTGCCTGGATGCTTTGATTTCCTGGTCCGTGACAATCATATACATTATATCACAGCTCTAGATTGGACACCAAGATTAAGTCTTTGCCTGACTTTTGGATGCATACCAATAAATATAGAAGTCTACATTTATACCTATTAAAAACATTAATCATACTTTAGACAAGAAAGAAATAGAGAGATAGCTGATTAAAAGCACAAATCAAATCCAAACAAAACAGTCATTCTAGGGCTAATGTTATCTGCTTGTAGTATTATACTGAAAAATCTAATTAAAGTAATGGGGACAACAAATTTCTCATTATTTTCCAGAGCTTTCAGTTGTACAATAAGCAGGTTGATAATGGGTATATACCAGTGGCTGTTGCCATAATAAATTCACTCATATCAAAGCTCACTTTTGTGGGAATAAAAAGAGCAGAGCAATAATATTGATAAATGATAAAAATAGACACACTTATGGAGTTTTTCCTTGGTAGATCTCCACAAACTCAAAAGGATGAGGCTATTCATCATTATCCTTGTTTTCTGCAGGTAGGGACACAAAGGGCATGCCTATGGTGTAATCACTGTGCATAGCTGAGCTTGCCTCAGATGAACTTATCCCGAGGGTAAATACGGTAAATCATTAGCTCACACATGTCTCTGCAACTGGACTGTTACCAGCAGCTGAGCTCTAGACAGCTGAAGATAATTCTTCATTTGGATAATTCTATGCTATGTTGTAAAGCCATGATTTGGAGCAAGAGATGCCCAGCATCTTGTTTCCTGACAGCTTTTTGGTTTTGAAGTGTGCTCTTTCCAGGTGGAATCAAGATTCTTTTTCCCAGAAAAACTGATTCTTGTCAAAACATGCTTAGCTAGTTTTAGGTCATCTATTTTAGCTCTTTCTTTCCCTGGAAACAACCTCAGAAAATTTCCTGTTGGAAATATTATTGATACTAATAGCATGTCTACTAAAAATATTTTTGGTGAAACAGCAAGTGAATTTTTCTTCCAAAACTCACATTCCCATTGTGAATTTTGTGTGTCAAGCTTGAAGTAACAGTAGGCTGACCTTTTTTTAACCTATCCCTTGGGCTATACTACTGTTTAAATACAGATACTGTATCCCTAGCAATGCCTATTCAGTCAGAATATATTTGGACAACATGTGGAACCCGAACTAACTTGAGCCTTCACACAGTCACTAAGTATAGGAATATTCCTATATAGGAATAGAATGTGATATAATAGGTATTGTATTAATAACACAGTAATGCTACAATGGTTTTGTATCATTCCCAAGACAGTGGGAAGAGGGAAATTGTCATTTGTGGAACATAATTAATATGGTCTTCTCTTTGGTGACATTTGGCTCACTGGTTTACCTGGCTCATTTCTTTCTCCCTGTACAGTAGAAAGATGGTGCCAAAATGATACCTTTTCCCCACCTCACCTCTGCATGAAGATGGGCTTGGAGAAGCTGGGCTGTTTAGGAGCTATGCTGGAGCTACTTGGAACTAGTGTCTTTTTGGTGAGACCTCATCAGATATCACATCAACCATATTTCCAGCCTCACTGGGATGGCTCATCCTTATAACCAAAGACAGCCTCGCTCCAGTCTGTTCTTTTAAACAAAGGCAGAAATAGCTGCACCCACAATCACTGCAGTGAACACAGTTCAGTATAGTCAATATGAATATACACCTCAATAGGGTAATGATGCCAGAGTTTTCTTTGATACAGGGAAGATAACAAAGAGAACAACAAAGGAACTTTTTACTTACAGCTTACAGCAACAGCCTGAAAGTCTTATTACAGCAGGGTTTTATAGGTTCATGTTAACAGCAGGTCTGTTTCCCTTATACTTTGATTTTTTTGCTTACTCTTCAGATGTAAAGCTTCAATTTCATAGAGGATGTTATCCTCTTTTTGGAGTACTAGACATTGTGGGGTTTCCCCTGTGCCTATAACTTTTACTGCGTCCTAGGGGTAGGTGCTGTGATTAACTTTCCTGTATATAATCTGGTGGCTTCAGGGACCAAGTTTTTCCATGACTAAAACAAGGCGGGGGGGGGGGGGGGGGGGAAGTTAGCTCTTTTTCATGTAACTGTTGCCACAATCTAATGGGACTAAATTTGGTTTCCTTCTAAATAAATCTCACTGTCATTTAGTGTGACTACAAAATTAACTAGATGCAGCAGTTCTGCGCTCTGTAGCAGGAAGCCAAAAGCAAAGATATTTTAGATTAATAAATGAGGTGGAAATGACTTTTCCCCCAAGGACTTATTTCCCATAGGAAAACAAGTTTCTCAGAAAAAGGGGGCTTTAAAAATAGATTGTTGTCAGAGAGCTCTGAACCAGCCTGCATCTTCCTTGTCCTTCATGGATAAGCACAACAGGCACACATGCTGCAGTCTCCCGGAACACTCAGGCAACTCAGAAACATTTTGATGGATTAACAACAGCATCAGTGCAGAAGAGTGGGTGTGTAGGGATGTGAAGGTGATGCAGGTGTGCGATTTACTGGAGTGTTAATTAGGCTGAGCAATTATAAAGGGTAGATAAATTCAGCTGGTGGAAAAAGCATTTTGCTGCTAGCAAAAGGACAGTGTAAACACTTTGCTCATCTATGGGAATATAATGAGTGTTCTGTCCTTTTATTGCTGTGGCAGAGCTAGGAAAAGATAGGTAAGATCTAATTAATGGAGAACATAATGGATTTTGGCCAAAACTGACAAACATGAAAGCCATATCTTTTCAATATTTTAATTCTTATCTAAATGGACACTTATTGATGTCCACAACCTGCATGCCCTACTCTGTCTCCGCTGCTAAATATCTTCAAGACTTGTAAAAGTTACTCTGTTCCTGCTGCTCAGGTTAGCATTAGAGACTGTTCAGCCTCATAAAGCGATGAACATTTCTGCTAAGCCACTTGGGATCCAAGGATACCCAGTAAAGTATTTTGTACCCTGGGAGCTGCAGCCTGCTTGCACTGACTAACATACTGACTGGGGAGGAAAACCACCAAAGTGGGGATTGATACCAAGATGGCATATGAGAAAGAGGTGCAAAGCTCTCAAAAGACTTGCTCTCTTGAGGACTTGGCTGCAAATGGCAGAGAATGACCGAGATGAACTCAACTCATGGTATTTTCACCACTGGAAACAGACAAATTATCTCATGCTTTTATATAACTTTTGCTGTCCTGGTTTATGTCTGAAATTATTATTTATCCAGAGCACTGGGCAGGTGAGTCAGTGTTTGCTGCTAAAACACTGAAAAAAATATCTTACTCACTCTACTTCTGTCACAGTCCTTTATATGGGCTAAGTAGTTGAAAGAGGAAATTCACATTTGATATTTTAGCTTCAGTCCCTCTATATTTATAGTTCACCTAATGCTTATGAATAATAGCTGTCATCTAACAGCTTCCTTCAGTAGTTTTTATACAGTCTGAAAATTATTATGGAATTAAACTATTCAATTGTATTATTACTTATTACTTTTCTCCTTGTAAAACCTGGGAAATAGGGTAATAAAAATGTGACTTTTAATAGTACTACTATATTAACAGAGATTGAATTTTTCTAAGATACAGACTTTTAAAAAAAGTTTTACATCTTAAATTATAATGAGATGAGGAAACACTAAATGGTTAATCTACACAAAAGCTTAAGGAGAAAGACTGTTAGAACTACTAGTAGTATTATTTTGCAGGGAAACAAACAGGCAGAGATAAGCCAGAGAAAGATAATCTGACATTTACTCATAATGCTACCCAAAGGCTGCTAAGACTCCCAGTGAATACCCAGAGTATTTTTGGTACCAAGGGAGGCTGTGGTAAAACAACCTGTCATGTAGACAGAAGAACATCTCATGTTGACTTCCTCAGCTCAACGAAAGTTCTCTGAACTTCTCCTGGAATAGCATTCATCCTCTTGAATCACATAAGTTTTCCCTTCATAATAAATCTCATCACTCCAGTCTTTTGCCTCTGTGTGACTCCAACATACTGCCGCGAGGGAGTCTGTCTGTCCCTGGAAGTTGAATTGATGCAGTCTTCCTATTTGCAAGACCTTTCTTTAGTACATGACCTCAGATCTAGTAAGAGCCACTGCTTTAAGAGTATTGAACTATTGTAAATATCTCGGCAGTTGAGTATACAGCCTGGGAAAGGCTAATGTAGGCCACTGAGCACCAGGCACATGTTTTGAGAGGTGAAGTGCAGGAAAAAAATGAGAATCACAGGAGGTTAAAATATTTTACATCATTAAATTGATCTTTTCAGTGGTAATTACCAGCAATATACATGTGATTAAGACACTTATTAATAGATTAAATGCCTTTCTGAAAGTTGGTATCTCCTCTCCGGTACATAATTCAAGAACAACCCAAAGGAGACAGCACAAAAGAATGGACCCCTGGGTCCTCTTCATATCACAAGTATGTACTAATGCATTTTTTGGCAAAGTGACAGAATCAAAGAGAAAAAAGCTAGAGAGTGTTGTGGGTGAAAACACTTTGATGGACAAAAATGCCATTAATGTCAGGAAATGGTACATTTGAGATAGATTTTATATCAAAATTTTATCAAAACACACTGAGAAATAAACAAACAAACCATGGCAATCAAAAGAAGTCATTCATCCTCACCCTCAAAACCTGAGTCATTGCCCTGCAGGTTGAGCTTGTCTCTGATGCACTGATCTGTTCTGTAATATATATAGAAAATTCAAGATCTGCATCAGGCATAGTCATATAAGCTACAATATTCATGGAAGAGACTTATAGGCCCACGAGGCAGAGTGTGGTGTAGCCTTAGGCTATGATTAAGAAAAAAACTTGGATCTGAATGAGCCTGATAGACAAATAAATTTGGCTTTGTATCAAAATTTTAGACTGGCCCTAAGAAAGGTTGTGGATGAATGTATTCTCTGATCCTTGTGAAGTTTTGGAGATGAGTCATGATGTTCATGCTCATGCCTATTGCTTAGAAATGGAATTGGAAACAGAGGGGTAAGGAAATAATAGAGGAAAAAAACCCTTTTTTAAATAAATAGCAATATTTTCTGATATCTAGTACAGGAAGACCAAAGGTGCTGAAGATGAAACATAAAGATGTTGTTCTTGACAATGGATTTAATCTTAGAAAACTTGTCTTCTCTGCACCATTTTAGGCACTATTAAAGTAAGAACACATCCCAGCCTCAGTGTTGCAGTCTCCAAGGCATTTTGGAAAGTAAACAGTGAGCCTATGGAGGCACAATACCGGATAAAAACACAGCCTGTCCATCAGCAAGTGAGCACTTTTCACCTTGCCATTTAGTCCTGGTGGTATATGGCCCCCAGGTGAGTCAGGGAAGTAATTGTCTGCCTTTGTCATCTGCAAATGACGCCTGTACATCACCACAAATATCTCTTTGTTTTGGTCCCTTGGTAAGGAAGACGTCCTGCCGCCTTTCTGAAGCAGTATCTCAAGGTGAGCAGAATTAGTGTGGAAGGGGCAATGTTTTATGCACGATTTTAAGCTACACATTGCAAGTGTTAGAAATCAAAGCACCACCTTTTCCTTGTTATTTCTTTCCAGATATTATTCATGAATGAGAAGGTTGGTGGATACCATCCAAGATGTCCTATATGACCTCCCCCATTTATTCCCCAAACACAACTCCTTTGGGCTACAACTGTCTTGAGGAACAGAATAGTAGGAGAACTAAAGGATGTGCCTCCTATTACTTACTAGGATGATTCACATGATACTGTGTGATACTGTAAAATATTTTCTTCAAAGCATTCTGAAAGGGAAAACTGATTTATTCTAAGATTCAAATAGAAGTTTGTTTTGTTTTGTTTTGTTTTTCATTTGTTTCATTTCTAGAATGTTAAGAAATCCACAGTATTTCCTCAGATGCACTGGATTCCTACTGACACAAATAATTCCAACTGTGCTCAAGGCATGTAATAAGGTACTTTTTTTAGTTTAAACAACGGTGCTGACTTCCTGTGCAAATTAGGGAGCTGTCTACACTAATTACCAGCTCTGATCGTTTGTTATCAAACTCATGCTATTTGTGCACACAGATGATTCAAGTGCATGTGGATCTGGGACAGACGCTGCCAAATACTCTGAAAATGTATAATTGTCTTTCTAGTTCCTTCCAGAGAAGTAAAACTTCTATCTGAAATACAAACCACAGTAAATGCAAAAACTGGGGGACTGTTTAGTGGTTGTTAGCTCTTAAAATTGTGTTTTCTTCTGACAAAATTATTTTATTATAACCTTTCAATTTAGTCAGTAAAGCAAGTTTTTAAAAAATGTTGCTTTACACAGTCTTAAACCTTGTTGCATTATCCCATAAATCTACATAATTGAAGCATTCAGTTGTTGGGTCATTCTGGGAATTGAGCTGAAAACCTTAAATATAAGTTTTAGCTTGTATACTCGAGAGTACCTGACATTCAGGCCTCCTACATATTTAAATACAGTCATTATTTATGTACTATTTGTACTGAAGTACTTCCTGGGCTTCCAGTCACATAGAAAGGCATCAAAAGGGTGTAACTTTGGTTCCACCTTAAGAATCAATGTGCTAATTTTTTTTGTCTCTATATATATATGTCTCTGTGACATTCACTGTACATTCATATGCACATACGTCTGGGTATCTTGGATAAAAATCAGTTACATACATGATTATTGATGTTAGAGGTAATTTTTGCCTAAAAGAAAAAAAAAGAAAAAAACAAGCCTGCAGATACTTCATGCATTCTCCTACCTTCCTAACTGTAATACATATTTACTTTGATCAGATTTCTTTTCCAGTCATATTCCTTAATTGTCAGTTCAGTTTTATTTTAGTTGATGACTACTGTGAAAGCATGAGACTAGTCATTGCCAAAACAGAATGCTCTGAGAGGTGGTACTAGATTCACCAGTGGATAAAACAGAGAGGCTAGTATAAGGACTTGCATGTTTCTGCTACGCTTCTCTTTGTATTGACAAGAAACTTCAAGATACCCATCGTATATGACAGCAAAATCAAGTCTTAAATCTTCTTTTGGCTGAAGGCTGCAGAATGAACTTAGGTGACTTTCCATCCCTCAAATTTCCACTGTCAAGAGTCATTGCATATTTCTTTGAATCACGTTCACTACTTTGATGGTAATATGGATTTTTTTCCCCTGTGGTGAAGGTTCACTTAGTGAATCATTTTGCTCTCCTACGTAAAATAGCTTCTACATTTTTTTTTTTTTTGAAATGCATAGCTGATTAAATCACAAGTAATTGCTCCTCAGAAAGAACAGTATTTTAAACCTCTTAGACTTTCTGCCTTTCAAATCAGTGAATCATTAGGCATTTCAATGTATTAACAATTTCAGTGATTTGAAGGAAAAAAAAACCCTCTTATTTCCTCCTCTGTTGAAGTTACTTTTGTTCTTACTTAGTAAGTACTCAACAAAATCAGTGTTGCTAGCTCTCCCATTGTGGCATGATGGGTGCATGTGCTATATTCAAAATATAGCAGTGACTTCCATTTGTAAAAGCCATGAACAGGTCTCTGAGCTCTGTATGTGAAGCTGACCCTCAGTTGCTGACCTGTGGAAAGCTACACTACAAAGAATTGCATCTTGCTATATTTAAAACACCCACAGGAGCGGCAATGACAGTATACAATAGCAATGAACTGTTGGGTTTTTAATATATATGCCCTGAGCCTACACACACGAGCATACACTGGCTAAATTGCCAATTAGAAAATAAAAACTGCTGCCAAGAGACTGATGTATTGAAGTGTTATATTATTGGAAATCAAAAAACCTTAACTAAGAGAGTCATTATTGTTATCTATCTTCAGATTAAATGGCTTTTATTTTAAACCAAGTTGCTAACTTTGCCTAAAATGTCCTACAGGATTGTTTGCATGAATCAAACCAGTGAATTCCTACTCCTTCAGGTCCTGTTGATTGCACAAGCTGAAGATCCTCACCCTTATATAGCCAAAACCTTGATTTGATAAAACCTGCTGATTCACTTCAAATCCAGCTGCATTCATATCTTTACATTTTTTTTAAAAAAAGGATAATATTTCTTCCATGAATAGATTATCCAGCCCTGCGAGATGCAGAGTGCATGGTGCAGCGTGTTTAACATTCGTCATTGACTCCAGGAAGTACAGTGGTCCCCAAAACTTCTGGGGACTAAAGAGAAGGTTCAGTCTCAGCCCAGAAAAGCCAACATCTTTCATACATTATTCAAGAAGAGGGGCAGCTCTTGATAGTGTTCTTATCTGCCTGCTGTGATCATTCAATTGCCTGATACATAATTTCATTTGAAAAAGCTATTTAATGCATTGATAGTGGTTTGCCCAGCTGGAAATGTGCGTGTAGTACTTTATATTTTGTGGCAAGGAGCTGACATTTGTTTTTATTAGCCACACATTATGTTGTTACACGAGGCAATTGTGCATAGTAAGTTTATGTAATATCTCCCCTCAACTGGTGAGCTAAAGATGATCTCCCCAGCAATCAATATTGACATTAAACCAATTTATTTTCCTGTGATAGTGGCATTTTATCTACATTTCACATAAAGGAAATGAAGGAGAAAATTATCATACAGTAAGTTTTTGCAAGAAGAAATGTCCATGATTCAGTAGTTGCCAAATGAAAGTTATGACCCAGTATCTGAATTCCTTATAAATTAAATTATTTTCTACTAATACCATCAAATCAGTCAGCAAAAGGACAAGATATTCCACATCTTCCTGAATTGAGCAGCAGTATTGTAATTTCTGAGTACACGCATACTTTTGTCTTTTAGAGGATACCTACAGACCAACAGGACGTGGACATGGAAGAGTGGACCAAGGTACTGTGTGGTACGTGAAAGGGTCTACATTGCTTAGCACATCCACTAGCTTGGGATGGGGTTAGCACAGAGCTGAGGGACTAGGAATGTCACCAGGCAAGTTCAGGTCAGTTACTGCATGCTCCTGCGGATACGTATGTGGGCAACCTTGAGACATCAGGTAGATGGGAGGTATGCTTGGAGCATGGTGTGGTGTGGCTCTGCCCGAGATGGTTGCTGAAAAGCAATGTGACACAGTCCTTGCTTTCAAAGGAAACACTGAGCAACAGCATATGTGTAAGCAGGATTAAAACTAGTTCTCTTTAATTCATCGGTTCTAGTCTGTTACTTTCTGATTATGTGTGGGAAAGACAAAGTACAGAAGAAACAAGGAACTCGGCAGTCAGCCCGAATGGGTTGTTCCTCAGCCTATCAAGGAGTATATCTGTTCCTAGGTGTGGATTTCTAGGGCATGCTCTCTAATCACTGTGGATGGGCATCTTAAAGGTCATGAACCTTGTTGAACAAGAACAGAGAACTCCAGGCTTTTTGATTTTGCTACTTTAGCTATCAGACAGTGCTTATGAAGCCAACACTCAGCATCATGCCTTGAAAGTTTTACTCAACATCATGTAACTGTCAGTGGTTGAATCAGAGATACAAGTCTGCTTCTAAAAACCAGAACTAAAACAAGGATAACCTTTGTTATAAAAATTTACCAGTTTTGTTTTACTTCATTGTGGTCTCTGGCTATTGAGCTCATTCCACGTCTGCTTTTCAGCTATTTTATACCTCTAGATTACTTCTACCTCAGATCAAAGATAAGATGACACAGAACCTAAAGAAAAAAGTTGACTCCATAGCCAAAATCCTTGTAATATAAGAGTAATTATTTTTCCTTGTTGCAGTTTTGTAATATCAGGATTTTTTTTGTCTTTACTAGCTCATTCTTTTGTTTTACTTCTCTTTTTCTATTCTTTCAAACCCTAAGATTATTTTCTCCGCTATGTACATTTCTCTACCTACAGTTTTCCCACCCACTATTCCTCCCTCAGAAGAAAAACTGGTACTAAACTAATTAGCAGTGGTGTGTAGTGCATGCAGAAGTACAAGGGTGTTGGTATGCATTTTTCAGGTGTTATTTAGTCAGAGGCAGAAAGATGCCCAAATGACTTTCTCTGGGAGTTAGGTGCTTTACACCTAACAGCTCTGCTGCCAGGGCCCCTTTCAGATTGTTCCACACATGCTCTCTTTGCTTCTTTCTGCAATATTTGTGATGTGATAGGAAAAGATCTTAGCAACATTTAGACACCAAGTGGTCTGTGAATCTATACTTTTTTTCTGAAATGAGGTGACACTCTAGAGTGGGCAAACTGGTGAGAGAACTGTCGTAAGTGGAAAATATTATTTACTGGCTACTGATAAAAAGGAATGTGCTTATCCAACTGCAGAGCTGACTCCTTCATGATAAAAATATAATTTGGCTATTCTACTAGTAGTAACTACCCCTTCAAAAATTATTTCCTATATTGCACAGTAAGGGAGCAACTCAGATGCTCTTAGGTGCTGTAAAGTACCTTATCTTGCCCCCTGCTGTTGCTTCAGAAATCTCTCCAGGTCTTAGATCATATCTGCTGGCCCTGGGTAGAAATTTCAAACACACCAGTGTATCCAAAATGGTACTGGATGCCAATGTTTGAGACTCTCCTGAATTACTGCATTACTTTCTATCATGTGACAGTATCACTGCCTGTTTCTAGACCTTTATTTCTATTTGTTTTCAAAGTCTTTGTAAGCCCAAAATGTATTAACAGTGATGGAACTGAAAATATCTCAGTTTTTTAAGCTTTTATTGCCTAACCTGTAGCATTTTGATGCATTGTATGGCATGCTCTAATGATACTCCATTCATTCACATGTTTACTAATTGAAGTCTCCGTTTTATCCACTTCACAGCCTACTAGTAGATTGAATCCATCTGGTGGACTTATTCACCCAACTGACTGCCTTTTGCTAGAAAGAGAAGGAGGTCAGCAGTTTGCACCCTTCATGCTGTGAGCACCCACTGCCTGGCCCAGGAAGAGCCCCATTTCTGAGCACAGGGGCATTTCAGAGCTGCTGGCCAATGAGACGGGAGATTCAGCAGACAAGGGGAAACAAACTTCAGTAGATGTTGATAAGCACATTGAAATAACAGTAAATAACAGGAAGACTTACCTTTGGTACTCAACAGAGTGGAAGAATACACTTGAAAGTGGATTAGTTTATCTTCTAAACTTGTAATCAGAATATTTAATAGCAGGATACTGTTAAATAAGGGTTGAAATGAAGATTCTAACTCTCTTCAGGCTTAATTACCCGTCTTATTACTGCAGGGTGAACATCAGGTGTAGCTGAAGTCAGTAGGGCCAATTACTGTTGATTCCGAGGAGGGGATTAATCAGATTGGCTTTTTCCTCTTGCCAATGGTTGCACCTCCCATTCATTATGCAAACAACATTGTGAGGATAAAAATCATGGCATTCTCCACTCCCAGCATCCTTGGTCAGATTTTCATGTCCAAGGTGTTTCTTTTGGGAATGACACCTACTTGTCAACATTTCCTCCCTGGTGATTTGATCCTGGTAGTTCCATTGTCAAAAAAAGCTTCTTCATAAACACTTTGGTTCTGCTTTCTAAATCTGTTTTAATCTTCTTAATTTTAAATCAGTGCCTTTTAGTCAGTTGGGGAGTCTTTAATCAGATTTTCCAAACTGTTACTCTAGAGCCGTTTCTGTGTTGCTTTTTAGTAGCAACGTGATTTTTATTATGACTTAAATAGTAAATTCAGGACATCTGCACTTGGATTACTCATTTTTTTCCCACTTTGAAAAAAAACCTAAACCAAACCCCTAACAAATCAACCTTCACCCTAAAAGACCCATTTGTGCTCCTCTGTGCAAGGAAACTGCAGCAGTAGCCATATACTCAAATGGTTAAATACTATGGGCTCGAACACTGGTTACAAATTAATTGCTATTAATTGGCACTGGGAGATTCATCTTGTCTTTCTAATCTCTTTGAGCCTGGAGGCTGGCAGAGGTGTGTGAAGGAATAAATACCCTATACTTAGTGCTGGTAGTCACCCTATGACCCTACTTGGTAGCTGACTCACCTGAGGCAAACAGTGGAAATGATTGGCCTGATTCTGTTTTTCCTTGGATGTCTGTGAGTTAAAAGCAAGTCTCACTGTAGTTTGGTATTGGATATTTTTTGGCTTGAGAAAAATCTCTCTAAAATAGAGGTACTGGAGTCTTCAGGCTGAAACCTAATGTCTGTTTTCCTATGACAAGTTGGGGATCTAGCTATTGTTTAATACATCAGAAGAGAATAATCTTCCTTCTTCCTAAAGACAATCATAACCTCTCCTGTCTCACTGCAGCATAACTAAAATGTTCCTTTTGTGACAGTAAAAAAGAGTAATTTCTCCGCAGGCTAGTGATGCAGACCCAAGAAAAATCAATACTTCAGAGAAAGAAAAGAATAAAGCAGTAACTTTACACAGAAGGCTTCAAAGAATTTAGTTTACTGTGGCCTTGGGGAAGGCTGGTCTTTCTTTCCTTATTTAGGAGTGAGTGGACAGGGAAAGCAGGGAAGTCCAGCTCCCCCTCACTGGGGCTGGAACAGAGGACTTCAGGGTCAGGCCTTCCTGCCTAGTTTTGTAGGAAATCCATGTTGGGATGAGAAAGGACAGAGAAGATCACCTCCATCTACCACAGACATGAAGCATGCTAGGGTGCAGGACCTGCTCCACAGCATGGCACCCCAGTGACTCAGAGCAGACAGAAAGGTGCTGGAAAGCCACTTTAATGACTCCACTGCTGGGAAAAATAAAAGCGAGCCTTGTGCAGCTCATGAACTAGTCATGTTGAGCAGATATACATCTATGCATTAGCTTCAATGTGTGACGTGGTTTTGTCTTTTTTTTTTCCTTATATTAGTTCCCGTGCTCTCTGTTGGTGGCTTAATTGGCCCCTATACATTGTTGTTTTGCTCGTTATTTTGCACTGTGCCCATTTAAACTGCAATCCAGGCAAAGATTATGAGGTGCTCCCAGTAGAGATTGTAAATGTGGGGCTGGGAGTGGGGCAGTCACTTAATGAGCAAATGTGTATGCCAGTTAAGAGAATTTTGCAGCGTCTACTGCTCAGCTCATGCCGATGCTCTAAAAGGAGCAGATGCACAAGACAGCACTATTTATTTGAATCCCTTATATGCAGTCTGTTCTTTCATTATTTTTACAGAGCAACTGGTTCTTCATACAAGCAATTCCACTCCCATATATATATTTTTTTTCTCATATGGGACAGAAATATATGTCTAATTTATACTATGTTGACACATATGACTTCTGTGGTGATTTTGTCTGTCTAAGAGTGGTATCAAAATTGATTGAAGAAGTCACAATTTATCTTATATATTTCTTTTCCACAGAACCCTAATGGCTGTGACAACATTGTTCTTGCAAAAGCAAGGGACTTTGCTTTTGTCGTTTTTTTCCCTCCTCCTTGCTATTCAGCCTTTCTGTTGACAGCCCAGTTTGTTCAAAATGCTGATGCTTCCCTCCCTGTCATTTTGAGAATGTTTCATTCTCCCCTCTTTGAATGTTTCCACACAAGAGTTAAATTCCTTGCTCTAATGCTCCTGTACCAGTCTGACTCCAGCCTGATTCCTTCCCATTCTTCTCATTTTCCCTCTCCAAGCAGTATCTCCTTAAATTATCTCCCTCTCTTTGTTCAACTGCCTTCTCAAGACAAATTTATCTGTGGAACTTTCTGAAGCTCTAATCCAACAAAGCAATTTACTTCTGTGGTATTGCTGACCTGCTTAAAGGAACAAAAGTGCTTTGCTTGCAGGTGACAGCTCTTCATGTATTGTATTTTCTGTTTCTGAACTGCATCTTAGAGCAGACATGTAAGCACCTCTGAGTGCACTGCACTTTTTTCTTTTCTGTTTCTATAGTACACTAAGTCTACTTCATACTCACTAAACAGCAGCCATCACCCTAAGAGTGTCACAACACAAGCTGTGGCTCCAGGAAAGTCCTAAGTGGAGAACGATCAGACTCAGCAGATAGAGGTGAAGAACAGTTTTATTCTGAAATGATATGAATTCAAGCTTTTGTATGTATTTTTCTGAACTGTAATGGAAATATTCAAACATTCAGAAGGAGTGAAAAAAGCAAGGCTGCTATCAAGCAGAGTGCTTTTTAGCATCTCCCATGGAGCTTTGACCCATGTTTAATATATCAGAAACTACAAATCTCAAAGCAACTCAGAAGAAACACAGAGCACTTTGTGTCCCTTGTGTCTCTTACAGTTGTTGTTGTTATGTGGTTCCTTGAGCAAACTTTCATACTGAACACACATAATACTCTTTGTTAGAGGAAGTATTTTACTTTAACCCATTATGTTAAAAGTTAGTCATATGGAGTGAGTTGTGGTATCTCTGATAGCTTACTTTTCATAGCCCATTTTAATTTGCAATTGTGATGTTTCCTAGCTAGCTTAAGCTGAGGGAAAGAAATAAAACTGAGCAGGAAACAATATTTAAAAAAAAATCTTTGTCCTTCACAATTTTCTCTTAAATTAGCAGCAAAATAGAAAAGTATTTTGCTGCATCTGTTTTCAGCTACTTCCCTTAAAAAGGAAGCAACATGAATGCTGCTATTCCAGCCATATAAATTACAAGTTCTATTTCTCTCTCAGTCCTCTACCAGGTGCAGTAAAAAGACCAGTTAGCCAGGATTTTACCCTCCATTGAATAACACTTCTAAGAACCATATGGGAAGGAAGTTGATGGAAATGGATAAATTGAGACTTAAGGCTAACTGGTTGCAAAAGCTTATGTTCAAAGGCAGGCACATAGTCACTGCTCCCAAACTATCTGCATTCTTGGGACACTAAACAGCCTTAAAAACCTGCTCATAGGAAGTCTGACTGTACTGCTGAAGTACACTGTTAGGTGAAGATACACGAGCTACAGACAAGCTAGCTTTAAGGCCAGATGAAACCTAGCTGTGTTGTGCTCAGTCCCAGATAATTCATCTTGCTGCTCAGAAAAAGCAGAAGCGAAGGGCAGTTGCCCACGTGGAAATCCAGACAATGCACACCAAGATATCTGAATGGCCTTTCATGGGGAAAACAATGGACTTGAAGGAGACATTTCAGCAAGAGTGTACTAGCAGAGATTTGCCTTCCACAGGTACTGGGATTATGGCCAAAAAAAAATCTCAGTCTGATAGGGTCAATATCATAGACTGGGCAGAAAAAACCCCAACTGTTCACACCCTGCCTTCAGCTTCCTACCCAACAGCCTACCCAACATTCTCTATACACAGCCAGAGCCAGAAAAAGCTTTGTTTAAGGTGTAATTAACATGCAACCTCCCCTAAATCATGCCAGACAGATGACACTGCAGATACTCCCAGATAACTGAAGCAACAATGCAGTTGCCGGTACAGCTACCAGCAAAGCCAGGCAGAGGTCCAGCCTCTGAACCAGATGATGCACTTATTAGAAACAAAACCTTATGTAACAGCAGAGTTCACGTGGCTCCCGCAGCTAATGAAGCTACTCCTGATGATGCTGGATGAAAGTAAGATAGGACCAAATATACTAACAAGAATTTGGCTTGCTTATGAGAAATAAGCAGCGACTGACTGAGAATTTTAATATTGGGTCAATAGGTAAGAATAATTGCTGGGCAAGTAGGATTTATGAGGCACACGGGTCTACTGATGGTTTCCTTTACATGCTGTAAATCCCAACAAACACATCTCACCCATTATTCCCTCTGCCAAGAGCAAATGCTGAGTTAAAGAACACAGCATATAAAATACACTTCCAGGTAATCTCTGATGAATTCAAGCTGCATTGCATTATCTGTAGTGATGGGTAATAAGCACTTAACTGCTGCCTGCTACTTTCACTCCTCTAGGATGAATCCATTGAGTTTTCTTCTGAAGTGCTGCGGCTGTTTAGGCAGATCCTGCTGACCATACACACAGTACAACACAGAGAATAGAATAGCTTAGCATACTTACTCTTAATTTCTTTCAGTTTCCTTTAGACAACAGAAAGCAATAGAATAAGAAAGAATGACCCAGAAAGGGGTAACATGTGTCAGTCAGCAGAGGCAGCAAACCACCTCTCTTAAAAGATAAACAAAGAGTCATTGCATTCACAGAAGTGTAGGAATTTGCCTACTCACTTAATCCTCTTCTCACTTCACCTTCTTCTCACTTCACCTTCTTCTCACAGGCACTGCCTGACCCTGAAATGTATGATAATATTAATTAAGAAAAAAAAATTCCACATTTCATCAGAATGCAGAGGTTTAACATATACAAGACTACAGATTTAGATCTGCAAACCAGATCCCCATTCTCTTCTGTTCTCACATATATGTACATACACAAACCACACAACATTCCCAAACTTCTAAGAAAATAAGTATTTTCATTCAGAAGTCTCAGAGCTCCAAAATCCACAATTTGCTCTGCATATTTCTAGGTGGAGACCTAATTTCATGGGGATGAATGCTAAAATATATGCTAAAGAGTATTTTTCTCCCTACTTTGATGTCTTCTCGACCACTGTCACCTCTTTCTCAATGACATTATCAGAGCATAGTCATCAGAGCTGGTATTTGACCATGCGACAGATAACAGCAGCATCTATCCTCTTGAGAGGTTTAACACAGCGGAAACTGAAAAGACTTATGTGGACAAGCTTGACAAAAATGCTGTTTTCTACCTGAATTATCTGCCACTCAGTGAGTATCCAGTGTGTCCTGTCTGTGTGCTACTGTTATGCCATGCAGAGGAATGTTCTGAATGAAGGTGGTTGTGCTGGGACCTCAGCTTCCATTGAAACAGAGCTGGAAAGCGGGGTACAATAAATATTTGTCTTGTGCTCCACTTCACCCAGAAGGGAAGAGGGCAATAAGGCCCAGTAGAAGAGTAGTACTCTTGTAGCAAAGGGATCTTGAAATAAGATTTGGTGACTATGAAACTACAGACTCTTGCTTTAGGTAACAGCTGACTGTGTAAGCATCTCAACATAAAACTAAGCTGGAAGGTCATTGGTACATTTCAGGTATATCAAGCACTGGAGGTGGAAAAAACCTGAAACCCTCTTTACACTGTAAAGTAAGAATAATCTTTACAGTAGAACTCTAAATTGTCCTAATTTTATAATGTCTCAGTGGAAAAATTAATCAAGAGTTCAAAGACTGAAGGCAATTTTTTAAGCCATTAGATCCACTTGCAAAGTATAATTATGATCAAAGCCTTAGTTACTAAGTCTACATCAAGACTTGTATGTCCACTGAACACCATGTGAAGACCATTGCAGACTTTAATCTACATCAAAGCCCACCATAAATATATGAACTTGGTGACCACTGGCAGAATGAATGGGAGGAAAACTTGACATCAGTAGTGGCAGACAGTTTGAAGAAATTGCAGACTCAATATCAGTGCACTCAAAAGACAGAAAATATCCTCTAGAGCTAGCCAAGGGCTTCAAACATTCCTCTGAGGGAAAGCTTAATTATCTTCCTCTCCTTTGCTTAATTTCACGAGGATTGCCTAGAGTTTGTTAGCGCTGACCTTGAGAACTGTTTGATTTTAGCTTCTTCAAGCTGTTTCTGGTAGCAGTTTAAATCTCATTTGCTGTCAAACCTCTCTGACCTTAAGCCAATTCATGTCAAATGCTAATAAACAAATACATTTCATCTAGATTTGTATTTGTGACATGTAAAAAAAAATGGGTACAATATTATACCCAAACACTAATGATGTTTTATGGAACCCTATCATTATTTTTGTAACTATAATTAACTTAGAAGAGTGTGTCTGAAGGATGAGTTAAGTTTCTACTCTTGAAATTCTCCCAGTGTCAGTATAATAAACTGTCATGTCCATGCTGCATGTCTCCAGGGAACAAAGGTTACCCTTCCGGATAGATTTTAATATTTGACTAGTAGCCCAGTTGCTAGTACAAAGAAGAACAAGAAAAGCATTGTTGAAATTTTGTAATCTTTAACAAGATATGACCAAAATCTCAAGTTCAAACACCTTCTTTGATCTGGTAGAAATTTGTGCCTTTTGGGGATAGGCAATATGTAGAAGAATATTTTGCAAACATTTTATGAAAGCCTGGACAAAAATCCTGAATGCAAACCAAAGCTTTGGATCTTTCCCAACTCCTGCATTGTGATTCTCTCTTGCCTTTAGTATATTGTTGCTATCATTAAGTCTATACACTTGTGACTTCTATACAAACAAGATTTCAGCCTGAGGAATAGCAGATTTCAGACATATTACTGTGTCCTGGTTTTTACCTGAAACAGAGCTGGGTTTCTTTTTCAGTAGCTAGAATTGTGCTGCGTTTTGCTTTCAGCCTGGGATTTGTTATGAGAGACACACTGCTAACATACCAATGTTTACATTTTTGTCACTGGAAGTGAAGGACTTTGTGTCTGTTAGTCCACAAGCACCAGATTTAAGGGGGATGAAGAATGTTTAAATTAATAAACTTAATTGACAGTTAGATATGCCAATAGGGTATTCCATATCATACCACGTCATGTCCAGTATATTAGTGAGGGGCTCTTCCTCTTTTAGTTCTCTCTGGCTTTTGCTCGGGCTCTTGTTCTTCTGGGATTGCGGTTTTAGTTCAGGACTGTCGCTCCTCTGGGATCGTTATCTGGGAACGGGCCCGGCTCGGTCAGCGGCGGGGGTGGGGAGGGTGAGCAATAGCACTAGGTGTCAATCATTTGCGTATTTTATTACTGTTATCATTATCACTACTAATTAAATATTAGTATTATTTTAAGTTTTCTCTCTATTATTAAACTGTTCTTATCTCAGCCTACAAGCCTCCTTATCCTTGCCCCCCAATCCTCTCCGCTATCCACTGTGGTAGGGGGGAAGTGAGTGAACAGCTGTGTTGGTTGCTGGCCAAGGGCTAGCCCAGTGAAACTATCACATACTGGTATTAAAAATCATAAAGATAATAGTAATTCAGAAGCTTGGAAAAAAAAAGCCTCCTCAAAATGTACATTTGAAATAACCCAAAAAACCCTTTCTTCATGATATTTTTTTTTGGTTGAAATTATAGGTTTTTAACAACAACTCACAATAGAAACTAGATATTGAAGTGTCATTTTGATCTCTTGTGTCAGAAAACTTTGAAAACTCATATCTTCACATTTTCTTTAGAAGTTTATTTAATAGGTTTTTAATTTTAAAAACTGTGCTAAAATTGAAGTTGCTACATATCATATTAATAGCATACAAAATATAGTGTCAATTTAAATTTTTATGTATGGATGGATATATTTCTATTACCATGTAGGATATGATAACTACTGAAATATTCAATTTCCTTTTAAATTTTTTTTATTAATTAATGTTAGTTTTTCCTTAGCATGATGTGGGGATCTTTTCTAGATCAAATTGTCTTCTGTTTGCAACATAGTGAAACATGACTCAGGGATGTTTGTATTATCTGTTTGCAAGTTAGAGGTCAATAACAGAAACTCAAAAATTTCTTAAAAGGTAAATGGAGAGAGGGAGGTAGCTGCAGTGGACATTCAAAGCAGCAGTGGGGACAACTGAAACATCAGAACTGGATCAGTTTCCTTGTTCTTCCACCACAGATATCTCATGAAGCAAGTCTTGAGCTGCTGCAGTTTGTGGTCTTTTTCATCTAAACCAGCAACAATTTTTGTTTACATCATAGTGATTGTTTTTTTTTTTCCCCCTAGCTGTGTCCTGCATAAAGACATGAAGATGTAAAGTACTGCTTTGTGTCTATGTCACAGTACCCATTTTGTCTCTGCTTCTATGATCCACTTCATACAGAAGCTAAGGCAATTCTACAATCTGCACTTTCTATAGTCCTAGGAGTAAATAATTTCAATGTTATGTTTTCCTGTATTAAAAGGAACAGGTAAAGGAAGATCCCTACACGTACTAGGCAGGATTGCAGATTATAGGTCTCCAGTATTTCACTGTCCCACATCACAGAGAGCTCCTCTTGGAAATTAGATGATTTTGCATTCCCTGCTAGATTGTATGTGTAATTTGTAATAGGTAAATAAAGACACATATAGTAATGTGTGAAGAGAGAGTGTTTTCTGAAGACTCAGAAGTGATTCTTCTCTCTCTCTTTGTGATGCCAAGAAAACTTACTTTCTGTGACTTTAACTACGACCTTTGAAAGACAAAAAAGGAAATGTATAATTATTGCTACTTAATTATGTGATGTTCCCCTATTATGCTATTACTAAAGACACACTACAGTGTTCTTTGCAGTGGTACTGTGAAGTTTCACCTTTCAACGTGGTTGTGGCGGAAAGAAAGGGGTTGGAAAGCAGTTTAAGAGCTGGCTCCTATTTCTTTGTAATAATTGATGTCTTCATAGCAGAATGGTTATATTAAAAAGAAGTGTCTAGTTTATCTTACTTAGAAAGCTGCACACAAAGCCATATGTAAAAATTGCACATCTCAGTTACTCTCATTCTCAAAAAAGGACTTTCCAGTTCTAAACCTATTGACATACTAATCTGTCTGGTTATTTAAATGAAATATCCTGTCCGCAACATGGTTTGGCTTCACATGAAACACCTTTATTAATTTAGGTTTTGTATTGATGTATTTGAGAAGAGAGAAGCAAACTTGTGATTTTGGAAAAAAAAAGCCAAAGGCACGTATCTTCAGACAAAGCTTCTTGGCTGACAATCCCCAAAGGGTACAGGTCCTCTACCCCTCAATTAACGTTGGGTAAAGCATTTAAATCCTAGAGAGAGGAAAGAATCCAGCTACACAGATGCTCACCTCTCTGTCCTCAGTAGTTTTCAGCTAATTCCTTTCTTGGTGAGTCCCACTCAAACACTGTCAAAACACCTGACAGACAGGATGATGGATGGAGAGCATCTGTGTATGTCTCCTGCATTGTCATAGGTATTTCTTCAGTGTCTTGGAAGAAGTTGGCAGTTATGAAATACATACAAGTGCTTCCTTGAAGAACCTGTGAGGATGACACAGGAAAACCATGTAACAGTGCATAAAGGAATTCAGAGATGGTAAAAAAATGTGGATTCAACAGAGACCGAAGAGGTGCATTGGCTTGAACAAGTTCATGTGGAGTTTTAAGATCCAGCAGAAAAATTTGAAATTAATTTAGGCAGTATTAGAAGATATTATGGAGTTGAAAATTAACATTTATCACTGTAGCATTAAGCAGTTGCTGCATAACTCCCTAACTCAGCTCCCCATTTATCCCAGCTTCTCCATATGAATTGCTTTCAGACTGCTGTTTGCTCAAATAATGCTTTCTAATATAGGGCTCACATTCCTTATGAATTGTGATTCTTATAAGACATTTAGAAAACTTCATTTTCCGTATGAGCCTGGGAAGAAGGAAAATCATTTAAGTGTACTTTGGTCTGATAGACTTCTTTGTCCTAGCATAAAGACCTTCTGCTGAGCTTCAGTTGCATACTGCTGCCTAGTTTACAGTGGCATGAAAAAGATACTCAGAACACAGGTAAACCAAGACTTGAATATATGCAAATTTCAAGCAAATATTGGTCTCACTCTCTCAGCTCCTGTAAGAATTCATCCAGAGCCAATTTCTTTCTTCTTTCCTAAGCTGGCTGAACTCCTTTGTTGTTTCTTCCATGCTTGCAAGGTGAGCACTGTACATTGATAAATCCCAGATCCAGCTGTTCCTGGACTATTAAACCTTTTCCTACCTGATTCCACACGACAAATTCTAGCCCTCAGACCCGCATGGGTAACCTTTTCACAACTGTGCAGCATTATCAGAGGTCCCAAGCTGTCTGTGGTCCTCCTCACAAAAAGCCTGGCTATTATATAGACCTAGTGCAATTCTACATGGCCTTTAGATGTGAGGTATGAAGAGTCTGTAATGGGTGGTATGTAAATATCCTTGTGATAGGTTGAATGTCCCCTCTGTTTCATCATATAGCAGTCTCCTTTTTTTTCTTCCTTGACTGCAAATTGGTCGTTGGATGTTTCTTAAGCAACGTTATGAAACTTCCTGACACTTCAAGGTTACTTTCTTTTTTTTTTTTTTTTTAATTTTCGTTCAGCTGTGGAGGATGTTTTCATAAAGCCATGGAAACAGAAGTAAAATGAATAAATGACAAAATTTTCTGCCTTTTGACACTTTTAAGAAGCACTTGTTCTTTCAGTTTGAGGTAACTGAAGGAAGAAACAGTGTATAAATGAAGGAATGCTTATGTTCTTAGAAAGTATGATTATCATTACCTTCAGCAGCAGACACCTGTTCAGCTATTCTCCCTTAAAAGGATGAAGCATAAAAGTGTCGTCAGTAAGTGAAGCAGGCTTTTATTGCAGTTGATAAAATATTAATTCTTTTGCAAATTTCCAGTTACCTAAATCATTTTGCATTGATCTATGTGCCCATGTTGTAAAACTGTATCTGCCTTTAAACACAGATTTGACAAATGTATGCACTGGCATGGAGAACGAAAGATAAAATCAGGCAGGTAGTGTGTTTTACTATGCTTTCCTGCAGCCCTGACAATTATTTTAGGTAGCTGGGATACCACATGACGAGACTTGTAGTATCTGCACTAGGGAAAAAAGCAAACATTTCAATTTTGCCCTGCCACAGGTTGCTATAGGATAGCAGCTTGTTGTTTCAGCTTCAGGCATGAAACAGTTGGCCCCCTAAATGCCTTCCTCATGTACAAGCTTGCATTCAGGGTCACTGAAGTAAGATTTCAGTGGAAGCTGAACTGGTTGTGCATCACTTGATTTCTCAGCACCACATGGCTGCTTTTATTTTCTAGTGCAAAGAACTACTAGGTCAGAGACATACGGTGTCCTGACAATCCTTGAGGCACAGGATTGATTCTCCTCCCTTATTTTTCCTGTACTTGAAAGCACGTTTCCAGAGAAGATGCAATGCTGTCGTGTTTGTGACTACAGCCATATCATAAGGTAGGCATCACTATGAGACAATACGATGTACAGCAGCCTGAGATGTACCTAAGCCCTCTGGAAATTATGCCATGAACCAAACTGTCCCTTGAAGTGCCCCAGGTTTCAGGGCACTCAAAGGTAATTTAAAGCCATGTCTATTTGTATTTGATCCCACTGCAAAGTACAGCACTGATTTAAACTGACAATCCCAAACTTGCTAGTGGAGATAGATATACTGCAGAAAAACATCATTTCCAAGACATGTAGAACTGTTGGCATTCTGAACCCGTTTCCGTTCTCCTTTACTATCAGCTTTGCCACAGCCATGAGAATTTAATTTCAGAGGAGGCAGTCAATATCTGAAAGTGGATAGCAAAACTGGCAAGCAAAGATGGAGAACAGAATTTACTTGTCTGGAAAAAGACAACCATCCCATTGCTACATCTTCTAGATTCCACCTATGTTTATACTCTTTTAATATGCACAGGGAGATAGAATCGGCTATTGGATGTGAAAAGAAACATTTCAAGCTTAGTCCTCAAGCCAAACTTTGGAAGCACAAATTGTTTCAGTTCATATAAAAGATACGTCATCAGGAGTGCTCCTTTTGTACACAATAACAGGTCTTATACTCCCTAGTAAGCTCTCAGGAGGCCAAAACTTCAGCTGCTGTTCAGTAAACATTCGTTCAGGCAGGTAAGTCCAGTGACAACATGTCCCTAGAAGAAAGCTCTCACTGAAATTAATGATAACTCACAAGGCTTGCTGTGAACAGCACTAATGAACAAGGAACACAACAAACCTAAAAAGTAACATTTTAAAGGTCAGCAAAAGTCTCTGCAATTCACAGATTTCCAGTGAGTTTGGGTGGGCATGATCTGCGATTGCCCAAAACACCTGAGCTCCAGAGTGAAGAAAGGATGCAAAACTGAAGGTGCAAACCCTAAATACAGAAAGAAATAATGAGGCAGCTGAACTGTTGTAGGCAGTCAAGTTTGCCCCAGTCTAGCTAGCTGTAAGCCTCTCACCCACAGCATGCAGTTTGAAAGGAGCTGGATGTCTTTTTTTTTAGAAAAAACTACACAGATTCTAAACCAGGACAAGGAAAGGCAGCACCAGAAAAACCTTTTCCTATTAGCCCTGTGGGAAAAGGATCCTACAGCTGACCTACATTTTCTCAGAAACCACTGCGAAGGAAAGCTTTTAAAAATGCAAATATTTTTTTTCTTCTTCTTTTCCCTCCTTCACCTGCCCCCTGCCTGCTCCCAAAGCTGACTGTGCGGTATCTTACTAAAGAAAATCCTCCAACAGCCATCTCTGCCTGCCCTAACAGACTGTGAAAGATTTAGTCCAAACTTCTGTTCCGATCATGTCATGTCAGTTCTCTCCTGGCGCGAGGGGGCACAGACCAAGTAAGACAGATGCTTCAATCTTCCAAATAGTTGTCACTTTCCATGACTGTCACTTTGCACAATTGTGACTTTCTAATATAGTAAACCCTGTAGGGAGGGGAAAAAATAACTCACCCATCTCATTCCCGACCACTTCATGGGTTTTTAACTCTCTCCCCATGAATGAGTTTATCAAACAGATGATAATTGAATGAGGGGCACTGATGGTTCTGCCACAGGACAGTGAGCACTGTCGGTTTACAGCTCTTACTCTACTCATCTATGATCTAGATGCTGTCCCATTTCTGTGAGCAAGGATCAGAGTCAACTCAAAGCACCTGCAGGAAGGTGGGGGAAGTCTGGGGGGACAGATGTGAGTCACAGGAGAGATGCTGCAAGCACAATTCCTCTGTGGAAAGATAGATCTCTGTTGTGTCTTTGCCTTGTTTAACACAACATGAGTTTCTGTGTCTGCAAGCAGGGATGGAGGTGGTGCAGGCTTTCGGGACACACACACACACATGTGACGAGGCGTTTCCTTGGCAACAGAAATGCCATAAAAGCTATCTGAAGAATTCCTTAGGGCGGTGCAACAAATAGAAACATTAACATGCTGAGACCTAAATATAACTGCATTGAAGTGCTGTTCATCCAAGTCTTTACTTAGCTTCAGCTTGTATCTGAAACAAATGCAGTCAACAAGACATACAAGGATGTTTTCAATATTTTACAGTGTTTTGCTTTTAAAGCATGCAAGAATAGAGATGGGGATGGGGTTACAGATGGTACCAGCCTGCACTTTACTGCAGAATTACCACCTTGCCTGACTTTGCTTTGAAGGTGCCCTTGGTTACCCACTGAAGGCTCCTCACTTCTGTGAGCGGGGCAGGTTGAGCTGATGTGAGGAAGAGCTGAGTTCTGCTCATTGGCCTCCTGAGCAGTGAGAAACCAGCTCTGACGCTGCTAACAGAGGTATGCAAAGAGTGTATGCAAAATATACGCAAAGAGGCTTTGGTTTAGAGTATTTAATTTTAGTAGTAGTTTTTTTTCACTGCTGGGAGGTGGGATTATAGCTGAGACTTATTTCACTTAACTTTGGAGTCCAAGTATTTATTTAGCCATTTTTGTCTAGGAATGCTGCAAATATAGCATCTGGATTACAAAATAAATAAGAAAAACTGTTTGGACTGCAAAACAAAAAAGCAGACAAATAACATTCAATGACTCACAAAATAGCCAAAAGATGAACATAGGCTCCCTGTAAATGAGGCTTTTGGATTCCTAAAACTGGATCTGTGGTCACTCAGAAGTTTCTTAACTAAAAAAAAAGAAAAAAAAGAAGAAAAAGAAAAAAAAAAGAAAAGAAAAGAGAGAAAAGAAAAGAGAGAAAAGAAAAGAAAAGAAAAGAAAAGAAAAGAAAAGAAAAGAAAAGAAAAGAAAAGAAAAGAAAAGAAAAGAAAAGAAAAGAAAAGAAAAGAAAAGAAAAGAAAAGAAAAGAAAAGAGAAAAGAAAAGAAAAGAAAGAAAAGAGAGAAAAGAGAGAAAAGAAAAGAGAGAAAAGAGAGGAAAGAAAAGAAAAGAAAAGAGAGGAAAGAGAGAAGAAGAGAGAAGGAGAGAGGAGAGAGAAGGAGAGAGAAGGAGAGAGAAGGAGAAAGAAAAAGAAAGAAAAAGAAAGAAAAAGAAAGAAAAAGAAAGAAAAAGAAAGAAAAAGAAAGAAAAAGAAAGAAAAAGAAAGAAAAAGAAAGAAAAAGAAAAAAGTTCAGATTGGTTCACATTACAGATTTCTAATAAATCTAAAATCATGTCATTGCTGATATTTATGAGCTTTTCTTCATCTGTTTCATACGCTTTTGTGGTGAGTAGGATACAGATCCATCACTTTTATAGTAGATTATCCTTCACGTGCTGAGCCACAGGGCTGGAAAAGCAAAGGTTGGATTTTGTCTCTGGGGCTGCTCCCTGGCTCATCTGTGACTCCCTGCACTGCAAGCCAGCCTTCCCACCCATAAAACTGCAGCAGTGAAGCTTATCTTGGAAAAATACATGAAAGGCTGCAGATCAGAAACGTTTTATATGAGTTAAGTGTTATTTTAAAATGGTGAAGGTGATGCTGGATGACCAGCGTGCAGTTCTTCATGCAGGCTCTGTTGCACTCTTATTGATTTCACTGTGTAATTTAGTGGGAGGAGGATGAAGAGAGTGGAATTAGCAGGAAGATTTGTTTAGTAAAATATTCCCACAACCCTCCTGTGTAATGATTAGTGTGTTATGTTCAGGAGGGAGGTGAAGAAGGAAGTGATCTGATTGCAAATTTATAATGAAAACTTTTGATGGATAAATGTCTTATAACAGAGGTACACTGTTTGGACATGGGAATTTTATAGAACAACCCTCAGAGAAACCAAAACAGACTTTACACCTTTATCATAATAAAAATATGCCAAATTTTTCCTGTACAGTAAGACCATTCCACATTTCTTACAAGGCAGCTGATAAATTTTATAGGTGATTTAAAAGCTCTGAGGAACCTGAGCTAATGGCACCTCTGAAAAAAAGCTCTCCAGACAAATGTGGGGGAAGTAGCTTTCACTGAAAACAAATATATCCAGAATTCTGGAGTCATGGGAAGGTTAGGCTGGAAAAGATCATCTGACCCTGGTGCTCTTCAGCCACCTTGGAGACTGTAAAACTTCAGATACTTTCCTATGGAGGCATGGTCCTCTTTAGAAACATCTCGGGCACAGAGTGCTCTGTAGAACCCATATATACTTTTCCTGATTATCTTTTGTGAAATGTTTAAGAATACCCAAAGCCTTCCCACATCCACAGAATAGAGCATGAGATCCACAAAACAGCTTGAAACCCCCTCACTCTGAAGCAAGATCTCAAGTGTATTTTCTCCAACTCTAACAGAAGTTTGTCTCACCTGTTCTTAAAAGGTGACAGGGATTGATGTTCCTTCAGTTATTCATGTTAAAAATGTTTTGAAAAAACCATACAGCTAAATTGACTCAAAATTTCAGTGGGAACTTGAACCTTTTGTGATACAAGATAATTCCCTTAATTATGTTTGCCTGAAGCTTTACATGTATTCGAAATTCAGTGTGAATCACTGAGTAACAAGAGAGTTTCACAGAGCACAAAGAAAAAAGTCTATAATCAACCAGCTCTGTTTTATCTGTTTTTCCCTTTGCTACCTTTAATATTAAAGATCAAATATTCCTAAAGGCCCCTATAGCACACTTCTTTGTCTAGAAATTACTTAAGCACCTGCTTAACTGCCTTCTTGAGCAAAGATGGGGTAATCACACATAAAGGCTGATCTGACCAGAAGCCACAAGGTCCCCTAGCTCCCAGGAACATTGGAGCATGTCTCTGGCAGGTACTTGGTTGCAGCTCTCACCCAAGCATGGGGCTCTGGGTAGACAAGGTTTGCCAAGGGTTATTAGCTTGGAATCTGCAATGTTGAACTGTCTGCTCAAAGTACAAGATTGAGCCAGAGTCAGACCCAGCTTGGGGCTCTCTGCACCATGGTCTGTGGCACTGTGGGCTCATCTGGCATAAAGCTGGTTGAGGGGTCTCCAAACCAGAAGGTTGTGGTTCTGGTAAGGACTGCTGTCCCATCACGTACAGGCTGCACACAGGCAGAGTGAAAGGCTGTGAATTTACAGAAGCTGCAGTCTAGGATTGGCACAGGTATCTGCTCATGCTTAATTTCACATGGTGTGACTTTGATTCATGGCACTTCAGCTGGAGGTGAGGCCCTGGACATAGGGGCATCCTATTGACTTCAGCACTCTGCTCTCAACACACAAAGTCAGGTGATGTGCAAACTGGGAATGAAGGCCTGGGCAAAGATCAGAGCCTGAGGAAGAAAAAAATAACAGAAAAGACAGGAAAAGCAGTAGAAATATTTGTGTCATAATAAAAGCAAAGAGCCAATAATTCATGGGGTAAATGAAATCTCATTACAGAACTCTGTGCTGGTGCGACTCTGTCACAGCTACTTGCAGCCTGCACTGAGGCAAAATCTAGAGGTAGGGAGAATGCTATCTTAGCATTAGCCTTGACTGGCTTAGGGCTGGAGGTACCTTGACTGTAATTGTTACTATATTAGCAAGCAAATATTAAAGTAATATAAATTAAACAGTCTACAATAATTTAGTTTAATTATTCAGGGAGTAGTCTAGCATGAGGGTAAATAGCTTTAAAATTGCTAAATAATTTGACTACCCATATAATTGCTTGTGTAATTTGTGTTAATTGCATGTCAAGTAGAGGTTTTCAAATATTAATCAATGCTTATTTATATTATTAATTAATATTATTACCTTGTATTTAAATACTCTCACAATGGCACAGCTACCAAAGAATGATTTTCTATTCCAGGGTTTTTCCTCTCCTCATTAGCAAAATCTCTTTCAATCCCACTAGTGAGTCTCATGCCCCTAATACGATCTAGATTATTTAACTTAATACTTTCTCTTTCACTACAATTTGCCACTGTGACCTCTCTATTAGATATCAATTTCTAGGGTGAAAGAAGCTGGGCAAGACTCCATGTGAAACTGCTTTATGTTATAAGGGAAGGAGCATGGGTAAATGATGCCAAGCTTCCACTTGATCTACACTCATCATAGCACGCCTCCCTGAGCTACCCTTTGCCTTGTTCGGCTGAGGAAGTACAAGTCAATAAGAAGTCACAGTCAGACCTTCATCTCTTGCTGAAGAACTTATCACCAAAGATGTTTCAAATAAAAAATCTGATAGCTTACTTATTTATAAGGATACACATCACAGTGGCTTGTGCATGGATGAAAATTTTGAGCTGCTTATGATATTGCAAAATGCTGGAAGAAAACTCCCCCTTATTTCTATTGTTATCTTAAAGACCACCTCTCAAGTTTTTGCAAATTATGTTACTTGAATTCCTCTCAAAGCTCAGTGGCTTATTACAGAAGCTGAGAAAAATCAATGGATAACTATCAGATTAAAGAACAAAACCTATAGCTATGGGGTGGCTCTAAGGAGATCTCTCTTCTCTCAAATGTAGGGATGTACAAGCTACTTATTTTTTTGTCACCTTATGGGTGTAAAAGGGGCTCCCTCATCGGCTACATGGCTCTAGTGCAATCTTTCAATCTTTTGCTGAATTAAGAAATCCTGTCAAGGTTCTGTTCCTCTCAACAGCTGGAGAGCTTTTTTTTTTTTGCTTTTTTTTTTTTTAAAAAAAAACTTTTACGGTGCAGCAGGGAGGATTTTTTTATTAAGTATGTCACCTGAACTTTTTGCAACAGATTAACATGTCAAAAGTATTTAGAAATAAACCAGCAGTCCTAAATAAAGGGAGTAAAAAGAAATGGACTAATGAATTCAATTCTGAATATAACATAATTGCCATATCAACACTATTTTCTAAAAAAAAGTAGCATTATTTTATAACAAATATAATACTTTCAGTGCCAAATTCTAATTTTGTACAAAGGCATAAGGAATTAAAGTTCTTATCTTTTTCTTTCAAAGATGAATAAAGACTGTCCAATGTAGCCCTCATTATTGGGAAAATATCTATACAAAACCCACTAAGAATATTAATAAATTGTTACTAGTTACATCCAACAATTTGTATCCTTCTTCTTGCAGAAAATTAAAAGCTTTATTTTTCCTTGGACATTATGGTTTGAGATATTCTGGCATTTCTGATTTCTTGGATCCTCATTTATTATGGAAATTGTTTAATTTTATTTAATTTTGAGTAAACAGTATTATGTTACATTATTTGGATATGAAATCACAAAAAGCTGTCTGCAGGAATTGTAGATAAGGTCAACTCGACCAGATTGTAAGTTGAGTACAGAGCATGATATAATTACTTCTAATACTATTGAGACAAAATTTTATTGGCAATCACACTCTGCTGCCAAAACCCTAGTGAGATTTCATTGATTTTTCTGTAGTTACTGCTGTTCTTCACTGGCATTAGATCAAACTCAATCTACTTTACACAATCCTGTCCTCAGAACCATGATCATGTCAGTGGTTTGAAGGGTCCTCAATTTAGTCATCTCAGATCAGTTGTCAATATGCTGTGAAGGACTGATGTAAAAAAGGATGTTGCATAAGCCATTGCTGTGTGCAGAGTCTGAGAAAAAACATTGAATTTGCACCATTTTTACTGACATGTACACTTTAAATAGTCTTTTATCACACAGGTCAATGAGTAAATGCACTGGGATATGCCACTTTCTTTTGTTTAATTGCATACTTTAAATATGCATTAAATCTGTTTCCTCCTGTTCATAGCAACCCATTTCAAATGAAGCATTTTAATCACAGCCCAAATCTGCTAAATACCTTACAAAGGAGAACGAGTCATTCTCTGGTTATGTGTTGGAAACTGTCTCCTCAAAAAATTCCCTCAGATCAGCAAATAAATGAGCAAGGTACACAACAGGGGTCGGGGGGGAGTGGAAAGTAGTGTTGTCTCTTTGGATTAAACATGCTGAAAATCATAATCTAAATTCCTGAGTTTGCTATGAGATCTAAAATCAATTGCAAATGAAATATTGATAAATGAACCTGTATTGTACATTGGGAAGGACCAACAGATGCACAATTCCCATGTATAAGTTCATGTGCTGCAGTAGTGGAAGATCTGTTGTGTAATGATCTAGTGCCATTAAGTAGCTTGGTCGGTAAGTATGTAAGTATGATTGATGATGTTTCCTACATGAATATATTGATCTATTGTAAGGGATCCCTTCTAGCAAAGAGATGATACTATCTTCTCATAGGACAAGGAGAGAGTGTTTCTTACCACAGCAGAGGCAGAAGTCAAGGATTGCTAAGCAGTGCTTGGTGAAACGCACTCACGGGTCATCTCTTTTCAGAAACAGGAAGTTTGGTCCCAAGTTTGCTGAAATCTTTCCAAATCATAGTAAAAATATTTATGGTTGGGGCTGTAAACAAGATCAAGGGCCAAAATGAACTTTGAAAAAGGTTTAAGTGCTTGGAAGAATAAGAGAACTGGCTAATCGACACTGTCTTCAAACTAATGGTCACTCCTGTGATATCTACAGTGCAGATGTAAAAGCCATTTAGAGAGAATCAAATTAAGATGAACCCTATAGCCAGAGCATGGAATTACTTCTTGAAAATAATGAGAGCCATTTTGCTAAAGTATAAGCCTGTACCAGAGATTTATAATAATATTTTTCCCCAAATTACAGTGAAGTCTTAGGACCAGTGAATACAGAAATGCATTTTAAAGATCTGACAACTTCAGCAGAGTTAAAACACCTGTGCTGATGTCAAATGTTCTTTCTGCCTGATTTACAGTTTGACTTTAAATGCACAAAAGGCAATGTGTAATTCCATTATAAAAAGTAATGAAACCAATACTTCTCCAGACATCAATATTGTTTAGGAAGAAATCTCACTTGGCTAGCTGAAGAGCAGAGATTAAATTAGTTGGAAAAATAGCTAAGAAATGGAGAGGATGATTCTCCTATGCTAGGTTTATATAGAACTGTCACACAAAAAAGATTGCCTTCCTCCCAAAGAACAAAATGCAAATAATATTCCCAGAGACACACAAAGTATCTGGCTTCTCTTGACTGTATTTTACCAACCCTGACACTTCTCCAATTATTTGCAGTTCTGTAGTTTCTCCTCTCTATTTCCAGGATCCAGCAAAGACTGGAAATAAAGTATCCCAGGACAGATGAGAAAAGAATGAAAAGAAAAAAATCTCATGATAGATCATCCTTAAGGACATCAAAGCAAACCTGGAAAACTGAGGAGCTTCAGATGGTTCATAAAACAGACAAATAAACCATATTTATTGCCAGATTCTGTTTTCAGAGAAGCCTGTGAAAATACAAAAATCGCTCTGTTCTTATTAATTGATTGAACCCGTGTTTCCATTGTTGGAAATGAAATCCAGTTTTAACTGTTGTTTTGGAGATAGGAACATCTGAAATCAAGTCTTTTCTTCTGTCTCTGACTTATAGGCCAGACCCATCTCTTTGTAACACTAGTGTAAATCCAGAGTAACTCCAGAAGGCTACTGGAGCAAATTTCACTCAACTGCATCATCAACCTCTGGAAAGACATAAAGAGCAATAAATGTTGAAATTACCAGTTGGGGCTGCCATCCACCCATCTAGAGAAAATTGTTTTTTAGTCCTTGCACAAGTGGCTATTTCCACCTTGGAAGCCCTTTGAAGGGGTCTACGTGTTCCTGAGTGCACAGATAATTTAGGTGTTTGGGTTTCCAACTTCCCTCCTGTTCTTCTGCAAAAGGCAGTTCAGGTAGTAGCTGCAAGCATTTTGAAATGTCCTCAAGTCATCAGCTGAGCCACTCCTTGGAAAGCACATATCTATGTTAACAGTGTATGCTGATGCACACCAAAGAGGCTCTTTTGCTCCAGGTTGCCAATTTGCCATGATATTAACATCTGGCTTGAGAAAAATTCCTTGCCTCACTATGGGAGGGGAGGCAACATATGCGCCACCAAATTCAGCATCGCTACAAACCTAGTGCAACTCTGACACAAATGGAAAGGGACAGGAACACGAGGCAAATCCCCTACACTCTGTAGCTTTACATAAACATTCATAGTAAATGCAACACAAGGCTGTCTCTCTGATTCACCAAAGATGCTCTTCAATCAAGTGCATGGTGAGGCTGAGCTCTTTTGGATGGCTGTCTTTGTGTTTAAACAGGGCTCAATCCCTGGCATACAACCTGCCTTCTAATAGCAGCTACTGTGTAGATGTTTCGTAAACTGTGTCTTTACTCATTGCAGATTGAATGTGATTGGACATGCTTGCTGAGCAGAAAAGATCAGAACACATAAAGGAACCAGTTACAGAAAGTGCAAATGCCAGGGAACAAAAATACCTCCCAAATGACTCATCACGAACAAAAAGCGATGCTGAGACATCAGAGGATATCTGAGAAAGAAAGTCATCAAGGAGAGAGCTTTGCCACACCTGCAGACAGCACTGCTGGAACAGTGGATTTATATTGACACTGTGCTGCTGGGCTCTTGGGACAGCTGGTCTGGCATCAGGCTTGGTGAGGATGTCGCTGACTCATAACAGTCCTAGTGAAGTTTGCTGTGCTGATGAGACCCTTTCTGGTGCCAACCAGCACTCAGCTGTGCAAAGGGACATGAGCAGGGAGGACGGGCAGTGGCTGTGACACAGGGGGAACCTCTGTCCTCCTGAAACCTGCCAAGAACTGGGGGCCACTTACTGGTACTGGAAATTTCATAGCAGGTTAAAAGAGACTGTGTTCCCCTTACTGCTGAATTTTCTACAGATGGCAAGTTGATCTCTGAAATTCTGTTGAAAACCTAAGTGCCCACAAGTGTCTGAAGTGACAGGAAGCATGACCTTGCTCCCTGTAAATCCAGCCTGCCCCACAAACCAGCTCAGTCTGGGTAAAGCAAGGTCTGAGACAGATTGCCACTAATGACAAACAAAATTATTGTAGCTCCGTTTTAAGGCCTAACTATGGAGCTTCTCATTTTTATTTTTTATTTTTTTTTTACATTGGCTCCGTTCAAAAGGAAGATGTTAAAAAAATTAAGCCACTTTTTCAATTTCTTACCAACACTAGATCATTTCCCGCCACATATTCTCAGGGGCATCAGTTCAGAAGACTGAAATTTCTGCTTTTAAGCCAGTCCCACCACTTCTCATATGAATTTATTTCAGAGTCTAATAAAACTCAGTATTAGAAACTGTTTGGGTCCTGGGGGAAGACAAGCAGAGTTATTTTTCAGCCTAACAAAATTGTTTCAGTGGTGTGAAAATGCCACTTTGGATACCCAGCTGTGCTACCTATGCACGAAAAGGTACACGAACCAGCTACACTCAGGACTGCAAATCTCTTACAAACATAATGTCTCCTGACTGTGCTTCCCCAGAAATAGCTGTAGTGTCTGCAAGATTGGATGGCAGCTTTCTGCATTGCTTCTGAGGCCCACAGAGTGATTATAGAGCCTTTAGATACTGTTATAAACTACATTTTTTTTTCCCCTTTCCATGGTTACAAAATCTGATGACACTGTATTTTCCTCCTGTCCTGGTTTCTCTAGGATAGATTTAACCTAAGAAGAACTAAGAAGAAAATTAACTTTATCCTAACAAAACAAGGACACTTCCACAAGAGTTTGAGCATCCTGTCTGTTCACCTCTAAAGCTCAAACAAAGTCCACAGGCTTAAGCCTCAGTGTTCCTGACTGCAAGTTGCACACAAGCACCTTTACACTGCAATGGCAACACAAAGTAGCTTTAAATAAGGTGGAAATACAACCACAGTACTGCCCCAGGGTGCCAAAAAGCAAGGTGTCAGGCACTGGAAGTGAGCAGTCAGTTATTCCCTGGCACCGTGGGGTTTTTCTGTCTAGAAAGGGAACTGTGGCATCAGCAGTGGTGATCGGCACTTGTGGGAACCCAGGGAAAGCTGTGCTCAAGGACCTTCCCTCCTCAGTTTGACCCATCCCAGCATGCCAGGCACCTGTGTAGGTGGACAAATAGTTCCTCAGCCACCAGACTGATATATAGCTTGCTTTCTCTCTGTTTTTTCTCAGTACCTGCCTCACATTTTCATTTTTACAAAGGATATTTTCCCAGGCAGATATATTCCCTCAGCCAAAAGAAGCTCTTCACCATTAAATCAAGAAAAAGGAGGGAAAGCTCTGCTGTAGGCTTGTTTTAAACTCTGCATTTGAGATTGACAATAAAATCAATAGTTGAAAAAGCAGAGAGGGCAAAGACCCTTTCCTCAGCTCTTAACGTGTTCCGGGTTAGTATTTGCCTCCTGTTTTATTGTGCTGGAAAGGCAGCAGACCCCTGCTGGTCCTTTCAGCCTGCACCCCCCAGAGCCATGCAGTTTTCTTCTTTAAATAATGTCTGCCCAACAGCCCTTTAATTTCTAGAACTTTCCATTTGCCCACGGGCTCTACCCTGGAAGTGTTGAGGCCTTTTCTTATTTCTCATAATTAACTGTACTGAGCCACAATGTTGAGAGGTTAGGGTTTACTAATTGGCTCTTTTGCCTGAGGATGAGAAGGCTGAAAATAACAAGCTTTTTCTAGGTTTGGTTTTTGTGGGTTTTTTGTTTGTTTTTTTGGGGGGGGGATTTTTTTAAGGAAGAAAACCAGGAAACAACCTACAATTAAGGTATGAATATCAGCTTATCTAATTACTTGTTATGAATGCAGATGCCGTACAAGTGTATGGTGAAGGGGTAAAATGTAAAGAGCCATGCTCACATTTGCTAGTAATCAAGCCTCAAATGTCTGTTTCTGTTGAAAGACACTTACATCCCACAGCTCCCTCCAAGATGTGGGTATTGAGGGAGAGGAGAACTTTTCCCAGGCTGGAAAAGATGATGCAGTCTGCTCAGATACAAAGGCAAACAAATTACACTTGACATTCATGAGGTAACTGATGATATCAGCCCCCTCCCTGTAAGTCAGCCGGAGGCTTTGCCATGAGGACAGACTCAAGCAAATAGTATTCCAGGCTCAAATGTTGCATTTTTCTTGTATTGACTGCCCTGGCCTTATCTTGTGGGAGGAAATAGGAAGAAAATTTGAAGAGCAGCAAAAAATAAGCATCCTGATTGCATCACATTGAGTGAAATACCTTCCCATCTTCTTTGCGCTCATTGCTTCAAAATACTTCCACTGCTGTAAAAAGCTCTACTGCTAGCACCATAGTGGTTGTACTCTCTGGCTGGGACACGAGGGAACAGGACTGCCACACTCTTGGGTGTGCTGTCACATGGACCCTGCTGCAGTGGCACTGCCTCTGGCAGCTACAGCAGCACCAGGATTTCCCCCAGAGGGGAAGTCAACCAGCTCCCTCATGGTCTTTCACCTCTCCCAGGTCTTGCAAATTTGTTGCATGGGAGAAAAATTTGTACCTTTGGTTTTAATTAACAAATTAACAAATCAAATCAAAGCTGGTACAAACAATCAACACAACTTTTCAGGCTTGTAGCAATGTGTTTGCTGGTTTTGAACTCCAGTGGTAGCTCCAGCCTTGATTAAACAGGTCTAATACAAAATTTGTTAAAGAGCAGAAACGTGCTTTGTTGCCAAATAGTGATAAAAAGGCTCACTTTTTTTTTTGTCCTTTGCACCTTTCCCTTCAAATCCAGTGACTGCCCACCTGCAGAACATATTTTGAAGTTCCTACTACCTCTGAAATTTGAATTCTTGATAATCCACCGATCCTAACTGCTTAGGTATCCAGTTTTTTTGGCTCAGCTCCCACTGCCACTGCATGCATTCTTTGATTATTGGTTGATGCCTTTCAGATTTTTTTTTCCATTCAAATAAAAGTCCTTTTTTCCTATTGAAATAAAAATCATCAGTGTTCAGTCTTCATGAGTAATTACATTCACAACCTTTTGTTCACAACTAGTTTTCAGCAGCACTGATGCAACAGCTACCTGGTGGGTGGTCATGGAGTGAAAATTCATACAGGGCAGATAGAAACTATCAGCTGCAAACCAATGCTTCAGTAGTAACCTCCACAGAAAAACAGAGCAACACTTTCAATTAACTTGACTGAGCATGGAAGAAGGGAGATCTACTGAGACCAAGACAAGGCATCTCCCTTACGTTTTACTTTAAAGACAGCTGATGCCCTATGGAGAATTTTGAAGACAAAATAAATTTTCAAAAGCTTCTGATTCTTTCCAGTCTCTTTTGGTCTTTACCTTCCAGGAAAAAAAAAAAAAAAAAAAAAAAAAAAAGGCAAGAAAATAGGACATCAAGAATGCAGAATGTTGATAGAAATGCAGCATATATCATGGAAAAAATGTATGACAACATCACAAATAGAGACATCAGTGGAGTCCTCTGTATCCAATACATTCAATCAATATCATTTTACTGACAGGAAAAAAGCCCTAATAAACTATTCAGTATTACTGCTGTCTTCTAAAATTAAAAAATCAGGTGGGAGTGCCACCTGGCCAAACTGAACACATTTTGAATACCTCCCTTTCCCCTGTTATTAAGAAAACTATTACTTGTACAGTTAATAATTACATGTCATTGATAATAGGTGCTCAAGAGTAGAGTGACACTACAATACTATGAAAGTGCTGATCTCCCATAGCAAGATCCTTTTAAATACGGGCTTTAACATGTGCCATGCCTATTTAGCTGTTTTGCAACCTCGGTATCTGCTGGCAGCAGCTATGCATTTGGGGAGTAGAGGTAAAGGGACTATACAGCGCTGGAGCCTTCTTCCATAATGTTGGTGGGTGGCAGCCTAGTGTACACCCACGTTCATTCACAACTCACACAAAAGCAGAACTGCTGTGGATGGTTACTCCTTTTACAGATCAGATCTAAGATTCTAGGTATGGTTCTGGAAGGTTTCCCCAAATACAGATGGAGCTTTTTGCAAATGCTCGAACCTCAAAATTCAGGTCAGTAGCACTGGAATATGGTTTTTCTCAGTTCCCATTTCTGACACAGGTCTCAGGAAGTTCGTAAAAGCAACATGTCCTGGCTTTAACACACCTTGGAAAAGCTGCAGATCAAGAGCTGCATTTCCAAGGTTAGATGCGGACTGTTGCCTGTCTGCCTGCCTGTGTTTCCACTTGCAAAAGCAACTTGGTCCAGCACAGCCTGGCATCTACTGAGCAGCTGTGCACAAGCACCTGGAGATCCACCTGCATTTGTACATGGAGTTGGACAGCTGTGGCTGCCTGCTCTGAGACATTGAATGTGAAAGAAAAAAATAGGTGTACAGAGACAGACCCCTAGATGTTTCTGGTTCGGTTCTAATATTACTCAGGCAGGAGCAAAAGCTGCTGAAAAATCAGACTGAAAGGAGGGAATTTAGACCTTCCCTCCATCCCCCAACAACCAAGAAACAAGTGCAAGTTGGTCATCTCTATTGTATTAAACAAAAATAAGTACTGCCTCTGTAGGCTATCATTTTCATATTGTTCTTTCCCTTTTGGTTCAGTGAGCTCAGTTTCTTGTTCTGTCTCATATTTAAAATTAATCCACTTGGATTAAAGAAAAAAATAGTAATTTATTTTTTTAATCCAGAGGTCCCTTCTTTCATTTAAGGCAGTCGTTGTTGGAAGGGAAACATTTCAGGTATTTTATTAAGTTAAACCTCAAGAATTCTGCAGCCTTAGCTGAGATTTTTTGCAGTAAGCAATGACCCAGATTCATTGTAGACTGCATATATCTATCTCCTTTAATTCTTACTTGTTTTCTAGAAGCACCTTCTTTGTGCATGTATGTCAAGATGGTAAACACAAGTGAACTTTAAAACCATGAGCAACCTGTCACAACTTTAAGAAACGTGAAAAATGCTGCTTATACAAAGAATGTCTACTAACAACACAATTCACATTTGCAACCTGAAGCCTTGAACAACCAATAAAGACAACTTTACCATCAGCAATTTATAAAGGAAAATTGCTGAACAACAGCTGTAAAAGGTGAATTCAGCTATATTTTGGCTGGGTTATTTTTAAAAAGGCTGCCTTCTAGAGCGTTATCATCTTATGCTGGGTCAAGCATGTGCTTTTAATTTCAGATCACATGCACACTATGCAGATGCATTTTACATACTTGAAGTACAGATACAGCTTTTGACTTGGTATTATTAGTTTACTAATGATATCAAAATAACCCATAACCCAGTCATTTTTAAATGGGTCTGAAGTATCTGAGCCAAATTCTGGGAGGTGCTTGGTATCTTTAAATGCTTTTCATGCTGGGACCCTTGTGTTCACCACCCAGCAAGTCAATTTTAAATGAATGTGTTTTTCTTTGCATGAATCAGTCTGCCACTGGTCCTGAATCTACTCTACCACTTCCAAAAATCCAGTCCCACATTACATGTCCCATGCAGACCATTTATCTTTTTTGCTGCAAGATCCTGTCTGCAGATAATGGTTTTTCTTTCCAGTGCAAAGCCCCATTCAGAGTGCATCAGGTTAGCATGCCAGGGAAGCATCCCAGTTACAGCTGCTAAGAAGCAGCAAAGCAATGGGAGAGTGACCTTGCTGCCTTTTAAAGCCCCTTAGCAGTGCTGGGCCTGGCTGTAGCTGGACCACCTCCTCAGCACCTTATTGGGATGGACAACCACACTTACATCCTTTCTAGCACCAAACAGCTGAGATAAGGGCTTGATATTAATTGCAAACAGACTTTGGTGATTGCTGTACCTACCACAGTTTGGGCTGCAATAGCCGCAGCCTTGTGCCTTAGCACTGCACCTGAACACCTTTCTCGGCGTGGGGGGTGTAGCTATGCTTTTCTTCTCCTTGCTCTGAAACCAGAGTAGAGGCACAGAATTGTAGAAAAACGTTGGGCTGGGTTTTGTCAGTGAAGGTTGGATCTGATTTTATTTTTCTAGGCTCAGTCTCTCACGGATCCTTGCTGAGCTGCATGTATTGTAGGCTGCAGAAGCAACAAACTTTTCTGGCATGTCATGAGAGCACTACAATTCATATTACAGAACCTCTTTTTTATTTGCTTGTGTCATTTATTTTTTGTTGAATACAATGAGAAAATTTATTTTAATTAAGATGATGGTAGTCATGCTGTGTTTAATTAGATGACCATAAAGTTTCAATAGTCTGTTCTCAAACCTGAATTATAATCTACACAACTTGTTTTGATTTGTCTAGCTGTCATCAGAAAATGGACTTGATGATGAGTCAGTCTCTGGTCAGGCCATCCAGAAACATCATTAATAAGTTAATACATGGAGTGGTGTATACACCACCTACTGCTGCAGACCTCTGGACACACCAATTAGAAAAGCAGCAGCAGTTATATGCATCTGGAATTTATCCTGTATTTACATTCTTTGAGAATACAGCTCCTCATTAAAATAATGAACACTTTGTTACTTCTACCATGGGGGGGAGGGAAAAAAAAAAAGTCTGAGCTACAGATCTAGCACTCCCTTTCCTCCCTTTCATATCAGCTGTTACTAAGAGCTTGACCCATTTCTATTTTAAGTCTTAGTGATGCCTGAGTCTACAAACTGAGGTGATCATCACTCATGTGGGACACTCATCAAGACCACCTTTAGATATGTGCAAGATGGACTTTCCTACCTGAATTACTGAGTGGAGGCTCTCTGTATAGTTACAGTGAGGAGAATTTCAGATTCCATCTCAGTGCTCTATCTTCATTCCCTTCTACAAGACAGGATAAACTGCTGTCCAGACTGCACTGACTTTGCTGCCCAAGAAGAGACCTGCAGGTGAATAGCTCAAGCAAATCTGTTTGCATTTTGGATGTTGTCCTTAGGGAAGCTGCACTATAGATACCCAGCCAGTGTAATGCATAGATTTCCCAAAAGACATGCTGCACACTAAGGCCAGTTCCTGAACTGTATAAAACACAGCTGCAATGGTACGAAACTGTGTGATACTCTGGCATCCAGGTGTTGGATAAAGGACAATTGTTTCTTCTTACTGTATTTAAATAAAAATGCAGTAGCTAAGGCCCTTCAGCAGGACTCACTACAGGTTTGGTCCATCCCAGAATCCCACCAGAAAGTTCTTCTACAATGCTGGTAAGGCAGGCAGCAACCTGGGAATACTTAAAAAACAATTTTCCTAAAGGAACCAAACATGTAAAGCTACTCAAAGAGTGACAGTCCCTGCCATGAGAGGCATGATGACATTTTTCAGAGAAAAAATGGCCAGAATCGTGATCTTTTATCTAGTCTCTAACACACTTTACAAATCTGGAATTTATGACAAATTTCAGCTCAGTTAGTTAAAGTTGGGAAAAACTGTATGCAGCAGTTGTGTGATCTTACAATGGAAAGTGACAGTAACATTAATTATAAGCTTATAAACAAATTAAAACCAGATAGAATTAGGAACATTTTCTAATCAAATAACAGGATTTGCTGTAAAACAATTGCAGACTATAAAAATGCTGAAAAAGAATATATATTAGTATTTTACCACCACTTGATAACAGAGATAACATGTGACAAAAGTTCAGCTAAAATAGTGCTTATTAAATATACTTGCAAGATACTCCTTCATTTTGCTTTTATGTACTTACAAAAACAATCTCCCACAAAACCAGCAGTTACTTCTGCAGATTTCAGCACGTACTCTGCAAACAAAAAATAATTATAGCTCAGCATTGGAGAAGCTGTGGTTTTTAGTCACCTATTTTTCACATCAAATTTGGTACCTGTTCCACCCTGTGCTGACATGCAATACTGACATACCCTTGCAGAGAGCATCCCCCAAAGGCAAAAAACTGACAATATTTGCATAAAGAATCCTTCTTTTGAACAACACTAACTATAGCCGCATAATACCAGTAGCTACACAAGTTCCATTGTGCAATCTTACTCCGTGGTTAGCATTCACTCCCTTTATGCCTCCGTTGCACTGTTACAAATCTGCCAGTTAAAATCTATGCAACTCCAAAACGTATTGTCTGGAATGAAACAACCAATTATTTCTTCAAGTTCTGTGGCATAATATCCTAGGAAACCAGCAATTACAGAATCAAAGTGGCATCAAATGGTGTAGAAAGGAGTTAGCATGTATTATTCTTTAAATAGCAGTTACATGAACTTGTAATAAATGGGTATTAAGTGCTAAATGTATGATAAGTAATTCTTGACAATGCAATTATCCAAACAATACAGGAAAAAACTGCAAGATGGCATTGTCAAATTCACTTGTGCAAGTGCTGATCTGTGAAATAATAAATATTGAAGACTGCTTTCTGCTCATGAAGACCCTGGACACAAAATAGTGTAAGCACATGTGTGCAAGACAAGAAGCACATTGTTCTGGATTCCCAGCAGCTCTCAGCTGGTAAATATCACCCACTGGTTTGATCTCTCCTGAGGTTAAGACTTTAATTTGCCCAAAATAAGTGGAAGGGAGCAGGATACTGTTTTAACCTCTGAATATGTTATATAGAAGATCTTTCAAAGGAAGTACAGAATGAAGATGGAGGAATTATGTAAAGTGAGGTGGACTTAAAGAAGTACTGATAGAAGTTCACTGGCAAGGTTACAAAGTTGTTAGAGCAACAGGCTTGAAACTTGAGAAATTTCCAGAGGAGGCACATCCAAATGTGAAATAATGGGATGCTGTTGACTGGATAACACATTTAGTTCCTTTAGACTCTTCTTTTTGTCTCAGGAAGAGCTTGGCAACTTGTTTAGCTGGGCAACAGATACAGTCAATATCGCTACAAGAAACTTTGTCATAACAAGAATCTCAACTTCCATCTGATGTCAATTTTCCACTGATACAGAGGAATTTTCTTTGGACCAGAAAAAATTTCCCTGGAACAAAAAGATCTTCAAAGGTGACTTAGCTTGAATAGCTGGGAGCCAAAGGATAGCATCATGCCTATGTTGTCTTCTAAGAAACTCCCTAGAAGTAGGCTTAATATTGCTGATAGTCCTTTGTTCCTCAACCTGGCCTCAATGCTCATTTTTCTCTCTCTTTCCTTGCTACTTCCTTTTAGGTGGGGAGCTCTTCAGGGGCAACTGGACCAAAGGTAAACCTGCAGCATCTGCCAAAGGCCAGAGCCACAAGCAGACAGTGAATCCTGTGTAGCACAACTGATTAAAACTTCTGTCTCCCTCAACTGACTAGGCAAATAGAAAAGCAGCTGAAACAACTGTTTTTCTAAGTAGGAAAAGAAAATTCTGTTTCCAAATGAGGCTAACTAGGTCATAAGACATAGGATCTGCCAGTGCTCCTCCAGCATGTGGACTATAAAGAACCGAGGCACAGAATTACATTTATACCTGTAATCCAGTAAGCTTCTTGTGTTCTGAGTATTTGTCTGGATTTTTCCTCAATTCTAGTATAAAGGTATGTCTGCAATGTACCCTGCTTTGTTAAGGGAGGGAGTGGTGGTATCTCTAAGCTTGCTAAGGACCTTGATATACAAACCCACTTTACTTAGGAAGGACTAAGATAGTCACTAGATGACTTTTAAAGGTCCCTTCCAACCCAAACCATTCTATCTTAATGAGAGGGGATGCTATAAAAAACGTTAGGAAAAGGACAAAACTCATTGTAAAATAAAGTCTAGGCCTTTACCATGCACAGATTTTATTAATCATTAGGAGAGGTAATAAAACTCTAGCTATAATTTGGGAAAATTATCTTGGCTTGCACCTGTTCAAGTCAAAAGTTGCTATTGCCAAATTTGTTGGAAAAATTGAATGAAAAAGGAGTTTCAGCTTTGAGCAAATATCTCCATTGGACTCATTCCAAAAAACTAAGTGATAAGAAGTCAATTCTGTTCTACATTTCATAATTTCCAGCTGTGGAACCATGCAGTTCAAAAATCCAGATCAGAACATTTTTCTTCCTCCTCCAGAGAAGACTGACAGCTTTACTTTGGATAGGGAGTCTCTTCAAAGGATGCTTTCTTAAAAAAATAAAAAAGATAATAATAATAAAAATTTTCTAAATTAATTAAATATTCAGAAGAAAATAATAACGTATTTGGAGAAATAATTTACTTCCTCTTTTTTTTTTTTTGATAATAACATCTGGCACCATATGTTAAAACATTCACTCTTCCTTGTTAGTCAATAATTACATTTTATAATTAACTTTCAGATTCACTGAAGGATCAGAATAATGAGCTTCCCACAATTTCTCCCCATCTCTAGACTTTCAGGCACGTATTCAGATCCTGGTCTGCCTCACTTGCTGCAGGTCCAGTTCAAATTGTTCTCTCTGTCCTGCTCACAATTACTGTCAGTCCTGAATCACTTACCTGGATCTCAAGGGAAATTTGCCTATTTGTGCCCCTGGCAATGCAGTCCCTGTGCCAATCAGAAAACCTAAATCAGGACTTGCAATGAAATTACTTTAAAACACCTATGTTATTAATCTGATTCTCTGGCTTGAAATTTAAGCATGTGTATGTTCTTAGTTTTGAGCATATGTCCATGTTTGCAGTGGAAGCTACTTATTGTCAGAAAGTCCAACAACAAGTGCTTCAAAAAAGACTGCAAGGAGTCTGCAAGGAATAAGCACTCTTAGAAAAGATAGGTTTCAAGTACAAAAGGAGATATAGCCCATTGCATAGTTTTGTGCAGAAACACCAGTATTCCGACGAAAGATCTGAGAAAGGCACTAGGTACTCCTTGCACATCCACTCACATGTAAATGAAAAAATATTTTTGTCTAAGAAATCAGCATATGCTAATTGTAATACCTACAAAATAAAAATTATTTCAGTGTTTTGCTTACAGATTTGGAATGTGTTCACTCTCTAATGAGATGAAGTTCATCTGGATGAAATCTAGAAATTTGATACTGTGAAATCAAGCAACATGAACATGTAATGAAATTAAGGCTGAGAAGAGAAAACATCCCATAACTTTATACTTTAAAAAATTTCTTTATATCAGAGGAATATACACTCAATTTTGAGGCAGGGAATCTAATGCCTGGAACTGTACAGATCAACATCGAGACAAGTCAAACTTCTATTCCCTGCTGGGTTAAAGTATGGCCATGGGCATATCACTTCAAGATTAATTTCACCAAATTATATCGTAGCATCTACTTTAAGTTAATGTTTCTCAAAGGGACAATTCATTGCATCATAGAAAGGTTATCTATCTTACAAGAGATGTATCACTCCTCGAGGTGGTTAGTTAGAAAAGATTAATTTCACCTTAAGTGGAAATAATTTTCAAAAGGACCTGTGAGACATGTGGACATAAATTCTAAGAAAACTCATTCAAATTTTCTGTTTTGAAAAATCTCATTAGTTCTCTCTCACTGTTTTTGTACTCTATCTAGCTGTGTTGGGAGGACTGCTGTTCTTAAATGCTTAGCTTTGGAGAACTTTTTCATGAAATGCCAGTGGAAGTGTAGAATTATCTCCCAGGAAGGAGACAAGAACCTGCTGAAATACAGTGAACAACTGAGCCATGTCTCTGGCTGAGGTTGGCTGAAGCAGGACTCGGTGTTCTACGGGACATCATCTAGGCTGGATCCTAACCATCCTTCATATTATTGACACGACTTTCATCTCTTGTTCTTGATAGGTTGGTTTTTTTGCTTTACACCAAAGGTGAAGATGTGTACTTAGATTAGACCAATGCACAATATGCTCACATGAGAATGCTGTGGGTTGTGGATAGGGAAGAACTTTTTGCAGCTTCAGGCGATGTGTGTGGGAAGTTTGTGCTGTACTTAGGTCAGTCAGAACAGTGATCTCCTCTCTTTCACGTCATTTTAAGACATGCATGCATTTGAGCTTGTCTTGGCTAATCTCTTTGGCTATTCTGTCACCTACAGAGCCACAATAAGCATATGAAAAAATGTCAGACATCAGTCATCTGGTTGGGATTCAGAGGAGATTCAAGAGATTTTCCTCTGGTAGGAGGCTGAAGTACCACTGCTGCTCAGATAATCTGGATTGTATAATAATTTACAACAGTTTCTTCCAAGCACGGAAAGCACGAGCACATGGGGACTAGATGTTGTACAATATGAGTGGTCTTTGTGCGAGAATGGAACTGGAGAATGGAGAAAGCTGCTGTAACAGCAGAAATTTCCAGTGCGTAAGATAGCCACAAATCACTGGAGAAATATAAAACTGAGTGATGTCCTTGGCCTTGTGGCTGAAAGGAGACAGAGGTTCCAACTTCACCAGCCTTTCAGGTAAGATGTTTAATTTTGTCTCTCTTTGTGTAGCCAAGCAGCCCTTTTGGCAAAGAGAAGTGAGCTCCCTCCTGGTACCCCAGAGGAGGCAGGAGCTGAGCCTCCAGCTGCCCTTGCCACAGGTGCAGTGTCCCATTCCCGTGTGTCTACACAAGCCAGCACTACGGGGCAACTGGTGGCTTTCTGACCAAGCTCTCTTGGGTATAGAGTCACACAAGCACTCTGTGAAAGAAAACTGACATTGACTTTTCAGGAGAACTTCTGCAGACTCTGTTGCACAAATGGCTAAAACACACAGTTTTCCTCACTGTGATTTCTGTTGGATAGCACAGCCTCAGGGGAAGCCTTTAGATGACAATACATATCCACACATCTATTGCAGGTCGATGCCACAGAGCAGCAAAAGGCCAAGTCTTGCATAATATAAATCAATTTTCATCATCCCTAACACCACTGGCACTTCCGGCAGCACAGCCCTTGGACTAAACAGCTTGTGTGATGGATTTTGCAGCGTAAATTCTCAAAGCTGTCAGTGTACCTGCTCATTATGGACACCAAGAAAAACAAACAAATCAGAGTGATATGTAGGTAACTAATGTAATTAATTATCCACGTGGCAAGAGATTACTATGGCAAATTCTATTACCCTATCTCTTGAAAGTAATACAGATAAGTAAGCTTTGTCTACATTTCTTGTTGTTGTGAAAAGAGAAAAGAGATGTTCACAGCAGGAGTCCAGAATTTAAAAATAGGAGACATCTGGGCATCAAGGAAGGCTTCAAACGTTACATAACGGTGTATATTCATATACAGAGCATATTCTTCTTCTAATAACTGATCCAAGAAAATTATTATTTGCACTGTTTTAATATGATTTTATAAACTTACTTTTCAGGACACTTCCAACCAATCCATAAATATGCTACCATGGCTCAAATGTTATTAAGCTTTCAATGACAGCAGTGTAAACCATAGAAGCTGAAAATGTGACAAAAGAACAGATTTCACGTCTGATGCACATCAGATCTGCATCTTGATCCAGGAACTCTTGTCCCAGCTTGGCTTTAACATGAGATCCACTTTCCCACATTGTTTTTCAAGGATTTGCAGCTTTCGAAGACACCCCCTGCTCCCCAGGGAAGGAAGATATCTTCCCCAAAACTTTACACCAAAACAATGAATTAAAAAATGTGGCTTTACATCTGCTAGTATTGTTTCAGTAGGTTTAGAATGTGCATTCATTATAAAGATATATTATAAATATTCAGCTAGAAGAGAGTCATTTCTAACCACTACAAGATGATCCTGTTTGACCATTACATTAGTGTAGCACCACTCCTTCAACTTAAAAATGCAAGCAAAATCCAATACATATTTGGCAAAGGTTATTGAGGTTGTTAATGAACAGACCGGCAACTGTTTTTCTATATAATAGAAAACTGGTGACAATTGTCTACAATTTTTAGACATTGACATTTAAGCTCAGTGATTATGTTGCTGTAAATGGCAAAATATGCATAAAAGCTCTATTAAGATTAACAGAAGCCTTAAATTTTATATATTTCCACATGCAGGTTCAGACACAGTTTGTTATGTTTAGCTGCCTCAATAAAATAAGCTACTTGTAAAATTACAGCAGACTTTATTGTGGCGCTGCATCTATATGAGTAAGTGGAGAAAGAGGAGATTGTACTGAACTAATGTACTCTCAGGGGTAGAGCTGCTGTTTAATTGCAGCTCAAATGCTTTATAAATACCACATACAAAACAAACATTATTTCTATTATTTCTATTATTTTTATTCACCTAGGATAGGAAGGCGATAGAATGTGGAATAAAAGAAACCTCAACTATATAGCTAAGTATTTGAGAATCAGTTTGTATCGGTTTTCTCAAAATTATTCCTATGGAATTGCTTGTGGGATGGGGTTCTCTGGTAAACACCTGTCTTTGACAGTTCCAAAGTTTTCAAGGATTTAATTGGAATTTGCCCTAAAACTTCAATCAAAAATTGCTCTATAAAATAGGGAAGGTGATTTGTTTTTCATAAACTGACTCTTTACAAAGGAAAGATTTAGCTTGTTTCTCCTTAGACTCTGGGAGGAACGTTTTTCTTCCATTTAGTAGAAAATCAATACAAGCCTCGTTCAAAAGCCATTACTGTCCTTGAAGAGACTTCCTTCACACTAATGGGGTTTGGATCAAGACTGTTGGTGTTACACAGTTCAGGGTGCTGCTCTGTATTTGTCTCCTTGTTAATAACTTCTTCCTCAAGTTGTGTTTTGGAATACAATGCAGGCACAGTATTTGTTTAATAATTTTTAGCATTAAGTTACTTGATTGCATTTCTTAGAGCTAATAACATGAGCAACATTTCTCTCAAGTGATTACACTGAGTCTAAATATTCTGTAAACTGTGGGCTGAACAGTGGTTAAGTGCAAAGTGGCTAATTTATTTTGGCACTTACAAAGTACTTCCTACTTTTAAGAGTCAAACCAGAACGGTGCATAGATAAACATGCTACCATACTGCTACAGAAACATTTCAAAGTAACCTTTATAAATGTGTATATAAAAAAATAGCTATTATCTGGAAAGCACAGTTTTCAGTTCCTTTTGCCACATTTTACAGTTTTTAATTTGAATCTTAATTCCTTATTATTGCACCCTTTATCTGAATAGCTAATAGTTATTCTTACCATTTATTCCAGTGCTGCTTTGAATTATTCTAATGCAGCTCCACAATCATAATGCAATTTAACTTGCAGTCATTTACTTATCCGGAGCAGATCACTGAAGTAACAGCGTCTATACTTGTATCATAATTTTTAAAATACTTCTTTTTTTCCATTTTATTATTTAGCTTCCAGTGGGGTTCAGAGACACAGCAGTACAGCAGGAGAAAGCCATCACAGCCAGGCAAGCCAAGTCCAGTTTTGGACCCCATGACATTATTTTCTAATACTATTTCATATTACTTCTATATGTATGGCTATTTCACCTCCAGAGGAGAGCCATTATTTTAGGCAAGTATTGATTTTCCAAGCATCTATTTTGTTAATATTTTGGTGTTGAGCATTTTCTTTTGTTATATGTTTGTTTAGCAGTTGAAGCCATGATTTAATTTTGAAGCAGCATATGTTTGAGTACACAGTGTTTTCATAACTTCTTTGACTAGTGTTGATTGACTTATTTGCTGCTTGTATCCAGTGTATTAGCTTGATTCCTAGTGGATGATCTGATTTGAATATGACAGCAATCTGTGGTGCAAAATCACATCTCCATAACTAATGTCAGATTCCCTTTATAGCTTTCAAACTTGTGTTGCTTTACTGCAGCATGAACATTATCTGAATCTTCCCGTGTTCTCCTTCTAGCTATTCATCAAGCTACCCTAAAATGATAAACCTAATTGTAATAGCAACATACAAAGTCAATTTCTTGGTAGACCTCAGTCTTTGTGAGATGTTTGGGTTCGTTGTCCATGAACAGTCTAACAAAGTAACTTCGCCTCATTAATGATGCAAAGAAAAATGCATCAACATTTAGTTTTCAAGATTTTTTTCTTGTTGTTTTCTTTTTTTTCCTGTGTTGTTTATTAAAATTAAATATAAAGTGTCAGATGCTGATTTCATTCTTGCTGGGATAAATTGCTAAAAACTCTAGAAAATTCAGAGAATTTTGCACACAGTAAATTAAATCAGTCTGGCTCAGAAGATAGCAATAATTCTAAGAAAGTATTTCACCAGAAGCCTTCAGCCAAGACTGACATTGAATTGTAACTGAACATGCTTTATGTAAATGGTAAAGTTACGTTTACTAAATAACTTATTTTCAAGCAGAACTTAAAGTGAACTGTCTAGCTGTAAGGCACTGCTCAAATCCCAGCAGACAGTACTTTCTGTTTGTATTCATGGACAGAAACTTCAGCTGTTATAGCTTGGAAAGTGATTCCTATATGATGATGGTGTGGATTATGTGTTGATTGAAAAATTAAGACAGTTGAGAAACCTTTAATAATGCAGCAAAGATGAACAAATATCAGTCAGTCACATCTCTACCAGTGATCACCATTTAATATTTTTTGAGTCAAAAGAATTAGGTAAAGGAGGACAGCAGCTAGAACTTTTTAAAAATTTTCTTGAAACATCCTTTTCCCATCTTGTCTGCTTCTGTTTGCAGTCTGTGGGTTGTATTCTTTAAAATAAAAAGGATATTTAGTCAGCTCTCAAGCTGTCTTAAAATATTGCTTCTAACTCTGCAGGCCAGATCCTGAACAAACAGCACCTTCAAGGGGTAACAATTTTCAAGAGAACAGTCCCTTGGTGACCAATAGAGAATGAGTGCTGATGTTTAAAGTTTTACTGTTATTTGGCACCTCCTGAATTTCTGAGCCGTTTTCCTTCAGCCCTGCTGGCCTTTGGCAAATCAGCCCATTAGTCTATGGAAATCATAACTCTAAAAGGGAAAAGTTTGCCATACTGGCACCAAAGATCCAGTACAAATCATGTAACTCCTCAGAGACTAATTTAGATGACAATTTCACCTCCAAGAACTCAAAGATTTAGCATTGTCAAGTCATCTTTCATTCCATGGTGTTCAAGTTGTCATCATGAGACTGCTTAGAGAAGAGGAGATTGTGTGAGAGCTAATGCTCATGGCAATGTGTCTGCCCAGTTCTAGCCAGGCGTCCTGAAACAGGGGCATTTCAAACCACTCACCAGGACCCCAGAACCTTTGTAATGGGGGAATTGACTCAGAAATGGGTGCTTTGTTTCCTTTTTCTCCTTAATTTAATACATGAAAGTGACAAGGAAGCTTACAGAAGATGAAGGGCCTTAGCTGAGTCCCACACTGAGTTTCCTGACTTACCTGTATCAGACTTTTCTAATTAAAAGAAAATGCCCCTGTGTCCCCTGCAGTTTTGGATCCAGGTCCTGTAACTCCTACAGTTTGAAGACAGGCTAGCAGCTTCACTCACATGAGAATATCTGTGCCAAAATTTTTATTCTTCAAAATTGAATTCCATGCCAAAATTGTACCTGAAAAAGTTCTGGCTTGAAGATGATTAGTTGCACTTCTTTATCATGTGACTTTTTTAAAGCAAAATTGTTGGCTCTCCGTTCTGTTGCTGCTGATTACCATATTTTCACCTTAAAAGTTCACTGCATTTACAGAGCCCCTTGTATTCCCTTTTTCTTGAAAATTCAAATCCTCAAGTAACCTGTGAAAAATCTGAGCCAAACAAGTTTTTGACAGAGGAAGAACAGGAAAAGAATGGACTCCTGAGGTTGAAAGAAAATATGAAGTATTAGTTGCAGATGTGTTTATCTCACAGTTTTGTGTTTTTAAGGAGACAGACAGGGTTTATATTTGCAAAAATACAAAGCTGCTTCTGCTTTGAAGCTGCAGGGCCTTTGGCCTTTCCTTCTCTTTCTCTGACACACTATGTTAAAGATCTTAGGTTTATTAAAAGATACAAAGAGATGATTTTGGACCCTGGCATATGCTGGGGATATGGTACAAACAGTGTGTGGAACCATCTAGGTGAAATGTCGTTACCTGGCTGGTTGAAGCCACCAAATCCCATGGCCTAGGCAGTTCATTCTAGGGACAGCATGTGAAAGAGCACTACTGAACTTAATCTGTGTGAGCTGTCCTATCAACATCTATTGGTTTCAGGGAAAGTTTCAGGAAATATCACCAAATGACAACAAACTGGTCCTGGAGCAGACAAATAACTAGTTGAAATAGGATGTGAGTATTCATGTGGAAGATTGCTGGATCAAACTAAAAATTATTATATTTGTTCTTCGGAAGCACCAAATCTCTCTCTTTTTGCATATGAACAATACTTATATGGTATGGCATACAGGGCTACTGAGAATACAGTGCTTCACGGAGCAAGGCTGATACAGTGCATGAGTTCCTCTGCCCAGCCACGGGCAAGCTCCAAACACTGAACAGATCTGGGGAGAGAAAACCTGTCTTTCTGCTGTTTCCTCAACATACCTAAGCTTGGGGCATCCACAATTCCCTCTTCTTTTGCTGTCTTGGACTCACTCTTCTTGACATCCTCAAATGCGTAAGCGGTAGAGGAAAGCAGATAAGAGAGTAGAAAGAGATAAAGTCTGATCTGTTATTTTTGTTTCGTCCTCTGAAAGACTTGTATGGTGTTCATGTGAAGGAGCCCTTTTTTCAAAGAACCAGCTTTGTGGCACATAAGATTCAGCAGATGATATATTACATGCTGAACTGATTTTATAAATAAATTCAACAAAAAGATGCATTCATCATTATAAACACACTGATTATAAGGCCCAATATAAACAGCAGAGAGTGGGAAGGAGGACTATATCTCAGTCTGACTTTGTATGTAGGCTTTCCAATGATAGGCTCTTGCTGGTTATTTGACAGAAGCCATCAACATACATCCTTGGAGGTGAATATTTAATGTAGGATTCATTTTAGCATTTGATTCAGTGGCAATTATTCTTCCAACATTAACAGTGAAATGACACTAATGCACTGTGTGTTTTGCTGTTTTCAGAGACTACGCCTGGGTCACACGGTGCCAAACAGGGAGAGAGGAAGCACTGGAACAAGAGCAACCTACAATTTGTATACTGTTAAAACTTATTTATAGTCTGACATTTCTGAAACAGACTCCTCTCTTTTTCACGCAGTGAATACAATTCTGCAGACATTTATCCCTCACTTGACCTTCATATTTGTGAATTGTGGTATATCTTGTGCCTGGAAATTAGCCTTCTGAATATACCAGAGTTGATAGGATGAAACCTGAACACAGAAATGTTTGTCATCTGCCTTGTGCTGCTGAACCTATAAACCAAAGAACATGCATAACTGCATATTCTCCCTAGAAACATGATAATTATATTGAGCCAGATTCATTTGTATTTCTGGCTGAATTTATGCCCACAGAATACCATACAGAATCCAACAAAAAAGAGCCACTAAATTTATAACAGAATCTTTCTGCTTAGGTACATGGATAAAAAAAGTAGAGGGTGTGAAAACTTGTTGGAAGACTCATAGAAAGAAAAGGAAATTGTGGTGATGCTGGATCTACAGAATATGTAAATGGGGGAGAACAGACTACCTTTGCAATCACTTTTATCAGTTGAGAAGATGAACAGAGTAGCTGGATTTTCTAGTTTCTTTTGAGCCAATTCCTCCACTCATCTGCTTTAGGTTCATTTGTGCATAGTGAACAGGTTGCATTTCTCAAAAGATCAAAGTTGGGCATCATCTTGGAATTTTGGAGGTTGCCATGGTTTCAATATTTTTATCTTCCCTACAAGTCATTAAGATTGCGTTGCCATCTTCAGAACGATTACACCTGGATAACAGGACCTTCTTGCTTATAAAAGCCCGTGGTCTAGCACATACACATAAAAAACAAGGGAATTGCACAAGTACCACATCCTGGATCAGATCTGTTTTTCGAATAGGCAAATAGGGACAATTCTGAGCCAAAGATACATATTTCTTAAAAGGCCCATGAGTCAATATGCAAATTATTAAAGATTTATAATGTAGAAAAAATGTAGAACATTCAGTGAACTTTTCAAAGCAAGAGCTTGTAGAGGGAAAACCACTGAAGAAATTATTCCAATTAGCAAAGCTATTTGCCAGGAACAGAAAATGACTCAGAGAAAATGTCAGTGGGTTCAATAGCGAGCTAGCCTCTCTTTGGAGAAAGACAGCTCAACCTTCTGGAACTTGATCTGGCTCATCCAGAGTGAGTGTCTTTGCTGAAACACATCTCTGAGGTCCAACTGTTCCAAGAACAACTAAGTTTTACTCTTGCAGGATTAAATTCAAGACACATGGTGAAGCATGCACCATTCTCTCTAGTGGGAGCCATCTCTGGTCATATCCTTTAAAGAGTCTGGAATTAATTACACAGTCTCTCCAGACACAAGTCATGATTTATCTGCTTGGGTGAAGTTTCGTTTATCCCATAAATTAAAATCTTGGAGTGAAAAATCCAAGCTGCATCTTGGCTTGCAGAAGAGAGATGGGAAGGAAACTGGGGCTGTGAGGAGGAGGCTACGTAATGCCAAACAAGCAGCAGCAGTGATTGCTTCAAGTGAGATGCTCCTCTTCAGCACAGCAGTGCTGTCCTGCCTGCAGTAACACAGGCTGTGCCCTGAGTAGGATGGAAGCCTTCCTGGGGCCTCCGTAAAGAGAAAATTTTGCTTTCAGTCCTGTCTGGTGTAGGCAACCCCTTCCTATTTGTGCAGACTCCTCAGCTGTTTTCTGAGTCTTGTGCTACATAGATGTTTTCACTTATTCAGGGAGGAGTACACACCTCTGAGAGCTTTTTGCCAAAAGGAGTTGTAAGAGCTGAGGTGAAGATAAAGTAGAAAAACATAAGAAATTGGAAGGGAATAGACAAGTCCTTCTAACATGGCAGCAGGAATCTGACCCTCTTCAGCTGCTACGCTGAACATAGGTATTGCCTCCCACCTGGGGGTGGAAGAAAAAACCCATTTGTCCTGAAATAGGGGAATTACAAACACATGTGTGCTTTTACATCAGAATGTATTCACACCTCGAATCCAAATTTGTGCTTTTATTAAAATTAATATATTTTTATTAAAAAAAGAGACACTTTAAGTGTCATTTTAAATAATCTCTTTGATCAGCTCTCCATTCAAGCAAGATCTGTAACTGAGGCTGATCTCTTTACATCTGGGATGTTTGCATGCAGCTCTGTAACTACTGTTACATTTTGGGCATTCTTTCTCTCTCTCTCTCTCTCTTTTTTCCCCTCTTTTTCCAGAAGCCCACTTATTCAGCTGTTAAAGCAAACCAGTTTATTTAGCCATTAAACATCACATATCCTTCTCACTTACCACAGTTATAAAATGCTAGTTTACACCCACAGCTCAACAAAATATCACCTTCTAAACAGAAAAAAAAAAAAGCAGCCTTTCAAATCACAGCTCCATACACTTTAAAACCTCACGGCTTTGGGAGCTGAACACCTTCCAAAAAGACGATATAGAGCTAAAGTGTCTCTCCTTTTGAATCTCCATGAGGATACAGGCAGCTTTTCATATATTTACAATCACAAGAAAGCTATGATGTAAAGCTTATATTTAAGTCCCTCCTGGGGGAAAAAAAAAAAAAAAAAAGTAAATCTCTAGCACCAGAAGTCCTCATGAGCATGAGCTCTGCAGGCAGCTGCCTGGTGCCAGAGAGACCAAGCTCACAGCTTCTGCTGGCTCATGCGCTTTGTTGACTGATCCCTCGTTCCTGTAGAGTGCACTTATCATGTTGAATCAACATCTCAGAGAGAAAGGAGGTCTCGGAGTTAAATAAGGTCCCGATGAACTGAACACGTTAAAAATGCAAGATCTGGAGCTTCAGTCTCAACTGATATTTCAAAAGGGAAGCAAATGTCATGACTCAGAATTTAAGATGAAAGAGGTGGACATTTTTTCACCAAGCAGGCCAAGAGCTTTATCCTTTCTCAGGAACTATCAGTTCACCCTCAATGTACAGTAATTTGCAGCTAGTAAATTAAGTTGCTACAAATATGTGAACTATTGTGGTGAGGTCTGTAGGTCACACAGAGACAAAGTCCCCTTTTCAGGGAGAGAAGAGAGAAAAGTTCCTAAAAGCTATTTTAATGCAGGGTCCTCAAGATTATCACTACAGCACAACTCAGAAATATAGAGACAGATTCCTTCAATCATGGTGGAAGTGTTCTGTAGGAAGCCAATAATTTCCTATTTCTCCCATTAATATAACTTACATCTAACATCAGAGAGCTTTCTTCCTTCAGCCATTGATCTCTCTGAAGTTAAAGGTTCTCAGGTGAAACACTGTTTATCATGGCTACAAATGCTACTTGCTGCTAGATATCATCCATATACAAGTGATATATAACTTCATACTCTGCCATCAGCTGCTCTACTGGCTGCAGATGTTTAGTCAGGGAGAAGGTACCAAAATGTGCAAATAGCAGTATTCTGAAGTTATGCACCTTAAATTCATCAGCAGACATCAACACTTGCCTAATGTGTCCTGGACATAATTGTATCAGTGTCATTTTGTTCAAATTTGAAACACAAAAAGAAAAAGAAAAATCAGAAGACTCAATCACAGTGAGATATTTGGTTTCTTTGTGCAGAAATGGGACAATCATCTAGCACTGAATGGAATAAAACACTGAGTGACTCACATCACATTATGACCATACCCTCCACTGTCCTTATTCCGGCAGAGGGAAAGAGAACAGAATTACAATTTGTGGCATGACTGATATATTTCAGTGTGAACCAGATATGTACATCCAATAGTACACACCTTCCAAACAGGGAGCTGACAAGATAGATCAAGACTATTTCTTGATTTCTTTCTGTCCATTTTACTAAACAGCATGATTGTCACTGTTAACAACATTCACATATCTTCATCTCAGAGATGAGCATTTGTAGACTGCTGAAGGTGCCATTTCACAGAGGATTTGATGGGAGATAAAAGATTTCTTCCTGTCTTTAAATGTCTGACCAAACCTCTGATTGCACTTGCTGAACTGGATCACCAGATTCCCTGACAACTTCTCACTATGGTGTAAGGGGATGTTACAAATTTAGAGGAGTTAAAAGCTTTCTGTGGACTCCATATATCTGTCAAAAAGCCTGATTTGCACAATGGTAGAGCAGTGTCTGGATACTGCTACTCTTCATATCATTGGCATGAGGCTCACGGATGGACACAGGACAGAGCTGAGGCTCAACACACACCAGGATCCTGGGCAGACAAGCCTCCCCATGGGAAAATACACCAGCCCTGTAGTGAAGATAACAAATGACTGTGTTAGGCAGCTGAGCAAATTCAATTCTGCTCTGAAACACTGCCAGAGTCACAGAAGCATAGCTAAAATAGTGCAATGCATCTTCAGGAACACCTCAAGCTAATTTGGCTGGGGCAGTTAGGATTATTTGTATCTTCACTGATCACTCTCTACCTTAAAATATTTGAACTTAAGCATAGCTTTATTTCTGACCTTGCTAGATATGTGGTGTTCAGTTTGGTATTTTAACTTAAATATACCGTCACAAATACTGTAATGAGACTCGACCTTGGTTTTGTCTCACAGCAATATAACCAAACCTCAGCAATTTTTTTTAGACTTACAGCCAATCAGATGAAATGCAATCTAAACATGCTGAAACTAACTTTAACTAGATATCTTGGGAACTAGTAGCAAAATTTAGGGGCATTTATGCAGGGCTTAATGAGGACTAATTTAATTAAATTTGCATAACCATACTTCTCCACAGAAGTTAATGACACAAAATTAAAGTAACAATGAAGGGAAAAAGGAACATGGAACATGTCATGCCAAAGGAGAAAAAACACATCTGCATACCTCTCCTAGTTACAGTTAAATATTTAACTTGTAAACATCATCTAACAAAGTAATCAGGACGAAGAAATTAGAAGATGAGAGAGAAGAAGTTAGAGAAGGAGGAGCCCATGCAGGTTCTGAAGTTCACAGATGAATGGTGATACCGTTCAGTGTAGTAGGTTTATCAAAGTGGTTTTTAATAAATTACTCATTCCAAAAATACTGCAATTAAAAAAAAAAATCAAGTGGAAAAATAACAATGTGGGCATTATGTACATTCAGTTATAATCTAAGGTAAGCATTAGGTGAATATCTAACAGTTTTTAAGGGGTTTACGAGGGATACACAAGGTTGATATATCCCAACCTCTGTGATAAATAGATTTCTCAAATTTGCAACAGGAATATTACAACATCACATTGCTGGCACCTCTCAATTCAAAAGCAGCCCAGGGCCAAATGAATGATAGCAGTGACTTAGCCTTGACATTTTTCTTTTCATTTTACAATAATGACACATAAGAATGTTTCTTCTGTAACATTTAAGTCAAGTGAAAAGCACATTCTAAATGTTTTATATCTTTTCCTTTTAAGAAATATATGATTTTTTTTAAAAAATTTTTTTTTAAAGAGCAACTTTTCTGGAGCAAACACTTGCAGTCATGAAGCAGAAATCAGGGAAAATGTCAGTGGTTCAGATTTGCAATGTGGGATCTCAGCTTCCCTTGTCACCTGCCCATGTGCAATTCCAGCGCTGAGTCCTTGTTAGGAAGCTGACATAAGCCTTACTCTTCTCTTCTCTAATCCAGCATTGCACTGTTATTTCTCCGTTAGCACCACTTTGGATCTATACTCACATAAACAAAATACCATAGCACTAAAAATAAGTAAATCCATGGTCATGCATCAGTGCGTAAGAAGGGAGTACGTGGCCAGGCCAACGCCACAAACCTTGATTTGCGGAATCTATCAGATCCTTAAATCTACGCACTTTCAACAGCACTTGAGTTGGAAAGTATTCATGAAAGACACTACAGAACAAGCTGCCTGGGGCTTGAGAGGTTACACTGACAGAAAAACAGCCAAAGGCTTGCACATGCAGGTGCTGCCATGAATCTCAACCCAACCGCACAGAGCTATTCCCTCTTCTTTTTCCAGCCCTGCAGATCTGGTCTTAAGCTTCCAGGCCTAAATACAGCTCAGAGCCGCCTTGGGGTTGATCAACATCAATCTGGTTTTATCACTGCTAGTATTGTGTTGCTGGTGTGGGTTATCCCCACCTGGCACTCAGTGCCCTGGTAGATGCTCATATGGCTCCTGTGCTTCGTGTTGTCCTGAATATGCTGACCTGGAGGAATCCCACTTCCCCCCAGGATTCAGTTTCAATCCTCATTTGTAATTCCAGAGCAGTTCAAAGAAGAATAAATGGTGCTGGTATGCTCTGTAGAGTTTACTGTTGAAAGCTCTATTGCCAGTATTTGAATTTGAGCTTCTGTGTAATCTGAAATTTAACTGAATGGTCCCAGAGATAAGTTACACTCTCAAGCTGTGACATGACTCCAGAGGAGCCATCTCTACACTACAGCTTTTTGTACCTCTGAGAATGACTCAGTAGATACAGGCCACAATATGACAGGTAAGAATCAAGGATAAATGTATGTAATAAGGTATAATTGCCCTAAATCACTTGCCTGGAGTTACTAAAAGGGAGGAGAGAGCAAACAGCAATAAAATCAGTGATTTAAAGCCCCTAGTTTGTCACCTGAGGGAAAAAGTTAGCTAGAACAGGCAAAACTATTAAAATAGCTGTACAGTATCTCTGGTTCTGTTTTTATAAAGGTAGAACTCACTATCAGTTCTGCTGGACTCATTATGGCTTTTCTCTTTATCTAGAGAAGATGTTGAGAGGAGTGAGGATGATAAATAGTTGGAAACAGTTGAAGACAGTTTTCCAAAGCTGTTCAGGCATCCATTTCCTTCAATTAGGTACTAGGCTGAGAGACAGGTTGTGTATGCTCCAGTCATTCCTTTAACTGTGGCTGGCTGGGGGAAGAGGCTGGGTGGTTTCATGGCTCAGGCTTTTGGTTTGAGAACTACTCTCCACAGGACTCTTGGGTAATCCTTTTCTTTTTTTTTTTTTTTCTTTTCTTTCTTTTTTTTTTAATAAGAAGGAAACAACTGCAGCTTATCTAGCAGATTGCAATTGTTCTTAGAAAGTAATTTGTCTCTCTACATTTTTCAATTAAATAATTATGCACACACATTATTATAATTCAGAGGGATTGCTGATGATCAATTCCCTAGGTGTCAAATTCTCAGTACTGTGCTAAGGAAGTGTACAAATGTGAGCACTTTAAGTAGTTGCAACATGAGATTTAAATAAGGGATAAGACCTGTGTTGGCCTTTTGCACAGAGGTAAAATTTCAACAGATGACTCCTGCACTGAATTCATTAGCCGTTGTTCAAGATCTGTCATTCCTCATCAATCACATGGGGTTTCTGTTTCATTTAGACTCACACAGACCTTTCAAGATGGTTTCACAGAAGCACCTTCACTTTGCCAAAAAAAACCCTGAGCAAATAATTTTGTATTTATTAAATATTTCTACAAGCAAGATCTAACTGCTCTCAGTTATTTTTTCTCTCCAAAACCCAATTGTTAAAGGAAGCCTGCAAGCTTCTAAATGGAAGAAATAAAGGTTCTTTACACTCCAGCAGTGCCTTAGAACAATACCCATGTACCATGACCCACTCTGTCTGTACATTCCTCAATTTTTAAAAATTCTGTCTATTCACTGATGACGATGGGGCCCCCGGCTGTGTGGTCCCAACCTCCCTAGCACATATGCCAACTCTTGGCTGACCTCTTGGTGAGCTACTTCATGGAGTTAAAGCAGTAGAAAATCATGCTCCTTCTCAAAGAAAGTGATCAGTGTTCTGCCAATTCATGTCCCAAATTAATGTCCTTAATTTATTTATGCAATTTAAAATAGCCTTTAATAGTCATGATTATTAATAATAATAATGTTAAATATTAAAGATTTTAAGTTTTTGGCTCATCCAAGAGATCTATGGTAACTAAAATTCTGAAATGGTTCCTTGTCCAAATATTTGGTCATGTCTTCTGGATGTCAGACAACAGACAAGCTCAGGTGAAATAATTAATTATTAATCATCATACCTAGTGCAGTACACTCAGATTGCACAAACATACATTAAAAAATAAAATAAAAAGCTGCTCCTCCTGCAAAGGATATAGGAAACAGAGACACCACATCATATGAGTTGCAGGTTATAAATACATAGGAGGGAAATTAAGCATTGAGGGGACAACATGGAAGACAGAGAAATGAATTATGATGCTGGCGTCTGATGGAAGAGTTGCCTGAAAAAATAAGGGCCAAAAAGAGGGGGATGTGTGCAAATCAGTTATAAGTTTTTAGAACCATTTTCACAGTCAGTATTGCCTTCAACCTACTGTCTTTACTGGGATAACTTTTGATGTAAGGCATTATGTGGCAGAACACTGATGTATGCTCAGAAATTAATGGAAATACAAATATACACATTTCTCTGCAGAAGTGCAAAAGCATTCAGGGCAGACCAATTAAATAGATTTTAATTTAGAGACTACCTTCACCAATCTGGAATCCAGCTCTATTGTGGAGAGTAACATAATTTAATTGAAATTGAATCAGCAGAATGAACATTGCTAACATTTGAGAGTTAATTAGGGTAATAATTATTGAAGAAACAGATTTGCTGCATCGAGGAGAAGTTGCTATGGTATTCCCATATATATTTGAGAAAGCAATTAAAAAATCCTCTTATGTAGACAGAATAGACACAGATGAGTGGAATGTTAAATGGGCAATGCATCAGAATGTCAGGGCAATCCAGTGCCACTCCTGTCCAACTGTTTCTCTCCTCCAAAGACCTTTTTCTCTTCAAATCAGTCCTGGGTGCTGATGAGGCTTCAGACTACCTGAAAGTACCACACACAGAGAGCCCAGGGTGAAGGATGTGGTTACCCTCTGTTCACAGGTAGGTTGGAGGGGATGATTTTGACTGTCAGGACTGGGGATGAGGAGTATTTTGTAGGGAGAAAGAAGAAAGTCTTTAGCAGGAAATGGCAGCACCAAGGTCTGGTCTCACTCACTTGCATAAGAGAAAGTTCAAGGGAGCCTGTGGAGAACCTGACTGACAGGTTTGATAACTTTTGTCACTTGTGACAGAAAAAAACTCCTAGAATTTATTTTGGACCAGAATAGGTTTTAACTAGAAATGGACAGTAGGCAATAATGATGAGATCTCTGAGACAAAGGCTGGCATCTAGGACAGGGTACAGAGAGACAGGTCTGAAATTAGAGAGAGAAAAAAAACCAATTCAAAATCAGTAGCTGAACAGAACAGGGTCTTCACAGACTGGTGAGGACTGAGAGGAAAAGAGCAGGAAAGCCATGGAAGGCCACAATTCCCACAAAGAGCATGCAGTCAGTGAATTTAAGAGCACTGAGAAGCCAAAGAGTATTTAAACGGAGGGGGTTTAGCCAGGTAAGTGCTACAACGATCTGGTAGGAATGGCTCTTTAAGAGCCAGGTTGCAGTCAACTTGGAGTAGCCTTGGAGCAGAGAGACAGGAAACCAAGTTTGTAGGTGCCTCATTTGTTGCACACACAAGATGGACGGAGAGGCTGGCAGGATCAAGGGCTTCTTATTTATATATAGTTGCATCAAGACTCAAGAGGCTAAGTAGGGTGACTAAGCAATGGCCATGCCTGGTAACTGTGGTAGTGGCGATATTTCCTATGTGAACAAAACCCACACAAACACACTTTTAGGATCTCCTTCATCTCCAACATAATCCCCATGTTAGAAACAGGGAGATTATGCAGCAACATAAGTGTTAGAAACACTTGTTCAGCTCAGATCTGTCTCCCTAGGTATCTCCATTCTGTGCCTAAAATTGCTGCAAGAAAAGTAAGAAGCTGTAACAAGATTTGTAATTACTTCGCTCTCCACCCTCACACATACTAGATTTGACACCCAAAGCAGGAGAGAAATAACAGAGAAATAGGAAGATGAGAATGAGATACATCTTTGCTTCTCTAGGATGCTCGCCTGATTTTGTTGCTGTAACATTCAGGAAGAAAGAGTCTCCTCATAGAAGGACTGTGACCCAAATTTCCTGTGCAGTCTTTCCAATATATTTCAAGAGAGAAACATGAGAGTCTAAGATTTGTGCATCTAAAAATTTAAAAAGCAAAATATTGATTGTAAGCAAGGCAAAAGGACAAAAGCACAGTGTCTCAGTATCTAACCTGCAGGATTTTTCCTCCATTGGCTATGAGCTGCTGCAGCTAATAGCTGCAGATAATCATGAGGGAAAGAGATAAACCACCTTCAAGAAGATCAGCCATCATCTAATTGCAACATGCACTCAAAAGGCTGAGAAGCTACTAAATCCCCCACTTCATTAATGAAACACTGTCCTGAATAACTTGAAAATGTTAATATTTGCAAATACTTTTAGTGGATGCAAGATAACCAGTCATTTCTAGGCATATATTGTGGAAGATTTCAACAAACTCACTTATTGCTGCAAACCCCAAGGCACTCCACAAAAATTTTTGTTGTGTTTAAGGCTGACAAGGTGATACATGGCATTCTGCTTCCCACTGCACGCAGGCAAGCTGCAGCCACAGTGTAAGTCAGGCAAAAGAAAATCTGTGCAGTGAAGCAAGCAGCATGCAGGACCGCAAAGGGAAAAATAGATCCTGCACCACATTCAGCCCATGGATCACCATCTGCAGAGATCTGCATGAGCAGCTTTTACAGGCAATAAAAAGAAAAATGGGTGATGGAGTGAACTCTAACCTGTATTTTTCAACTGTTTGTTCCGGACAGGAGAAATTGTTGAAGGGAGCTTCAGTTTGTTTGAAAATTGCTTCTAAAACATTGTAAGTGACCAGCAGGAGACTCAGCTGTAGGATGTGATATTTAGTGCTTATATAGCATAGCTTGTTGGATGCATATTTGCTAGAAATAGTTTTCTTTTTATGTCCTTTAAACAGTAACTAGAATAACAGAAACTATACACAGTGGAGATGCAGAAATGCATAATGCAGTGCTCTTTCAGTTGCAGAAAATTGAGTGGAAAAAGGGTTTTTGCTTAAAATCTCTTGGTAATGTGTGGAAGGATGAACTGTATTTTAACAAAATGAAGAACTTACTTATGTAAAATTATAGTGTTTTGTGTTTTCATCCTAAATGTGAAACAGAGTGCAAGACCTTCAGGAAACTTTAATCTAGTTCCTTTATTCAGGGCCTGTGTTCACAAACTCGAATGACAGTTCAACCTTAAACTTTCTAAATCTTGCCTTTATTTCTATGAGTCAAAAATCTCAGTGGAAACCTAATGTCATGCAAATTTCTTCTAATGACCCTGATAAAACTTAGGTGCTTTTTTTTTCCTTGTTTTTTTTAACCTCCTTTACAGAATAATTATTCCTATCTATTTCTCCCAGTACTTAAGTGCTGACACTGTACAAATAATTCTCAACAAAAAAGCTCCAAAATCTCCAAATCAAAGCAGATGGTAAAACAGTCTGAAAACCAAATTATTTATAAGATCAGGACAACAGCTGACAAATCCTGGTGGGATAAATTACTCTTCCCCTAATAAACTAGGTCTTTAAAGAAATAATACACAGAATAAATTTTCCAATTTATCTTCTGATTCACTATTTTCCTAACTTGGAAGATAATAAAAAAAATATCTGTATTTCAGTGATGTCTGAATAGAATAAATGCTTCTAACATTAATGTTACTACATAATCTCTCTGTTTCTAATATGAGAATTATCACAGAATCACAGAATGTTAGGGATTGGAAGGGACCTCGAAAGATCATCCAGTCCAGTCCCCCTGCCTGAGCAGGAACACCTAGATGAGATCACACAGGAAGGCGTTCAGGTGGGTTTTGAAAGTTTCCAGAGAAGGAGACTCGGGAGGACAACGAGCAACCTGTGAACTCTCACAGCAGCAACATCCCCTCCAGCCCCACCTCTGCACTCTTCCAGGGTCTCTCCCTGCTCTGGGAACTCTCTTATCCCATTTAAGCTTTACAACTTCACCATCTAGTGGAAGTCCAGGTACTTTCTTCCCCCAAATACATCTCAGCTCTAGAGGAATTCTATACTCACAGAATCACTTAGTTTGGAATAGACCTTTAAGATCATCGAGTCCAACCATAAACCTAACACTGCCAAGTCCAGCACTAAACCACGTCCCTAAGTGCCACATCTACACATCTTTCCAATACCTTCAGGGAAGGAAATTCAACCACTTCCCTGGGCAGCCTGTTCCAATGCTTGACAACTCTTCATGACAATAGGTGAGCGGCAGTACTATAGGGGATGACAAAATACAGAGAATCACTGTGCCTTTATTTTGTGATTTGCTTTGGTTTGTCAAAACTATGGTGATTTGAGATATTTGGTGACAGTGTGCTGAAAAGTGGAAGAGAAAATATAGGAAGAATGCAATGTTAGAGCAGTGATAGAAAAAGATAGTATTGAATAGAAACACAGAGTGTGATAGTATTGCTTACTAAGCCCAAATTAAACTCCTGGCTGGCGTTCCTAAATGAGAATCCCTAGTTACAAGGACTGGGGATCAGCACAGGCCCTGGAAACCCTTGGTGCTCTTTAGGATCAGGGCAAGTCTCCCTCTGGCTGCTTTGGTAAAGATGTAAAACGGTAAATGAACAGACTTAAGAAAGTTCCTGGAGAAGTGAGAATACTTAAAAAAAAAAAGTTTAAAATTAATACTTCATTTTAAAATCATACTTAGATGTATGATTGCTTTGTGTTAACATTTGCATACATACTCTTTCCTCAGTTGTTTTCTGGTTTGATTTGATTGAGTGTGTTCTTCTGATCACGTTACACCTTATTGCTATCTTTCTGGTGGAATACTTTGGGAGCCTGTTACTTTAAGATGTGCTCTGTGAGAAGGGAGCTGCAGCTGTACAAAGGAGCTTTGCACCTGCACTCTCCTCAAAAAATGTGGGGTTTTTGCTGTTGTTTGGAGTTTGTATGCTTGCAATTCAAAAGTGCCTGTAACACTTTTAAAATGTCTTCTTAACCACCAGATTGAATGACTCTGCTTTAAGTGCTTATAAATTATCTGTCTGTGTTTAGGTGAAAAGGACCAAAACTGCTAGTCCCAGCTTTATGAATTCAAATGTATCAGAGTTTAAAAGACACATTTCCTTAAGCAGAAATCGAACAACTATCAAGTGCAACGCACTTTCTTCCTCCCTGTGAACCGAAGTCTGCACAACTGGATAACCTCTGCCATTCCTGATTTGGGGCAGTGACAAAGGGCCACTCATCTTTTCTCACACTCACTCGTGCTACCTATGTCCCCAAGGAAACAGTGCAGTTCCTGGGGAAGATGAGCTGGGAGTTGAAGTGGAAGTTGGCTAGATGGCAGCAGAGCCCCAGACAGTAGCAGCAGTGGTTACATGGAAGCATCTTCCTGGGGAGACCATTCCCGAGGGACATACAATTCAGCTGCTAGAGGGAGAAACGACAGAAAAACAGAATTGTCTGAAATTTGATACATTTAGGAATGCTAAATACAGGGACAAAGAATTTGGTTTCTGTTCCAGTTCAACAAAAATGCCTAGCTCTCACTAGGTTATTGCTGACAGCAGAGCTGGAGAAGTTGCATGGTAACGAAGGAAGGAAAACAAATAGAAAGTCTATTTATATCAAAAATTATGTTTTACTTGTTCTTCTACAAGAAGAATCCCATGTAAATTTTTCATGGCCGTTTTTGGAGAAGTATATTAATGGACTACATGCTTGGACCAACAGACACAGGCAAAACACAGCCAAACTCTCATGGTTTAAGCCCACCTGGCAAGTAAGCACCACACAGCCACTTGCTCACTCCCCACCCGTGGGATGAGGGAGAGAGTCAGAAGGGTAAAAGTGAGAAAACTCGTGGGTTGAGACAAGGACAGTTTAATAGGTAAAGCAAAATCTTCACACACAGGCAAAGCAAAACAAGGAATTCATTCACTACTTCCCATCAGCGGGCAGGTGCTCAGACATCTCCAGGAAAGCAGGACTCCATCAGGTGTAATGGTTATTGGGGAAGACAAACTCCATCACTCCAAACATTATCCCCTTCCTGCTTCTTCCCCCAGCTTTACATGCTGAACATGATGTCGTGTGGAGTGGAACATCTCTTTGGTTAATTGGGTTCAGCTGTCCCAGTTGTGTCCCCTCCCAGCTTCTTGTACAACCTCAGCCTCCTTGCTGGTGGAATGGTGTGAGGAGCAGAAAGGGCCTCTACTCTGTGTAAGCTCTGCTCAGTGATAAGGAAAGCATCCCTGTGTTATCACCCGTGTTTTCAGCACAAATCCAAACCATAGTCCCATGATAGCTACTATGAAGAAAATTAACTCTATTCCAGCCAAAGCCAGCACACAAACCCAGCTGGGGTTCTCTGCGTGACTCTGTCGCTGAGTCCCTATGGAAACATGGGAAGATCCTGGATCTCTTCCCATCCCAGCTCTCATCTGTAGTTCCCAGCTCTTTGTCAAGCACTTTGACATGCTGAGTTACTGGCATTACACAAATGACAGTAAGTAATTGCAATAGACTTGATGGTCTTTAATGAGGAGTAATCTGTTCAGCAGTGAAAATTAATCAACCAGATCTAAAGTTTCAACTTTAATCATCTGTGGAATCAGGTTAACCCCACAAATCCACTCCTGTTTGTTCCTATGGAGAATAAATCACTTGATAAGGGACTGTACAAATTAAAAAGTAAAAGAAGGAGTTTCACACAGTGCTGTATGAAAGGCTTCACTTGTCATTGTTATGCAGCAGTATCTGAAATCACATGAAGTTTCTACCTGGACATAGCCATAAAATCCCAAACAGTTTTTTAAGAAAAAATTTTGCTGAAATTTCCCAAATCTCAAAAGTAGTGAATAAATATCTAGGAAAGGAAAACAGGATGATATTCTGAGTGTGGAACTAAGCGCTCTGTTCTCAACTGCATACAGATTACATAGGTCCCAACAGGTGATTAAAAACTACACTGTTGGTATAAGTCTTAATGGAGGGCTGATGAACACTTTAAAAACAGAATTGATTTTTAAGATGTGGATTAAGCTCATATATTTTTATGATCCTGTTCATATGTAAGTTGTAGTTGTGTTGATGAGGGCATGAAAACGTAAGGATGAAAGAGAGGTGTGATTTGCAGGGAGAAACATCTTTTGTTAGATCAAACAGATAAGTTTTCAAGCACAACAGCTCTTCTTTAAACAAACATGTAATTCTTGTTAGTTCTTATATATTGCAGGGTGGTATGTTAACATTACCAGCTGGTTCGGTGTGTATAACCTCAAACCATCTAGTTGCATCTCCCCACCTCCCCTGTGTCAGCCATGTCTCTGATATGCAAATGCAGTGGTAGCTAGAAGTGGAGAAAGTTTCCTGGTAAAAAACTTGTCTATCCATGAATATTCACACATGTGCCACTGCCTTAATGGAAACACCATTTAAAAAACACCTTTGTTGTTCTCTAGACACTGTGCAGCATGTTCAGATGCATTTTTAGGTGCAGGTGTCAAAGCATTTAAATAAAAAATGCAGACAGACACATTGACTGACTTCAGTCAATAAGTACAGAAAGGTTATAGTTCTGGTCAAGCAAACCAGAAAAGCCACTCCTGATAATGTGTCTCTGAGCTCTCACAGATCTCAGGTTCATTTAGGATTATGCAGCATTTCTGACAAGTGAAAGTTAAAGCATTTTTGCAATTGGGGATTCTTGTAATGCAAACAGCTAGGAAATATGCAAGGCTACTGATGTATGTCTACCAAAACTATCAGAGGATAAAGGTCAAGGAGTCTTAAGAGCTGACTAAGAGAGATTTAGCCACCAGCAGTACAGACAGGCTTCAGACCTGTGGGCACCAGGCTTTGTACTGCAATGCTAGTTACTGGCTTACTGAGAACAAAATTGCTTTGCTATTTTTAAACAGTGCTGTCTTTTGCCAACTGTTTAATCTATTAGACCCTGATTTTCTCCTTGTGGAGCTTTAAATACTGAGAGTTTCGTTAAAGATAAGACTAGTAAAGGTGATGTTTAAACTTCTTATTTCAGTATACAAAAACACATAAGTATTCCCTACTGGGCATTCCTATTGGATACAGCACTTGTATGTCACTGAAAAGAATCAAGCCATATTATTTTAATCAAAGAATAGGAACAAATGATTAAACAAAAGCACAAGGAGACAGACCTCATCTTACACCAAGAGACTGAGATTTGGTTAGGTATTCTTAAACCAAGTCAATGGGGATGCATTTGACAGTGTTTTCAAACAACCCATTAAGCTCCAATTTAGTACAAATAAAGCTGCTGGGATCAAAAGGTGATGAGGGAGAGGATAAATAATTGGAATAAACCTTGCTACATTGAGAACAACTGAACATTCATTTAGAATCAGTATAAAATCAGTGGGTCCAGTTGTAATTTCATTTGCTTTGAATTAACTCCAGAATAACTCCACAGAGGTCAATGGAATTATACCAGTATTGAAAAAAATGACAAGAGATCAGGATCACATTGAGCTATGTTCTGTTTGAAATAGTTTTCTACCATTCTATCTGTAAGCAGGATGACCTACATTTTTTGTAAAGGAATTTAAAATGTTTCAAAGGTTTTGTGTACCATTAAGCATGAACATGATAAAACAATATTAAAAAATGTTGGCCTCGCAGACTGGGGTAATTTTAAGCCATGTATGAGGGAAATAGTACTTTGTCCTCAGAAGAATTTTGAAAATTTAGACCAGGGGTTCCTAATGTAAAAGTTTAGGGTTTTTTAGCTTACTTAATGTCTGCAAAAATAACATTATTTTGCCATCTGATTACATCTCTATACTTTCACACAATGATTCCCCTTCAGAAGTTATCTTTAAAGCAGTTAAACCATGGAAACAAAGAACAACCTACTTCTGAATGGTGCACCTTGTCCAACCATTCATTGCTACATCGACAAAGTCTTACAAAAGGATGCTAGAGCAGCTTCATCTTTAACAGAGCTTAATGATCATCTCATACAGAATTGATTGCAGGAAGGAGGTGATTTGTTAAAGTGAGTCAAGCTCCCTGAAGTACTCAGCAAACAGATGGAATTTATGTTTGTTTAAAATCTTCAGGATGAGATAAGTTTATCTGAAGAGCAAAGACTGATTTGCTGATTTGCCTCAACATCTAATAGAAACACAATCAAGGTAGAGAAGAGTGAACTCAGGCCTTCTTGTAAAAAGGTGCTAATCATTAGCAGCAATCTGTGGTATGAATAATTCACAGAGTCACAGGATATTTGCATTAAAAATAAGTACACTACTCTTCTTCCCTCTCCAAGATTGTCTCATATTTTCTTTATCCCCCCTAAAGACAGCAGAGCTCGCTCAAGTGAGCCTGGCAATGACATCCTAGAAAAGCAGTCAGCAGTATTTGGGAAAGAGGGAGCAGCAGACAAACCTCAGTGCTATTACACAGCTTGGAAGTGGGCCACTGGGTGCTATACAGAGGATAACGCCAATTGTAAAGCCTAAATCAGCATACAAAAGGTCAGGAAGAAATTACTCTTGTGTTAAGTAGTGTGAAATTGTGGAGGTATGTTTTTGAGCATTGGAATTCTCCAGAGCTAGAAAATATAACAAAAAAAGTATCTCTGGTAGATTAATCTCCCAGAGCAAATTTGTATCTCTATGGGAAAAGGTATAATACCACTTTGCAATATAATATAAATATTTGCTTGGTTCTCAGTGTCAGCCCTGGATTAGCATGCATATAGGCTCTTAACATAAGTAATTAATTTAACTCTCTGTGTAGTTCATTGGCAACAAAAATAATCTTTGAAATATTCTCAGATGCAGAAAAATACATTTTAAATGCATCTGCGAAATGACTGTAATGAGCAGCAGGACTGGAGATAAAGCTTCAAAATTATACTGGTCAGCCTCATTTCCTTTTCACAGCACACACATAGAATTTATAATTCACACAGTAACCATAAGAGAAAGAAATTTCATTTTAAAAGCTATTTTCCATCACTAGCATTTTCATGTATAAAATAACTTACATTAAGGAAGCAAACTGCATTTGTGAAGGTTGGATTCTGTTATTAAAATACCATTATATTTATGAGAACTCCCATGTGAAAGAAATTTTGTAGAGGTCCCACCTTTGGTAGTGATTTCATGTGGAGTGCCAATATTTTTTTGAGAAATATCATTCTGATCTCACAGTTCTAGGTTTTTCTTTTCCATGCCTCATTTAAAGAAAATTTCTGAAAACACAACTTCTCCGAGCAAATCAATTGCAACTCTGTCTAGTCAATTAAATTCCCTTCAACAGTAAACTCTCTTTTAATCAATACACAACAAGTGGAAATAACAATTTGGATGCCACTGAACCAGAAAGTTTATTTTCAAAGCAAGCATTTTGCTGCAAGTGAAATGCATGCGTCAGAGGTCAGCTTCTTTAAAAACAATTTACCTATTTCCTTCTTTCTGTCTGTAAGTGGAATAACATTTATTCCGTTAGCAAGGGCAATCTACAAATGAAACAGGAGGAATTACTCCTCTGATTGCAAATCACATGAATGTTAATGCTACTCTTTCTGTCTGAGCTCATTCCTGTGATTAAACTTACTACTAATTCCCCAGGGATCCCATTGAATTAGGGTCATGTTCTGCATCCACTTCTCTTCCATCATGCAAGAGTGTGTACAAATTTCCACCTGGAAGAGGAAGGGACATCTGTGTGTGAAGACTCAACCTGAAGAAGTTTGTCGCGGTCACTTCAATGTGAAGGGGAGAAAAAGGCTAATTAAAAATAAGTTGGGTTCTAAACTGCACCCCTGATTTAGTCTAATTGCATTGACCTCAATAAACATGTACATGTTTACTCCAGCTGAGTCTCTAGCTTGTGATTTATAAGCAGAAACAAAATTGTCCCAACAGCCTTTTATTCAAAACTGGAGATTGTGCAACTCAGTTCTGCAAACACGCTAATGAACTACACAATCCCTGAAGAAAACATTTACGAATTCACTGCCTTTGCTAAAAAGTGACTAATTTTTCATCCACTGTAAACTGACCAGATGTTTTGGTCCAGCTGCACAACCCCTCAATTTGGAAACAGGCTGCCATCAGCCTTTTGATTATTTCCCTGAGAAAACCATCTGCTCTCTGTTTTCCCTTTCTTCTGCTCTTTGTCTCCACAGGCTTCCCTGAAGGCTTCCCTCAGCACGGTGTTATTCTGAGCCTTGAGTCTAAGGAGGATATAAGGTAATTTCATCTACTCTCAGAAACTGGTCAAGCAGGATCTGTTTTCCTTGGTGTAAACTTCATAAAAGCCACAGGGATGTCTTCCCAAAGAGCCATGCAGACATCTGTGTTTTCTTTCCTGGTTTTCCTACTGCCATGCCTCAGATTTGTGCACGTGACTATCTGCAGGATGCCCAGAGACACAAAGTGAGAAGTGGCACATCATGATCTCCACTGAACTCAACACCACCAAAGGGAACACCCCTATGCTATCCATTAGTTACTGAAATTAGAATCAGGTGAGTTACTGGAGCTGAAACGACTCTGATTTTGTCTCTCCAGAGGCTGATGGCTGTGGAAACACACTCTTGAGGAGTCCTCCCTTTTCAGAATTTGTTTCATCAACACCTGAAAAAGCCTCAATAAGATTGCAAGCCAAATTTCAGCGAACAAACTGCAAGGTCCACTCAGCTCCCAAAGGGTAACTAAATGGATGAGAGTTGAGAAATAATTCAGCAGGGGAGGTTTTGGCAATACCTGACATACAGTTGCTTGTCTGCATTACGCTGCAGCTTCTGTGTTTCAACAAGTAACTTGCATGCCTCTGAGAGGTGCAAGATAGACATATATATGAAAAAGGTAAATAACACTCTGAAGAAAACTCATATAAAAGATGCCCAAAGTGTTCACACAAAACCTCTCCCTGCTATTTATAAAGATCTTTATTAATAGTGTCCACCATTTTTACTGTGATCTGTGGACATGAAGATAAACTGGGTACTTTTTATTTTAACAGGAAGCAGGGGGAAAGCAAAGTAACTGCTAAAATTCCTGAGGAGGCTTCTGGGACAATGATCAGGGAACATTGCTTGTCAGGTCACCCTGATATCTGCAAGGAACCTTGTACAAGTTTACAGTGGGAATTCTGCAGCAAGATCCCAATCTCACCAGCAGCAATGGGAATTTTGTCACTGACTTCAGAGGAAGCAATAATGACATGAGAGTTTGCACAAATTAGATACATTCAGAAAAGCCCCTTTTTCTATGTTCCACTAGCAAGTCTTAATAACTTGGTTTAAGAAGTTTCTTTTTGAATCAGAGGCATAATGACCATCACCATGTACAGAAACAAATTTTATCAAAGGGATCATCTGGACAAAATCTTAAAAACAAAGAAGGAAAGCCATAAAGCACTCAACTGAAAGTAAAAAAATACTACTAGCAAAAGTTCCAGCTTCTGCTTTCTGCATCATTCTTGGTTTCTTTTCAACCTCCCGCCCATCCGCCTCATCCTTGAAAACTGTCATCAACCTTTTGGCCACAGCTCAGTCTTTTAATGCCATTGTTGACAATGCTACACCCATATTGATTGTTGCTTTTAATTAGCATGAAGTGCACAGGGAGGAATGAAATTAGGTTGTTCATTTTCATTACACTCAGAGCATTGTGTGATCCAAGTGTCAATAAATTATCATTCTTTTTATTAAACAACAACAACAACTCTCTTTATTATCTAAATTACAAAAGGCTGCATCACTTGGTTGCAAAAGAGAACTTGCACATTAATAAAGGGATGTAACAGCAATCTCTCAGCAAGGTTGAATAGGAAAATGTTAATCACCTCTTCATAAGGAATTACTCTTGGCATATTTTATTTCAGTCTTAGAATAAGCTGTTCACATTTGACCTCCTCGACAACATAAGTTTAAAGAACTGATAATGCCATGTGACAGAACAATCCATTTGTAAATAGTTTATTAAAATCCTGTAGGTATATACTAATTAAAAGTTACATAGAGTCACTGTTTATGACCGCCTTAGACAGATAAACTTGAAACAAAACAACTTGTCAAGCCACTGTGTTTTATGGATAGGTTTGCTTGCTGAAGTGGTGCCCAGACTCAACTTCTGATAAACACAATGATCCCATCATTAACTCTAGCATTCCAGTATGAACTGAAAGACAGTTAGAAAATATCAGCCAGTAACTCTTTCTCCATGGGCTTTCTCCTTGCTCCCACCAAGATGCCAAGTGAGTTCTGGGGTAGCCAGACTGTCTTGAAAGAATAGGATTCACACCAGCAAGTTGGTGTTGATCCGTGTCTTGGGACAGGGCATGGGCTCTGCACTTTCAGAGGAAAGGGCTTGGAACTGAGGAGGCAGAAGTGGAAGAGGGAAAGGGTCAAGAAATACAAAAAGAGAATGGGTGGGAACCATAAGCAAGTCTCAAAGAGAGAACCCATAAGAACTCACTTTCAATGAGGCTGTCAGTATTTACTTAAGCCACTTAGATGGTTTTCTCTCCAATTGGCGCAGTATCAGGTGTTTTTAGTTTGATGCAGAGCCAGTTATGTTTGCTTTAAATTAGGACACTATTATTGAAAGCTAGTTTTGAAACAATCCTGCAGACAACACTTCTGGGTCTCTTACTAGAAAACACAACCTCCTTGCCCCACCAAATCTGCAGCCAAAGTGATGCCATAAGTATCTTCTAGGGGTCGGTGTACGTCACTTCCCTGTTTCCCAAGATTCAGAGTACTGTGGTGCCGATTCATAGATGAAAGAATCTCTTTCTTACTAGCCAAATAAATAGTTTCCTATGGGATTCTTTTCATTATAAGCTCTATTTTTGTTTAGAATATGGTTCAAAGGTCAATATACTTTTCAAAATTAAATGCACATGTTGCTGCAATATAGCAAACCAAAGATCAACTAACATTTGCATATTTATATTACTTTGGAAAACATCTCTGTTTCCAGTATCGGTATGGAAATAATATACTTCTAAATGAGTTTACTTATTCCTTTTCTTTAAAGAATTGTGTTGAATTAATTGTGTTTCTTGTAAACAACATTTTAAAAATTAATTACAAATAAGGTGCAAGAGAAATAGAATTAGCCAGCTCATTGGGAGTGGAATTGTCTCTGGAATAGGGCTTTAAGAAATAAAAAATGACACCATAGATTAATAATGCCTGTTATAAATGAGTTTCCATTTTCTCAGTAACATATGATTAATAAACATAATTGCAAGTCCTACTGTGAGTAATGTAGGAGTTTAATTTGTATAGGCTTGGTGATGAAGTAAGTCAAATGAGTCTTTCACCTTTGTTCAAAGCCTTTGTTTCAGACAGAGGGTTAAATATGATTGTCTCATCCTATTGTCTCCTGGGGCACATCAAAAAAACTACCAACAAATCTGTAAAAGTTGCTGGTACCTACTCAGAAGAAGCACTCGGTGAGAGAGACAGAGGTGTCAGGGGGATCTGTGCATGGGAAGATGGTAAAATACCAGGTAGGACTGTTACTGACATTAATTTCTTGGTCTAAAATGTACAAGTCAAAATTAAAAACTGTTTCAGAGTAAATCAATAATCAGAGAATTAATGTTGAAAGAGTTAGGATTTTTTTAAACCCAACATCAGGTAAACTACCCAGAAATCAATCTGTCTGTGAACCCCTGAAGTGGGGGAGGGTTGCAAATCCTGATGAAGACAAACATCACCAGTTAGAAACAGAATTATTCCAAAAATACACCTATGGTATCACAATTATTGTTACAGATATTCAGGAGTCATAAGACATTTCCTATAGTTTCACCAAAATTTTAAATCCACGTGGAAGACGGGACTTTACCCCTAATTCTACTTGGAAATGTAGTATTCAAAAAAGACACTCTGGGAAGAGTCCATTCTGTTTCAGATACTGCAGAAATTTTGTCCAGCAGAGAAGCATATAAGTGCTGTAAATAGAAGATAAATGTTTACTCTATAAGTATCGATGTCCAAACCTTAATGCAGACACTTATCCCTCATCTAGAGCTACAGCTTTCAAAAATTGATGTATAATAGTGAACACTGAATTTATCTGCAAAATCTGCCTCAGAAGAGTGCATTGATACATTTTTCAGTGTGGCTAATTTTCTTCAGGGATAAAAGCTACCCTGGCAGGAGCAGGGACTGAGAGATCGTGCAGTGCTTTACCTTCTCAGTGCTTGCTACCCGAGTCCTTGTGTGGCATTGGCACCAAAGGCAGGAAAGCACATGCAGATTATGTGCACACACATAGACACACAAATGTGTATTGGAAAAGACTTGGAAAAAAGAGAACTGCATGGAAAATTATTAGGAGGGAAAAAAATTAATGCCAATATTTTTTGCCAAAGCTAAGGAAGTACCTCTGTTCCAGCAGGCTACTGTGGCACTGCTTTTAACTCCAGGCACTCCAGTTGGAGCAAGCAGCCTGTGATGCTCAGTAGCTTCTGTTCATGGGGCAGGAAATTGTGGATGTGAAGCAGATGAACGACAGCTCTTGACAGGAAGCACAGCACCACTTCCACATGACAACCCTGACTGAAGTTTCATTTCCATTTTCCTGAACATTCATTTCCTGAACATTCCATTTCTCCTGAAAAGGAAAATCTGTTCAGGGGAAACATGGAAGGAAAGACAGTAGAAAAAAACTCCAAAGCAGAAATATTTCAGGGAAAAATAGTTTGCTGAACATTAGCTTCCTAGACAAAAATTGACATTTTTCAACCACTCCAACTATATCTGGTGATGAGTGAGTTTGTAATGCTCACCCAGCTAGGCAGTAGTAAGTCAGGAGCTGCATTATCAGAAAGGCAGGTGCTACAGGCTCATACCACAGCATGGACAGGTAACATAATTAAGAAACTGTGATGATCCAAAGCACTAGAACCAGTCCCACAGTGTTATCCTTAGAAAATAAGAGATATCTCTCATCTTAAAACTTTATTAAATTTAGTATACAGCAACACACATCAGAGGCAGATTTATAAAAAGACAACCAGCTCCCTGCGGATTAAAATAAATTCAACTAAGGGAATTTTTTTTTTTTTCTTCATGTTCAGGCATAAAATCTGATAAAAGTTCAGGCTTTACAGATTTGTAATGGGTTAAGAAAACACCTGTAGAGCAGCCATGCAATTCATATCCAAAGGAAGAAAGTTAACTACTGAAATACAGTCAGCAACTTGACTACATTAAAGCACTACCAGATCTGTTGTAATTAATTTTTCTTGTCATTTAGTAAGGAAAACAAAGCTATATTAAAATAAGTTTCATCAAAGTTCATGAATTAAAATGCTGTGCATTCTAAACAGTCTGTGGTTTGAGATCTTTCTGTAATAAATAACAAGGAATGTGCTTGCACTTACTGTGTTTGGGCCAGCATAATTGCCATAAAGATAATTACCAGCAATTTTCCTCTTGCATTAGATCAGTTGATGAAGAGGAATAACAAAAACCTTTTCTTCTCTTTGTAGTTCAACACACGCAAAACAATAGCATTGAAATTCAAATCAAATGAGCAGATACAACCTCTATGGGTGGATCAACTGATAATACACGATATTTTTTTAAATAGCTGTAGTAAGTGTTTATGGTAGGTTGCAGTCCAGTGGGACTGGAGAAGTACATAAATGTTTATTTCTAGCTCCTGTCTGCATTTTGATGTTATAGGGATTTCAGATTAAATTGAGCAGAGAGAAGCATTTGTCCTAGTTAATTGCTTCTGCAGACTGGTGGACTACAGATTCACATTGCTGCTATTTGATGCTTACTTATTCTCAGGAGGAAAAAAGTTTCACATTCAACTCTAGGCCAAGTGGCTGGCATGTTCTTGTGCCATCTGCATGAAAACTTAGCAAGGAAAAAAAGTAAACCTATGGTTCAAATACTGCTACTTGGAGGTGGACGGCTGTAAGGGGAAAGGGTATTCTGATATCGAGGAGAATTACCTGTACTCCAAACACTAGAAACTTTCCAAGCTGAGATACTATGAGAAACCAAATAACCTTTTGGAAAGAGCCTTCAATGGGTCCCATTACACCTGTTGCTCCTGCTCTGAATCAGTAGTGCTCAGCACTCAGAGCATCCAGCTTTCTATGGAGCTGCTTGGCAGAGGAAATACCTGTTTAGCGGTATTATTACAAATATCTGTGATGTCTTGAAAGGGAAACACTTCTTCAGAAAACAGTTTTTTATACAGAGGCTTCAGATTGGCATTTCAGGAACCCATGATTGTCTTGGAAGAGCCCAGAGCACCAGTGGGGATCAATAAGGCTCTTCTAACAGGGAATGGGTCCTGAACTGAAGCCAGCTGGGGTGGATGAAAAGTTTTGCAGTGATTTCAGCAAATACCAAATCAGACTGATAGGATTCAGGTACCAGTTCCTCACAGCTTGGAAGAAGTGAGGTAAAATCAGTTGCAAGCAGTTGCCCAAGGAGTAAAACCACCTGGAAGCTGGGAATGGGAGACCATTTTTGCTATATTTCAGTTATGTGGGCACAGTAACACAGAAAACGAAGAATTTCCCACCTGGAAGTCATGCCAATGCAGCGCATAAGATCTCACCGGACCTGGCTTTAGACATGCTATTTCACAGATTGCTGGGGCCACACAGGTGTCAGATTTGCTCGGGATGCCCAGCTGCTCACCACCACCACATACACAGGTCACTTAATTTTCACCCTTGGTACCAGCTGACACAGTTAAGCACTGCGGGCAGACAAAAAGTCAGGTCATAATTGCTGGTATTTCCAGTCTACGCTACAGGCTGAGTGTCTTGGCCCATGGTTGCACAGTAAAATAGCAATCACATTAGTTGTGTCCTTACAGATAATGTGCAACATTTAGAAATACTGTTATTTCTGGGAATAAGCTATAGTCTTGACTGGGCACCTGAGTCCTTGTGTAAAGAATTTCTCTACTAGGCAGGGAAATATCAGCTTTATGAAAGTTGCTGATGGTTCAAAACCTCTCCTTGTCAGATCTACAGCCAGGAGTGTATCCTAGCCATTTTGCTCCAGGGAAAGAGCAAATTTTTATAGAAATGCTCTTCCTCATCCAAAATACTGTGAGGGGTAAAAAAAAAAGAAAAGAAAAAAAAAAGTCAAACTAAAAAACCCAGATGGAAAAGTACAAGTATCGGATAATTAGGAGTCACAGGGCAAAAGAAAGCCAAAACAATTTCGCCTATTTCTATAAAGTGGATAACATCCACATGTAACAACAGAAGTAAAACAAAAGAAACAGAAAGTAATTTCAAGTAATAACCTAAAAAGAGAAAAATGTGTATACTGTATTACATGTGTCTTATAGAAGCCGTGGTGATATACATGGAAAATGTATGAAATCTTGAATCTCATACTACCTACACCTTCTAGATACATGTGTAAAGATTTCAGAAATGTAACCTAAAATGTTTTAATTGACCTCCAACCTGCAATTTGGTTTACCATATATATGGCTTATGTTTGTTTAGAAATGTAATGTTTGAAAGACAAGAGTAGATATTTTGTTATATTATTTCTCTCCAAGTTATTGAGAAAAATTAATGAGGACTCAGACTTTAAAGAAAGTGACCATATCGGTTCACTTTGGGTTTCAGTTTTACACTGATTAAGCCTTGGAACAATCTTTTTTTTTTTTTTCCCAAAGAAGTGAAAATGATCCAGGGACCAGATTTGAAAACACTCCCTGCTCTTTTCAATTCCACATTTATTTGCAGATGTAGACTAGGTCACTTGGACATTATTTACAGGTGCAATTATGGCACTTAATAAACTGTATTGCATTCTTTAACTGCTGCCAGCACAGAAAAGCGAGCCTAGTTAAGACCAGACTCCAAATCTGGCCCTTCTCCTTAGATTCTTGTGCTGTTTTTACATATAATTTCAAATGCATTCTTCACTAGCCTCTTAGCCCATAAAGGATTTGAGGTAGGAAAGGCTGGGTTTGTCTGCATCAGAGGTTTTCAGAGTCCCAGCTGGCGTAGAGAAAAAGGAAATTATGCCTGTGCACACCTAAAGATTAACAATAACCTAAATCTCCTTCAAATACCTTTAGCCTTTGAGGAGTGGCAGGTTAAAATCTCTCAGCAGCTAGCTCTGTCATTACCGTAAATCACACACTGTCCTAACTCTAATCCCTCAGAACTTGGGAATTATTCAGACTGTTACCCTTTCCAAACTGTTTGCATATGGAAGTGAAGCTAATGCAGTCATACTATGCATATATGAACTTCCATGTGTATGCATATGTGTCTGCCTCCTAGAAACCTTTGAAGCCCTTGGCTAATATTAAACCAATTTTGAAAAGAATTTGGAAGGCAGAAAGGTATTCCCTTTTTTTTTTTTCCCCCTGATTTTGTGCAAATAGGCTACCCAGTACAGTCCTGAATAACAACATCACTGGGGAAAAAATTGTACAGAGGCACCAGACAAAGTATAGGGGAGAGATAACAGAAATGTTTTTACCATGGGAAATGTGAGTCAAAACTCAGTGTGCAATAGACTCCTTAACATGAACCTGCAAGACGCAGACCCGACAGCCCCGGTGCCTGTGGAGCCAGGCAGGCCCCGTGGTTCTCTGCAAGCAGCAAGTTTTTCTTGTGGAAAGCTCTGTACCCAACTCTTCCCCTAATGCCCCTCCAATAGGCCTACAGCACAAGCTCTGAACTTTGGTGTGTCACCAGAATCTCCCCTGAAACGCAAGTGACCATCACAGACCAGGTCCCCTAGGTCCCACCAGTCCTTATGGCCAGTCTTACAGTCCTCAAACTACATTATACTTTTCTTATTAATCTCTCTCATTGGCTCAAAAGTTTTAATAAAGAAGCACAACCAGCACCACTCCAGAGTACCGATGGGACAACCAAAGACAGAGACAGTTCATGCCTATCGTCACAAATCGTGCAGTAACCCCATTCATTTTGCAGATGAACATCAGTTAACCAGAAACTATTATTAGTGAATTATTATTTTTTTTAGGCATGCTCATTATTTCTCAATATATACAAAAAGAACATTTCAAATCCATTCAAGGAGACTAAAAACTATCACTGCTTCCAAAGCTCTATGCAGCCAGAATTGCTGTGGACAGCAAAGACAAGAGACATTAATAACAATTACTGCTCAATTAGCTGCTGTCAAATCTGGCCACCAGGGTGTTTGCTGCTGGAGACAAATACATAGATTTCCTCTTTTCTACTGTGTATTTGAACTATTAACTTGACATTTACATTCATTTGTACCTTAATTTATTAATGTCGTTTCTTTTTTTTTAGTGGGAAGGATAGGCAGGCATGCGGGAATTGCTTTTAATCAACGTCAAATTTTGCCTGCTCTCTTAAGAGCCAGAAGGCTCACAGAGATACTGTGGGTAATTCTGCAAGAAACTCCAAAGAAACCCTTTGTCATTAAAGGTTTAGCTGCAGAAGGGTGTTTTCAAAGAAGCCTATTTGTTAATATCTTCTCTTTTGTGTGAGTAACACTGCAAAGCCCTTTATGTTTAATTTCTTTGCATCTAAGGGGTATTACTCATGGTGACAAAAGCTTCATTTTCACTAAGGGCCTAAGCCAGGCAAGATGTGATCAGACTTAAGTAAAGCAAGTCACTACCTTCCAAAAATGCAGAAATGTAGTAGAAAATGGGCGGTGGGGGGGGAAGAAATAGCAGGCAGGCTTTTTCAAATTAATTTGCATGTAGTTTCTAATACTGTCATGGTCACTGTTGTATCTGAGCATGTTTCAGTAGTCCGTAGAGGAATACAGATGCACATAACTGTGTTATGTGTCTCTTCTCTCCTTAGAGAGAAAGAGGTGTGATCTAGGGAGCATTTAGGTTTGGGTTTGATTTGTAAAAATATACTTGTTTTCTACTACTTAATATTTGAGGAACTAAGTCAGAACTGTCTCTAGCCCTTGGAGCAAAAAAACCCTCAAGATCTTTGATGACTCTTGAGGGCTCAACCCATTATGATGACTCTTGAGGGCTCAACCCATTATGACTTATGAAGATCTCTCTCTGACTCAAGAGGGTTTTTTGTGTGAAAGAATTGCTTTGCCCAGTCTTAGATTTGTTGAGAAAGGCAATACTTTGAAGGTAAAAGCTAAAGTTCTAGATATTTTATAGAAGCCAATGCAGATATTCTTGGTATGCCTACAGATGCCTCTGTCAAGTTAGGTGTTAGGTGGAATTTCCTGAAAACTTTCTGGTGAAAAGACATCACCCTGCCCTAGCCATGTGTCAACCACCAAAGACCTGAGCAACAGCAGCAAAGTCATTAGCTGAGACGATGAGAGTGTCCCAGGCATCAGAGATACCATTAAGTGGACATTACTGATGAATACGGGTAATAACATCCCTGCAATATTAGAGAGAGAATCAAAAGGAAGTCACCAGTGTGTTTGGAAGTCAAATATACATTGGTGTTTCAAAATGGTTAAAATATAAGACATAGGTATGAAAGTCTGTTTTCCAGCATTCACTTCTCCCACTGTAAGTGTGGCCTGTTGCAACACAGCACCTGATAACTATCTCTCAGCTTGTGTCCAGAGGGTGGATTTGGAAGAAGCTAAGTAAAATAGTCCTTCCAGTTACACTAAAATAAACAAAAGGCAAGGACAAGGGGCCAGAGGAATGAAATCTCAATTATCTGCTACTCCTAAATACTTCCTGCTAGAACAATTTGTAAGTTGACAAACTTAATTAGCTTCTTTAACAATATTTTCCAGATGTTCAAATTTTTGTTAGACTACTTAAAACAGATGTTTTCCATATTTAATCATATTACTGTGGCAAATTTTTAGAGTCACCAGCAGACCAATAGGCTATGAAAACTAAGCTCATCCAAGCAGCTAATGCACAGACCAGTGCAATATATCAATGAGCTAATCTCCAGAAAATGTAATTGTGAACTGCTATGAAGTCATATACTTGCAACTATGGAAACAAATAACTTAGTAGTGGAACCGTAAAAGAAGTAAAGGTTTGAAAGTTCATACTTGTACAAATGGTGTCAGTGGCAAAAGCTCATGGATTTTAATCCTGTCATCTTTATATAAAAAAAAAAAATCATAGGCTTTACAATGGATCTGTGGAGAGAAATAAAATATTTCCTGTTGAGACACTGAATACTTGAGGCAATAAATAAATAGAACAAATCAAAGCTTTTCCCTGTGATGGTTGATGATGGGAGAGAGATTTGACACCTGAGCTAGAGAGAGAGAGAGAGAGAGCAGTTGCCATTTTCTTCTTTTGATAAACATAATATATTCAAAAGGGCAGTAGCTCATACTACTTTTTACCTTTAAGACAATGGAAGTAGAAGCGGTGTCGGACAAGACATGACTATTTCCAAGTAACAAAAAAAATCTATGAGCAGTTGTGAAAATAATTGCTGACATGAATTCCAACTTCCTTCCATTAAATGTTTCACTAATTAACATTATAATCAATGTCAGGTAAAGATTAATCCACCCTTATTTGTGTTGCTGACAAACAATAAAAATAAAAAACCAATGAAGGTCATGCTGTCGCTATTTTGAAGCCACACACAAGCTTTAGGCTAGATGGTATGGGGAGAATTCCTAAACTAGAAAGAGCAGGAATGTGGTTCAGAAGTATCCATTTTCCCCACACCAACAGAAATTTAACATTTTCGTTCTCATCCATCGAAACACATCATTAGCCTGTTTGAGCCCCCCTGCCTCCCTCTCCCAGCTCACTCCCAGCATAGACTCATACCTCAAGTATTACGTACTGAGACACGAGATACATTTAGCCTGCACAGAGAAACCCCTGGACCAGAATTTGTAAAGACACCTGAAAAGGTTCTTTGGAAGACAGCTCATACCCAGTAGAGTCATGTCAATAGAACTGGTGAATTAGGGTAGGCTACCACGAGTTGGGGTCATCTCCGTTATATCCCGAGCCTGTGGAGCACTTCTTCCTCTCTGTCTTTTTCTGTGGTGCCAAAACAAATTTTTCTTGTGTTCCCTCAAACCTACTCATTGGGAGATGGAAATACATCAGGCTCTGAAGCATGGACCAAGTTTTTTTTAAAAGCCTTTTTAATTTGTAGTTTTTTTGAATTCTTTTAAAGTTACAGCCTTACAAAGGTGATAGTGAAAATATTATTTCAGGGTGTGGTGTTACATTTTACCCTGGGAATTGGAGGGAGGGTAGAGAAGAGAAGCACAAAAGAAAAGTATTTCTTTTATTTGAAAAAGCCACATACATATAAATATAAGGAAATTAAATTTCGAGTGAGCTGTTGAAAAGGTCTCAGTTTTCTTTTGAAAGGGCATCATCATCTCCATCAAAATTGGTAACAGTTAACAGAAAATGTTAAAAAAATTGGTCTCATCTATCACTAATAAAATGTACTACACTCTGAAAGCATTGTCATTTTCCAAACAAAGAATGAACTCTTCCACCTCCTCTAGGTGAAAACAATTAACAAAACCAGAAGGCTAATGATATGCAAATTGCCTCCATGGAACAGTGGCTCATTTGCAATTCTTTCTCAAAACACCTTTGTTAAAGAGCTCTAGAAAACAAGGTCTTCCTCTACTGTACAGTCTTTGGAGAAAAAGGTCTTTTTCTTGTGCATACTAATATTCCTCCTACTATCTCTGGAACACTTCCATTGCAAAGTTGCTTACCAACTGAGTGATTTAAAAATTGCTTCAATGCAAAGACAGTGTCTGCCCTTTTGAATATATCATCAGAATTTATCAAGCAACCTTCAGACATGATGATCACACTACTCTGCCAAATGAAACTACACTCCACAGCAGAACAAGTTTTGAAGCATAAGGTTAAAGAGCTGCACAGAAAGTCTTGTTTCACAAGTTACGGTGGCATGTGAGGGGTGACAGATAGACTCTGAAGAAAAAAATTTTTGAATAGAAGCTATTTGATGGCATCACTGCTACAGCTAAAAAGCATCCTTTAATACCATCTGCACCCCCTCTAAAATCCACATTGTTTTATCCTCTTGAAATGAAAGCTGATAATAATTCTGAAGAGCGAATCACAAATGCAATTTGCTGTGGTCCTATGAGCTGCTGGTGGTCTTTGAAACCTGCGCTCAGCAGCCATTCCAAAAAGCGTAGCTAGATCCAAAAGTGGAAGCTGGTTTTTCAAATGTGGCATCCTCACGCTATGTCTCCTTTTATCAACATTTATAAATGCCCTGACAATCATATTTAATTAGGAAAGAACAGGAATAAGAGCTGGTTAATTTGTCCTCCTGTCCTTCACTTCAAACACTGCAGGACATGGATCCAAGTGATTACTCTTTTCCAGTGTGTTTCAAAAACAAAAGGAAAGAAAAAAGTACAACTCAAAATCAGCATGAACTGTCCTGGCTTGGCTTATCTATGTACTGGTTTCTTCAATATTTTATATTAACCAGTCTCTTCTATAGCATATTCTTGAAAAAAAACCCAAACCCATAGTTCTGTAGTACATAACACTTAAGACCTAGGGCCCCAGGGGTTCCACCTATATCAAATATTCACTATGGCTACAGACATGAAGTATGAAATACCAGCCCTGGTCAATATTTGAGACAGAAATTTAACTCAGATGCATTTCCTAGAAAAGACATCAAGATAACTTCTCCCCATACAGCATCATCTAAGCCTGCAGATGGTGGCTGCTCTGTGGAGTCCAGTTTGCAGTGAAATCCCAGCAGTTAGTAACCTGTGTTCCCTGTTTGTCTTAAGAACCTCTTACTCCACATACATGCACACTTGGAAGTGTGTGTATGCAAACATGCACATTTATCAGCGAACAGACCTTCCCTGGCTGTACTGCAGTAAGAGGGTGCCCACCTTCACCTTGCTGCAAAGGTCTCCCTGGGGCAGAACTCTCCACACACTCTCTGCAGACTGGCTCTAGCGGGATGTTCATCACATCTTCTGCTCCCCTGCACACCTGAACAGGGCTGTGCTTTGCTGAAAATGACATTCGGTTTTACTCTGAGTGATTTACCTCTGCCAGTAACTGCTGCTAGTCTTTTTATTTAGCTGTCTGCGTGTCCTGTGAAATATTTGAGGAATTTTGAGGCTCTACCGAAGTGTTTAGAGCCCATTTTACAATCCTGCTGGTGCCATCTGCTGATGAATTTCGGCTCTAGCAGAGTATGCTTTCAGAACCCACCAGCTCCTGAGAACAGTGTCACTGCCCCTCTCTATCATTTTTAACACTCAAGCAGAATTGCAGCACAAATGGCACTTATGCATCCCACTACCTGGCAGAAGCGAAGTGCCTCCGGGAACAGACCCTTAAACACTGCTTATGGCTAAGTAACTGATGCAGGTAAAAGTCCTCCAGATGTGAAAACACAGAGTCAGAAAAACACCACTGGTGGAAGAAGTGCCCATAGAACAAACCTATAAGACCCTTTCTTCCCTCTCTAGGATGTCAGCACAATTTCGGCACTTTTCTTTGTGTTCCTGAAGTGTTAAAAATCTCAGTTTTGAGAGATCAATTTTTTCAGAGACAGCCACAGTGACCAGTCTCCTCTGAGTCAGGTCACTGCACTTCAGTCATCGCAACAGCCACCTGTGTGTGTAAGGGACAGGACAGTTCAAGTCAGCCAGTTTAGTAAGGTTCAACTACTGGACTCTGACTCAGGACAGCAAGGGGTCAGTGCTAGGACCCAGGACAAGAGACAGGCAGTTCCAAACCTTGTTGTGCTATCACATCTGAGACTGAACAAAAGGCACAAGACGCACCCACCATGAACTAAGGCAATAGGCAGTTCCAGAGACAACTCCCTCTGCTCCCTAGCACTTGCAGCATAAGCCAGGAGGACTTACTTACAGCCTTACTGTCCTCCCACCTAAACGTGCTTCTCATCTCACAGTTTACAGGGAGGGGAGCTGTCAGAATATTAAGCAACTTCTGTCCTAGCTGCTTCTAGACTTTTATAATATCTGTAGTTACCAGGGAAGAGAACAATCCTTCACGCAATGGATTGAAGGGGAAAAGAGTTGCATGTACAATGTAAATCCACCCATTACTCTTTCAGAAGCCAAACACTGCCCTTAGTGCATCTGGTTTGTGAGCCAGGAGCACAGGAAGACTAGTGGGATCAAACCAGAATTATTTCACCCTTCTGCCTATTAAATTTGCAGTCTGTCTCTGGGTGTTTTGGATGGAGTACAGTATAGAGAGCCAGATGGAGATTTGATTGTTTTATGAACAGGATTATTTAACACGGCTGCTTCAAATAGCAGGGAACTAGATTAGACCTATTGCGCTGGAAGATCTCACATCTCATATACAGCTAGAAATGGCTTTATAAGCCTTCTTCCTGAATGTAAACATTCCTGTTTGCTTTCAATCCTCTATGCTCTAACAATCTTTCCTCGTAAAACAGAAACATGCCACCCTCCACAAAATACAATTTCTGAGGCTTCAGTGTGCACTAAAAAGCCTGATCCAAACCCACCTGAAGCAAAAAGCCTCCTACACAGGGGACTGCTGAAACACTTACACCAGTCAACACAATTGCTCCAGGTCCTTCAGACTGGCTGGAAGCTAAATTGCCAACAATGCTTACGATGAATGAGTTTGAAAAGGAAGCCCTTAATGTCTCTCTCTAAAGAGACAGAGAATCCCCACATCCTAAGGAGATGAGTTTTGATACCCTATTTGCCTGTATTGAGAGTTACACTTTGCAAGAGAAAGAGAGCACAGTATGAAGAGCTGTCTGGCAGACCAGCTCGCTTGGAGGTGCAGAGACGAAAGGATGCTTTGCTCCAGGACAGTTCTAGTGTGACAGCAGCAGGAGCATAGGTAGTGCCATAACCCAGATAGGATTCCCAGGCTGCTTCATTTTGGGTCGAGTTCGGCAGTCTCCACCTTCTGTTTCTCCCTATCTGTGCCCACCAGCAAATGAGCAAAAGGAGCCGAGACACCATAGCTCTGATGCCACAAATGCATACTGCAAATACTTGTATTTCATACATTTAAATAATCTTGCTTTGCCTGGGGCTCTGCAAACACTGCCTTAGAGAACAAGCAAGTGAAATTGGAAGAGTTGAAATAAATTATCTGTTGTTGACAAAGCCACCCACTATGGGCTGGTTCAGGTGGGCTGAATGGTGCTGAGAACTTAATTGTCTATAAACCTAAACATCAGATAATTGAGGCTGCTTAAATTAATTTCAGAACAACAAAAAAGGTTAGCTTCCAAACAAAATCCCAGTGTTTTCAATAACAGTTTTGCAGCTGATACACCCTCTAGTGGCAACCAGCCTTTTCTCTTACTGTACTATCAGACCAGATGTGAGCTTTTCCTTTTTCTTACAACACCTCTCTGTCCCTGGGCATCAGGGTTACATCATTCCAGGAGGAACATTCTTAATGTGCTGTAGTTCACATATTGCTTTTGTTATACTGCTCTAGATTAGTTTTGCCAGCGAATATCAACAAAAATGCAAGCAGGCAACTCGGAGCAAAAGGCTCAAACCCAGAAATAAATGAAAAAGGATTACTTTGTTGCATCACACTGTAGTTATTCCAGCCCAATAGTAAGTAGCCCAGAAGGAGCCTTTTAACTAAGCTGTGCAATGTATTAAACTTGATCTCACTTTCAGATCTCCTGAGTTATGCAAGGAGCTGTGTTTATTACGCTGTAACAGCACAGTCAAGTCCCGAACCAAAGGCAAATGTCTCAGCCAGCTTATTTAGTTCAAGCAAAACTCAAACTTGCAGCCAGAACTCCTCTTCCTCTCCATATGACCTAAACCTATACACTGTGGCACCTCTTTGAAGCAAGTCCTGCTTGCTGTTTGAAGGACGAGACCATTGGGTTTAGAAGTCAATGTGAGTTTTTGATACTTTCACAACTACCAGCACTCCTCTCTGAATTAATAGCCCAAAACTCCAGGCTAACACTAATGTTTGTAAGTCTACCTCTTTTGTGAATTTAAGGCTTCATCTGCCACTTGGGATTGTTATTCCCTCCCTTCCTATCATGTCCATACTATCTTCCATACAAGAATGTTTATAAATCATTTTCTAATAGAAGCCTATGAGATTTTTTTAAGGAGCAATCTGCTTGCTCCAGGCTTCATACATTGATCCCAGAAAGAGAGTCTTTGCAGGACTGTGGAAAAGCTGTTTTCTAAAGGAAGACAGTAATGTCTCAGACCCTACAGCTCTATAGAAGTCCCTCAGAAGAATTCCTTTACTGACTCCATAGCTTGCTCAATAGAAAAAGCTTAGAGCAGAAATGAACACAGGACAGCCAATCCAACTGAAGTTAGGAAAGTATGTTCCCTGTCCCCTGCAGCCTTCCTCTTATCCCTATCCCTCTAATGGCTGAGCTGACCCTGCTTCTGGCCTCCTGGGCAGCCAAAGAAACTGCTCTTCATGGTCCCAGTTTCCCAAAGCATCTGTTGTGATCCCTTAAAATAATCTAAGCCCCTTATTGCTGGGAAACCTCTACAGAAACCTTTATATGGTGGGATGTTTATACATCAGTGAAGTAGTTTGTAACCTCAACATCCAGCATGACCAGAGGACACTGTACATCCAGTCTGCTTAGCATAAAGCTACCAGGGCTACCCAGGATGAAATGACATGTACAGGGACAAATCTGAAATACTACAGGATTTTGAAAAAGAATAAAAAAAATATTAATCTGTCAGCATTTTTTAAGTTTCGCTGTCACATCCAAGCTTTGGTTGCTCTTTCCTAGCAAGATCTTATCTTGCAAACCACATGCTCTCACTCAAGACAGAGTCATAAAATGCCTGGCGAATGAGGCATGCCTTATATTGACGCTTGAAAACCAAATCACTCAGGTTATCCAGGCTGCAGGATGATGACAGCTTCCAGAGAGGAGAATTGTCCTGTGTCCGTGCTTCATTATCAGAACACCAGAGCTGTAAATTTAAGCCCTCTATTTGATCTGAGCATCTTGATGTTAATGTACAAGGAGTCAGTTGGTCTCCAAGGAGTAGAACCAAAACGTAATGAGTTTTAAAGCTCAAACCACAAACTCTGAATTATACTCCACCTGCATTTCATAAACAGGATTATGCTGGACTAGCCTATTTTGAAATATGACCACTTATATGGCTGGGCTGCCCCAGTTCTGCCTCAGGCCTTGGATGTCTGCCTTCATAGTCTCTTGCTAGTTTGTTCCACCTTCATCATCAACTCACGTAAAAGAATGATCATTCGGTTTCTTGTGAGTTTTCCATCTGCTGTGCAATGAATATCACAAAGGTTTCTAATAGAGGTTTTTACTAGTATCAATTTCTAATTTGGGATTGGGAAAAAATAATTGAGAAGGAAATCTCCTTCTCAATTGGGGTTGATTTTATTCCAGCCTGTAAGACATCTCTTATTTGAAGAAAACCTTTCCCATCTGGAACAACGATATACTTTGTAGCCCTTCAGACTTGGGCATCATTTTGCCAAGTTACATTATTCGACCAAAATGGCCCATGAAATGCTTGCTAATTGCTACAAGACTTAAAAAGGAAAAAAACAGATCTGTTCAATAGGGTTCCCCTGAAGCATTTTTTGCTCAGTGCACGGTGGTGGAACAACAATGCAAAATGTGCCCTGCTCACTGAACACCAAATTACTGGGATCATTTTCTAACAGTGAAAGAAAGAAAAATATGTAAAGGTAATTATGACATTTTTCATTGTTTTCAATAAATCTAAGCCCTTAATTACCCTAACTATTTATGGGAGGGTTTAGATGAAGTGTGTTAGCTCTCTCTTTTCCTCAGGGCTCAACAGTAATAGGGCTTGTTTCGGTAATCCCAGATTATTCTCTCATTTTACCTGTCCCCCAGCTCCATTAACCTGTTTGCATTCAGAGATCTATTTAAATAAATTTGCAGCATTTATACTGGTGTAGTGCTATTGATGTAGAAATTAATTTGGCCTGTTTCAGTTAGTTTGACAACAGAACAAAATATTGTGTTTTCAGGGGCAACTATTTACAATGCAGTCTCCTTAAATTTTTGATTTTTTAACATCCTCCCCTTGAATAACCATTCATTTCAAGTGACAATCTGGGATCTAGTTGGTTTCTGTATCAGTTTAGTAACCACACCAGTAACCCAATTAAAGTGAGCCTAAACCAGATCCTGAGAGTGAACATCCTTAAACCCCTTAAATGGACACAGGTCCATTGGAAACTGGTTTTCTCGACAGATTTTTTTTGCCTAAAGAGAACAGAGTTCAAACCCAGAGCTGAAAGATGATGGTTCCAGCTTTGGACTTCAGGTGCTTTCATGCCTCTCTCACCACCACACCAGATTGCAAGTGCCTCACAGTCCTGTTTAGCTTCATTGCAAGTGGGTGATTGGGAGTGAAGGGCAGTGCTGCTGAGCAGGACCTTTACGGAGGCAGTGGTAGGAGTTATATGTATCATCTATTCAACCATGTTAGACAACTCTCCTATGCAGGTATCTTTGGAGTATGGGTCTCAGGGACACACCTGGTGTCACATCAAAGGATCAGAGGAACTAAGTCTGGGCTCCAGAAAGTAGGAGGCTTTCTATATTGATGATCCCCCTCTTTCTCAAGGGTTTTTCATCCCCAAGGCATCCACACTGCATGCAGGTTACTTTACATCCAAATTCCTTTTTAGGAACAACAACTGTGGTAGTAAGACAGATGGACTAAAGGACTGCACACACCAGCCTCCAGACCTTGTATGGACAACAGGCAATCCACACCACCTGGCCTGGAGACCATAGGGTGAAAATATGTGAAATATATGCATTATAAGCAAGGCAAATAAAAGAGTAACTACTGGTCTGTGCCTCCAGTTAAAACACAAACTCTGTGTAATGGATTAGACTCTAACCAGAATAAACCAGTAATCAGATTTTCAGAGATAGGGATCTATTTTATATGGTGCTAAGCATTCTGGCCTTGATCAAGCAGATTATTTCTGAACAAATTTAAATCAATTGGAACAGTTCCTGGATAGAACAAAACCTCGTTTATGTGCATCTGAAAGATTATTCCAATTGCATCAGCTGGCTTAATAAAAAACATTGGCTCTACCTACCAACCCTGACTTGCTTATGTCCTTAGACCATCACGGCTATATTGCTGCTACCACTGTAAGACAGTAGGGCATGTATACCTGCAATCATGTGGAGCCAATTAGTTGACTCATTGACCACTAACACACATCACTGGGATAAATGCACCTACATAATCCTGTGATTTAAACTATTGAAGGGACAAGTCTAAGGGAACAGAGTGAAGAGTTTATTCCCACCAGAAATACCATGGTCCTCCTTCACTCCTTCCCCAAGATGTTCTGATCCCTGCTCCCAGCAAACCTCTAGGAAGCCAAGTGTGTCAGTTCCTGCTAGTCCTGATCCACGCAAAAGATGTTTGAATGATACAGCTCCCAGTGATGCTGCTGGTTCAGGTGGCAGGCCCTGATGGATATCTCTCCCACTCAGATGAAAAGGACTCTGTTTTTCCATGCATTTTCAGTTTACCTAGGAAATTAGCCAAAACAAAATCAACTCTCTGCTCCCCACATTCAAAGGTTATAAAGGCTGTAAAGTCAAACACTCAAAATTAGGAAAAAACTGTATTATAGTTTGTAGGAGCATTTTGCTCTTCCCTCTGAGCACATGTAGTGTGTATACAAGCTCACAGGACACCTGCCTTATAGGTGACCAAGACAGAATTGCTCTGGGCTTTCATCAAGGCTGGACATCAAAGCAAGAAGTAATCTGTAAGACTTCTGCTTCATTTGCTGCAATTGGGGAAGCTCTCTAGTGCATTGAGCAAAATGATAAAGGACTGCTTTGTGAGTAAAAGCAGTTGGATTTTGTTTTGGAGAACTGATTCTACCCCAGTCACTGCCAGTGATTCCCTTTGAGCAAAGCAATTTGCTTAAACCAAACTTTTTAAAAAGTGATCATCCATTATGTTGTTCCTTTTCAGGAAAACAACACACAATCTGTGTGCTAATTTGCAAAAGTGCCAAGCACTAATACAGATAAAATCAGCAGCAATTGCATAAACAAAGCAGTTAGTTGTAGCCCAGAGATATGGAGGAGCTATTATTTTAAGGTGATAGATAGTTTTATGTGTCCTCAAAGCTATGGATAAGAGAAAAGAGGATCACAGAATCCTATGTCTGACAAGATTAACATTTTAGAACTTATTTTTTCCTTCCTCAATGAAGAAAAATGATGGTACTTAGAATGAATAGGAATCATTGTTATATTGGTCTCCACAAGAGGAAATAAGAGTGTAAAACTCAAATATGGGGACACAGCACACCAATTTCTGCTAAGTTAGGCACTTAACTTTAAGTTACTTCTTTGAAAAAGAACTTTTAAAAAGTTAGAAGAAATTGTTAAATAACTTCAAAGGCACGAAAAAATCAGCAAATCTACTATTTTTGCAATCTGGAAAACCTTTGGTTTTGTTCACCAAACTATGAAAAAAGTCTGTGTTCCTGGTTGGGATGATATACCTGTCCTTAGAAGGTGTATCTGTCGTATCAGAAAACCCAGGAGTCAAAGGGTTCTAACTGCCATGCCCCGAAATGGTTATTGCATTTTTAAGGTCTGGAGCAGTCTGGGCTGGCTGGAGAACTGGCAGCTGATTGTGCTTGGAACCAGATCACTAAATGACCTTCTTCCTGCACTAAATTAATTCATTTTTGCAGATCCTTTATTTTCCTTGTTGTTCTGATCCAGTTAAAGTCACTGCAGCCAAATTGAAATGGCATAACTAGCTTATTGGGTTTGGCAATTGTGATTGTTTAAGGTTTTAAAGTCACATTTTATTCCGTTTAACTTATTTTAAGTTTGCATTTATATTTTGTTCATGGTTTGAAGTCCTGGACAATTTTTCAAAGAACATTTTTAAGTTATCACCGTTTTTATTCCTGCTACTATTGATCAGCCACAGGGGAAATAACAAGCCATTCTCTTGTGCAGAACTGTAAATGCAAAATAGCTTTCTGTTGAAATACATAAACCTTTTGTGTCTCACTATGATCTGAGAATTATTAGCAAGGGCGTATCCTTTAATAACTTTGAAAAATGAACAGACTTATAACAGCTGGGAAAGGTTTTAACATACAGCTGTTATGGGAAATTTGCTGGAATTCATGATTCACATCTGATTTTAGAGACTGGATGAGATTAAGCATTTTCTACAAATAGATATTCATATTGACATATTTTGAAGTCTGGCTTTTGAACAAATGTTAGACTGTCATATATAATCTCAATGCTGTTATTGGCAAATGAAAGGAAATCGTGGAATTACTTTTCATAACTTTTGTTTTAATTAGGTTTCCACTTTCTCATTATAATAATGGGCAGTCCCTGAAGACTTTAAAACTGGTATTTGTTTTATTCACCCTCTGAATCTATGCAATCCCATCACATATGTTACTTCAGGTCATCTGGTAGAAACAAGAGTACAGCCTAAACAGACGGACAAGGTCAGAGGGCATTTACAGGTAAGTGTATACCTGGTTGAAGCTGTATTGCCTTCGCATGAATCTGGAAGTGCCTTCCAATTACAGCCAAATTCTGCACTAATTGTAAAATCCATACCACTTGCAGCAAAGTTAATACCCTGAGGGTGTATACCTGAGGTCATCAAAGAAGTCCTTTCCTTTTTCATAGCTCTATGAAAATAGGTTTGATGTGCAATCAAAGCCATAACTTCAGCAGAGCCATGGATGAGGAGGTGGTAGAAGTTTAAAAGGGCATGGACACAAGGACTGTCATGCTGCTCTCAGTTTGTTCACCTTCAGTCCTTGCCCTTCCAGATCCTCATCTTTCCTTCCCATTCTCACAGTGCTGGGGCTCAGGGATTGTCTGGTGGAGCCACAACAGCAACAAATAGAAGAGCCATGACAGTGGTGGGAATAGAAATGCACAGAAAAGAAGAAAACACTTCAAAAAGGAAATACAAATGATGAGCAAATAAATGAGGATGAAATGGACTGTTTTAGCAACAAACTTGCTGATGTACTGCAGATTAGAGAAGTTGCTGTGAACTGCTCTAAGAAACATTTTGTTGACATTAGTTGGTGATTCTCCTCCTTCCCTCCTTATTTCTAGAGAGAGACTTGGGAATCACTGGAACTTGCACGTTTCCTTGATTTATGGCCCCAGAAACAATCAAATCTACAGTGCCTTCTATGCTAGCTCAGAGCAATGATACAGAGCTCCCCATGGCCCAGAGACGTACACATGCTCTAACCTTGGCTGAACCCTTCTACCATTAGTCTTGATAATTGATGGAACCCAAGGAGAAATGACTGCAGTTTAATAACATTCGATGGTTTCTGGGTGACTAGTGGTGTGTGACTAAAGCAACATTTAGGTTAGGCATTACCCAATGCTTTTCAACAGAGGCCACAAGGGTAAAGGAAAGCAGGAAATGTGGAGGAAGAAGGTCTCAAAAAGGTGGAAAATAATTTCTCTATACTCCTCCTCTGAGTTTCTTCCTTACGAACATGCATTTTCTGATCTGCTGATGTGGCAGTTGATGGGCTTTGGAGAGTGTTCCTCAGGTATGAAATCATTGCTTAGAACTTGAATAAATAATCAAAGCAATTTTACATCTCTTTCCCAGGTACAACAGGACTTAAATCTTTTTGTCTCATTTTCTGCTGACATAAGAGCAAAAGTAGATCCAACAATAATTAAGGAAACGGATTTATTAAGATTCATTATGCTAGCAACCTGTTTGTAATATTTTGCAGGACCAGAGCTCAATCATGTGAAACACCCACCCACACACCCCCAAAGCCTCAAATATACCTAAGCAAAATGGATGATATTACTTCTTAACTTTGCACTGCCATTATTCATATCTGCCATACATAGATATAAGTGCAACATTATGCATGAGCACACGTTTCACTTAGATCATGCAGAGCTGATCAATTTTTTACAGGCTTGAATACTCTTCCTTTAGCCCTATTAATATTACTAACATTACATTGCTATCTTTCATCAGCACAGCAAGAAATTCAGACCAACTCTCCACTAAAAAAGGTTTTTCACTGTAGCTGTAGTTGTAAGGTCTCTAGAATAAATGCTGCTCATACTGGCCTAGTAAACTGTTTGACCAGTGTAGTATACATCGAGCTAAATAAGCTACCTGTGCTTTTTTTTTATGGAAAAACCATATGCTAAAGGCATAGAAACAACCCCCTCCACACACATATTTTGCACTGACAAATTATCCCTACATGGGCAAATTTCTGTCCTACCAGGATAATCTGTTTCCAAAAAGGAAACCTAGAACTTTGTAATATGAAAAAATACAGAATAATATTCTGCACCAAATGCACAAAGTCTGCATCTTTACAATAAAATAAAACCACCAGTGACTGATAGCTGTTAAGGACTATTAACATAAAGATGATATATTCTTCTAAGCGGCAGCATAAGGCAGGGATACCTACAAGTTTAAAGCAACCCACTGCAAAAGTTCAGCTCTCTTCAGTCTCTTACAGATATATAATAGATATTTGCTCAAGAAAGTTGGTGGGACAACCCATGTACTGGAAGCTATGAAATACACAGCTCACAACATCCAGAAAATACCTACATAAAATGTTTGGTAATGGAGATCAGAACTACTTAGCTCCTCAGAACAAGGCAGAAGCTACCACCAGCTTCCTAATTTCCTGCAATACTAGAGAATGTTTTTTCCCTTTCCATCTAAAAAAATATGTCTTAATGGAAAGCAAAACATAGGATCATAAGAAATGTCAAAATATCTCATGGTCAATATATTACCATGAGCTATGGGCAGGGAGTGGTGGAGTGGAATGGTACTCATGGCCAAATTCTCAGGAACTCAGCATGCAAAATGCTGAGTTGCTTTAAAAATCAGGCTGCTTCTTCTGGAGTCTAGCTACGAACTGATTTATTTTGAAAATCTGGCTGTAATAATGCACAAACAATGTTCCTCTAGTAAAAGAGCCACTGTTGGCTGCATGTTTAATTTATGTGTATTTAATCATCCCTGATAATACAGTAAGTCTTGTTGAGTACAAGATGTGAGATCAGACTGCTGCCCATATGTAGAGAACAAATTCATATTAACCACAGTAACACATATGCCTAACTTGGCCAAACTTTTTAGCCAGAATCTGGGACTTGCTAACGTATCAATATGGAAGACATATGTTCTTCGGGATATAAATTATGATCCTTTTCATCATATTACTTGTGCAGTCCAGTTTATGGAGTAAAGCAGCTTAGCAGGGCTTCTTTGGATGGATGGAAAAAACATGAATCATAAGTGAAATTCCCATAGCTCTTGTTTGATAGGCACCTAGTTACTCTGGGCAATGTGGGTTAATAGAGCTAAACTAACAGTCAAGATGAGCAAGCTCCTCCATACTGTGTCCCATCTGGAAACACAGGTGACACAACTTGTCTGTCACAGACTTGTTGTCTTTATTATACTCAATTTAACCAGAGAAATCAGAGCTTCTATAAAATAGCTGTTATAAAAACACTTGTATATATTTCACTAGACAATTATGAGCCTTCCTTACATTATTTCAATGGTTGTGGCAAGCATTGCTTAGGCAAAGCAATTAATTAAATTAATGGTTTAAAATATGCAGGTACTGTACCTTGATGTTTAAAATTCCTTCTTTAAGCTATTTATATGCTGAATATTATAGTGCTGGGACAATAGATTCCCTGGGTACTACTGGGAATGTATGCTCAGTTCCAGGAAATTTCTAACACCGCTTCCTTTAACCAGCAGTGATTCTCCAACCTGAAGTCCAAAAGACCATTCCTCAAAAATAGCTGTTAATTCTGAAGTACTTACAGATACCATCTGCAATTTCCATTATCTTAGCTGAATAAGGCCATCATATATGGATAAAATGCATTCCATGTCACATTTATGATTTGAGAAAAACAAGCAATGCAGAGCTTTAATTGGTATTAACTTGAACAGAAAAACAAAACTGACACTGTGGGTACTGCCAAATCCACTTTGTTAAGAAAGGTGGGAGATTACAGTTTATCCAGCCCAGCACTGTGAAACTTATGCTCATTATGCAGTTTGCTGCATAAAATTTAAAGACCAGATGGGCAGTTCAGAACTCCAGCCTGTAGTATCTGTCAAAGGTCCTTCTTGTTGAAAGGCACAGAAAGAAAAAAACGTTGATTTTTCAGTATCCATCACTGTAGATACTCAGTGGATGCTCGGGTTAAAATTGGATGGGGAACAAAAGAGTGTTGTATGTGCTCTCCTCACCATGGATATCTTGGCAGGAGGGGTTGCAGACAAACCACAGTTCATCCTCCAGCTCCAGCCCAGAGCTGAAAACATGGGGCAGCTCAGAGCAGAGACCCAGGCACGCTGGGTGTTACAAGCCAGATTTAGGTCTGTATGTAATGTATTTAAGCTAACGTGGCATTAATAGGAACTATTAATCTAGAAACTTCCTCTAGCTCAGCCAATGGCTTTCCCTGTGCACTAATGAGACCTGCTGAGAGCCAGAGCTGTGCTGTGTCTGAGCCAATGAACCTACATGGTGCAGATTCATCATCTCTTATCTCTGCTGCTTTGGGCAGCTCTGTGCAATTCCCAGCTTCCCAGCACTCATGTGTCCTTGAAAACTGACACGTCTCCTCACCCTGCTCAGCATTTCTTGTTGGAAATTCAATGCAATATGCTTTTAGGCTACAGGAGCTTCACTGGAACAGCAGAGAGGAGCAGCCTTACAGCCATGAAAGTACCCGGCATTTGCTTAGGTGTCCAGACCAACTTCGGCATCTTAGTTGAGGTAGGCAACATCCTGAACACAACAGGGTTAAAACCAATCTGACAAATGAAGCAAAGCATGGAAAATATGAAGACAGTTATTTGGTAGCACATCTGAACCCTAGCACAGCAATACCATCTGCAATCACTTAGAGGTGCCCCAGTAAAGCGCAGCCCGGAATGCCTGGCTAATAAAGTGTCAGCAGCAGGGGGATTACGAGGGAGATTTACAAGAGTGCATGAGTTTAGTTGCTGCTGGAGACATCCGATACACTCTGTGTTTGATTCCAGGCTTTGAGACGGCAATGAAATAAGCCCGCGGACTTGTGTCGAAAGCATTTTAAAGTGAACACTTCTATCCCCCGTACCTGCAGGAGTCCTGGCGATGCTGCATCTTGGCACCTTGCTTACCAATGAGTCTGTGGCAGGGTGCTGCTTGCATCTTTTTTAAACAGCAGCAGAGGTAGACAGAGAGACAAACTGCCTGACTCCCTGGCTCCTGGGATGATCGTCCTAAGGAAAGACCCAAGGTTAATGCCCTGATGTGACATGCAGCTTTCTCCTTTTCCCATTCCCCCCCCTTAAAGCTTGTGTGCAATACAGTATAAACCATTAACTTTGGGCCAAAACTTGCAAGAGGTATGGGGAGGTAAGATCTGAGGATTTTTCTCAGGCTCATTTCTAATTTTTAAATAGTGGTCTTAAATCGACATATGATTGCTATTTAAATCTAAATCAGATGAAGCATGAGTAAACATACTGTAGGGAACACATCCACCCTGGGAAGCTTGATTAGGGGAACAAATGCTGCTTTTTCAATCTATAAGTGATGAACTTCCCAGCTACATTTTCAAATGCATTTTCCTTTTATGAAGTGGACTTTCCAGGACGCAATTAGAATGATCTGGGCAAAAACAAAGAGCAAAATATTTTCCCTTCATTGTCTAAGGCAACATAAATAAGTACAGAGCTTATTACTCACTCCCTTAGTAAATGAAAAGAGAAAACATTTTGTGCTTTGTTTCTGCATCTGACACATAGAAGTAAAATGGGTAATAACCTCAGCCACAGCTATGTCACTTATGACAAAGCTGGCCTATGGCTCCAGTGGAATCACCTCTATGATAAAGCGTTGTATGTGCTGAAGTGTTTGCAGGATGAAGCTCCTCACCACCTATATATCAGACTGCCTCTTGGCAGTTCATCAGACTGACGGCCCAGCAGCCCAAGTGCCCCATTGAAGGTGTGAGGGACTATGAAAGCAGAAAAGGAATGGGAACAAGGAATGCACTTGCCCAACCTAAGAAAGTAATTGGAGATATTGTTCACTCTGGATATTCATCAAGCCTGGAGGCTAAATTCTGGCCCCATGGGAGCTGGTGTCAAACCTCCATTGATTTCAGTAAGGTCAGGATTTCACTAGTGATTTATGGAATTAGCTAACATGACATTTTAACAATCAGTTTTAGTAGTTGGAAGTGTTATTCATTGCAGAGGTAAAGCATTGTTTGATTTTATGTGACAGTGTACCTTTAAAAACAGGCAACCTGTAAAGCAACAATATAAAATGCAGCACTTAAATTACATTATGATGAGGAATGACACCAGGGAATGAAACCAAGGAAATGTTCCCTTTCATTCCTCTCATACTTTCAAAAGTCAACAGTTATGAAAACAGTGTTACTGGTAAATTTAAATCACCTTTCCTCAACTTCAGAGCTGGCTGTTTGCAGTTTCTTTCATTTCTAGCAAAACACAAGGGCTTGTTTTTCAATATGGACTATGCATTTTTCTGAGCAAGAATGACGATTCACCAACACACGTGAGTTGCTCATGGGGTGCTACAGGACAAAGAAGAAAAACCAGGTCTCCTGTTCAAACACATGTCTGGCTGAATATATACATTAATAATAGCTATAATAATGTCTTTGTAAACTTTGTTGTTAACTCTGCTATTCATAATAATTTCCATTTTCAGCTCCAAGTTAAAACAACACCAGAATTATATAGTAGGTCTTCGGACAACTTAAAAAATATTCAGACCTTAATAAAAGAATCACTTCCTGTAAAAATCAGATCTCTGTGGTCTGAGATTTGCTGCTATTGTGAACAAAAAATGCTCTAAGCAAGGGCATAAAAGCATATTTACAAATAGGCAATAACTGTTTTTATTATAATAGCATGTTTTGATTTTCTTTAGCTCTGTTTTGGCTTGGGTGGGGGGTTTTTTCAGAGCATATATTTGTCATTACAAATGTGACTGCAGGAAGAGGACTGGAAGGTAGCTCTGTTTGACTTCCCCAGCTACAGATCAGGACCACAACATATTTAGCCCATAACAGGAGATAAACTTGCCCATTTCTGCATGCTCAGGGTGGGTGCAGGTTTGGTTTTGAAGCTTTTCAGCAGACTTTCTGAACACCATCAGCCGTGCTGAGTTCTGGCTGCTTTGTCCCTGCCAGTCTCTGCCCTGGCTCTCCAAACCAACGCTTGCATGACTGCAGCAGCAAGACAGAGCAATACAGACCCAAGCAGCTCCCAAACATCCTTTAGCGTTTGAGAAGTTCAAAGCCCATTTTTCCTTGCCTCCTGAAAATCACTGCTTATCCACAGAGGATAACAGAGCTGATGGATAGGACTGTCCACTGGTGTTTGTAGGTTTTTAAAGGACTCTGTGTGTGTGATGTTTTCTTGGTGAATTTTCTTCTGAGGATTTTAATTTGCAGCTCTGGGAAAAGAAACCTGTCACAATAACAGGGGATGAACATGTATTTTCACATTTCTTTTTTTAATGGAATGTTTTGGTAAATTAACTTCTGAAGAAACTTAATCAGGAAAGCTCTTCATTCTGCCTTAATTTTTAAAAGAAGTCAGCAGCGTTCCCAGTTTTCATTTTGCATGCCTGTTAGCTTTGTTTTTGTAACCCCACTATCATGCTTCTGCGTGTTAAGCCATTCCCGATCATCTATGCTGCATTTTGCATCAACATAAGACAAAGTATTCAGCCCTGGCAGAGGCTCAGGGCTTCCTCACTCTTCATAAGCACTCTCCAGCCCAATTTAGCTGTTAGTTGCCATTAAAAGCAGCCAGTGAGTCAGAGGATGAAGCCCTGCAAGCATGTCGATCTTTCAAATTGTTCCTTTCTACCAGAGCAGGAGCAATTCAAAGCAGTCACAGGTATGCCTGGATTCATTCAACAGACCCGTTCTTCCAGTCCTTTAGAACTGTCATTTTGTAATTGTCTAGGAAAATTTATTGTTTCTTTTGGAACAATGAGGAAAATAAAAGCCTCGTTCAAAATCAAATGAGTTTTAATAACCAGCTTTGCAGGAAGGCAAACTGTAGCCCGATCCTGCCATCTTGACTCTAGTCCTGGATTTGCGTTTTTAAAAAAAATCGATTCTGTTAGTGGGTAAGTGACCCCTCCATAGTTTAAATAATTAGAACTAGTTGAAATTTTCCACTTAAAAAGCTCTAATCTCTGTTTAAAATTACCCTTTGCAAAACAGCCATAATATCCTTAGAAGATCTGGGTTTTCTTTGTTAAAATCTAATCTTCACAATTTTTTTGCGTTATCAACATCAGAAGAGAAAATAATCTTATTTATATGTTTATTTACATTTTATTTACTTGGCCACTCTCTAACTTTCTGAAATCGGTCAACTTTGGAACGTTCACCAAACATGAAATAGAAAAAGGGAAATTATCTAAATACCATCCATTTTGTGATGTGAAATAATAAAAAGGACAAAAGAAGTTGAAGTAGTAAATTCACAGCATTCCAAGTCTCAGAAAAAAAATTAAATATGGAAAACATGATTTTTTTTTCCTGAACTCCACAGAATACAAGGAAATTTAGGCTGGGTTTTTGATATTAATGTAATTTCATTACATGGAGATGTAATGTAATCCATTACATGGAGAAGACCTGAGAAAGACAGAGACCTGTGTTTGGATGCATTGTAAAGGTGGAAGTTTTCTTCTGTTAAATTGAAGGAGGGAAAAAAAAATGTTATCACAGAGGCTGCTTGGTCTGAGACTTGGCCCTGTTTGGGATGTGCAGCTTTTTATACCAGTCACTAAGTCAGTGGAGTGACAGGGACCGAGGAGAGGGGTGGAGACATGCGGCTGGTGGGTTTTGAAGCTGTGTGCCAAAATGCATCTCCTGCTTTCCCCTTCCAACTCTAGTGCTTGACCCTCACCAAAACCCTGTTCTTGTGCCATTTTCTGCCCTAACTTCTTCAGATCTCCTGGCTCATCCCCCAGCTACAACGTCCCCTCTGCTGTATTACTGGAAGGAAACATTTACATCTCCTTCACGGCTCAGTCCCTTTGGAAGATTATTTTCTGAACCCCCCCCCCCCCCCTTTTTTTTTTTGTTGTTTTTTTGTTTGGTATCGTCAGGAATAAAAGCAAACCCAGCAGCACCTCAGTGCTGCTCAAAACAGACGTTGGCCAAGTCAGACATTTCCTGGGCTGGCAGACAGCCTTGGCCACCGTGCCCCGCAGTCCCTGCCGATAAGACCGACACAGCTCAGGCCAGGGGTAGCTCAATACTTTCACCTCTGACACCACCGAGCAGCAGGGAAGACCCCGCTTTCCAGCCCCCAGAGACTTTCTGATCACCCCAAGGCATTTAGGGAGCATCTGTAAACTAATCCATATTTGTTTGTAAAGTTTCGTTTGCAGTTCCCCTCTGGCCAAGGGAAAACTGAATGCAAACCCAGCTTGATGCCAGAACAAAGCCGTTTAGACGAGCTCGGATTCCCAGCGGCACGAAGCATCGACACCGTCAGGAGATGACACGGCAGCTCGCCACAACTTTCACTATCTGATCAGACAATTTCTTAATCAGCAGAGACAGCGCTCGCTGTCAGAAAAACGTCGTATGAATCAGCTTTCATCTGCGGGGAACAGGTTCTGCTTTTGCAAAACTAATGGGTGTCCAGTTGTTTTCCATATTCATCGTGCCGCACAGCACCTTCTTACTGTTCCCAGGCTCTCGTGGCTGCAGAGCCTCGGCATGCAAATGCAAACGAGGTTTCAGCAAGGGAAATCAAAGCTAGCCAGGGCAAAATTACTCTTGTAAGTGGAAGCTGGATATTCAAGCACAGTGGGAAGGTTGTGATTATAAGCACCTGAATAGGCTTTTTTAATAGTTTAGTGACAGATGTGAAAAATACAACCTCCCATTTAAACAGGGGGAGTTTTCCAAGTAACAGATTTGGTATTAGAAGAGTAATAAATGCCAGTAATTTCCATAATAAACATCCTCCATTGAGAATTAGCAGTAGAAACTGTCAGCTTAGTTAACACAAAATTAAGATATGATTTCTCAACTCCTCACGAGCTTTGTGTTTTGCTGAAGTAGTTTATGAACCAGGTTTGCCTCTCATAAAGTACATGTATTTCCACACCACGACCACAAGAGAGAGCTTTAGTGTTGGATGTCCTGCACTTCTGTAGCAGAGGATTCGTGTAGCTCAGTAGCCCCGTATGTTTAACTGGCACTTCTTAAGCATGATAAAGATACCAAAGTAAAACATCTAATACAGACAGCAAAACAATTTTCCACAATGCAGACAACCTCCACGTGTCCTGAAGAACAAGTGTTTGAGACTAAACCTTTCAGAACTGTGTGACATTTAGAAACTGATACTTTTTGCCCAGCAGAACAAGTTCCTCTGAAAACTTAATTCTAAAAATTTATGAGCAGCCTCAGGAAAATGTGATTTGATGAGATGTTTCCAAAAAGACGTGACATCCATTTTAGTTCTGTCATTACACACTAGCCTGGTTGATATAATCTTCTATATATCCTTATATATAAACCTCATATATAACCATATATAAGTGTGTGTATATATATATATATATATATATATATATATATATATATATATAAAAATATCTGTATGTATGTATATCCAAACTTTTCCCTACACCATCCTTCTCTGCTTAAACAGCCTCCCAGTTCTGGCCTGCTAAGCAGCTCATCTCATTCCATTCAAATCCTTACCTAAGATTAATTTCTCCCATGATATCCATAAGGACTTTAATAATAATGATTATACTGCAGTCCAACCATCTCAAGCTCTCCACCCATCTCCTCCCTATTGTGTATTACCTTCCACTCATTTTCTCCCAGATAAAACAAACTCTTGAGGGCAGAGATCTGCTGGCTCTTCTAGTCTTCTTCTGGGTGTTGTAAAAGTAATAAGGCAATATCACACATAAAGCACAGTATTCAAATGATACTGAGTCAGATGCAAATGAGGAAAAGCAGGTCATTCAGAGTTACCTCACCATGAAGTGTCTAGATGCATTGCATTCCTGCAGCTTCCCGGATATGGTATGTAATGAAAATGGTGAATAATCTTGCGTGTGTATTATACCTTTCATCCCAGAGAGTACTCAATTACTTTACTAATTGACTGTGCGAAGTGTCTACATGAGAACCTCTTTACTCATCAGTGAAATGCAGCCAGAGCGCTGGCAGGAGCACAGGGCCAGCACAATTCCCAGAAAGTCTTGAGACAAAACCACGGGCTCTGGGAAAGGCAAAACAGAGGGAGAAACTGAGAGATTTGGAGATGACCTTTAACTTGATGTTGCTCTGCCTTTGCCCAGTTTCAGCAGAACAACCACTTGATTGTGTGCAAGACGTGCATTTGCACACAGTCACCATTAAACAGACCACATCTGCAGGAGCTGATGCGATACTGGGAGTCACTCCTTCCCTTTGCACTGAAATGGGAGGTCTGGGCCTGATTCTGGAACATGCTGAGCACATACAATTCCCTTGGTTTCAGCAGGACCAGCCCTAACTGGAGCTCTTGAAATACCACACTAAAAGTATTAGCAAAGGCTGCTACTTGCTATAGTTATGTATTAGTTTATTCTTAAAACATAGCCCCTGGATTTTTCTGAGTTACTTTCTATATATCATTAACTATTTTTTACTAACACCTCAGAAAGCTTCCTTAAACTTGCGGTGGCCTATTACGTATTGGAAATATGAGAACAACAAAACCTTGCCCTAGATAGAACATTTTTTCAATGCCAAAGCACTTCATTATGCAAATGATTTTATTATCCGTCTTACAAACAGGGAAACTGAGGCACGGAGAGTGAAGCGCCCTATACAAAGCCAATAATCTGTTAAAAGCATACCGACCACCCAAGGTTAGAATCAGCTTTTGAAAATATGTGCCTCTTCTAAACATGCAGAGTACCAGTGGCTGCTTCAGAAAGTACCTTGGTTCTTGCTCGAGTCCTCCTTACTGCAACAGGATTTTAAATAGTTAAAGGAACCTGTGCTCACAGATCTAATCATAAGTATGGAGCCAGATCTATCCTCTCATTTTATAACATGCATATGCATCTTCTAACAAGCATTGTCTATCTCTTCATCTGCACCACACTCATCAGATTACGCTATCTGAAACTTCGTTTTTCCCCCAAGAGATCATAAAAGTTTCAGCATTTACTCAAAATGTTTTGTCGTGTTTTCAATTTGACAGGCTGTGCAATGGCTCCAAAGATAACATGACAGCTGCCAGTGCTTCTCATGTGTTGAGCTGAATTGTAGATGCCTGTCTACAATGGCATGTTTCCTCAGTAGCTTTAGATACTCTGAAACAGAATTTTCCAGTCTTCTCAAATATGTAACATACGAGATGCCCAGCAGCTATTCAGGTTACACAACAGTGACATTTTTGAAAGCTGAGAAGAGGCAAAACAGCAGTCCTTGCAGTGCAGCCTCCAGCAGAGATGTCCTCCAAAGAGCATTTGCTTTCCTCACCTCTATACTTTCCTCAGAGCCCTGAATTAGTCGTTTGTTGCCCCTGTTCAATGATTTGCCTCCTTTCTTGCTCTCAGAGGCTACAGTTTTGCTCACTCCTGTGGCTGTCGCTGCAGAGGGTTCAGGAGGAGACTTGTGGCCTCGAGCTGAGGCTCTCCAGTACAGTCTCCTGAAGATGCCTGGGAGTGGGATGCTCGGATGATGGGATGTCAAGAGCCAAAACTTCCTGGGACATTTTCTCCTATTTCCCTTGCCAATATAACTGCTCTGTAATTTCTCCATCCCCTGGAAGTCCTTCTGCCATCGGATGGAATGGGACTGTTTTCATTTATACATCTCTGGCGCAGGCAGTTCAACGCGGAGGCAGAGGGCAGGGTGCAACAGTAATTTACACACCATAAACTTTTGTAGGTTTTATTCACCTCATTGGTCTGGTATTAAACAGCATCGCGTGGCAACTGTGTAAGCTGGGAGCAACAGTGCCGGCTGTTGACTTGGTGCATGCTCTGCCACGCAGGAGCCGACATCTCCTTTCCTCATCAGCTGGGACAGAGCAGCGGGGAGAGCCGCTGAGCGGAGGAGAGGCTTGTGATGGAAAAGAGGTGGGAACAGCACATCTACCACATATTCAGTCATATATATTTATTACTGTAATACTTTAAACTCTGCTTGGAGCTGTATGTATGTAGCTATCAATACACAAAGATGCAGTTCTTGCCAAAAAACAAAACTATGCAGAATCTGTCAGGAGTTGATGAAGGTAAAGGAGGAGTCCATTAGGAAGCACAGCAGTGGCTTGTATGAAAAATATCTCAGCATAGGTCCTTCCTGATCAGTGTAAAACCACTCGGAAAGAGTAGGACTTTGTCCTCTATCTGAGGGCTGTAGGGTGTGTTTGAAAGGGGAGTTTAGAAATGTGGAGAAAGTGTGATTCAGACTGTTTATCTGAACCCCACAAGGTACAAGGTGATTCACTTTCAGGGAATCCATGTATTGATTCTTTCATCCCATGTGTGACACACAGGGTTTAATAACAAGGCCAGAAAGCTAAAAGCAGAAGCAAAATGGGCTTCATTAAGGAGCATCATCAGAGGAGCATACCTGAAGAGAAGCTGCAGAGCTTTAACTTTTGCAAAAAATGATATAAAACTTTCTGCTGGAAAGGCTCCTGCTCGAGAAGCTGCACTTCTTGGTGGGGTAATTCACCTCCAGTTCACCTCCAATTCTGATGGAGGTAAGTCCCAAGAAACGCTGCCCTGACTTAGATGGTTAGGATTGTCTGTGCAAGTTATAGGTGATCTTTTCAGAATTTGATTTCGGCCAGTAGCAAAGATAATGAGTTAATCCATCAGCACAGGCATTGTGGGTTTTTTGCCTATTATACCCTAGCTAGCATCAGAGGGTTCTTTTGTGAGCCCTGAAGATATTCTTCCCTAGAAGAAATTGCACTGGATAAAAGTATTTTTTTTTTTTTTCCTAGCAAAGAAAGGAAAAAAGCTCAAGCATTATTAACAGCTCAGCCTTTTCTGGACCAGAAAACAACTCTAACATAGAACAGCTGCATCTGAAAACAAAGTGGTTTTAATGCTCCTGCGTTGCCTCACCTGAATAATAGCATTCAGGGCTTTCTTTCAAGACTTAATTTGCTATAGTAAGTTAAAAAAAAAAAGACATGTATGCAAACAACCCTATGGAAACTTTTGGCTACAATAAGTGTCAAGTAGAAGGAACGTTATTGATTGCAATAGATTTACACCCATAATGAATTTGGCCGGCTGGTCAAAAGTCTAGTGGGTGTGTAAACGGGGAGGTGAAGTGGGGAATGACGTACGCAGTGGTTTATCTGGAGAGCGGAGCCGCAAAATGTTGTAGTTACACTTAAGTTTTATTAAAAATGCCATTCTAACGAGCCCTAGTGGCCCCAGCACATGGAAAGTGGCTTGCTGTGTTTTGAATGGCACTGAGTAACACCCCAGGGCCTTAAATCAGTTCAAGATGTGTTGGTGGCGTCTGATGTTAAGCATAGAAGGGAAATTCAAAGCAATATAGATTTAACCTAGGGACCCTTCTTTTGCCTGATGCTTATCAATAGCGCAAGCGTGAGTAAGAGCCAGGAGAAATTTGGTACCAAGGCAGAGTATTATATGAATGTGTGATTTTATTAGTAATATTTTTACTGTGAGGCTTGGGTAACCAATCTAAGCAGCAAGACATTAAAATATGGACAACAAAGAGATAAAGTCAGATATTCCATCCTGTGTATTTCTGCAGACACTTGGTGTACTGTGCCCAGGGAAAATTAAACTGGAGGGAAAAAAATAAATACTTTTTTTTTTTTTTACAAGGCAAATGGAAGAAAAAGAAATAGTCAGAGAGTGAGTGGGGAAAGAAGTCCTGCTGCACTTCTCAAGTCAGAGGGATAGTTGAGGGATTTGTTACACTGCAACAGCTGACCATGACAGACGATAAAGAAAAGGTAAAAAAGAAAAATAGTAAAATACCACTAATATCAACTACAAGGAACTCACACATTTCTTTGCATTTATGTGCAATGCCTTGCTAAGAAATTCAAATAGAGTGCCCATGTCATGAAGGGTGGATAAGGTGAGCCCTATGTCTTTAGTCCAGGGCTGTGCTTCCAAACCTTTTTATAGCTGGAGCACTTCTACAAGCATGTCTCAGTGTCTCACCTGTTTTGATGGGACAGTGAAAATTATGATTTCAGAGTTATTACTAATGCCATGAAGGATTTACCAGATAATTGAATTTCACATAAGCTGCACTTATTTACAGCTTGAAAGAATAAAGCCTTTGCATTCCAGGTTCTGGGATGAAAACCCAGAAGACTAAGTTGCACCTCTAATGCCATACGGACAGTAGAGCACTGACACAATGAGCCTGGATGGCTTAATTTGTCAATGGCCATAATGGCAGCAGGAACTTGAAATCTACTGAAAACCTGAATGTACTTCATTCTCTATCATTGTGGTCTGGAGACAGACAACCACTGAGACATGAACAGCAATCACTAACTTCTGAGATGCAATTAGAATGGAACCCCAACAACCACCTAATGAAATGCCAAGGACTTGGCACAAATACCTCTGGTGGTACAACGAAGAAGGAGTCTTAAACTCTTACCTTAAGCACTGCTTGCTTCCTTCCCACACTGACAGTTTTAGCAACAGCGTGACTTAAAGTGACTAATTATAGGATAATTATTGTTGTTGCATTTGTAAAGGTCAGTCAGTGGAAGCTAGGACCCTAAGGGAATGGAGACAAGAAGGATGAAGAAGGAAATGGGAGGAGCAACATTCATGGACTTTTTGACCAAGTAGAAACAGAGATGGAGATATGGCCTTTCTCTGTAACTGGATCATGATTTGTAGTCATGTAACATTAATGGTTTGTGCTCACAACTAAAGGCCAATCCTTTGCTAGTATAAATGTGAGCTAAGATTCAGGCTACATCTCTTGCCTTTCTCCATACCTATGACACCAAAGAATGAAGCCAATGTGGGGATATGGCCAATTACAACCCAGATAGGTCATTGCATCTGAAAATATCTACTCTTTTCCTGCTTCCAAGCTGCCTTGATACCAAGGAGATAGTTCCTGGGCTGAAGCTTGATTTCTGCTCCTAAGATTAAGGAGAAGGTAAGAACTGGTGGAGGAAGGAAAGGCAACTCCGAAGATAGCTGGCATAAAAGCACAGGGAACGTGCACTCAGAGACTGAACAGCATAGTGTCACTCCCATATCAGGCGACTATCATTTAAGAAACCAGAGAACATAGTTCAGATTGATAAATTCAATCTCCTTTCAAATCCACAAGAAAGAATTCAGCAATGCTGCAGACACACTGGTGGATCCTGTTGCTCTTCTTCCCTTCTGAGTGGAAGCCAATTTTTTGACACAGAGATGTGGGGACCGCCCAGTGGAGGGTCATCCATGCTTTTCACAACATCTGCATTTGAGTCAGTGAACTTTGTCACCCAGGTACCGAGTGTATCCTGTGATCTATAGGATATTCTTAAACGCAATTTCATTGGAGGGAAGTCTTCTGTGATCCTAAGCAGCAAATAAGTAAAAAATTAAATGAATCTGTGGAAGAGCTGATCTACATCCACCTCAAGAGCTTCAGATTTCACTAGGAGGAAACACGAAGCAAAACTGCAACTAGCAGAAAGGAATACTTGGATTCAAGTAACTATCAGGACAGAAGTAGGAGATGCTCATTATTTGGACTCCTATCTGCTGCATGAATAATTGCTTGATCCTGGAACAAAAATTAATTTATTTAGTGGCTATAACAAAATCATAAATTGGCAGCAATAATATTGTCAGGAATCTTGAACTTGTCCTGTGCAAATGGGATTGGCACACCTAATTTATTTTTTGTAAGACTTCAAAGAAAATAGGTCAAAATTCCTCAGTGCAATTAGTTCAACTTAATATACACATCTTTGATCTGTTAAAATATAATTACACTTTTCTAAATTATCCTCATTTCATTGACACTGGCAAGATATGAAAGTATGGAAGGATCTGAACCTAACTGAGGTTCTCCAGGGAATTGTCTTGCTGTACGCTTGTGAGGTGACAGCCAGGGTAAGTCCTTTGCTGATGAGCCAAAGCAACTTCTTTACTCCTGCAGTACTTGTTCAGAATTCCTGTCACTTCCACACTAGCAGGATCAAAAAGCTTTCTAAAAAAGGAAGCATATTGATTTTAGATTTGTCAAAAATAGGTTGAACATCAGTTTAGCTTGAACTCTTCTGTGTGATTTTAGAACCTTGTAGGAACTCTTTCCTAAACACAGAGCAAAATCAGGGCTTTGTCACAGAATACTCGTCCAAGTAGCTAGTTTCAGAACACCATAGGAATTTACATTAGTAAGAATTATCAGATCAATCAGACATGAATTCTAGCCCTGCTTTTGTCCTCTTCAGGAATCCAAAACTTTATTACTAATTCCAACTGCACTTCTTAACTTTCAGCATTGGATTACATTACACAAGCAAAGAGAAGAAGTCATCATCATAAAACCAAGAGAAAGGAAAGCTTCCAAGGTAAAATTTAAAGGGATAAAATGACTCAGTAGGAGGAGGAAAAGAAGAATTCTGGAGAGATTGGCCAAGTCAAGGAGAGAAAAACTTATTTTCAACTCTCATTATTAATCGGAAAAATACAGGAATGAGACTTAGAATGGAGAAATAAGCTGAATACATATATACAAAGAGGATAAACCATGGGGATTAGAACTCTAGGCAAGATACAAGTATCCTCATTTTCAAATATCTGAAGTTATTCAGCGAAAGATGATAAATTTTTGTTATTGGAAAAGGTTTTTAAAAGTAGAAGGTATTTACAGATGTGATCTTACAGATAAAACTGTAGGGAAGGGAGAATGTAACCTATATTTGGAATTACTGAGTCCACTTGGTTCTCCCTTGGTATCCCTGTGTGTGTGTCTAAGGAGGGAAAGGGAAAGATTAAATGACCCAGGTAAACAAGCACATTGTGCAACACTGCATCTGGAAAACTGTGTCAGCCTTTAACTTGTTTAACTGGCCCTCCTATGGCAGTAACACATCATTACTGCTTTCCGGTGTTTATTAATGTCATTTTTATGGTTTATTTGTAGTAAGGTTCAAATTCCATGCAAATAGATGTTTTAAAAAATCAAGGTTTTCATAGTTTTAATTATTATGTATTGTAACAAGGAGATTGTACCGGATATGGATGGGGCAGAGACAGAGGCAAATGGAGCAGCATTTTTAATAGATTTGTGGTCTTACACAGGTTCCCTACCACATCAAATTCCCTGAAATCCCATAGCTACCAAAACAAATATTCCAGTCAAACCTGCTACTTCAGACTAAAGATGTTCAGTTCTGCTGCACTAAGGACTTTTCTCTGTTCTGAAATGGTCAGCACACTCTGAAGAAAATTGGTGGAGAATCATTCCCAAGTGTGGTCAAACGTCCAGGACTTCTCAGAGTTAGTAGTCATCATTCCTTTAATAATAGTGTGCAAGGCAAGACTGTCATTCCCAAGCCACTCCTGACCTGCTGGCACAGACAGACTGCAGCATGCAGCAATGGGATTCTTCTGTTCCCTCTGAAGGAAAGGATGCAGAAGTCTCAAGCAGCCCAAATGACTAAGTACCCAACAAAAAGGAAAACTAGATGATTAGTCATGACACTAAGAGAGGAATCCTTCTTTGCATGGTAAGAAAACTGATTTCCTGAGCTCAAAATTAATATCCAAGCCCTGTGGAGGGCCAAAAGAGAGCTCTCTGACATTTTTTCTTCCCCCCTCACCGTCCCTGCTTTTTTTTTTTTTCCTCCTATGGAGTCATGGAGTCCAAAATATGAATATATGCATTTCATCTTCTGCATGTAAATCAGTGTAAAAAGCCCACTCTAAGAATACTCTTTCCTCTACAGGAATGCAAAATGAAGAGTTTAAAAACTGTTATATTTGATTTAATTTGAACCAATGTATTCAATGAATCCTCCAAATACCTAAGAGAGGATATGGAGACTTTTTATCTCCTCCTCCGCCCCTAGACAATTCCCAACATAATTTCAGTTATAAGTTCTCAGTACATAGGTTGACCATGGCCTGGTTTCATAAATAAAATCCAACCCTCATAGTGGGAATCATTTATGAGAGGATTAAATAAGTGACACTTGTTATTGGTATGAACATGCTTCCCAAAGGGACAGTCTTGTTGCAAAACTTGTTTCTCCCTTTATTCTTCTCATTGCAGTTAAAGGAGGGATAATGTGTTTATGGAGTTTTCTTCACAGCTAGAGCAGCCTGTAGTACTGACTCTTGGCAGTAAGACTTAGTTGGGACAGGAAGAGGGAACCAACTGGGCAAAATCTACCAGGGAGGACAGCACTAAGACTATACATTGATTTCCAGGGAGCCATCTTCCTTCCACTTTCATGGCTCAGTTCAGTCAGAAGACTGAATATATAGGTGTTACTGTGGGATAGGGGTTTTCAATATCGTTTAGAGCACAGCTTGAAAATTCAACAGAGAGGTTTGCTACATCCTAAAAACTTGGATAGCTGGAAATTTTGATTTAGCAATTATAGTCACCAATTTCAGGACTTTTAGAAGTTTACTTCAGGCTTAAAAGTTCATTTCAGCCCCAGGACTTCAATATAGGAAAGGAGCTAATTCTAGACCCTAATACTGATAGAGATCTGGCAACATCACTGAGAGAGACATATCCTTAGACCAAAAGCTATCAGGTTTGGCAGGTGAAGCTATTATATTTTGTTATGACATATTCAGTGAAAGTATCAAGTTTCACTTTCTGGGTTACCTGAGACATCTTTGAACCTTCAGATCTCCAGAGACCACTTTCACTCTGTCTTCACTGCAAGAGGTGCTCTCAGCTGGCAGGGAGAAGATGCACTTTGACCTCATAATAGCTTAATATATGAATTAAGGTCAGGTTTCTTCTATTGTTTCTCATTAAGAAATCACATTTCTATTTCTATCAATATTCTCTGTGTCTCTTCCCAGTGACCTGCCAGATCACTCAACAGAAGACTTGAGTGTAGCAAGCAAAAAGGATCTGAATGCAGACAATGGAAAAAGGCTGAGGATTTTCAGTTATGCTTCCCAGGTGTATTTTACTTCCCCTGGTCTAGCTGGAGGCTGCATCATTCCAAAGACAGAGGTTTTTAAATGCCCGTTTGCTCCCAGACAAGCACAGAGGGTTCACAGAAGCTGTCCTGTGTTAGCAGGACTGAGGCAGGGAACAGTCCTGGCAAAAGAGTTATGTCTGTCTCTTTCCTCTTAGGATGAAATAGTGTTAGACCTCCTCCCAGATCACACTTCATTCCATCAGCAGCCCTGCTGACTTCACTGTGACTACTCAGTGTGGTTAGAAGACTTACAGTCTGGCCCTAATTTCTCTGCTTCTTAATTTAGGGATGGTAAAGAGACTTAGTCAAAATATCTAAAAGCCCTAGACAGTTACTACCAATTGCAACAGAAAAACTTTGCAGAAGTAGATCAAATCTGGCCCTGTTAGCCCTTGCCAGCCAATGTTTTGGCTCTGGGTATTTTTTAAGTTCCTTTCTTGTCACTCTAAATCAGATGATTCACGCTGGTAACATGTTGTATCGCTTATCCAGTAATGCAACCTAATAAAACCCCGCTTAAAACCATTTTCCTTAAAGAACCAGAAGAATTTGTTCCTTGCAGAATCAAACCTGTGTTCTTAATAAAGGCAGATTGAATAAAACAAGCCCTGTGAAGTAAAGGGACTAATTTAACAGCTCGCTGATGAAAATCTGTGGCTAGCTTCCCCCCCCCTTCACGTCTTGCATGAGAACAGATGGTTTAACACAAGTTTTGAATGCAAAGTTAATTAAAAAAAAATCTCCATTCCTCTTACAATCCTTGGGCTAAGACTTTAAAAGTTCCCTGCTAAATCAGAATGTCAATGCTCTTATTTTGAGCTCTGTAATAAGGAAACAGACTCATTAATGTTCTGCAATTATTGAAGTAGTGTGATGGTCATGGATTAGCCCTTGAATTGAGCACGGCAGGCTCCCTTGGCAGCTAGGCATCAGGATGGAATTTGAAAACCTCTGTTTTGTTCCATTTTTCTCCACTGCTCTTAATCTGATGCTGGAAGCAGGTATAGTCACCTTGATGGCAATGTCCCCAGAGGGAAGGAGAAGGCATTCAAAATGCAAGATTGTTTCCCATAACAAGAACAACAACTTACTATGTATTAGGGTTTGATTTCAATGAACTCTGAAAAACCCCCAAATTATTTCATCTTGGGCTAGGATGCATCTGTTTCTGAGATGGAAGGTAATAGTTTGTTAATGATGGCAACCTTGTACAAGAACCAGCACAGGACATGAGAAAACTAATATTAAATTTGTTTCTAGTATTGCTGCGAGCTCCTGCCCCAAAGACCTTCCAGTCAGAAAAGTCACTTTAAATAACTGGGATGAGTTTGGGGTAAGTGAAAAGTAATTGCCTGAATTATAATAATCTTGGCTTAATGCATTTAATACTTTCACACATTAAACATCAGAAGATCTTTAAACAACCAAGTGCACCTGGAGAAGAGTTTTGTTTTAACTCTCATTTACAAGCAATGCATCTCCCAGCCCTGTTCCTGGAGACTGACTCCAGATGAAAAGTCACCCCTAAACACTCAAAAACATTTTCTTCTGTCATTTTCTTCACCCAGCTTTCTACCCAAAAGCTGATTCAGCCTGAATATCCTTAGTACCAGCCCTTAAGAAATGAGAAATTCTGAAGCCTACAGGCATGCCTTCTGATTATAACAGGAGTCCAAATTTATGGTGGATTTGAATGGGATCAGGTAATTCTGATCTTGTCAGGATCCTAATCACAACAGGACCAAAACTAACGTGAAGTCATTCTTCAGTCCTTGTTGAAGCATAACTTGGAGGGAAATCTAATTAGCTTCTGGGAGGCAGAGTCCTTCTAGTTACCTTATCCATTTTTGATCATATCTTTCACAAGCTCCAGCAGCAACACTGAGAAACCGAAACAGACAAGGAGCATTTGTTTCACAAATGGTATATATGAAACAGAAATATTCAGTCATCAATATGTAGACGATGAATAGAATACATAACTCTGGAGTTGGGGTTGTTGTCATTGTGTTGTTTGTTTTTTCTAAGTCAGTCTTTGATTTTTGCACCACCACTTGATCATGGATTGCAAAATCCAAGGAGCAATTAATTGCAGAGACAAACTCCTACCCTATTACAGTCTAATTCCTTAATAGCATCGTTGAATCAAAGAGATGTCTAAACATTATCACATGCACCTGTGATTAATAGCTCCCACAATCAATTACAGATGCAAACATGCCGGAGCAGACTTGGCCTATAATGTGAATGGATGAAGGTACCATATATGTGACCAAGGGTTCGGTCTATTTATCACCTAACACTGGCATTTTATGGAGCCACAGTTTTTACAGTTTATTCTGAACGAAACAGACTAGCGAACAGCTTTAAAGAGACTAAACATGATCTACAGATGATGGCATAAATATTGTTAATAACATTATATCCCTCCAGCTCAGGTGTGGCTGATACTCTACCTGATGTTTTAATTGGCATGAGGACTCATGATAATTATTGGAACCAAAGAAAGTCTTTTGAGTTCCAGTCTGGTTTTTTTTTTAACTTCCTCATTGCTCGTCAAGTGTTTTTTCTCCATACAGTAGTAACTTGTAGGACTTCTGATGGACTGGTGAAGAACAAAGTGCTTACACAAAAATCCAATGGGCATACAAAAGATGTAGTAATTAGGGCTAAGTTAGTAGCTGGAAATCAAACTGGGGCAAAGCAGTGTAAATCTCTTCAATATAAGCAAGGGGTAAGTGGGAGTTGTCTCTCTTTCTTTTCTTTCTTCCTCACCTGTATGCTCCTCATGATGTACCTTCCATGTTGTTATGACCAAAACTCAGTAACTACCTACCAAATCCACAAAAGCATCAGGCAGACTTGACAGATCACAGCAAACCTATCAACCAGCACAGGCTTACTTAAAATTTACAACAAAACCCCTATGCTAAGTTGAGTTTCACGTGATTAAACGCTTAGGCAAAGAAGTTTCTCACAGCTTCAGTTACTGTGAAATACCCCTACTCCCCAACTCCCTGGCCAAACTGTTAGCCAAAGCATGTGGCAGCAAGGTGTTACTGGGCAACAAGCCTTTGCTATCCCTCTCTCCCTTCCCCCAGTCACCTTAATGTCTCAAGATCTGGTCTTGCACCATACAGTTTTTCTCCTAAACTCCTTCATCAGATTTTCAGAACCTCAGATGAATGGAAGGGATTTTCCTTGCCACTAACATTGTGGGTTCATACACACCTCTCTAATTCTGGGCCTTGCATTGCTAATCCCATTTTCTAAAGGACAAATTATTCCCATAAATGTTAGCTATGGGCTCTGCGCTGGTCTCCACTGCTGTTATCTCAGGCAGAGTTGTACTTGTGGGGAATTGTGGCCGGCTTGAATACAACCCAAATGTGATATAATATGTTTTCTCCAAGTCTGCATCTCCTTAAATGTTCAAAATTCAGGCAGAAACAGTAAAACAAATGCAGACACAATGTCTTCACACAGAAGAATTCATTCTTAGTAAGAAAGTCATACAGAATGGGTGGCTGCAGAGGTTCTCTAAGGGCTTTCTTCTCAGCAAGTTTTCTTTTCACTGATTCATTATTATTAAGGAAATGGGTGAATCAGCTAGGATAAAATAGCACCTTACTATGGACCTTTGTCTTTTAATAGACACCTTCAGACAGAGCCTGATTGGAGCCGCAAAACTGAGGTCTTCACCTGGCCTTACACCCTTCCCCCACCAGCCAGGGGTTGTTCAGATCTTGGGTTCTTGTTTCGGCCTGTGATAGAAGCTACACAGAACATAGGGCAGCTGTGAAATATAGATCCTAAGCCAAAGTCTGATTTATGAAAACCTCATTCAGAGCGGTCTGTACGTAATGTTTTGGGCTGGAGCCATCTTTACCCAGAATTGGCACCAAGTGCCTCTTAAAGGTTCCATAAGAATTTGGTTGATTTTTTAGGTTATTTCGGGTTTTGTTTTCTTTTACCGACTTCCCATATTTATTCTGTCTCCGTATACTCTTGCTTTAACAGGAAATAGAAATGGAAATGCTGAAATATGCTCATAAAGTCTTTGTTTTGCTTTGCTTGTTAAGGTATTTCAAGCTTATCAAAAAGCAAAAAATATTGAAAACTTCACAAAGACGCCTGTAAGACAAGACCTCACTTCTTCCTCTGTGGTATCCTTACTATGAGTATGGTTTAATTCCTAGCAACTTGAAAAATGTGAGGCTTCTTAAATGTCAAATGATCTATAAAATCTCCGTGTTTGATTGAAGCTTTGAACAGAGGCCCCAGCATATGGGTTCAGACATAGAATAAACCTACAGTTATCACAGTCAAATCAATATTTGCACCTCCCAGAATGTATCACCACCCTGTGCTTTGGGAAGGAGAGATGAAGAGACTGGACCTTCCACAAAACCAAAAATACCTGCTGTTAATATTGTTAGGGGGTGAAAGAAATAATGAAGAAATTGGAGAGTTGCAGCATTCGGGGACTGAGATCCTTCCTGGCCTCTAATCAGAGCCCACACACTCATTTTTCTCCACTTGCGTGTGGGCCATGCAGAATCCCAGTCCTCTGCTGAGCTATACACAGCATTGCTGCACCTCCCATTCAGGGTATTTATGTCTTGAAGTCAGTTTTCTGCCAAAGGATTGTTATTAACACATCCTGAAGAAGTTGAGCAGTGTGCAGCCTGCTTCCAAGGCAGAGTTGGGTGCCTGGTTCTTTTTGTGGGACAGTACTGGTCTTCATCATTACAAAGGACAAGATTTCAAGTTTGAGTAACTTGAAAAATGCTTCTTTTCACTCACCACCATATCCCCAGACATGCTAAGTGATCTCCAAGAATGCTAGTGCTCACTTAATTTTGTGTAATGCAAAACAAGAGAGGGCATCTCTTTCTTGGCATTTACAAAGAATTTGACCAGTTTGCCTCAAATCCCCATCTGGCAGCTGAGCATCTCCATTCAGACACAGACGGGTGGGGTTTCCATGAATTGGAAAATGAGACTGAAAACAAAAATGACTGCAGAATTCTGCATGTGGGAATCAGCTCCTGCACTTTTAGCGTGCTGCCTTACATAGGCAAGACCATGATGTTTGAAAAAATGGTAATAAATTCTGGCTTTCTATGTATATGTGTATGCAATCTTAAAACTCCACTACAGTGCAGTTTAGAGTTTGGCCACAGCTTTAATCCTTCCTAGAAAGTTAGTAATTTTGCTAGAACACATGGACTGTACAATATTGTCAATTCAGAAGCATGGTTTCCTCTTAAAGAAAGCTCACGTTGTAAACAATGATCAAAAGGAACCAGGAACAAGCAGGAGTCACTGTATGGAAAATGTTTGCAATGCTCTTTGGTGTGTTCACTTCCCTAAGCCCTAGTGTTTTCCTATCGTAGTTGGTCTGTAATTTTCAGACACTTGTGGAAATGATGATGAATCATAGTTTTCTAGATCTTGGAGGAAAAAAAACCCAAACCAAATCAAACCAGTAAGAGCCTACAGTAGCATTTCCTGGTTAAATATATGTTTGCAGCAACATGAAGTGCTGGATTTAATGAACAGCTGCAATTTACTTATCTTTTGAATGGATCACTTTAAATGCATGTTGGAAAGTACCTTTCACCAAACTGCCCATTAGAAGTGAACAACAAAGTAAATGAATTTTATATGGGAAACATTTCTTATCTCTGTGAGTGCAATACATTGCCTGCAGAAGCTTTTTTTTTTTTTTAAGTAGGGGATATTTAATGATGCCTTTTTAAAATTCTGATAAAATTAATGTTTCATTTTCTCCCTGCTACAAGAACATTGACTAACACTTTAAACAATGGCAATCTGATGGGTACAGGCACAGATGTACAAATTAGATGCTTAAAATAATAGGTGAGATTCCCAATTAAGTATCTCATCCTGCTCCACTCTTTTACTGTAAGACAATTAATGCTCCATAATATAGGACAACTGGAAAAGAATGTGTTCACTTGTACTTGGAGTGCCAGATTAGCTTCTGGTACTTTCAAGGGAATAATAAACAGGGTGTTTGAAGGTTCGGTGGCTTGCCTTTGCATTTTAGGAGAGGAAGGGCAGGATCTGGATCATATTTATTAAGGTTTGCTCTTGCAGAGCACAGCACAGGCAGTCAGTATTTAGTTGGAACTGGATTACGACAGTCCGTTTTTTATTGGTATTTTGTCATCGTGAAATATTCTAATGTGCTGTTTCCCTTTCAGCTCAGTCCGGTCACGGCCTTAATGTCACTAATGGCAACTGCTGAGGGGGCTGAACAACCTTTGGAGACTGCATAGGTCATCTCCATATCCACTGCTCGGGGAGCCCCCAGTTGCTACGCAGTTGAAAGTTGGTTTGATGTAAGGCATGGCTCAGGAAGAGATTTCTGGTCAGAAGTCTAAAACACAGTAAATGCCTGGCCAATAGAGTCTGCAAATCCACTGAGATTTTACTAGGCAGTTCTGAGTTCCCATCTCAAAGTGGTCTGCTCACACACCAGGGACCTTCTCCCAAGGTCCTTTCTGAATACAGTGAGAGTGTTATCAAAGTTACTGCATTGCTGTTATCATACCACTAAATGATACAAAGCAGGTTTTTTCATGTGCTTTATGTTTTTAATTTGAGCTATTAATTTCAGGCTTCCTGACTGCCCCAAACAGAGGTGTATACATTTGTCTCTGCAGCCAGTACAAATAAATAAAGGAAAGCAAATATTCTTGTTTACCCAATTACTTCTACACAACTGTTAGGGCTGCCACCACTAAAAGATCATATTCAAGCATTGTCCTGGCACTCTCTGACAGCACCAGAAGCAGACACAGGCGTCAGACTAGAACATCCTTTCCTCCTTGCACATTCTTTTAAAGCAATAGCTATTATCCCAGCGAGTCATAGACAGTTAAACTGCCATCACCATCTCAAGGAACAGTGCAACAATATCTGTTGTTGGGCTTGGGAGGCTCAAAGGGATGTGTCCTATTTAGTGACAACAACCAAGTTCAATTAAGTTCCATCTGACATCTCTTTAGATGCTTCTCCAAACTCTGTATGACCTCTTTAGCACAGTAAATCTCACTAAAGTGGGTTTCTTCATGAAATTTTTGTTATACTTTTAGTTCTAGATGAATCTGGGTATGAGCACAACATTCCACTTCATGCACTGGCACTTGAGCTTCTAAAAGCTTTAAAGCAAGCGAAAAGAGGAAAATCACTGGACAACTTTGAGAAGAGACAGGAAAACATGCATTTTGCTTCATATCTTGGACAAAAGATCATTTAGGGGGCAAAAGGGATAGCTGTCTTATTTTATGTAAGCTGACTTCTCATCTGCTACTTGAGCCTCTCTAGTTTTTCTCCTCACTAGGAAACAGCTTGGCTATGGCCATTGCCTGACTGGTGAAGTCAGGGTCAATTCTTTCCATCTGGACTGCATTAAGCGTCTTCCATTTGCTCATCTCCCTTCCCCCAAACCACCCCTGCTCCTCCCCAGCCTCCCTTCTGATGCTGATGTGCTGCCAGGCATGTTCCATTTCACCCACAGCCAAAAGGCAGCTCCAGTAGGATCTCATTAATTCACACTAATGATGGGGAATTTGGCAAATTAGTGAACTGACTTGATCTTGCCATTATTAATAGCTTTGCTATTGACTGCAGGCAGAACCAGATTGAGTCCCTAAACTGATAGCTCTCCTTGGATACCAGAAGGTATTACGTTTTATGAAATAGATTGATTTTTGTTTGGATGATTAGAATTTAGGGTTATGCTGGTGTATACTACGTTGCAAAAACAATGAGCTCTTACTAATGTGATGGCTCACAACAGCTTTTCAGCTATTACATCTCTATAGAAAGGAAATGAAAGCAAAAAGATGAGATTTTCTTCCTAGTTAGGAGAATGCAGGAACTTGCACACTGGGAGTCACTGTATGTCTGTTTGGCCATCAAAAGATTTAGCCCAGCAAGGATTTAGCTGATGGGACTCTGCCAGAGATTTCCATGTGACTGGGGTGATTTCCTTATTCTTTTTGTGCCTTAGCTGCCTTCTGGAAAAATAAGATGTTATTTCCTTTCTACTGCACTTGTCTATGTCACTTGGCTGATGGTATCTTAAAATCTAGCCAAAAGAACTCTGTTTGGGGTATGAGGATGCTCTCCAAGCAATAACAAAGAGAAATCAGTGTTCCACTGGTCTTTTCTATCATCTTTTCTCAGCTGCAGCAGTTTATATCTGAGCTTCCAGTCCAACCATAAAACACAATCACATCAGTCCAGGGAATGACTAATGTTACTATGCCAGTGCAAGTTTAGCAGCCAGTGACTCTTACACTCTTGTTATATTGTAAAGAAGAAAGCTCAGTAGAGTCAGTTGAAGGTCTATAGAAGTAAAAATCACTTAGCACTTCTCAAGGTTAAGATATTCTAATTTACAAAGGGCAAAGCAAATACACATATAGGCCTATTCTTTTAAAAACACTAAAGAAGACAACTAGATTCTCCCTTTGGTGCTTTCCTTCCTAGAGGCAATGCAAAATCAACTTTTGGTCTTCTCAGTGGTTTAAGCTAATAAGCCAGACCATGAACTGCAGCAGCTGAAGCACAGACACATTACCTTTGGCCAACCTTCGGGAGGGTGAGGCAGACGGCTGGAGGTGGTAATGTCATAAATCACCTCCATTGCACAGAGCCTGGGTGCTAACAAGGAAGAAGTGGGGGTAGGGTGAGACTAGGGCTATAGTGGAAATAAATCCTCTGTTTCTACCTCTCTCCAGTAATGGACATCTTTATTTCACAGACTTGAGCAAGTCAGTGGGAACTGGAGCTGGAATCCACCTTGCTGTTACTCCAGCCACATGAAATGGGAAAGAACCAACTGGTCCCTCAGACAGGCTATTGATAAATAATATTCCCTGATCTTGAAGGAATACAAGCCTCATTCCTCCTGACTTTATTCCAGGAGCAGCAAGGAGATGGGGACCTAGGCCTGTCCTCCTAGAGATTAAAGGGTAAAGCTAACTCCCAGGTCCGAGAAGTAAATTACATCCTTCAAAAACAGTGGACTGGTATTTCTAAGCAGAAAATTTTTTTCCTCTATGGCAGTATCGTCACATCAGTGCTTCCCAGCAGCTTCCCTTCTTTATTTTCTTGCTGTTCTGGACAGAAAAATACTTTCTGGGAAATGGCCTTAGAGACAGTTTCTTATCTCCTACAACATACACAACCTTTCAGTCAAAGAGTATGCTGCGTAAAACCAGCACTTTGCAGATGCCAGGCTCTCATGGTTCCCCCTTTAAGATCAAGGCTAGAGGAAGGACTGGGCCTTACTTCATCACATGTGAACGTGTGTGAAATCCCAGTTAGAACATATCAATACTGATTCTAGTAAGTTCAGGATTTTTGTTCACGTGGCTTGGAGGACAGAAATTAGGTATCAAATAAACAGACTACTTTGAATACTTAGGGGAATTTTTGTGGTTTAAATTCATTGGTGATCCCACTTCATGCTGTGCAATTTGATCTTTGGCCTTTGCTGCTCCTTCACAAACTGGTTCCCACTCCAGTTTCTAGTGTCCTATGTCCTAGTGAGGCTGGCCCTTGGTTGGCTCCATGTGGCACTTCCGCCTATCTCTTCCCATGCATTGCTTCACATTTGTAATGCTTTTAGACTATTCCAGTCTTGCATACAACAGACTTTTACAGCATTCCCTGTTTTCATTTCTTCTCCTTCCCTTCCCCCCTCACCTCAAAGAGCAAAAAGTCTGAAGAGAAGGGAAATGGTCAGATCTGGAAAAAAAAAGGCAATTTGCCAGAAGGGATTAGCTGGAGTATGCGTAGGCAGCTGTGTGCTCTGGAAGAAATCAGGTCATATTTGTTTTCCCTTGTTCTATTTTTCCTAAGTTTTTCTTTAGTTTATCCCCAATTTGGCTGTGTCTGATGCTAAAGTTAGATGTCATTCAATGAGATTCTTCAAGTCTTGAACTCCTGTGGGTGGTGAAATATTTGCTAGCTTGACAGCCTTCCTTAGGCTTCAGAGTTAACAATCCAATGACGTAGAGCAAGATAACTCTCTCTTCCCAAGGAACTATAAGACTCGGCTTTTCTGGGCTCAGAAAATCTTTTGCATCTTGTTCGTATTATATTAATTTTCAGAATTGTCAGTGTTGGGAGCATTTTCAATGACAACAAAAACTTTTATGCTTTTATTTTTATAAATGACAGCTCAGATTCTGAGACAGCCATGAGCTGGCAACCTGGCTAGCTAAGCTATTGCAAACTGGCCCGGTTTGACTTGGCATCAGCAAGGAGGAAATGTCTCATTCTGTACTTGGCTTGCCAGGGAAGGTCTCATTGCTTTTCTAGCAGTGTAGCTGCTGCCCTTTGCTGCAGAGTTACAAATTGTACTCTTTCTGGACTAGGAAGTCAAGTCTCTGCCATGAATGAGCCTATTTGCTCGTCTACAGTACCACCCACCTTCTTACTGTCATCATCTACTTAAACCTGGAAGCATGGGAGCACATACCAACTTTAAAAGCAAGCACCATGTATCATCTGCCTGAGTATTAGTTGTATCAAATGTGAATCAATAGAACTGTGTTTCAGGCTAGACGGAGAGTGCAAGAAGCAAAGATGCCTTCTTAGAGGCAGAGCTATCAGCTTGAGTTTCATAGTCTAAATAAAATTGTTTTTTCCTTGATCTACTTTAAAAAAAAAAAAATCATGAGCTTCCTTTGGAGCTCATCAAAGCAGCTGGGAGAATAATCATTCTTTCTGCCCTCCTTGCTACTTGACAGGACTTGGATCAATCAGTTAAAAACATAATGTGGCTTGCCACATAACTCTGAAACAAACAAGTGGACAATGGTAAGGGCAAAGCCCCTGTTGTACAAATTCATGGACAGCTCATCTCCCTACCTCCTGGGCCACTACCAAGCCTCAGGCTTCCTCCAAGGCAGCCTGGGAGGTGTTTGTGCAGTTTGCTACCCCAGATGATGCTGTTAACCACAGTATGGGAACTGACCCAGAAGACTCTGCCAGTGCCCAGATCTGCCCTTTTATGTTCTGCTGCTTTCCAAGTCAAAGGGCAGTTTGGTCCAGAAAGTGGCAAAGAAAGATGAATACAACCAGTAAGTATTTCCTCAAGCAGCAAAACACACAAAGCCTACTTTTTGGTAATTGTGCCTCATAGCTGCTGTCTCTAGTAGCCAAGGTAGAAGCTGCTGGGATATTTGTAATGTTGCACTCGCTCTTACTTAATTTCTCTGGTGTTTCTTAAGAGTTGAGCTCTGGTTACAGCCTTAGTGGGGTTTTAACAGGATCTGTCTCTCTCCTATCCAGCAGTCTATTTTTGTGAAAATCACAGCAACCTGATTATTTCTGAGACCTCTGCCCCCTTGTCAATTTTGATTGGAGTTGGCCCAGGAGTTCAAAAGGCTGTAACAGTTTGATCATATAATCCTGGCTTCCTTAGGAAACCAAGCTAAGGAACAAACAAACAGAAGTCCTTACAGAAATACCCCCTTGACAGTTGAGGGTTTTTTTAATCAACACCTTGGCTTCTATGAAGATTTTTTACCTTCACTTCCCACAAAGATAATCTTACAGATCAGCCACCAAACGTGATGCGGAAGTGGCTCTGGAGTGGCACCGTTACAGGCAGGTTTCCATTAGGGTTAGAACTAGTCTGTATCCCAGTGGGAGCCATGGGAAACCAGCTATGGCACCCAGGTGTCCTGCCAGCATCACTCCCTACACCCACTGCAGAAGATGACCACTTGTGGGGTAATGAGCAGACATGTTTAACTAGAGCAAAGCTCAGAGTTGTGCTGTTCAGCGGATGGGGTGTGCAGGTGCAGACGAATTCCCCAGGTGGGCAATTCCCTCTGACCTGTCCACCCAGCTCAAGTCCTGCCCAAAGCTGCTGTGTTGGGTGGTGTAGGGGCACCAGTTCCATCCCTAGGAGACTAAGACTAGGGGTAAGAAATGACACCTACTTGTGGCCCCAACTGGTTTCCAGCCCAGCTCGGTAGGGTTGCTTGCCCCAAGGAGTGCAGGGAGTTCTTTGAGTCACTGAGGGCCCCCAATTCAGATGCTGAGAGTGGAGTTGAGCAAAACTCTCTGTAAATCACAGGCTTTGAAATATCCACCTCAGTGCAGCATGACTGCAGACCAGGAGCACTTTGCTTGGATTCCTCCACGTTAGCGGGCAGCTTCTCCTCCTTCTGCTTTCTTTTCCCCTGTTGCTCTTTCCATGAGCACCAACAGCAAATCTGCTGAAGGGGCAATTTTACAACCTAATCCCAACAAAAGACAGCAGCTGCCAGTGCAGAGACCGTGGACAAGAGCATGCCCAGATGGTCTGAAGTAATACATTTTGGTATTAACTGCAAACCCTCTGCCACTTTCAAAGCAGTTCTTCAAATAATAATAATAAAGGAATGGCAGACATGCCAAAAGCAATTATTTATGCACGTTCAGTGTCATTTAATCTCTGTCAATTACTACTATGTTCCAAACAAGAGCCCGGAAAGTCAAATCTTCCCCCCCCCCCCTTTTTTTTCCCCCCCCAAAGTGGATGGTGACCAACATTTTCACGTTGTCAAAAGCGATGACGCCTCACTTGGCTAGCCAGGGGGTTTAAACAGAAAGCAAGCGCTGGAGGAGAAAGCTGAGCCAGCTGCCGGACGCTGCAGGAAATAACACGGGAGAAAGGAGGGAGAAAAGGAGGCTCAAGGGAGAAACGGCTGGTTTGCGGAACGGGACGCGGCCCAGGCACCGCGCGGGGCTCCGGATTTTACCGGGCTATAGATAAGCTAATAAGTGATCGGGAATGGCCATTTGGAAGGCAACGTCCGCATCTCTCCTTTCCCCAGGCAAAGGGAACAAGATCTCTCTTTTTTAACCTTTTCTTTCCTTTCTTTCTCCTTACTTTTTTTTTTTTTTTAAACGTAGCTTTTCCCTCTGTAAGAGGTGTACGTTTAATTATAAAAGGGCCTTTTTCGGTTGTAATCTGTTTCCAGTTCAATTCCTTTGCTGGATAAATCCCCTAAACGTGTTGTCATTCCTTATTTATTGATTGCAGGTATTTGGGGTTTAATTGAGCAAGTCGGTCGTGGCCCAGGGCAGGAGTGGCGCTACATGAGCAATTAAATCTGATTAGCCCGAGCCCTTTAAGCCCCAGCTGGGTGATTGATAACCGAGACCAACATTCTTCAGTTGACTCGCTACATCAAAAAGGAGAAAGGCTTAGAGGAGAAACGCATGGGTCCAACATGAAAAATAGCAAAGGAGCCAAGCAGATTAGATTTGCAAAGGAGCTGAGCTAACGGCGAAAGGAGCAGGGAGAACAGCCCTGGTCAGCCCATAAAATAAATCCGCAAGTGTCTCCTCCTTTAAAACTCAACCAAGGCTGCGCTTTTTTTTTTTTTTAAAAAAAAGGAAAAAAAAAAAAAAAAAAAAAGCTAAAGTGACCCGGGCTGGAGCGAGAATGGGTAAAGGTGCCGGAACTCGGATTTTAACACCCCTCAGCCCTGGGAGCTGAGCTCCATCCATCTATAAAGCTGTCGTCTGTTTGTTAGTGTGTTTGTCTGCTCCGTCATTACATTTTTGCCCGGTAGTTTAAGAAAATAAACTAGCAGGGAGAACAGGAGTGAGTAACCCCCATTTATCAACCTGATGGATGTCCCGTGTCTCCCTTCGGGGTGGGGGGGGGGAGGGGGGCGGCGGCCCGCCGCGGGGATGGGGTTCCTTTCCCGCATCATCCTCCTGCTCCCGGGAGAGGTGGTACCCTAGGGCAGGGGTGCTCCGGAGATTTGGGGGACAGGGATGCTCCGAGGTTCAACTCTCCGCCTTGGGAGAGGTGGCAGCGCTGCTCCGCTCAGCCCCTGCGCCGGCTGATGCTCCGAGAATGTATTATCAGTCAGCCCTGTTGAGTTCTCGGGAGAAGCACCCCCCAAGACACCCCGAAGCAGCCTACGTTTTCTGCTTGACACCAGAAAAGTGTGAGAGAGGTGTGTGGGCAGCTCCCGGACTCGCGGAGCCTCCGCAGTGCCAGACCTCGGGGATCCCGCGCCGGCACCGGCCGCCTCATCCCCAATTACAGCGAAGGCGACTTGACAGGAGAAATCAAAGCGAGGGGCGGGCCGTGAGGGGAACCTGGGGAGGGGGAGCGGGGGGCAGCGCAGAGCCCTCGGGGCAACGCCCCGGGCTAGGGCGGGCGCCGCTGCCTCGGCGGGGTGAGGGGTGCGGGGTGTTCTTCCCGCTGGGGCACGGCGGGGCCGGGGGGGTTCACGGGGCGCTCCCCTCCTGCCCGCCGAGTTTTCCCTCGGATCAAAACAGCCTGAAAGCAGCAGAAATCACTGGGGAGGGGAGGAGGACGTCAGCAGGAGCTGGACTTCTAAAAACCGTTCCGCCCCATAGGCTTTAATATTAAAAACCCCCTAGGAGTCTCAGACACTGTATTAATTAGTGCAACCACCCATGAAAAGTTGGGTTTGGAACAGCATTCTTTGCCCTGTGTGAAACAGCAACCCTAATAAACAATTGTTAACTTGGCCTATTGCCTCTGGTAAATTACACAGCATTAAAAAATAATGCTTTTCATATTAGGCAGTAATTAAAGGTTGGGACAGCTTTAAAACAAGAGGGGGAGGGGAGGAATCAAAGAAAATATAAAAATGTTCTTTCAAGAGTTATGGGAGGCTAATAAAGTATGTCTGTTATAGTGCACCACTTTGCCCCCAGCTACAGCCAAACTGGAGCCACTGCAATTGCCTCTCAATAAGATAATGATATTCCTTTCTCTGCTATTAAAAGGCTCCCAGTGCAAACTTAAAATGATTTATTTAATTTAAGAAATTATGAGGTGTAACTTCAAAGCGTAAGCCGTTAGTAATGGAAAACACCAGGTTGTTTAAAATTATAATAATAATTGTTTGGAATACAGTGACATCAAAGTGCTTTCATCACCAAATAAAATATAGCACAGACCCCCAAATCCAGTGGAGTTTATTGAGTAGACATTTTTTGGTGTGTTTTTATTATTTCCTTATCAAGAGACATTATTTTAGCAGCTCCTTTTCTCAGCTTTGATGTTTTGACAGTCTTAAATTAATTTTATTGCATTTTTTTGGCTCGGAGATGGGAGATTATTCTGACTGCTTATTTTTCATTATGACTTTTTTGTTTTCGAGAACCGGTTTGTTATTTAACACAGCACCTTGATAAGCTCAGTTGAAATGAATTGGCCATTACAGGCCATTAAAAAGCAAAGAATTCTGTTTTCAAGCAATCCATTACACGTCTGGGAAAATATTCCTACTTAAAACAAACTTTGAGCTGAACGCTGGCATAATCAGTTTAATAAAACGGGTAGCGCATACTTTTAAGGAACATGTTTTTTTTCTTTACGAGATCCTTGCTTATTCAAAACACGGCAATCTAAGAAATACATATACAGAACATTTTGCCAAGAAAGACCTGTCTTTACAGTGAGAATATCACAGAATGTTTTTAATTTCCTTGAACAGTGTTATAAAACATTAATCGTACATACATTGCTCGAGATTTTTCCTTCCCAAGCAAAGCAGAATTATTCCAATCCCCCTAAAAAAAAAAAAAGGTAGCATTTTAAAATATACTGCAGTTGCAGCTTTATAGACCGGTATTTCCACTAAAACAGCAGGGACAGAATTGCTCTGGTGTTAAAAGACTGAAATATAATGGATGGAAAGATTTTTATTCCTCTCGTGCAGCTAGTTGGGAACTGCTGGTAGCACCCGCCAAATGCCTTATGGATTACAGTGGGAAACACACATCGAGGGACCAAGGGAGTAAAACCCAAACCAACCAAACAAAAAAAGCTAAATAACAAAAAAAGTCCCCAAAGTTCTGTCATCATATGTGTGTGTCCCCGCGATGGTGCCCGGCACCGGACAGGAGCCTGAGCTCGGTTCCCGCGGTTCGTTCCTGGGTTTCCCGGTGCGGGGATGAACTGTGCAGTTTCCCTGAGATCCTTAATGTTTCCCACTGGAAAAATATCTTCCACTGCTCTGGCAGGGGAAAAAAAAAAAAAAAAATCGGAATAACCGCTTTGCTTTTATTTTGCGAGAGAGACTTCCTACGCAAAGAATGTGGGCACTGCGAAAGTAGGTTAACGTCGAGAAATGACCCCTGGAAAAGGCTTTTAAAAATCTCTGTGGTGATTATAGAGCGTAGGCACGAGAGAAATACTCTCACACCGGGGGTGGTGGTTTGGCTTGTTTGTGGGGTTGTTTTTTTTTTGTCTTGTTCAATTTTTAAAATTTTTATTTTATTTTTACCCAAAGAGATACACATTCCTCTGCAGGAAAATTAAACCGCGGATTAATAGAGAGAAAAAATATACTTTGGAGAAAGCAAAATGATCGCTTCCCTAGCTGAATAGCCCTGGGGTCGGCGGGAGCTGATACACCTCCGCTGCTCCGCGGACTCTTTGACTACTTGCGCAGGAGCTGCGCTCAGGCGGGGGGCGAGTGGAGCCTCCTCCCGCAGCCCCGGGGGCGGCACTAGGGACCGAGACATGGGCGATTGCACGGCTGGTGGCTCGTCCTTCGTCACCCACCCCCTCCTGCCAGCCCTGGGCTCCCCTTCTCCTGCCGTGCGTGTCCAGCGCTCACCCCCAAAATCCCGCCCATGGCACTTGTGTGGCGAGACGTACGGACATTATATGGATGCGACGTACAGCTCAACCTTATAGAGATGTGAGTGCGCGCACACCGACGCGCCTACCCGTACGGTGTGCGAGTGCGTGTAAAGACAGCCCCGGTGAGGGGGTCCCGAGCCAAGGAGACCGCCCAGGGGCTCGGGACGCTGCTTCGGGGCTTCGCTTACCACCCGGATCCGCCCGGCCTGGCGGGTACCTGCGCCATCCGGCCCTCCCCGGGCCGGATCCGCGGAGCAGGTGTCCGCTCCGGCGTGGAGCCTCCCCCGGAGCCGGTGCCGAGAACCAGTGTCCGGCCGGGAGCGGCTCCATCCCCGACGGGACGGGCCTTGGGGGCGGCCGAGGGGCCGGGGTGCTCCGGGGTCGCCGCCGCTGCCCCGCAGAGCTGGGTGCCCGTTGCCCCGGCCTCCAGCCGGGCTCCCGGCGGAGATCAAACCCTGCGCTGCCGGGCATGCCGGCTCCCAGACGCGCCGCAGCCAGCGAGCGTTCCTCCTTCCCTATAAAATGCAGGAATTCCGGGGTTTGACAAGGTAACGTGACAACATGAAATGCAGGCTCCGAGCGCCCGTGGCTTTAGGTAATGAAGGCTCGGCCAGAGCGAGTCAGAAAGCCCGTTCCTAACTGTTTATGTCAACAAATCCATACGTCGTGAATTAAAGTCCCGGGAGAGCTGGGCTGTGCCCGGCTGGCCTGAGCCGTCGTTCAGCAAGTCGGGATTTTAAGGATCGGGATAATTTATCACGTTGTTTTTAATGTTTATTATTTATTGCTCTAATTATTTTTCACTTTCTATTGGAAATTTAAAATATATAGATGTACCTGGAACAGATGCCAACTGCTTTCAGTCTCACTCAACTTCTAATCATCGCATCTGCTTTGTGTCAGAAAATACTTTGGGAACAATTTAACTTTGCATTAAAATAACTAATTAAAGCCACACCTCCACTGCTTCTTGCGAAAGTGGAGGAGGAATTTCAGTAAGTGCATCGCTTTTAATAGTAGCATTCTGATTTCCCTGCCTTGCTGTAATTTATTCAGTTACAGATCTGCCTGCGGGGCAGCTCCCATTAGGCCGATGATGAAGTCTCATGAGTAAAGCTTGACACCTCCCTCCTAATAAAATATAATACTCAATTAACTCGGCCTTTCTGAAGGCTTTAATTGGAACAAGTTAATAATGGGCGCAGGGTGAATTGTCATGCCATCCGCAAGCTCGGGGAAGGTGTCACGGATCCGTCCTGCCTTTCCCGTAGCAGAGGTTGTAACCGGGATTTGGAAGCTTTTCCTTCAACACCCCTGTGTTCTGCAATAAATCTGTATCCATTTAAGGATCTATCATAACACACACAAAGCTCCTGCGCTCAAAGAATTTCCAGCGAAAAGATTTAGCTGTAATCCCTGACACAACTGATTTATACTGAAGGTTAAAAAATACCGCTGGTTTATTTATAACCGGCCCAGCCCAGCTAAGAAAGCACTCGGGACAATTGGAGGGGAAAGGAGAGGGGCGAGGGGGGCTGCACCCTGCCCCGGAGTTGGGGGGATAATCCTTCAGAAAGAGGGAGCCCGAGAAAGAAGCGGGTTTTTATGCGGCAGTAAATGCTAATTTGAAAAGGCTGCACGGACATTAGATTCCCCCAGATTTGTTCCCTATAGTTGCGAAGCGGGGGGGTTAACAGGAGGGGTTTTTGGGAGCCGGGAGCACGGTGAGCAGGGCAGGAGCCGCGATGTCCGGAGCTCCCCCCGGCGCTAAACCCTCCCGCAGCCACCCCTGCACAGCCCGGCCCTGGGGCTGCTTTCACTCCTCTGCTCTTCTCCTCCTCGCACAGCCCAGGCCCGGGCGAGCAGGGTACTGGTCTGGCAGGGTGCTGGGTACGGCTGCCCGGCCCGCAGGGTGCCAGGCAGAGGCTGGGGACCCCGGGAAGCGCTGCCGAGATGCTGCCGCCGGAGTGTGCGGCGAGCGCGGCCCCGCACCGGGAGAGCTGCCAGGCTGGGGCTGGGGACACTGTAGAGAGAGCAACCGAGTTAAATACGCCTTCTAGGATCCCCGAGGTCACTCCTAACCCGAATAAACCTCCTATAACAAATGTTATATTGGGTCAGCATGGGTGTAACATGATAAAAAACTACTTCTGACCTCTTGTGTTCTTATCTGAGCAAACCCGAGCTCCCCTCGCCAGAAAGGCCAGGGCGGGTGGGGCAGCATCTGCTCTCCGGGCAGCACATGAGCTTGTCCCTTGAAGGAGGGCGCCTCAAAAACTGTGGGACAGGCTGACAGCACGTGGGAGCCCTGACATGCAATTGTGCTGAAGTACTGCAGGGTCCCTGTCAGCTCTTACCCGCACAAAATTACCCCCAACCACTGCAGGGGTCGAGACTCGTCTCCCACTAAAGCACAAATTCGAGGTCAACGGAAAGGCGAGTCGGAGGGAGAGTCCTAAGAAAAGAGAAAGGCGCACGAGCTGAGAAAAGTGATAGAAACATCACCAGAGTATGATGTTGTAAAGAACAGAGGCGCCTAAAAGCAGTTGTTAAAAACAAGGAAACCTCATAAAAGGTTTGGCTTTCGACTTTGAATTGTTGACTTGCAATTCACCTTCATGTGCTGCAAATTTGGCTTTAATTCAGATCCAGAAAGGGGAAATAATCATAAAGGCAACGCAAACATTCCTTTGAACTTGACCCAGCGGTGCAAAACACACACACAGAGAAGTTACCTTTTAAAGAACTCCAAATACTCAGACCCACACGCCATTAAACATGTTTTTTCTTTTTTAATTTAATTCGAAATAAGAGATAAGAAATAATAAATCTTCAATAAAATATATAAAATTGTACAAGGCATCCCTTTCAAAGGGACTTTCCTATAATGGAAGATCGGGGGTGAAGGGAAGGGAGAAGGGAAGTTCATCTATAGTGGGTCCCAGGCAGTGACAGTGCCTGGGTCAAAACAAACCAAAACCAGCAAAACCTCGTGGCTTTTTTTTTTTTTCCCTTTTCTTTTCGTTTTTTCTGCTTTTTTTTGTTTGTTTGTTTCTTTCTTCCACAACAACATGTTAAGAAAATAAATCCAGGAGAAGCTCTGCCTTCAATGCTCCACAGCCTTTAGTTTAACTTTCTCACAAAGTTTAGCAAGAGTAATACACATAATACAATAGTTATAAGGGGAAGCCTGGGGAACACACTGCCAGTGCTCGGGGAGCTCCTGCGGGGACGGACAGGTTACACAGTCTCTTGGCACCCCACCGTCCTACTAGTAGGGTTGGCTGTTTGTGATACCTGGATCTCTCTTAAGAAGGGCTTGAAGCATGAGTCACTCACATTGGCATCCTTAGCAAGGGAAGGAGAGGAAGACTTGGGGGGTTCTATTTAATACAGACTATTTAATATGCAAATACTAATAAAACCCCCCAAACATCTCCCAAAAGTGTTCAACAATCATTTGCTCACCACCACTGTTGAAACAACCCACATCTTCTTTCCCCAGAAAGCTTCCTTTCCTCTCTCCTGGTTTTCAAAGAGCACTGCAGAGCCAAGATTACCTGGCTGTAGCCAAAAATTTCTAGGCATGCCAATAGGAAGAGATAAAGACCAGACTGCCTAATAACCCTCCCTTGCACTTTACCTCCCCTCACAGTGCTTAACAAACGCTGAAGCTACGTATACAGATAAAGGCATTACAGGAGCCAACGGTGGAGAAAGCTGTTACTCTACATTTAGGGGCCCTGATGCTCATCTTGTTGCAAAGATCTGTCGAGGTTTGGGATGCAAAAATTTTCCCTAGCCCCACAAATGCAGGGACTTGCTGGCTCTGAACTTCACTCAGACTCTATTTGGTCTAGTTTCTATTTACATGGTGTCTCTAGCTAAGGGCTCTGCTTTCTTTAAAAAAAAAAAAAAAAACCAACCCAAAACACAAAACCAAACAAACAACAAAACCTTGATTATACCTTTTTATTTCCCTCTCCCTGCCCCCATATTGAGAAATGACATTTGAGGGCAGGGGTCTAGGGCATGTACCCCTCTTACTTTAAACATGTGTTGGGCCCCATCAGGAAGGCATAGAGAAATCTCTGCCTCCATGAGATTGCTTTTTCACCTGCTCCTTTATTCTCATTTTATGTGCATTGTATAAAAACCCTACATTTGCTCAAATTTTTTTCTTTTTTTTTGTTTGCTTGTTTTCACTTTTTTTTTTCTTTGAGGATCAGACTCTGAGCACTCAAAGCACTCTTAGAAGACACCCAACCCGCAGCATACAGGATGCCTTGTTTTGCTAATGCAAACTCCCGTACACTCAGGATGGCAGACAGAAGCGTGCAGAAAGAACGGCCAGTACTGGTTGGGATACTGCCTTCTCCGGGTTGGACATGATCCACCAGGAAGTCTGTCTCACTGTCGCTTTGTCTTTCTGATCTTCTTAGGATAAGTGGTACATGCTGTATCCAACGGGAGTAGCATAGAGTCCAACAGGTGGGATAGGAAGCACAGGTCTGTGAAAAGGGTAGGATGTTCCATACAGTGAGGCAGCCTGGATGGGAGAGTTGATAGGGAAAGGGAGGCTGAACCCCGATGGCAACATGGGCTTCGCTGCCATTTTCAGCTTCTCTAGCTCAGCCTCCTGCAGTCTCTTGGCCTTGGCCCTCCGATTCTGGAACCAGATTTTGACCTGGGTCTCTGTGAGGTTGAGGGAGCTGGAGAACTCAGCTCTCTCAGCGATGGACAGATACTGCTTCTGGCGGAACTTGCGCTCCAGAGCTAGCAGCTGGGAAGTGGTGAATGGGGTGCGGGGCTTCCTATTCGTCTTGTGCTTCCTCAGGGTGCAGGCAGTGGGACTCAGGTGTCCTGCAAGGAAGGGAAAGGCCGGTTATCACAAAAGCAGGGAGACCTGGGTGCTCTGGAGAGATGTGCTGCGGTTGAGGGCTGGGGCGGGAAGCAGAGTGAGTATCTTAAGGGAGAGTCCCACCAGGTGATACCCTCAAACCAGGGGGATCCTTTTGCAAGTGGCTCTGGAAATCTCTTCCTGGCCAAAGTTATGTTCACAGGACTTCAGCAGTTGTCCTGGGAAGTGAAATTTATGCTCAGTGATTTCAAAAGGACAGCTTGTAGGCAAACAGGGCACAAAGGATTCAGAGATAGACACACAGCAGATCACTTCAGGAGTCACATCACAGGGGTCTGAAGCACACAAAACAGCTGTCTTGGTAGCTGCAAAACTGGAGGAGTAACTCAAACAAAGCACAAGACAAACATCTATGCAAAAGCAGGAGACACACAAAAAGACAGTGGTGTAAGAGATGAGCCGAGCCCAGCCCTGCTCCAGGATTTCTGCACCAAGAGCAGCAAATCGTCCCCCCCTTTTTTTTTTCTTTTTTTTTTTTTTCTTTTTTTTTCTGACAGCTGAAATGGGTCTGATAACTTTTGTGGTTTTGATAACTGGGTATTTTTCTTGCTATTTCTTCTTTGTTTGAAATCAAGTTTTACCTCTGCTTAACAACTTTTTTTTTTTCCCCACGAAGTATTTTCTGATTTTTGACAAGTATGTATAAAAAAAAAAGCAGTGCACTTTTCATTCAATGTTTAGCTTAGCTTTTATGACATTTGCCAAATAAAAAACAAAACAAAACAACACAACTGCAGCATCTGCAGCCAATACAAGTCAGAAAATCTCCTACCTTTTGTACTTGCCTTATAACCCCAACCAGGTTAGGCAGATGTGCCCGGGATGGCATATTGCTGACTTGCCTCTAGATTCATTTTGCATTTCACTAATAATTTTGCAATCTAAGGAATAATTAAAAAGTGTACAGCCGACTTGAAAAGCTTAGCAATTTGGCTGTGTTTCAGATCACTCCCGGGGCATATGACAAGCCACCCTGGCTTCCTAGCTTGACACAGAAAGTGACACACAGGCTGCTCTTAAGAAGCTGCTAAATTTTGTACATGCTGTAGTATCTGGTTCAAATGCTTGTCAGTGTTCGCAGGTCATGTTTTCTGAACCCTTTTCACTTTTTTTTTTTTTAAATAAACTGGACCACGAAGCTGTTTAAGTGAATATCACGCAATTAAAAAAATCCCATGAGGAGAGTGTTCAGAAGTTCAGAAAGGGGAGGGAGAAAACAGCTTCAGCAGAAAAAGTTAAGTTTCTCCTCTTACTCTTCTTCTAGATACTGAATGCAAAAAATAAATCCCTCTTAGAAATCAGCTTGTCCAATATCGTGTTATGATCACAGGGATGCATTTTGATAATTAAGGTGCTCACCATGACATTTGGTTTACTCCTTAAACTAAATTCACATTACACAAAATCAACACTAAACTCACTACCGGTCACACCATTATTCCACTCTCTCTTTTTAAACGCAACCTATTTATTTTCTCAAAGTCAAGCTCTCCGAAGACTCAGCTAAAAGGGGGGGGTGAGGATCCTTCCAGGGGGGGTGGGGTCTACAAGGGGATTCCTGTCCCAGCGCCTTCCCCAGCTTTCGGGTTAGCCCGACCCGGCCCGACTTTCGCTACGCACAGGGGAAACCGCAAAAAACGTGTTTTAAAATTAAATCCCGGCCAACTGCTTACCCCGGAATACACCCAAACGTTCCCGGGCTTCTTCCCTCACCATCCCCCAAGTGACTGCCACACTCTGATAAGAAGCAGGGACCGTCGCCACCGCAGAGCCCGTAATTGCGTTTATCCCGTGCCAGTCCTCAAAACACTTGCTGCAGTGATTTGTTTCGCTGTTTTTTGGTTTTGTTTTGTTTGTTGTTTTTTGGGGTTTTTTTTTCTGTTCTCTGGCCAATGTCGGACAAAAACCAGCACTTGGATACACTTCCCTCTCCGTGTTGATCAATATCGAACAGTCACAGCTTTTTCATCCCGCCCCATAATATTAATACTAATAAATCGAGGAGCTACTTCTTATGTCAAAACCCTCCACGGATAGACAGGAGAATCAGTCACTGCCTCTTGCTGTCACATCGACTCCGAGGGGACAGAGAGCTGGGAGGTGGGAAATCAAGACGATGGAGGCAGGACCTTCCCCTCCCTAATCATCACTTTTCGGCCCAAATTCCTCAGAAATGACTGAACCCGAACTCCCAGCTATTGAAATCCTTTATGAAGCTATTTGGCAGATCTCACGAATCCCCTATTTTAATAAAGAGGAAGAATTTCGATTGGGGGGCGGGGGGGAGAAGTGTCCCGGGAGAAGATTAGGCCTTGTCTAAGTCTGTTGTTAAGGGCAGTGTTAGAGGAAGGGGTCTAGGTAGGAACACACGCTTATTTTCACGCTTTTCCAGCATTCTTGAGGGTACATGAAAATCGCAAACGGAGCTGCGCAGGGAATGACACGGGAGGGCTGTTTTTCTCTCGTCCCCTCTCCCAGCACTTTAGAAATCAAATAAATTAGGAGCTACGCAAAGGGAAGTAAGCAGCTGAAAGCCAAATCGAAATTATTGTCTCCCAAAAAGAGGAGCTGTAATAATACCAAAATTCCTTTTTGCAATATTAGATTACAGGAGCAAATTCTGCGAGACTACCCAGCGCAATAATTGGCGTCTGTAAAGTCATTAACTTAAATAAAGTAGAGCATTTAATTTACATCAGACAAGTCAGGGATGTGTGAAGGAATGTGGCTCGATCTGCTAATACAGGTGTCCAGCTGCCACAGCTCTTGGGGATGGGAAGGCATAGTCTGGCACAGCCGGGCTGCGCTTTTCACCTTTACCTGAAGGTAGTTTTAGGACTTTTTATTTGTTGAAAGGAATTGGTGGGATTTTTTTTTTTTTTTGGTTGGTTGGTTGGTTGTTTTTAATAAAGGGATCTCATCGAAAGCGAAATGCAATTCAGTGAAGACACAGCAGCACGGCTCGAACATTAAAGGTCTAAGAAGCGACCTGTCACCTCCGGACCGCGTGTCCCTAAGGCGGTGGGGACAGGGTCGAGAGAAATTGCAAGGGCTGAAGAGGTCAGACCCAGCTTAGGAAACTTTGACAGGCTGCACGCAAAGAGGGAGAGAGACACAAACACGGCACCGGGAGAGACTGCGGCGGGACTCAGCGCGCAGAAAGTGCGCAAGGCTGGAAGGGACAATCACGAAGATTTCAGACCGACAGGATTGCTTTGCAGCGTTTGGTGTAAGCGGGAAGGAAACGGAGAGAATTTCCAGTTCTCGTTGCAAGGGGATAACATAAAGGGACGAACTGGCAACCAGTGACCCGTGTGTCGGGAAAGGGAGCGAGTCCGTGGTAGCTCCTGATCTTTCTATGGTTTTAAAAGCGTTATATATTTATATACAGACGTATAATTGTATATATAAATACATAACTGTATAAATAAATAAATGTGTCATATATATGAAGAAAAAAGTAGCAGACAGATAAAAAACACACGCACATAGATAGAAATACATGTATAAAAGATATATAGGTATCTATCTAGCGTGCTGCTGTCCATCTCGGCTCCCGGGAGCCGCGCAGCCCGGGGCCAGAGCGGAGCCCGCCCGCCCGCCCTCCCCGTCCCGCGGGCCCCGCGCAGCCCCCGCCACCGCTTCCCTGGCCACTCACTCGGCGGAGGGGAATATCTCCCGGCCTCCTGGATCCAGGACGCGCCGTCCTCCGAGTTCTCCGATTTGACCGAGGCGGTGTCGAAGGTTTTTGTAAGCGCCCCGGGGGGGCTGTGCGCGTCCCGGGAGCCGTGGCCCGGCAGCAGCAGGTTCCTGGAGGTGCCCACGGCCGCCCCGTCGGCGCTGCCCCCTGCCGCAGCCAGCGGCAGCTCTTTGGGGGGTTTCTTGTCGGACATGAGGGCTTCTACGCTGAACGGCAAGCTGGACACCTTGACTTTGTGGTGCTCCTCGGCGCCGGCCGCCGGGCCCTCCTCATCGGAGGAGAAAACCTCCTTCGCCTTGGAAGGAGAAGCCATCGCGGGTGCGGAGGGAGGCTGGAGCGGGGCCGCCCGGGGAGCTGCGCTGCGGCTGTGCCGGGCCCTGCGCGGGGACTGCGCGAGCGAGCGCCACAAAACCACCCCCACCGTCCCCCCGCGGCTCCGGCTCTTTCCTCCTCTGGGAAGCGGAGTCAACGCCCCGCGGGCCAATCAGCGCCCGCGCTGGGGCCTGACGTCACGGGGTGACTCACGCCATTGGCTCGGGAGCGCGAGGGTGGGGAGAGACCTCTCTTTTTTTTTTTTTTTTTTTTTTTCGGGGTTGATTTTGTTTGGGGTGTTCCCCCCCCCTGTCCCCTCCGAAATGAATTAGGAGTTAATGACACGGGCAGCCAGCGGAGCGCTGCTATTAAGGAGCCGTCCAGGGCTGTAATCACACCACAGCAAGGAAAAAAAAAAAAAAAAAGCCAAAACCCCGCCGGGGTAATTAAGGCTGATGATGAGGCGCAGAGGAAACTTTAGAAGATCGCGGCTTTGCCTCCTCTCGCCGCCGGCTCGGCTCCTCCCGCCCCCCCCCAGCCGCGCCCCCGCCGCCCCGTCGGGTACTGCCGCGCCCGGCCCCGCTAGACCTCCCGGACCGGGGTCTGCCCGGCCCCCGGCCGCGACCCCCAGGAACGGGAGCTTTGACGCAGGACTGGGGGTGCGGGTTGCCGGACCCTCGCTCAGCGCAATTCCCCGCGGAGAAATGCGGGCGCCTGCTCCGCGCCCCTCGTTTTTCATCCGAAAAATGGGTTTTTCTTTGCGTTTCCTGGGCAGCAGGACCCAAGTCGGGCAAAACCACTCTGCAGATGTTACATCTGTAATTATTTTTTTTTTTTCAGCGTCAGTTGCACACGTGATGAATAGATGAGCTTCAATAAATTAAGGGCATGCAGCTCTTAATTAAGAGGCATATCAAACCAGCGCTATGAAAGCGATTCTCTCACTTTTTAACTTCCTACCAGCGGTATGAATAAAGAGTATCCTTTAAAAAGCATTTCTAATTACTGCGCGAATAAAAGCAAATACGTATTGTTCTTTTCATAATTATTTTAATCTTACACCAGGCGCTATTTCGTGCTGTGCCCGCAACTTTCGCTGGTTTTTTATTGTTGTTGTTGCTGGGTTGTTTGGTTTTGTTTTTTTAACGACCAGGAAACGCAGAGATTGAGAGTCATTTTGGTGTTATTTATAACCGAGGCTCTAAAAAACCAAAATACTCTCGGAAGGCGGCAGTGCCTCTTCTCAGGTCTGTGGTGTGTGGCTCAGCTCCTCGCTGTGTGCCCCGGCTTCAGGGGTGGCTGGGATGGAGCCACGGGCTAGGTTCTGGGTGGCTGCAGGACTCTGCTCCCTATATGGTTTAGGTTATACCCCTTCCACAAAACGTGCAGGATTTCACTAGGTCTTCTAGTGCTCGATTCAGACTCCTGAATTTCCTGTCAGCCCATGAAGCAGTCTTGGAAGTCCCCAGTCTTGCTAACATAAATCACGACTCCCCACTCCCTTCGCAGCCTGGGTCATTATACCTTTTCCTAGTGGACAGCTCAGGAGGTGATTTTAGGAGAGGAACTGGTTCGATGTGGATTTTCTTTGGTCTGTGCTCCTCTGTCCAGGCCAGGCCAGGCCAGAGAGCATATCGAGGTTGGGGCTGTATTGAGTGTGCTATGCTAGTCCTAGGGGTCCCCCCAGTCCCTTACAGCCCTTGTCATCCCACCTGGTCAGCCAACAAGTATCTGAGCCACCCTAGCCCTGATAACATCTCGTCTGGTGCCATAGGTGGCAAATTGGGACTGGGGCATGTGACTGTGTGATGGGAAGGTGTGTGGGAGGACATGTACCAGAAGCCGTGTTACAAAACCTCACTCATCAGTGGGGCTAATAGTAGGGTTTGCACACTCATTACTTATTGCTAGCAGTATTACTGCAGATTTTGATCGGTTAAGGATTAAAGCCAGGCCAGATCTGCAAAGAGAGGAGATGCTTTTCACTGCCTTGGCTCAACTAACCTAGCTGAAGCAGCCTGCAACATTTCAGGCAAGGGAGCCCCGATTTGTGCCTTTCTCCAAGGGTGAAAATAAAATTGATCCCACAAACTGATGCCTCTCCAGCTGCTCTTGCTATCCCCAGTTCATCACTTCTCTTTCCCCAGAGAGCTCATCTCTTTGCTGAGCGATACTTGCAGCAAGATTCAGGACTGCCATCAGCCAGCCCTGGCCTTGTAAGCTCTGCTGCCGCAGTGGGGTTGAGTTTGTCTCTCTTTCCCCCCTCCTTGCCCCTTCCTTTCCCTTCTCCATGCTTCCTGCACCATGACAAGTAAATGAGAATTGATGGACATGCAGGAACAATGCATGTGTGTCAAGAACAATGCACTGCCCATGGAAAGCCATTGTGGGGCTGCTGAAAATGCTATAGATAATTATACTGCACTCCCAAAGTCAATGCCTGCTGGAAGGGTGCCTGGGGAAGTAGAGCTAGCAGGAGGGCAGGTCACAGTGACACCGATCACGTCCCTTGGGTGCAGCTTCTCTCCCAGCTGCCTGGCTGTGGCCTGGGTGCACAGGCTTGCACACAGTCCCCATAGACTTGGGAAGGCTTCTCTGTGCTGTCATCCTTTGGGAGGCTGGAGGAAGGAGGGGGACTAAGGGACAAGCTTCTCTCGGCATCGTGCAGCAAGGAGAATTTGGCTCACCCAGCCTGGTTTGGCTGGATTTTGGGTGCTACAGGGCCGCTTGGGACAGAGAAGCATGGCAGGGTTCGCTCGTGGCGCTTGTTGCCCTCATCAGTGTTAGCCCATAGCGAGGCTGGAGCATTTTCCGCCTAGAGTCTGAACTTGGAGGCTTCTCTCATCCCTCACCCTCCTCTCCTTCATCCTCCTCCTATCAGTTAAACAGGAGAGTGAAGCCCCGCACGGCACTGAGTACCAGGAGGGAAACCTCGCCGAGACGGGGTTAGCAGAATTTTATAGGAATTAAGGCTTTCCCCCTATCCAGCATCTCAGAGCGGCCGCCCAGCTCAGACCAGCAAAGAATTCTCCCGGCCCGGGGAACCGATGTGAGTCTGGGGGCTTTCCCCTGCGTCGGGCTCCCTCCTCGTGTCCCCGGTGGCACCCCGCTCCCGGGGAGGGCGGTCCCGAGGGCTCGGCCGTCGAGGCTCGGCGGGAACCGCCCGGCTCTCGGGGTAGCCCCTCCCTGGGTCTGTTTCACAGCTCACCACCCGTGTGTCTCTCATCTCCGAGCCGCCTTCAGAAGCCGCCGCTCGGAGCGCGGCCGCAAACCAAGGGTGTCCAGAAACCCCCTACCCCCGCTCTGCCTCCCAGCCCCACGTCTCCCCCCTACCCTCGGCAGCACCAGCCCCCATGAGCCGGGGCGGGGTCTGGGCGCCCCGGTCCTGGGGCTCCCAGCTGGAGTGGGACGGGGAGGGAGGGAGCGCAGGGGGAGGAGAGAAGTTGCAGACGAACTGAGGCTGTTTTGCAGGCGCCAGGAGCGGGGAGATGAAAGGGAAGCTCCTGGGGGAAGTGGCTGTGCAGTTTGACCGGCTCCAGCAGCAGCAGAAGCGACGGCCCGTCCCGGCCAGCTCCGCCTCCCGCCTCCCCCTCTCCCCTCGCCGGGCTCCAGGCTGCCCCTCGGCCCACCTCCGCCTCGCCTTTCCCAGCCCGAGGGCGGAGGGAGGCGACGGGCACTGCCGTAGCATCCCCGCTCCAACATCCCTCGGGCCGCGGGCAGCATCCCCGCCATGAAATGCTGCAGCAGCGTTAGTCTATGATAGCTGGTGCTGGTGACTTGCGGGAGAAACTGTCCGATTTCTCCAGTCCTCCCCCCCACCCCAGCGGTGTAAATCAGGAGGGAGCCCATTGAGATCACTACACTAATGATGCTCTGCATCCTCAGTCCACGCAAAGCACCAGCCCGTGTCCTTTACAGACTGTCCGCTGGGACAAAACGTCCGCGGACAGTGGAGAGAGCGTTTATTCTCTGGGAATGACAATCCCAGAAGCATTTCCCCCCCCCTACCCCTCCCCCCCTTTTATGGTTGATTTGGTTAATAAGCCATTTTCTAAAGGGAGGAGATTTTTTAAACTAGCCACCGTGAGGCTGATGTGTGGAAGACCTTTAAGAAAGGAGGATAAGGCTCCCGATTTGACTAGAAAGAAAGGGAGGAAAATGGAATCAGAGCGTGCATCAAGTCTGAGTTTTAACCCGAAACAAGATGTACGCCGAGGTAATATTTGATATGTCAGATATTGGGAGATTTTTGTCTCATCGTCTTGTTCCAGATGAGACCTGGAGCCAAGAGAAAGGTGTTGCAATAATAAAAATGCTGCATTTATCTCCAGATACTAGAAAGCAATTAAAACGAGCTGAACATCAGAGCTTGCGGGGAATCAGGTCTGGTTACCGACGCTTCGATCTGGTTACCTCCTCTTGAGGACTCCGTTTCCGAGCCGTTTTGGCTGATATCTGTGAGCTGCGTGGCCGCTCCCGGGCGGCTTACGCGGGGACTCGTTCCCCGGAGCATCCTCCACCCCTCCGAGGGAGGATCACCGCAGTCCCGGGCAGGCTGCGCCCGGTGCCAGGATGGGCAGGAGGGCTTTGCCCGGCTCCCGGGGCTCGGGAAAGGTGAATGTGATGAAGTAAAGTGACATTATATTCGGTGCGGGAAATGGGCAGTAAGTGCAATCACGCGTTATAATTGTCCTCTCTGTCACCCGACAATGGTTCCTATTTATCGCACCGGTGTCATCCACTCGTTAAAACACTGAGGCTAGAATGAACCTGGATTATTGCACAATACGAGCGTCTCCTTTCTCACCCGCTGAGGGTTGTTCTCTCCTTCTCTCTATGCAAGTATTCCATTTACGATCAGATATTAATTCTGTTTGGCAAGAAGCACGGAATAGTTGTGAGAGATCAGACGTCTCCCTGCTAAAAGCAGTAAATAGTTTTGCCCTTAAGGACTGAAAACGATTTTTTTTCCGAGGTAATAGCTTTTTAAATAAACACATGGGAAAACTTCGGGGGAGGAAAGCACTGTTAGAGAGGTTATATTTACATGCAGAAAACTCGTGATCAACAGGATCGGATGGAGATTTGCTTTTCGGAGGCGATGCACGGCCCCTCGAAGAGCGGGACTCCGGACGTGCCGGTTGCCATGTGCAGTAACGGGGGAAAACCTCAGGCGACCCCGGGCTGCAGAGAGTCCCTCTCTGTCCTGGACACCAGGGCCAGTCCCCTCGGAGTTGGCGCAGAGCAGGATCAGGCCCCGAGGAGAGAAACCCGGGCACCTACTGGTGCTGAGCCGCTCGGAGCCGAGACCGGCCCGAGCCGTCACACAGGGACATCTCAAACCCACCATCGAAAAAATAACGTGGGCAAAATACTTTGGGGTTTGGCCTCAGCCAAGTGCAGGGACGGTCGCCCTGTCGGCCCGAAGCCCCCGCCCCGTCGGGAGGTCCGCAGTGACGGGTCCCCTGCCCGCCGCTCCCCGGAAGCAGGAGGCACAACCTGCCCTAGGCTCCGCAGAGCTCTCTGCTTTATATTTTTCAATTAATTAATTATTATTATCTTTTTTTGAAGAGGAGAGAAAACGGGGGAGGGAGGGGGGGAGGGGAGGGAAATTGAGGATCTCTTTTACAGTTTGCAAACTGTTTCCATTGAACTTGCTGCAGTGATTTTTATTTTTTTGCACACACCTTCCTGCTCGTCTGGGTTATGAATATATCAAAATGATTCACCTCAGTGCGGAAAATGTGTGGAGCGTTACAAACTAAAACGTCCTGCATTGACTTAGATTCGAGCACAAGATTATTCCCACAGACCGCCCACGCACAGCCATCTCCACACATAAACAAGCAGCTGAGTTTATTTTTGCATGCACATCTTATTTTTATTTGACAATTTTAATAGAATTCGTTTTCAATATTTTGCCTGCTTCCCTCCACCAATCTAGGAAATACAGAGGGGATGTGAGATGGGAAAAATATACTGTATTATCTCGTGCTCAAGAGGAACTCCTATCAAAATCCTATTATTTATGTGGCATATTCGCAGTGTGGGAATGTGTCCACGATTGATAAAATTCTCGAATTACAGTTATTTGCTGTCACATTTTTTTCCCACCTGGCTTCCCGTCTTTATTTTCGAAATCTATCCCGAGCTCCCTGAAGGATAGCAGCTTTGCGATCGTGGCCGTTTGTCTCCATCTCTTTTTGATTAGCAAGGGTGATATAATAAACCAATCAATAAACCGCTTTTGAGTTACAGGTTTAAATTTGGTACAAATTGATTGCGAGAGTGCCCGACTCTGTGAGATGGTCTGGCTGATTACCTTACTTCTCAAGCACCATTTCTTTAAAGAAAAATTAAATTTCCACACGAATTTCCTTTTTTTCCTTTTTTTTTTCTTTTTCAGAAAAAAATATTGAAATGAGATTAAGGACCTTTTTAATTTTTCCTCGCTAGAATGAAGGAGAGGGACTGTTCCACGCAGCAATCTCGTAAAGCTGTTTTGGGGCTGGGTTTATTTCTGCCCGATGACTGAGACGAGAGATGCTTTCGACGGGACCCAGCCCTGTGCCTCAGAGAGCAGCGGTTTCAGCTCAGCCCCTCCCGGGTAGCCCCAGCAGCCGACACGCCGCGCTCCCCCACGCGTGACGCTGCGCCGGAGCCCGTGCTGGGTGTGAGCTCACAGCTGGCTGCTGCCAAACCCACGGGGTTCCCCGCGGGAGTCTGGAGAGAGCTAAAATCCTCAGCCCCGACGTGCTTTTTACACCCAGCCCTGTCCAGCTCATTCCCGGCACTTCCTCACCCGCGGCGCGGGGCGTGCGTGGGGTGGGCTGCGAGCACCCGAGCGAGCACATTCCACTCCGGATTCCAGCCAGCCCTCCAACGTTACAGGGATTTTTCCCCCCTTTTACTTTATTTAATTACGTTCAGGGTTCTTTCACGGAGTTTGCAATTCCTCCGATTGCATTTGTAGATGACATTAGCTCTGCAGAGAATGCCATCGGGGTCCCGGCAATGGGAACGCAGGGGTGGGAAATTTATTCGGATTCTCTAATTTCTCTGTAGATTGTATCAGCTCCAAGTCTTTTCAAGAAAGGCAGCAATTTATATTTGTGTATATATACATATTTGCACGGAAAGTTGTAATAAGCAAAGCAACTCATACTTTAGAAAATAACAGATGTTGGAAGGATGTTCATTTAGCAAATGATGAAATTAAATCCATGCAACAATTTTTTTTACAGTTTTATTTTGCACAGCCTCTCAGAAATCAGAGACAAGAAGAGTCACTAACTCATCCAGTTTGCAGTCTTCTGTTAATGTAGCTTTCCCTCTTTTTATACATGTGTTGCTGCTCATGTAAGGTAGTCAGAAATATCCCACACTGTCTTGTTTCAATAATTTCCCTCTGGAAAATAACTCTCTTTCCAATGTAAGCACTATCTTTGCCTATGCACTTACAAAATAAATTTTAAACAACTTCATTTAGAGTCTCGAAGGTAAAAAAAGAAATACAAAAATTCTATTAGTCTAACTCAAGGTGTCTGTTTGCAGAGATTGTGGGGAGGGAGCACTTTCAGAGAGAGTTTGCCGTCAGGACACTGTAGTCTGTTATATGAGTTTTTGCTTAATGTAACAAACTGACTCAGGTTTTATGTGCTTTTTATTAAAAGTCTGCGTTTTCTTCTGACTGCACAATCCCAATTTGTTCCGCTGGAAAATTCCTTGGGTAGTAGCTCCCCACAGTTCCTCATTTGCAAAAATCTCAGTTACTCTACAGTCAAATAAAACTGTTTTTTCAACACTTGTTTTTTTCCAGAGCGGTGCTAACAAGCCCGCTGTGCAGAGAGATGCTCTCAGTATTTCAGGATTTGGTTTGTAGCTGGACCCTGATCCTGTAAGTGGCTTGGCATTGGTCACCATCCACAATTGTGCTACATAACAATATGGTTCAAGATACTTCAGGATGCAGGCAACCGGTCCAGCTTCGATCTCCTGAGCAGCAGTGACAACGGTGAAGAAACGTGGGAAACAGAGATTTGTACCAAGCAAAGACATTTTTGCAATGTCAGGGTGTTTGACCGTGATAATGGCAAGCTCTGGATATTTAAGGTTCAGTTAATAGAGGTTTTATTTCATTTGATTTACTCCAGATGGTTCTCAGCCACAACACAGAGACTTAGACAGCAACCAGAGCTCCAGCATGCAGGAGTATCTGAGTAATGAATTTTCATTTGGCCCACAGCAGATAACAGCCCGGGCAACACTTGGATCTGTAGCAGTTTGGATTCCAGAGCCGTAGGCTGCACAGGGGGAGGAGGAGAGGGCGAGGGAGGGGGTTGCTGCTCTTTACAGCACAGTGAAAGCCAGATCCACGTATGCCAAGAAAATAATCTTAAAATTATGTTAACAGTTTTCTTCATTGCAGAGGAATAAATCTTAAACTCACAGCAATCAGAATAGTTTAATCAGCCTTGGTCTGCAGTGATAATATTGGCTCTGCTTCTCCATCATTATCGGTGTAGGTCCAACAAAGCCAACCTCGTTATGACCTTACTCCACTTCAATTACAACTGGCCTAATCAGCCCGAGGTCTAATACATTAACAAAAGCTTTGCATGATCTGAAATTCCCACCAGCTTTGGAGCATGACCAGTACCAGCTAAATTTGCAGCACATTTCTATGCTAGCATGAACAATAACAGAAAGATAAAATACCCTTTGTCTTTTTCTGCACTTCCATTTGTGCTTTAAACCATACATGTTTTGTGTTATGTAAATATATAATTATAAATTCTTAGTTTATTCAGTAAGATTTTTATTTATTTGACCATGTTTCAAAGAGGTCAAGATTAAATATATCCATGATGACAGGAAAAGAGGGAAAATCCCTTGCTGTGATATACCAGTAAGTAATAAAGGAGAAACTGGCAGGAAACCTTGGAGGTAATTGCTAATGGTACGATTAGAGTTGTTATTGGTGTGGTAGAATTCAAAGAGGATAATGCAAAAGGCAGATTATACTCAATAAATATGAAAGTTACTGGTGCCTTCTGGGAAATAGTAGAAGTTTTTCTCCATAGCAACTATTTATTGCAAGTGTAACAGTGTTGTTAGTGATTATCCCTTTGCTTTTCTTCACTAGCAAAAAGGCTAGCATGTAAAAACAGATTTGGGGGGGTATGTGTGTATTTTCCTGCTGCAGATCACTTTGCAGCAAAATGCAAAGTATTCTCTTTCAAGCTGCTGAATGCCAAGAAAAGCAGCTTCTGCAGGCTACAAACAGCACAGAGCAAATCACGGGGCATAGCTGTCCTTGATTTACCTCCACCATTCCCACTGGCACTTGGATCCAAATGCAGAACATCACTGCAGACACAGCTTGTGCTGCGGGGACCAAAGGGTCCTAAAGAATTCAAAGGGCTCATTCTTGGTTTTGCATTGGCCTTGGCATGGGAAAAAAAGCAGATTAGAATAAGGTAGTAAATGCCCACATGCAATAACACTTGTATAAAGTGGTGTCTGCTGCCTCTTCCCTCAGATCATTGTTGGTGACCCCAGGAGGTTGTTGGAAATGGTCTATGCCTGTTACATGTTCTGCTCTGTCCATCCTTGACTGTGGCATGGTCCTGCATGCAGAGGTGTGCTGTGGCTTCACAACTGGCTTTCCTCAGCCTGGCTACGTGCCCACAAGATGGGAAAGGGAGAAGGAAGAATGGGATGGCATGAGGAGCAACAGCCACCCCTGGAAGAATGGCAGCTTCACCCTCTCCCTAGCACTCAGGATCTCTTCCAAACAGCCCATGGCCCAGGAGCAGGCTGTCTCCCCACTCACCTCTGTTGCCCCCACATTGGCTTTAAACACTGCCTCCAGCTCTGGGCTTGATTCAGCAGATGCTGGAGCACTGCCCAGGTGTGAAAGGAGAGGTTGTGAGCTCCCATCTTGCCTCTTGGTGCCTTCACTCCTCCTCCCAAGAGAAGCATCTGCCCTGTTTGTCTCCTCCTGCCCTCGTTGCATCCTGATTTTGTAGCTCATGCTAGATCACTTTAGCTTCCACTGGAGGGCTGGCTTCACAATATGAGGAGCACGAAGGTTGTAGAGCTTCTAGTTCTTCAGACCAAATTCCACTTCTTTTCCCTCCAACAGTTTTTCTTCAGTCCTTCTACTAGCCTATGCCTTTTATGTAGCATAGGATTGATGTATGTTGTCCACTGTTGGAGGCAGAGGGACGACGCCAGCACAGAACCTACAGAGATGAGGGAAGAACAGAGTTTTCTAACAATCACAGAGTGTGTGTCTCTGTCAGAAAGGCAAATCAACTCGTCTCCTCTTTTTTTTTTTTTTTTTTTTTTTTACATAAAGGTTTCCAACAACAATATAAAAAGACAGAAGAAAAATGAGATCATCCAGAGTTGGATTTAAGAGACACAGACACTCTTTCCTGTGTGTATTCTCCTGCTAGCTCTGTGCAATCTTTAGGGAGAAGTATAAATACTGAGTAATTTTATTAACTGGCTCTTCTATGGGCTTGTTCAGGCCAAATTTGGATTTTGTAAAACAAACAAACAGCATCTTTCTTTTTTGAAAGCAAGAATGTAAGAAAGTATAAACAGGGGGATATTAAGTTTTCCAATTAAAAGAATTATCTTATATAATTAAAATCCCCACCACCACCTCCCAAATACTGTGGTGCCAGGAATGAAAAAAGTATAAATGCAAATGACAGTAACATTTTCTCTTCCACAACCCAAGTAAAATGAACGACTTGCTACAAAAAAAAAAAAAAATCAGAAAAAGAAAAAAGATAAGTGATGATTGAAATTCTGTTTTATTGAGTGCAGGTGTTAGTAATAGCGTAAGAGAAAATGTTTATAGTTTTTAGGTTGTTGTTGCACTGAAGTTTCTGGACTGGTTAAATGGAGGTCTGAAAAAAATCTGATCACCAATAAAATGGGAAAAACATAGTTGTATTTGAAGGGGTACGCCAGAAGCTTTTTCAGTTTTTAAATTTATGCTGGAAGTCCAGAGAAATGTGTGTTTGGTATATCTGGACTGATGTCTTGAAAATAATTTGCTGCTCTCTGAAAATGTTTGTTTTATTATCTATGTTCAAGATAGCTGACGAGTTAGAAGATGGATAGTGCCAGGGTTTCTTTGGTTACCTCCAAAACAACTCTCTTTATATTCTCCAAATTATATCTTCATCAAACAATAACATACGAACCCTTGAGATCTGATCTCGAAGATTTTTTGTGTGTGTGTGTTTACATCTCTCTCTATACGTATATTTATAGCAACAGCAAAGAAGAGAATCTCTGCTGCTGAGATCTCAGATAATTCCTAAAATTATACAGTCTTAAATTAAAATCTGGTTAACACAAAGACAAGAGCATAAAAAGATTATTGTCTAACTTTAGTTTTATAAATCAGTGGTTGAAACAGAAACTAAGCTGTGGAGCCCTGACTGCCATTTGATTGAATGACTTTTGAATCACATTTCCCACATCCAAAGCTAGATCTGTCTAAGTTAGTTGCAATTTGCATTTTAAGTCAAAGGAAATGCAATATCCAGTCAAATATACATTTCAATTGAAGTTGGTTGATTCAGTCTTGCCACTGGTAAGTGCTTTGAGCCAGCAGAATTCTCCACGGAGTTTGCAGGAGTGTATTTAACTTGCATCATATGTGGCAAATTGCTTGGTGCAATTTAAGCAATATTAACCTAAAGGGAAAAGAAAGATCTGTCACTTAAATCTGGGCTGACTCCTTCGTACAACGTCGTAATTGGGACCTTTGCTTTCATCCTCCTCTCGTTTGTTTTGTCATGTTTGACAATGTACACATTTGAAAATTAATGGGTTAATCACCTGTATAATAGCTTTATACCAAATGCCAAAAGGATCTTCTTGGATTTTTTTTGCAAGTTTGAGTAAGTGTCTTCATTTGCACTGCTGGGAGAGTGCCTTTGTGAAGCAGGCTGATTTCAGGAAGGAGAACTACTTTCTTTTTCAAATTCTTGAAGTGTTGAAAACAACTTTTCATTTTGGATTTTGCATTTCTTTTAACAACAAAATCAGTCAGTACCCATATGTCTATTCACTTAATTGAGTCTGTTCTCCTTGAAAAATAAGATTTTTTTGTCACTTTGGTTATAGAGATGGATTCAAACACACAATTTAACAGGCACTGTGCTTTTTAACTTTTTTTTGAGTATCAATTATGACTTTCTAGCAGATTTCTAAACATATTTTTATTAAAAATTGACATAAAAATATCCAAAATGTTTTGGAAAAAACCCCAACCAAACACAAAACTTGATATTTTGGTATTGGGAAAAAGAGCATTATTTTAAAACATATTTAATTTTGAAAATTTCCAAGTAGTTCAGTGTAGTGTTTTTGCAAAATCTGTAGCACCTTGTGCTGACTGGCAGGGCACAAGCTTCTGGAAACATCTAATTGTAGCTCTTTAGGCTCAGCAGCTTATCACAATCATTTGAATAGTCACTCTCATACAGATACAGGAGCAATATGATACCCAGCCTTACACCCTCAAACCATAAAGTAAACTTGTTTTTCCATGCAGCAATTAGAAGGATACATTTAGACATATCCTTAAAATAAACAACATAAGCATATATGAAAACATTATTTAATGTTGTAACTTGTGGGTTCTTAGAATGACAGTTTACAGTTACTGAAATACCAGAGAAAATATTGATCAAGACATGCAGGGAACATTCATGGGAAAGTCAGGGTCATGACCAGAGAGATGAAAGAATTTCTAGTCTAACCCTGATTTTGCACAATGATTCTCCTTCTCTAGTTTACAGCCCAGGAGGGGGTAAGTGTCAGAATGCAGGAAAACTCCTCAATATCTCAAAAGCTTCAGGCCATGGCAAATTTATTTGTTTTTCTATATACCATCTAGAACTTATTATTTCTGTTAATTAATTCATTAATATAAAAACCCCTCCTGATGCCATGTATCTGTTATAAAGGAAAACACCTCATGATCTCACACTGTTTAATTCTGAGTTTTGCCTAATTTACACCAGGAATCCATCACTGCCCTTACAACCATGATAAGTCCCCACTCAAAGCACCAGGAGTCCCTGAAAGCAGCTGGGGTCTGTGTCTGGGTCATTCCTGCTTTGCACAAGGTCCCGTCCTGACTGCTGCTGGGTGTCACCTCAGCCAGCAGCATGTGCCAATAATGAAACCCGTCCCAGACACCTCTGGAGTTAAGGAAGCACGAGCCATTTGTATTTTTCTAATGGTCTCTTAGCCAGAGTTAACTTGGAGTCCAGCCCTGCGGTGGTCAGTGTCTTCTCTAGGAAGTATCAGGGGTCCATACTGCAGACTTGGGGACTGGCTGTAAAAGCCCTGATCCTAACCCCAGCACAGGAACGGGAACAAACTGCTGCTGCGTATGGAGCTATTGCCCAGGCTCTGCAAACCTCCAGCGTCTGCAAACCTCAAGGCACGACTCTTTCTGACTATATCAGCATCTCCTGCTCTTGCTCCTTCCATCCCCTCAGTGAAGGTCATGTTTACTGTTCAAAGAAACTATCACAAAGGGGGTAAAATCTGCTTTGAAATGTAAAGATAAGCTTCAAAAAGGCGAAGAATCTCAGCTCATTTATTATACCTCTCTAGTCAATGATGTAGCATTTCCACCCCCTTAAACCACTGTTTTTTTGCTTGCTTATTTGTCTTTTTTCAAGAATTTTCAGATGCCAGTGTAACCACAGTTTTCCTGTCAGAACTGCTACACTGAAACATCTTTCAGTGGATCCAGTGTACTCTGTAGTTTCTGGAGTTTATAACATAGCCATAAAAAATTGCTCAAGGCTGAATCTTGGCATATTAAGTGTCATCACAGAGGTAATTGCTTTTCTTTAAACACCTAGGAAAAAAAAAAAAAAAACACCCCAACAAAAAACCAACATCTGAAGTTGCCAAAAGGCTATCATGTCCAAACACCTACACTTCCACAGAAGATTTTCTTGGCTTTTATTCTAGTCTTTCTTTGCACTTTTTTTTCCTCTCAGCTGCTTTTGCAATTGAATGTAAGCATCAGAAAACAAGCGAGGTTATTAACCCACAAAAATGTGTCCACTTAACAAAATGTTAGGAAACACAATGTCTAGGACAACGTGTCCTTATTACACCCTTTTCTAACACAACAGTCTCTCGGCTATTAGAGAAATGAGTAAAGCATGGGTCTGAGGTTTGAGTATGACTCTTTTATTAATCCATTGGCAGCTCTGACAACAGAAATACTCTAATTTAGTTTATTTCTTTAGTCCTTCAAACTTTGTTACATGTCAGTAAATTCAGATTTACACAGATCAGGTCCTGAAATAAAATTAGGAATGGGCCATGCTGGATTTTCAGGAGTAATTTGTTGTCTCTCTGTCTCACAGAAACCTGTAAAAATTAGAGGATGAGTCACTCTTGAAAATGGCTCTGGGTTCCTAATTCTGAAAAAGCTTTTTCTAGCACTATCAGCTAGTCTGAGACATCCTGATTTTCAATTTTCACAATTTGTACAAAAATATCTTAAATTCAAAGAATTGCTTTGGCCATTTGGATATTTACAAGCTGAAACTGGAGCATTTAAAATTAATAAAACACCCTAAAACAACAAAAAAAATCCCAATCCTGTTAAGCAAAATAGTAAATAAGTAGTAACCAAGACATCCATTTTTCTAGCGTATATTCCTGGTGTGAATTTCACTGTTCCTGATAGCCCTTTGGTTATGGTTTTAGAGTCTTCAAATTTTTTTTTCAGAAATCAGCCAGCCTTTCACAAACTGTTTTGTGAAACGTTTTGAGCAGCTGAATGACCCCACTGTGCTCTCTGCAGCCTGTATTAATCCGTCATGTTCTGCTTAATTCTGCGTGGCTGTCACTTTTCAAGCATGTTTGGGGAATGCTACTGTGTGGCTGATCTGTCATTTAATAATATCTCTAAGCGCGCCCTGTTTCTCCCACCCAAGCTGGAGCTCCGGCTGTCTCAGTTGAGCCATGGCAGTGCAATAGCTGAGAGCGTGGTGCCAGTATTCCATCCTGTCTTACTGATAGATATACTGTTGTCTTTAATTAACTTTTCGTAGTATGTAAGAGTTTCTGAGTTGAGTAATACGATGGTAGTAAATAATGTGGATCTCTGTCCATAGCTGTTCGACTGTGATTTTGAGCATGGAATTCAGGTGTTATATGCAAAGAGGAGTATGACAGCTGTCAGCTGGGGAGGGGTTCAGAGCACATTGCTCCTGCTTCTGGTGGCTCTTGCTTTTCTCCTATTTTTCCTAGGATCTCCTACAAGTGTAAGAGCTCCCTCTAGACCCCTCTTAATCCTGCCTGGGCCTCTCCAGCCTTGCTTTTGCCACATTTGCCATGGTTGTTTGTCTTTTCCAATACTTCAGAGACGGAGTCGTGGCTCAGGAATGAACACCACATCAAAAAGGTGCACATGAAACCAATACAGTTCTTTCCAAGAATGCTGCACGCTTGAATACAACCCTAAACAGTCATACCAATTAATGTGCATATTCCAGCATTTCCCATAACTAAGTAAGAACGGCTTAGTCTGTCAGCACTTCAGGAAATTTCATCACCTCACTGTCCACTTCTTTCTGCAACTCATTAAAAAAACCAACACATTAAATCTTGTTGCTCTGCAGCTCTGACATGAGAACAATCCCTGGGTTTGTCTTTCCTTTGCTCTAGGGGTTACAGTGTACCGACTGCTACTTGGCAGTTTTAAGGCAAGAAGATACTTTCCCCACTGTCCCAAAATGGCGATTTACTTTCTATAGCTACGCGTTATGGAGAAGACTTGTATAAGGTCTTCTGAAAGCACACCAAATGTCTCGCTGACTCCAAATAAAAAAAATCTCCATTGAAATACATTTGTTTACCATGACCTACATTTGAATTTCTCGTGAAGAAATATTTGTAGTTAATACACCCATCTGGCCAGGAACCAAGATTACACCACATAGAAGCTATGTCCATGGTTCAGATAAATCAATGGTGCAGACAGTGGAGGCAGGATATTTACTATAGCAGCCCAGTGCAGAGGATGGGCAAGCTCTGCAGATGGCTCATGAGCTGCAGAGCTGAGGGTGGTTTTGATGGAGGGTCAGAGACATCAAGAAACTCTGCTGCGTTTCAGGGAACAATTGAGGATTTCACGACAGGCCGTGCATTCATAAGCAGATAGGTAGGTGGAAAGGAAAGGTAATTTTGTGGTTAATGCTGCGTACTCTCCCACAGGAAACATGGGTGAATTTTTAAGCTCTGGACATTGTTCCTTGCTTTAAGTAAGTCCTATGACCTCTCTGGGCCTGGGGTTGCCATGTATGAAATGGGAACAATTGTATTTTCTTCCTTCAATTCTTTGTCTCCAGATCTCCTGCCTGTTTATTTTAGCCATTATATGTTTGTACAGTACTTAGCACAATGAGATCCTGTTCTTGTCTGAAACCTCAGAGAACTCTGTAACACAAAGGTTGGGTTAATGAAAGAGATAATAAACCTCACTGTAAAAAAAAAAAAAAGAATTCTTGTCATTTTTGTTGGAATTCCAATAATGGCCAGCTATGAGTGACCGAACCTCAGGTGACTCATAGAGCGAGGAAAACATGCAGCAAGTTGGCCTCCAAACATTGTGATTTTCTTTTTTGTTTTTTTTTTCAAAACAGCAGCAGCCCACTTTCCAAAAATCACAACTCCTCTGCTTTCTGAAAGGGGAAAGAGAAAGACACCCTCTTTACTGTAATCTGGCACTTCCTATTCTTGGCATTAAGCTTTTCTTCTTTTGGGGGTTATTTGACATTCTGCTGGTGCTTCCGAGACAAATAATGCAAGATAAATGTTCTCATCTCATGACACAAAAGTCAGTGTTGCACCCTAGTAAAACATGACGTTTCTTGCAGGGACGAGTCTCCCACCTTATTGCAGAGTTTGGAATTGGCCAGCTGTTGAGATCTCCCTCCGGCAGGTTTTCTCATCCTTTGTTGGGAGCAAGTTTTGACAACAGCAATGCTAATTGATTAAACGTTCTAATCAGAGATTACAGCTAAAAGTGAGATAACATTTTTATTTCATTGTGTCTCTGAGAACATTAGCCTGTAAGGATCTAGCCACATTGGCTGTGGAACTACATCAAGCTATATTAATCGGCTTGCTTCCCCCTCCTCCTTTTTTCTTGTACTGAATCCCTGAGGTCAGGTATTTAAAAAGCTCATTCAGTATTTACGATACATCTTTCACTGGGATTCAAGTGGGGGGAAGTATCTTTAAAAAAGCTTTTGCAACTTTTATATTCTTCCTTCTTTGGTAATTTTTACATCTAAGGCCAGCTGGCATTTACAGTAGGTGTTTGGAAACATAAACACTCATTGAAGAAAATGACATAGGTTAAGCTATGGCTAAGATACTGGTGGGGAAAAGGGCTATATAGTTAGAACTAGCTTTTTCACAGTTACTTAACTTACATATGTACAGACTGGCTGAAGGCAAAAGTGAAATGAAAGGACCATGCTGTGCTGAGACAGAGCAGAATATTCTTAAACAATGTATTGCTGTTCATTTGTCCATTTTTTTTCTTTATAACCTTTCCAGGGACTATAAAAATCAGGTGTGTTCTAGGCTTCCAATAACATTTAGAGTAAAAATAGACATTTCTTCAGATTGAATTAAATTATGCAATGGGTGAGTGAATGGATGAGTCTGCAGCCTCTGGGAACTCTTGCAATCTCAACCTGACACTGAAACCAATTTCCTGTGGGCCTTGGGCATGTCCCTTCTTTTGCTTGGATATCATCTATAACAGAGAGGGCCATGTTTACTAAGGATCAGATCTAAAACCTTGATTTTGATTCCTTTTCTCTTTATGGACCATGTTTGTATGATTGATATCTTCAGATTTCAAGGTAAAATTATTGCCAAAAGTTTCCAAATTATGTTTCCTAATAGGACACTTGAAGAAGCAACGAGCTGATGTCTGCATCACCCTTAATAAAAACAAATAAAAAACTCCCACCAAAAAACCACCTGAAATAAACAAAAAAACCCCAATTATAATGTATTTTATTATGCCTAAAGAACTGACAATTAAGATCTTGGGTTTCTATTAATTTTTTGAAGTATAATGCCAAGTTCATCTCACATACACAGATCAGTGCTACTGCTGGAAGTATAGTTTGCAGATAGAACCAGGTTTCTCCTGTCCTCTGAATAATTTACCTTTTTAGTTTCACAGTAAAATATTTGAATGAAGTGCAACTTGTGTAGGATTTCATTAATATAATGAGATGCTCAGCAGTGGCTGATACTCAGATTGGTTTTTAGATACTGCTAGTCATATAATGCTGTCATTTTTGTAATTTAACCCAGCTGTCAGCTTTCCCTTCTCTTAAAAAAGGGCCAAGATTAGATGATTAGAGAAAATCTTGTAGTCTATGTATGTTAGCAGGAAAACTTTTCAGGAATGTAAGAAGGCAGAAGATAACAGGAACTTAAAAATATACTTCTGAATAGGACGGGCTAGATTTTGATCTTTATTAGACTAGTGTAAATCTGGTGTAGCTCCACAGACCTCGGTTCAGTTGCTTTGACATTGCAGCAGATTACAGATCTACAGTGTAAATCACCAGAGAGACAGCTTTGTATCTTTAGAAGAGGTGGGGTATAAATATACACAGATATTTATGCAAACATATGTGGCACGAAAACATCCCAATGTTTTTATATGAACGTGTTCAACGTTGTTTAATGCAACCACCAACTCTGATGTCTCTACACTGATGTCTTCACTCCCTTGACCTCAGAGACTGTACAATATGACTAAGTTAACATTAAAGTAATAGCAAAGGGATTTTTGACAGATTTTTTTCCCCTGTAACTGTTCTAGGAGAAAATGCCTGCTGTACATAAGCAAAGCATTAAGCAAAGCATCAAGCAAAGCATTAGATTTATAAATTACTTGTGAAAGCCAACATATTGGTATCATTTGTACTGATGAATTATTTCCTCCTTTTTTTTTTCTTCCCTCTGCCATCTAATTAGAAAGAAATAAAACCCAATATTTGCACCCTGTGCTCCCATGCATTGACTCTAGTGATAATTTGTTTTGAAGACTGTATGGGTCTACTGCAGGAGAGGCGGCTGGAGACGATACCCATCTGGTCCCTTTTCTCATTCTTTGGAAAGTGGTCTCCTAAGTCATATGGTAGATTCAGAGAGGATGTAGAAGGAAACCTAGTCAGAAAGTTCTCCCATTAACTTCCCCCTTGTTACTGAAAGCCTCACTGGTGTTCAGTGGATTGCAGGAGACTTCCTGCAGATGATCAGTACTGATGGATGTTCCATAGTTGGCTTGATGGAAGACATTGAGAATCTGTGAGATGGGGTTCTCTTGAGAGTATGGTTATGATCAACTTTTCCTTGTAATTTCCCCAATTTAATTAGATTTAGCAACTCATATGACTGTGCTTTAGTTTGGGCTATTTGCCTCTATAAATGGCTTAGGGAAGAGAAGATTCTACCTTGGAAAATCTCTATTTTTTTTTCCTTCTATCTCTTTTTTTTTAAATTTTGATTTCTCTCCTCTGTTAATAGTCATATATGTAGGGTTTTCTCCTGTCCTCTCTGGATGCCTCTGCTTTGGGTCAACTGGTGGCCCAGGAAATGGAAGTCATGCTGCAGAAATTAAAATGGGCAGTGTACTGAGAAACTGCTGTGGGAAAACAGCTGGGAATTTTGAGAGAGAAACTGCTTTGTACTCATATGATATCTCTTTTCTAAAAGCTTCATCAAACCACACCTCTTAAAAATAAAATTATGTGGAGATGAGTAATACCTTTGACTTAGCCGTGATCTGAAGTTCACAGTATTTGCGCAGAAAAGCCATTAGTATCTTTTCTTCCTTTTCTTCCTTTTCTTCTGTACAGGCAGTTCAGGTGTTACTAGTAAAAGTGGTAATAATGATAATACAGGAAAGAGAGAATTAATGGGAACTTTTTTGACTCTACAGTAAAAGCAAATTGTGTGGAGGCAGCTGTCTGCTCTGCAACCTATAAGTAAATCCTGATAGAGGTGTTCTATCCTCCTATAAATTAATTATTTTTTTCATTTTTGTCTCTTCTTTTTCCAGACAAGAGAAATATTGCATTTTTTTCTTAACTAGTTCTGATTAATGCCCTTCTCAGTACCCTCCCACCCTCGTTGAGTTTTTCATTTTAATGGCACACAGCTCAGATTTTCTTTTTCCTAGGGGAAATAAGACTGTTCTTGGAAGTTACCTCCACGCCATTTGTGCAGACTATTTTCTAGGGTGAGTTAAGGGCAAAATTTCCACAACATTATTGCACCAGGTTTGTCATCTCACATTTCATAAATCCTTGAAAATAAACTCCTGAAAAGCAGGGATAAAGTGACATTTGGGAATGGAGTAAAATCACAACCTAAATGTGAACTCCAGCAATGGTCTGGAGTTGGGTTACCAGCTCCTCCGTCTATTTAGAATGGCTTAGAGCTGGGTTGGAGCTGTTTGCTTAGCCCTGTTATGAACACAAGGGTTGAACTCCTGCCCCCCTCCCTCATAAATAAACTGATGTCCAGGCTAAAGTCAGATGCCCATCTTTTCTTGAAGTGACATCTACAGCTCACATCCGAAAAAATCTCTGGGGTGAAGAGGGTTAAGAAACATAAATCTCGGAAAATAGTTTGTTAATACTACGATAGAAGCTCATGCCTATGAAAGTCAGCAGGATGGATTAGGCTGCCTGTGTGTACAGTAAGGAGGGTTTTTTCCCTTCCTCCCCTCCCGTTCTTTTTTAATTAGAAGCAGATTTAGAAAGGGGGACTTTCCTGAATAATCAGCTACAGTAAAACTTTAATCTCAGCCACCTCCGTGAGAAAAGAATAGGAAATGGATGTGCAGAAAGAGGGGAGACACAAATGAAAGGAATGACAAGGGAAGCACAGGTCACTGACTTGACTCTTTTAAGACTATTGTTATTATTGTGCACATGTGTATATGCTGATGGCTTGGCTTATACACTTCAAAAACCTTTCTCTGAAGCATTCTCCATTGTAAGATATCAGGAACCAGAGCACTGGGATACAGAGCCACAGTTATGGCCTTAGCTGAAACCTTTTTCTATAAAAATCATCCATGTGTGGTTTGTTTTTATTAGTTTTCCAGGATATGAGCACTTTTTGATGCACAAAATTGGTGGTAACTGTCAACCTCTCTTCTCAAAATAAGAGAAGTCTCACAGGGAAAAGGGGTATAAGCAGTTCTATGTGCTGGGCTGGGTCTAGAGCAGTCGTGTTCTGGATCCTGCTGCTGATCTGGGGGCAATCTGGGCTGAGTCACTGCATGGGGCCACAGCTAGCTGTAAACCAGGGCTAATGATAACTGAAGTCCTCTGCAAGGCACCCAGAGATCTGGCAGCAAACAACTGTATAGAAAAGCTTGGTAGCAGTATTACTCAGTGCCTCTGGTCTATGCAGAGGGACACCTGTCTCGGTACTGATGCCTTGTTTGTTTTTTTTCTGACCCTCAGCAGTGCTCCAGCAAGAGATCTGTGCCCTTCTTCACTCTGTTTTTGAATTGCACCTTCAGTGTTTTGTCATCATTAAACATGACTTGCATCAATAAGCCAATGGGTTTTTTAGATGTTATATTCCATCCCAAAGTGTGGTCTCTGTAAGCCTGGCCTTCTTGATCCTGCTACTCCATAAATTGCAACAGAAGACTCAGAATAAGCCAAGAAAGCCCAATAGCCCAGATTTTCAAATGTTTGGAAATAGTTTGGGCAGCAGAATCAAGGATATCTTTGTTACAGTAACATCTACATTTTTGGTTATCCTCTGTTCTTTGCACATGGGCAAAGCTGTGAGTTTTGCCTTGATGGACAACCCCTCTAGGTTAACACTTCCCTTCTTCAGAGTGTTCATAAAGTAGACATTTGTGGTATGGACTTCTTCAGTCTTTAATGCCATCTTTTCTTCCCCTGGAATCTGCTGAATATGTTGCTTCGCTGCATGCAACATTTTCTATATATTTATGTGAATAACTTTTTTTTCAGCCTGCTTGAATCCACTGAGCTCCTCTCACTGCAGTGGATGAGCACCACTTTTTGCAGACTCAGTCTCATGCTTTCCTATTCTTTTGCATTCTAAATAATTTACTTATTAAGCACAATATTTTGCAGAAATAAACTGATGATGAGCTGCTACTGAAAGCCTCCTATATGGAAGTTCAGGCCCATTGACACAGATAGTAGAAGTCCAATGAGGCACACATTAGCACTAGAACTGGCAATGAAATAAAGCTGGTTTTGGACCCTACTTCAATCATTTCCACTTGGAAAGCCCCCAAAGCCAATAAAGCAAATATGTTAATATGATTAGCTTGAAACAATCCAAGAAAATTGTTTGTATATACATCTTGGAACAGCTTTTGACAAGTATATAAGATAAATCAGAATAAATTTACTTTAGTGAACGGGTGTGAAGTGTTCAATTTACTTAGTGCTGGGATTGCATCTGACTACAAGCATGGAAAAATGGTTTCTTCTCTGTACTAACTTTATGATTGTAAACTGGGAGAAGGTCGGGGGAGAAAAGAAAATAGGTAACTTTTTACTCAGTTTATCCACAAGAAATACTATTCATTTATTCATTTAGCACCATTTGACCTGATAAGTGTCTCATAAAACAAACCCATAAAGAGAAAAAAATTACTCGTATGTAATTAAATTACTCATCATTAGTAGCCACTGATTCTTCTAGATTAGGAGTAACTGTGATTTCTTGCCTCAAAAACTGCTTTTCATCTCTAAACATCAAAGTATTCAGTACTTTTGAATAAATGCTGGTGGGGCTTTTGAAAAGAGGAGGCAGACACAGTACAGAAAAGAAGAGCTGTTTGTTTCTCTCAGGGTTATCTTTTCAGATAGACAAAGAACCACCACTTGAACTCATCTGACTCGACTCCAGTCCTGTGCTTAATCCCTTATGACAGTGTTTTCCCCCCTTTCCTAAATAGAGGCGAGCCTGGGAAGAGGAAAAATTAAGATATTTCATACTCACATACCTTTATGTATTTTTCTTATGCCCCCTCCCTCTCGACTTTTGTGGGGAAAAAAACCCCTTATGATGGGTGACTATGGCTACTCAATTTGCTTATCTTCTTATTTCTTTCAGTTTTCACCTGAAAACCAAACACTATTTGTCATCTGAGAAGTACCAGAAATTTTCTAGACAAAACTGTATGAGATTTCACAGTTAAGTTTTGAAGATCTGATTTGGATAAGGTTCCCAACTCACAGAAATTTGACTCCAGTATTTGCAATACCAATTTTTTTTGAAGTTTCTCGGCCTGTAAGTAGCTTTGAAATGAATAAGGGCTTGCACTGTAGCTCTGTAAGGTGTCTTTTATTCAATTAGAACACGTACCATGTTAACATTCCTCATTGTTGTCATAATTCCTCTTTTTTTCAGTGAGAATTAACTTGTCAGCTGTGGAGAAGCTTAGAATTTGTTCATAAATCATTTTGCTGCAGGCTAAAATTTGACACGCTGTAGGTAAACATATTTTCTCTGGAAAAAATTAGACAAATATATTATTACCATTTTCCCCTTTTACTACAGTGTCTCTAATGTCTCCAGTTTATGACAAAACCAAATTTTCTCCAAATTACTTTACACTGTATTATGATTATATTGTCAAAGTAAGTGATCACCATTAGGCTGAGAACTGCAGCCAGATCAACAGTGGGACAATTTGAAAATTTGACAAAGGATTAATTTTCAATTCAGTTTTCTGCTTTGCACTTGGATAAAGCTGTCTCTCCTTCTCACCTTTGTGCATATGAGGCTACAGGATTTTCAGGATTATGACCTAGCCTTGAAAACTCTCCAGACATCGGTGAGACCTCTTCCTGGGGAGAGCTTGCTAGATTCACCCTGGAGAAGCTACACAACAATTCCCTCTCTTGTATTTTGAACACGCTTCACTGTGCCAGTGCTGTTGATTTCCTATTGAGGCAGAAAATTTTTGACAAGTGACTCATCACGGCTCCAGCAATATGTTACATTTGATCATGGAGTCCTAGAGGGTTTTTAGCAAGCAATTAGGAGGTGGATGTGAAAATAATTTGTACGTTTGTCTGTTTGTTGTTTGTCTCCAGCTCTTCTATAATCAGTTACCTCCCTCCCTTCCGCTGTGGGCAGGAGGGGCCAAAGAAATGTGGCTGTGGTCCCTCTGGGCAGACTGGGTTTGAGCTTGGAGGTGCCTGACCTGGGTCTTCTGTGTTTCTGGTGTACAACATGTGCTCCAGGAAGATGGGAGAGGGTTTTTCTGAGCAGTCGTGCTGCTACTTGTCCTCTTCCCCAATGAAAACCTTCTCCACTAACAATTACCGCATCGCTGCAAACAGACTGAAAAGAGACATGATGTAAAAATTAAATTACTTAAAACATTTTTGGGCTAACCTTGGCTTTATATAAACTCAGAGACAATCCTATAAGGCACTCAGGGCAGATTATAGGTTTGGGCAAAGCTAGAAAATTGCTGCCATTATATTGTTATTATTAACACCTTGTAATTAGCCCTAAGGAATCCTGAAGTTCTCTCTCCTGATTTGGCTTTAATGAAGGAAAATTGCTACCTTTGCAAGTTGGATGGCGCCCGCTCTGATTAGTCTTAAGTATATAGGACTATTATTTTGAAAATGTTTGTTGTCATGTGAATATTAGTATTGCATGTAGAAGGGGGGAGGGGAATGGGGTGGGCTCTTTTATTTCTTGGCTATGGTGAGTCACATGCTCACTTTAGTTACGGTCGTCCCCTTAAAAATCAAGAATGGAAACCTTGTCAAGGTATCTCGACCACAAGCTAATGAATTCAGGAGGATCCTGTAGCAAGGGCTGCCAGCTGCCCTACCTGCTGATTGCATTGGCTGATGGAGTAATTGTTGCATGGAGATAGTTTTATGATTGCTTTGAGAGTCTGAATGAGATCATGCATGAGTTAGCACACTAAGTGCAATAAAAATGATTTTATTTGCATGTCCCAGAGCCTTTCCTGATTCCTTTGCTGCTTTCACAGGCAACGTCTTCCCAGTGAAATCAAGCCAACATTAATAAAACATCCCTTCCATACATCTCCACTCCTCTCCTCCCACATACTGTATGCTTTCATTAACATCTCTGGGAAAAAACTGACATTAAAGAAAATTCATCTGATCTTATCTGTAATTAATTTGTATTTTGATAATATAGAAGAAGAATTTTTGCATGTAATGACTTACCTGTTCATTATTTCTCTCCTTTGAACTCCTGTGACCGCTTAATAACTCATGCCAAAGCAGAACTGATTATGACATTTTCCCCACCCACCATCCAGGAAGGTTGAAGGTGTTGCCTCTCATACTTAGACAAATTGCTCCAAATAATGACTTTGTGCAAAATTAGTCATACATAATTGAGAAATTCTATAGATGAATAGAAAAGTAACTCGAGATGAAGTTATCATTTTAATGTTTTTTAAGTTAACGTGGGTTTTGACATACCAGTTCAGACCAGCAGTCCACGTATGACAATCATCTGCCTTTTGTGGGAATGGGATCAGAGCCCACTCCTGCTGGAAGTAATGAAAGCTTCTCAGTTGTCATCATGGAAGGTGCAGAGAGGCCTGGAGGGTACCCTGCGTGGCATCGGGCAGCGTGGTGTAAAACAACTGGAGCTGCACTGGCTATAGCAGCCAAGAGGGCTCCTCCTGTCTGATTGGTCTTGGCTCCCAGGCTGCTGTCCCTATTCTGCCAGTAACAAGCTGCCTTTCCCAGCCTGGTGGCACTGATGGACTTGACAGCTAGTGAGAATTTTTAACGTTATTTGTATTTCTGTAAAATGGTAATGTGGCATAAAGTGTCACATTGCCCACCCAATGCATCAAGACACCATCAGCATCAATAAGAGATTAATTAATTGGCTTAAAAATAATTACTAAGTTCCCTGGACATGTATGAATTATGTTTTCAAACTCCCTTTTGCCAATGTGATTTTTTGGAAATTCCTTCTTCCTCATCCCTGGGAGAAATCTAATCTTTTTTATGCAGCTGTCAGATCCAATAAGCAGGTCTGTTATTCGAGATATCTCATGTTTCATGATAAAAGTATCACAGGTGGTACCAGAGAAATCAAATATAAGAGAAAATAAGAATCAGGTCCCAATTCTCTTATAACAAGTGCAAACAAAATGTACAATATCACATCAAACAGGAGATGTACTTTCCTCTTTCCTCAGGGAAATACTGGGTTACACCATGAAAGCTCTACCTTTATAATTGTCCAGGCCTGAATAGCAACACAAGTGTTCAGTGACTATAAAATTATCCAGTCTCTCATTTAAAAAGCTACAGGAAAAAGGAGAAAAAAAAAGTGAATATCCAAGCAATGTAATGGAATTACTTGTAGATTTTCTGTAAAATGGAAAAAACAGTCTAGAACGAGGCTTAAGTTCTGGAGATGTACAAGGGCAAAGCTCAGGATCTGGTTCTGCTCTAGCCCATTGTAAAGCCATGGGTCAGTTGAACAGGTCAGTGTCTGAAGAAGTTGTTCAGATTTCAGAAGCTTGGCTCTGGCTCTCCTCTTTATCAGAATTGTGCCTTAAGTTTGCCACACTTAAAAACCGAACACACTTACTCATTTTTCATTACATTTATGATGTCATTGACTTCATTTATCAAAGACCAATATATTAAACAAAGCATTTATTTTAGCCTAATTTATATATATTTTGTATTATCAAGGTTACTGCCTCTCTCCCCTAATTTGCTCAGATTATTGAACACTGCCTGTATAAAAGTATAATTATCTTTGGCATAGTGAAGCAAGAAAGCTGGGACAGGGCAACATATTTTTTTTAAAAAAATCTTGTATTTAAAACTGAAAAAGTCGTGTGTTCACCATGAGGAATCATGACAGACATAAATGCAAAATGCAGGCTGCTTTTTCAACTCCCCAGTGAAACTGCTGGCCCTGTTTCTGGGTGTAGGGAAGGGTAGTCACATTCTGGTGGCAAAATGATAAACGTGATAAAGGTAACACTGATGGACAGTTGACAGATGTGGCCATATGTGATGCACATTAAAGTTGAGAGGAGTGGTTTCAATTGGTTTGTGAGATATTAGTCCAGGCCCTATTGGTAATGGAAAGCATGGGAGAGAAGTTACTGAACTATACGTGTTTATTGCAGTGTATAACATTTAAAAGGTGCCTGCTTGCTGCCCACAGTGCCTTTGGTATTATTTAATTTAAATAATATAGTGAAGACCAAACTAGCATCTACTGCCAATCTCTAATCCTAAGAGATCTGACCCCAGCAATTTTTTAAACAAATGCTTCAGCAGGTCCTGGCCTCCATCAGGCGTTATCATTACACCTACTTAGACTGATTTAACAGGTTGTTAAAAATTGAATAGACAGAAAATTGAATCAACATGCATCATAAATCAAACCAGAATAAAATAGGGGACATAGGAGCTTTTATTTCTTTGAGTGCATAGGATGTTTTTTAACCCAGGATGAGGAAGCCGTATGCAAGCCTAAATCTATGGTTAAAGCCTAAAATAAACAAACCAGTCCTTATAATGATATTCAGACTTTTGGTTGGCTTTTATCAATGATAGTCTGTATTACCCATATGCAGCCTGGTGTAGGGAAGAGAAGGGAATGGTACAGGAGATTTGTGGAAAAGAAAACAGCATCTTCACTGAAGCATGTTCTCACTGTATTGTCACCTCTGATTCCCCTGTGGCTGCCAGGAGAGAACTGATTCATCCGGCTGAGTGGGTGGGTGGCCAGGACTGGTGAGAAATTATTCATTTAACTGCTGTTCAATTAGGCATGTTCTCTGAGAAAACAAGTGCTTATGATGCAAGTTGTAGTACAAATTCTGCTTCCCTGAGCAGAAATACTCCCTTTCCACAATTTGAGCTGACGATGGGAGAGGCAATGCTGCAGCAGAGCAACGTTTCAAGTGGTGTTAGTGCTGCAGTGGGTCTTTGACCCCAGTGGGGATCCAGACCTCTCTACAATTCAGCAGCTCAGGTCAGAGAGCTTGGACTCACCTTTGGGATTGGTAAAAGACTCCTTCTTTGCAGCAGCCCCGTAGCTCCCAGCCTTGCAGTAAGCCAGTTGTCTAGAAATGGCATCCTTGAGAAAGGGCGGAGCAGAAGGAGTCTGACCATGAAGAGCTGTCCTGCAACTTCACCTGCCTGCAAACTCCCAGAGGATTTTTGGCACTCAGCTTTCACCACTGGGACCAGTGCATGTGCACACGCTGGGTGAGAGAGCCCAGTGGAGGCAAAGCTGTTATTAAGTGTTCTGTTAGAAAGGTGGAAAGGTCCTGCCTTGCTGCTCCACAACAGCACTCTTAATCATGTGCTAAAATAACTTCACTGACGTCAATGACACATTGCGCTTCCTTCAAAATCAAAGGATGACAGTAACATCTGCAAATCTGTCATAACGAGACTTCTGTGGATGGAAATCCTCTTATATGTAGGCAAGAAAGATAGCCTAGATGATTTTCCTACCATTTAGGCACCAACTTGATTTGGAAGAGTCACGTCAGCATGTGAAGGAATGAAATCTGGATGCTGCTGTTCTGTGAAATGGGACAGGGAGAAAGATAGTGAAGAAGGGTGCACAATTAGGTAAAACGATTCTTTTTCATGTGGTTGGGGAAAGTACATGAGGTACATATTTATGCAATCATGTTAATGTGTGTCCACTTTGTCATCTCTCAAGATCCAACCCTGGAATGAATTATTTCTTTGGGATCATTTCTGAGATTTGAAAGAAGGATGTCATGGATGGTGGCTTTTCTCCAGTGTTGGCAGCTATAAAATTTGATTGAAATGACCAAAGCCAAGACAATAAAAGGCCAGCAAAGACTAACCACACATTTTTAAAAGAAATCTCTTAGACTTTTTTTAAATTTAGAGAGGTCATCCATATGACACAAGGAGCCTGTCTGTTCATTTTATCTTTTAATTGCTCTTGCTATTTGCTTGTTTCCAAGGTCAGTAATGGACATCCAGCCATTGCTCTGCAGAATGACAGAACAGTAGTTTCAGTGTCATGGTTTCAGTGAAACGAAACCAGCTTTGAGTGCTTAGCCCAAGAGCCTGGTGATGTAAGTTCCCGCAGCAATTAGCTGCTTCGTCTCCTCTTCCAGCTTCATGAGTCAGCTGCACAGATCAAGAAGGAGTGAAAAAAAGCCCACAAAAGACTTATATAAAAATTCACAACAATTATTTTGCAATGACTAGAAGCTACCAGGGATGCTATAATTGTAACATGTTGCAGGGTGTGTAATAGTGTGACCTTTATATAAGGTGCATTGCACTATGATCTTTCCAAGCACAGAGGAGAAACTGCGAACAAAGGACTGCTCAGACTTCTGAGACTTCTCCCTTTCTAACATATGATTACCTCATTTATTTACACTAGGTGAGGAGAGATTTTGTGTGCTTTAAGTACATGTACTGCTCAGTTCTTTGGCACAATCTTCTTTTTATAGCCTCTGCATCCTTTAATCCTGGTTGAGCTTAGCACCTACCTTTCTGCCTATCTGTCTGCCTGTGGAAGACACTGGCCATCAAGAATTGGAGGGTGGCCATGACACCCTAATGAGTATCTGTGCTCCAAGGTTTCTTCTCAAATGCCAGATATTAAGAACTAAGCTTTCCACTTCCTTGGAGTACAACAGTCATTAAGAGCTTATATAACAAACTGCATCCTAAACTAGACCATACACCTAGTTGGAGATTTGAAGGAACATAGTTCATGTTTCCTGCAGCATAATTAGCTTTGAATTCTGTATTCCCTAGAACAGAAATTCTTTCAGGTATTCACATCACCTTCACTCCAGCCTCCAAAGCATCTGTGATGTCTTTGGTGCCAATTCAAAAGAATAAGAACTATTAGTACGAGTAGACAAAAGGCCAAGGTTTTACTTTATGCAGGCAGGAAGGCAATGGGGGCAGGTGATGCGAAGCATATGAACTGAGGAAGAGAACCCTGCTGAGCAAATTATTCGTGACTATTTATTGGGAAAATTTTTTTTCTTGGTTTTTTTTTTCTGAATTATCCAGGAACTTTTTTTTAACTAATTTGTGCATTGTTTGATGATTAGGAACATATGCTTACAGGAAATGTCATCCTGGATCAATCAGAAGTTCAGCAGGCCCAGGGGGTGGGATTTCAAAAGTGCCTAAGTGAGTTAAAACATAAATCCTAGAGAATTTCCACTGGGCAAAATTTACTCCAAACCCTCATTAGTCAGAAGTTCACATAAGCCCTGAAGAATGTAGGTTTATAGCTTTCTCAAAAGTCTTATTTATTTTTTTAATCTTGATTATTATACCTGGCTATTCTTGTTACTGAGACAAATATCTAATACCTTTTTGAATCCTGCTAAGCTTCTGGCCTCAGCAAGACCTTGTGGCAATAAGTAAGTTCCTCGTGCTAGCAGTGCATTTGCTTTGTACACCAGTGGATCATGGTGGAATTTCACTTTTGGTGCCAGAGGACTGTTCACATGTGGTGGACAAAAAGATGTCAAGAAATCCAAGGAAATGGGCACAGCTTGGCAGTATAGACTCAGGCAAAATAGGAAAATAGAATTAAAGAGAAGAATTGCAGAATGTCAACATGCCTAAATTAACTCTGGAGGCATCTTCATCTCTGTCTTGACTACAAAGGGAAGCCAGGAGCAACTGGACTCCTGATTTAAATGTCTACATTTAGGTGAGATTAATTTGGTCCAAGAATCTTGTTCTGCCTTTACAAAGTGTCAGAACAGTGTTTTAAGCCTTCAGATGAAAGAATAAATAAACAAGAAGCATCTCTCCAAAGCTTTGTAAGCCTAGTGGAGTTCTTAAAGAAATGTTAGAGACACCTTAAAGCTTGATGCACACCCAGGTTCCCTTCCCAGTTCCTGCTGCTCCTCAAGAGGTTCTCCACTAAAACCTCTCCCCTGCATCTTCTGCCACCATCCCTGCAATAGCTCAGTATTCACCTTTAGAGAACAGATTTTATTCCTCTCTTGAAGTAACCCAGCATTGATACTTTTACTTTCTGAGATTAAAGCTGAACCTGACTGACACAGGGATTAGGAGCAAAGGTTAAGCCCATGTCAGATTGAAGATAAAGATGCAAAAGGAACAAATGACTTGACCAAACTTCCTTCTTTAAAGTGTTTAGCATCAACAATTAAGCTGACTGCTTCTTTAGCTGAGGAGCTTCTGGAGTTCAAATGAGATGTAAAGGAGAGGTTTTTACCTGCTGGAAATTAAAAAAACCAGGGAAAGTATTATTCTTTTTCTGACCATTTAACTGTGCTTTGCCTTGCATGAGGCTTTTTTTGGCATCAGGAGTGTTAGCCCTTGTGATTTAGGCAACCAGCCTCAAGGTACAAAAAGCAATTTATAACACAGAGAAAAAACCACTTTAAAATATACAAACTCTCTTTCATTCCTCATTTTCGCTAATGTTACTAAACCCAAATAATTATACCTTTAAAATTTGAAGTCGTCCCCCCCGCAAATGACCAAAGAGGAAAAACAAAACCAAAGTAAATGACTAAGAAAATAAGGGATGTAAAACAATTTAGGTTTAAAACAGACAGAAGTAGAATGACTGACTTGGGAACAATGGATCAAAGAGATAAGTAAATAATGCATAGAACTTCCATGAGCTTCAGCAGCAGTGCAAATAACCTCTAAAATAAATGAAACTGGAACATACAAGCTGAAAGTTTCCTTAAGGGTTGGGGAGGGTTGAGTTTTGAATCCAGTTGGCATGAGAAGAACCTTGCCTGGAGTGACATGTTTTTTGAGGTCAGAGCCCTCAGATTTGGTGTTTGGAGAAAAAAATATAGTAAAGGGGAGGATGGGAGACCTCAAGGAATATGGCAGCTTTTCCTGTGTTTGAAGTATCTGACTTTTGGCAGAATTCTTTCAAGTTGAACTGACACTGAGAACATGTTGAGATTTGACCATCATTAGCCCTAAAAAAGGATCCCTTTGGCTGTGTACTAAAGCTTTGATATAGTACCTGATTATAAATGAGAGGGAATTTCTCCTAATCTGCCCTTCTTCAGACCTGCACCCCCAGAAAGCTGAGGGCAAAGATGGCTCTGTCCCCCTTGATTCATCCCTCCCTCATTCCAGTTCATTCTGTGGGCTCCCATTCCTATTATCACACAGTAAGGGATAAATGTTCAAGGTTGTTGTGTTTGGCTTGGTATGACTCAGAGATATAGCCAAGGACTAATTTTCTTTACGAGAAAGAAGCTCTTTGAGCAGCCACCCCCCGCCCTGCCATTCTGACCAAACAGAATTTCAGTTCTGCAAACTGCTTAATGAAGCTTTAAACAATTCCCATCCTTTATTGATGTGAATTCCCCTCTTCTTTTTAATCTCTTTTCTGGTTTGGTATGCTGTAACCCACATTTTCCAAACAATGGAGAATTTTCCCCTGTCTGCCTACCCACTAGTTCTCTGGAGGGATTCTGCAAGATGACAATAGGTTGGGGAAACCTTCCCATCAACAGAGTACTAAGTATCTATCTATCTATCTATCTATCTATCTATCTATCTATCTATCTATCTATCTATCATCTATCTATTTATCTGTCTGCTATGTATCCATCTGACCATCCTTCCATCCATCCCTTCAGAGTGCTGAAGTTATATTTCATTCTGCTTTAGAGAATTCCTCTGGTTTGCCACAAATATCTGTGCATTTTATATCCTGCTTTTGAGATATCTTTACATCAGGCTTTCTGTGCTATTCTACAGATTAAGGGCTATATTCTGCTCCTACAGAATCTCTTAATGTTGATTTGGTATAGCCGTAACTAGCATTTGTTCCTGTACACAGGCAGTAGAAAGGGATCACTTAACCTTTTGCTGGAATACAATCACCTCTATAGTGCAACATGTCTGCTATTTAACCATGATGCTTCAGGAATGGAAGTAAAGAACCATGCCCACCTGAAACTGCAAGGGGGATCATGGCAGGCAGAATGCAATCTACTTCAGATGAAACTGCCAACCTCTCCTCCTCCAGGACTGCCATTATTAATCTTGAGAAAAGTGTAATGGAATTTTTAATGGCCATAAGTGGGCAAACCTTGGTCTTCTAGCTCATTCTAACAAGAGTGCCTCCAGCTCTGCCATACTTTTAACATACAAAGACAACTGATCAGCCCTGAATTGCTCCCAGGAGAAGCCTCTTTAGAAGAACAATCCAACTTGGCTGTAATCAACAACGAAAAGCTTTTGTGGGCTTTGTAACTAACAAAAAGGACCAGTGACAGATGCTGTGTCTTTGTTGCTGGATGTGCCAACCTGGCTCTGCCCATCTTCCCTTTTCATTCCTCTGCAGAACAGTGAAGAACCTAATGACAAGAAAGAGTTAGACTACCCTTCGTCTGGCTTGTGGTTAACAGGCACTTTGTAGAGGAAACAATATAGTTCTTTTTAAGCTGTTTTATTTAAACATGATTGCTGAAGAAGTACAGTCAGTTCACTACACCCCTGCAACCCAGAGAGGTGCATCTTCTTAGAGAGGAATCATATCAAACAGTAAGACGCAACATTCACTACCATGAGCTGTATCACAAGATAATATATCTGCCTGGGAAATCTGAAAAAATACACTGACAACTGCCTCAGGAAAAAAAGAGAGAGAAAAATGTAAACCATTATTAGATGGAGAGGGAGACAGAGAGAAGTGATTTGCAGTAGAAGTTTTGCTTCTAGAGACCTGACTTGCTGAGTAAATAACTACATCAAGTGCCGTCTAATGTACAAAATTACTTTTAACTGTCTGCCATGTAGGATAAACCAGCCTTGTTTATTAACCACTTATCAGCATTTATGACTTTTAATAGATTCAGCACTTAAAAAAAGAAGCCTAGAAAATGAACTTTGTGATGTATCTGTTTTACACCCTTACATCATAATGTTGGATACAGTCCTCAGATGCTATAAATAGAATGAATGAGTTTACACTCTTGATTTACAACAAGAGTGAAGCTAGCCCAGCATGTTTGACTAAGCAATTGGGGCCAGCCCTATCAGAACAAACCTGCTCCAAAGCAAATGTATTTGAGGATTCTCCATTCCACCCACTTTCTCCTTTCCTGTGTCACTGCCATACCCAGTGCTGTCACGGCAGCATCACATGCGTGTCCCATTGCTTTCCCTTGTTTACCATGTAAGGAGGAGAGTCATTAGATATTTCACCACTATCCAGATGAAAGCCCCTCAGCAAAAGCCAAATTCTTCTTCTACTGACTTTTAAACTATTCTGATTTATACAGGTTAGCCAAAAGTATAAATGAGATAATCTAGCCCTTTGTTCTTTAGGTAATTTGGGTCCATTAAGAAGCCTTAATGTGTTGTTATTTATTTTTAAACAGTAGGTTCTAGCAATAGCATAACTTAAAAAAGACGTTTTTATTGAAGGGAACAGGATCTGAAACACATCATGCTGCTAATCTTCAAGTGCAAATGAGTAACACTAATTTGGTGTTGTCACTTGCTTTTCAAACTTTCACTTTCCCTTCAAACAAAATGTTACTGTTTGAAAACCTATTAGATCAAGATGACAACTTGCCATGACACAAACAAAATCAGAACTACATATCCAGGCAGAGGATCAGTGGCAAAGTACAGGCAGAGCTGCTCAAAGTAGCCCATCTGACCTGGAATTTGTCAGCGTGGTGGACCAAACAAGCTTCAGCTTCTTCAGAAAATTGTCCTAACTCCAAGGGACACTTCTGGGCAGTTCCCTGCCTTCAGCATGATGTGGAGATTGCACTTCAAACCAGCATGATGGGGAGTATGTCAGCCTTCGTTGTCTTCCCAAGGGAATCAGGTCCTTTACCCTTTACGTTTTGCTGGTTTTCGACTCCATCTCAGGCAAACCTTAGAGATTCACTTCTGATTTCACTTCATATTCTTAGGTCCAGTTTTTCACACAAGACTTTTTGCTACTCAGCTTGACCCAGACAAGAGACTGATTTTGCTGTCAAATATACTGATGGTAAAGAAGTAGAATTTTTAATCACAATTTGTTTGAAAACTTTATTCTATTCTTTTGTCTGTAACACAGGAACTGACCACATTGACTGCTTTAATCCATAGAGGACAACTTATATTAGGATGCCATTGTGGTGGGAAGGCTTTCTTCAGGTGCCTCATGGAGCAAATGATTATTTCAGGTCTTACGGGGCAAATGTTTGTGGCTCTGTCTCAGGAGCAGGTAGATGAGCCATAGGGAACTCTGTTCTGCTGGAGGAGGTTTGTCTGTGAACACAAGGATCTGCTATCAACATTTTTTGAGTCCCAGAACTTGGACCTGAGCTTTGGAGATCCTGCCAACTTTTTGCAACCTAGAAGAACTAGATGAATACACTGTTACATAATAAATTAACTATTATTTCCTCCCTCTACTTCTTTCTCTATTTTTCTGTTGTCTGTGAGAAGTTCCTGATTTTTTTTCCTCACTTTGTTCAGAATTGGCTGGCCTACATTTCTTTGACCAAAAATTGCTTGAAAATATTTCTTGTTTGAAGATCAGGTCCATTTCTTCTGCTCCAGGGTAGGATTGTTAGGGTGTCCTTCAGCCACAGGTCAGACCAGGAACAAAACCAGACCTTATACGTGCTTCCTGGCCCTGCTTCTGGCCACAGGAACCAGGCCCAGTCTCACCACAGTTTCAGAGCCACCAGAAGGGTCAGTAGCCAAAGCAAAATATCCAAAGTCATGTTTCAGCCCTAAAACATGCTTCCTTCTTGATAGATGCATACTCTGGGAGCTGTTAAGAGTAGTGTGGGGGAGGTCTTCAGGTGTCTTTTAGTTCCCCAGAACAGCATAAAATGCCCAAGAATTTGCTTTCTGTAATGTTCTGCACAGTTGATTAAAATGGCTGCTTCCAGTCATTTGCTTGTGAATTAGAACTGTCTAGAGTTGAAAACAAAACAAAGCTAAGTTGTGGGAAACTATTCACAGCAAAGTCTCTCTCCTTTTCAGAAATGGGTAAATGTTCATGGTCATGCCTTATTTTTTCCTTTTCTCTGGATCAGTGTCATTCTGCAATATTAAAAAAAAAAACCCAACAGTGTTCTTACCCAAATTATAAAGAGGTGGTTGGTGACTTTGTGAAGCTGTATTTGTCTGAAATAATATCAAGACCACCATTCTCCCATTGTGCCTCAGAATGATTGCTAAACAAAGTATTACAATATTTCAGTCCCAGTTCCAAAGCCCATTTGCCCTGTATCTTTTTCCAGTTGTAGAACTATTTGGTTGTTGCCTTCATTTGAAAGGCCCAGAAAGTACATGGATTAAAAGAAAAAAAGAGGAAATTTCTAAGGTAGTAATGTTTGCATCAGGAGGCCCTTATAAAAATACAACAGATCTTAACATTTATGGCTGCATCTGGTCCACTGAGGAACATGGTAATCTTACCTCCAATAAATTTGGAAAACAGCCTTTTGGGACCAAATGTTCACTGTACTTCCACTTGCTGGAAGAGCTGCTGTTTGCAGCAAGCCAGCAACATCGAAGGAGAGCAGGGGATCACAGCTCGAAACTGGAAATTAATCAGATTTGTCCATAGAACAAGCTGGATTATTCCTGCCTTTACAACAGGTGATTGTTCCTCAGTACATAAACAGAACAACAGCTGCAGGCAATTGTTATTTCCTCATTAATTGCATTTTAGAGCTCACTGAGGTTTTCTGTGCTGCAGAACATTCCCAGTCCCTTGAAATGCTAATCGAAACATTTGAATATGTTGTTATCCTGACAGCACACTTGAGGAGGTTTTAAAACTGACCAGCTGTCTAACTACTCCCTATAAATCACTCGCCTTGACCTAGCAGTACATTTTTCTTTTCTTTCGTGTCTATTTGCTGTTTGACACAGGAGCCTGTGCTGTAACTGCTCATTTAATACCAGACAGTGTAATACCCTTGCAGCCTGCCATGATTGTCAGGTTGATTTCATTAGTACGATAAGATGCATAGATTCCTTTTTATCTCTTGTATTCTCCTTCTCTCTCTCCCTTTCTCTGTAATTTGGGTCTTTAAAGTCCCTGCTGTCTCCTGATCTACAGATAATTGTTTACTGTAATACTAGCCAGGAAAAGACCTGATAAACTCCAGATGTAGCTAGGTCTTCAAATTCACTTTCCTTGCTCTATGCCCATGGCTATGGACCTCAGATAGTATTTTGCTGCTGTCTGGGGTCCTCTAAACCTGCTAATAAAAAGAGGGTATTTAAGATGGAAAATGATTGTATTGTATATGATCTGGGTGGCACATTAGGGTTCCTTCTCCATTTAGGGGCTTGTTTTGGTTTTTGTATTTACAAGCTCCTTACTAGCCCCAGTTCTTGCCTGTCTGTATCTGCCTGCACTGTACTCTTTGAAGTCTTATCATGCTTCTCAGTGACAGGAGCCAGGATGCTACATGTTAACCCCCATAGAGCAAAGAGATGAGACTTCTTTTTCCCTCTTCCAAAAAAAAAAAAAAAAAAAAAAGGAAAAAAAAGAAAAAGAAAAATACAATCAGTCTTTTCTGCCTTGCTGGAGCTTGAGGTTCCTTTGGTTCTTTGCACAGTGACATTTAGAGAAGGCAGATTGTCAGCGGTTCATAAACAAGAGTGAAGTTATTGCCTCCAGCTTCAACAGCTCATGAAACAATACCTTTCACAGGTTTGATAGCAGTTCCTTAGTTTAACTTTTTATTATTGCTCCTTAGTTTACATACCTCTGAACTTCTTCCTTCCACCCAGCACTGAAAGGCAATGTGCTATCAAAGAGGCAGCTCTCATATCTCTAACCTCATTCTAAGGACCAAAAATAGCCCAAAAGGCCCTGCCTACATTTCCACCGTGAACCGACTTTGTAACCAGTTCATGAAAAGGTTGACTATAAATATGTTTTGTGCCCACACATAATGTGGTTAATACGGCTAGTAGTTGTGACATCCTTCTCTGGCACACAGAGATCTTCCTATAAACTGGTTTGGCACATTATTTTTTGCTATGAATTCAAGACCACCTAACCATGCCTGTGTAACCAGTTTGTCTGGCTCTTCCATACTCCAGACCTGGGTGCGGTAGGATATCCTCCCTCAGATTCCTTGTCTCTCGTGCTGCCAGGGCAAGCTAAGGTGCAACTTTTTCAAGCATTCTGGTATGTGTTCAAGGACTGTGGGATATCTGCCTGACCTGGGTGCAAGCCTTAGGCAATATCCCTGTGGACACACCACTGTGCAGCCTGCACACTCTACAAACACCACATGGTCTCCTTCTGAAAACAGCTGCTGTGGGGATGTAGGCAGATGTGTGCTTGTGTCACAAGAGAGGATTGAAGGCTGGTTCAAAAAAAAACCCCACCCAACCAAAAAAACATGATCAGACTTGTCATTTAGTCAGAACCTGGGCTTTTTTGACCTGAGATTTTAATCTTAATTTTGCAAAATCAAAATTCAATTTGGATCTGGCCATTCCAATTCCTGTGAGAGAACTGAAAATCTGAGGTTGGATATAAATGTTATGAAGGTGTCTTAATACAATTCATTGGCCATTTTACACGCATCCAACCATATGCCTTGTGTATGATCTCCCCATAGACTGAGGTTTTGGAAGGCTCTAACATCCAAGGCTAGATAAGGAAGATGAGTGTTTTCCATAGGATGCCCCTTGCTCCTTTGCCCTAGAGCAAGGGAGATTGGCAACCAGTTGCCCTCCCTCTGCAGTGGCATACCTGCGGAAAGGGCATCTTTCAGGAACAGGGAGTGAGAGTTCAACTGCAGATCTAATCTGGGAGGTACTGAGTCTATGTCTTCCTGCTCTTCAGGCCTTCCTATTTCATGTTCCCCCAAACTCCTTCTTATTGTAGGCAGCATTATCAGACTGCACATCCCAATTACATTCCTAGAATTCTTAGCCAAATATTTTGTTTCCACTTGGTATTGCATGAGGTGACTGTACAAGTCCCTTGCTTCCAGTTTAGAATGAGAGCTGTGGTTCATTAGTGGGGGGTTAGGGAGGCAGAAGAAATGACAATCACAAAAGTGATCAGCTTACATTATCTCAAGTAAGCTTTTACTTTCTTTGTGAAAGTATCTTTTCCTCTCTTTTTTTGGGCTGTTTCATTTCACTTCAGGCTTTCTAAAGGCAATGAGGTCCTGCTGGACTGGATAACTGGGCATTTTCAATAGGTAATGAAGGACATAGCTTTTATTGATGAATTGAGGAGCTGATGGGCACAACTGTCACCTCAAAGGCCAGAGTGGCTGCCACCTCAGATGTCAACAGAGATTTGCAAGACCCGCCTTCTCTAGGACGGTATCATTGAAACCCTTGACTTAGCCATCAAATTAAATAGAAATGAATTGGTGTAACTCTTCCCTCATAAGAATGCTGTTTCATTGCCTTATAATCCACTTTTAATTGGGATGTGCTTCCTGGTGACAGCATGTAAACAAAGAGATGGTCAAGGGTAGCAGGGGGGGAGAGGAGGGAATAATGCAGAAATGGTCCAGCTTCCCTTCTCTAAAATTCCACAGTCTGGGTTGCTTCCACAATCATTTTGGAAAATGCCTTTTCTTTCTCCCCTCTTTCCCCAGATTTAAAAAGGGTCTATTTGCCTCCCCTCTTCATGTAAACATCACTTATCTTGTTCTATAGGCAGCATAACTACCAAGAGCAAGTACTCACAAAGTGTAAATTAGCTAGTGACAATAAATTGTCAGATTGCCTCTGAGGCAGAAACAAATGAATAGCTTAGTTTATTAATCACATGGCACCTTCACCTTTGATGTCTTGATGTTCCAGTTTTGGTGCTCCATTAAGCAACCCTGAGTGACTGCTGCAGCAGCCTCCACTAAACCAGAAATTTTGTTGGCAGCACATTTCAGGACTTCAAAGGCGGTAAATTACCTTGAGATTGTTTCATTAAAGCGCCCTTCCCAGTGTGAACAGCAATAACAGGAGAATCGAGATCAAAGAGCATCCATCTTTCTAGATTTGTTACATAGAAAATTACATGCTGAGGGTGTCTTTTTCACAAATCATGTCGCCTCCCCATTTCAGCAAGAATGGTTCTAATTAGAGCAGAAGCCTCCCTGGCTGTGCGGGGAGTTGATTGTCATTAATACAGCACTGGGAGCTTTTGCCTCTTTGCACTCCCCAGACCCCTACCCGATTCTCTGCAAAGCTAGCAGTGTTTGTGATGTGCCTCTGGAGCCTAATTAGAAACAATTATGCTGATTAACTGATTACAGGCAGTTCTCTACAGATTCTTGGGAAGAGCTTTTCCTGAGATGTATATTTGTTTATTTTAAATATTCTTTAATTTCCCTTCCTCCTCCACCCCCACGGGCTGTCTAACTTCACCTAATCCTGTGCTCTGCTTTCTTCTGTCTAACCATCAGGGATGCAATGTAAGCAAACCGTGCTGGGGACAGACCAGAGAGAAGGGACTGCTGGAGTCCTCTTGGTACATCTCCTGTTTGATGTGATGTACCAGGCACAAGCCAGCCAGCCGAATGATCTATAGCCCTGATTTGTGTATGATTTAGTTTCTTTTTCAGTCACTAGACAGCTGGCTTCAGCCTTCAGGTCATTAGAATCTTACAAAACAAGTTAAATCCCAGCAGTACCAGCTATAAAGCACCAGAGACATCACCTGCTGACCTGTCCCTGTCTTGAATGGCTGGTATTTTCTCAGAACACCATTTGGAGAAGTGGAGGGTGGACCAGCCATGGACAGGCAGGCACTGATCCCATGGTATAACTGTCTCTTCCCATCTCACTTGCTGTGCACAGGTGTGGAGGGAGACAGCTGGATGGACATCACTACAAAATTAGGCCAATTCTTATGAAGCGTGAATCATCGCTTCCTGAGAAATCTCTTTTCAGCAGGCTATGGAACTTGTCCTCTCAACTCCTCCTCCTTGCAGCCACTCACCACTGTCCTTTTTGAACACAGAGGCTTTGCTGTTGTCTAACACAGCATGTACTTCATGATTTCATAGAAATAATATCAGTCTACAGAGAATCTAAGTGCACCATAATCATGGCAATTCAGTCTGTGTCAGAAGAAAGTAGGAGAAAGCCAGCAGTAGAGGCAGTCACAGAGAAACCTCCTTCCACAGAAAGGTTCATCCACTTCCAGATGGTTAGAAGCTGACTTCCGCATTCAGACACAGCAAGTTTACATCCATCCACTCTCTGATTTGATTCCCAGGTCTTACTCACTTAAATCTATTGTTCTTGCCACCTAGATTAACATCCATCACAACATATGACTGAGGGCAAAAGCTAAGGTACCCAAGTAAAGTCTCTTGGAAAAAGTCTCTCTTTTAATGATGCCACACTCAGGTACTGTCTGAGGTTTTTCTGATGTACTGTGAAGGGTGGGGGCATCATTTTGGTCAGACAGGATAGTGAGTATTTTAGGAAACTTTATTGTACATCTCTTACTAATCTCTTCTCTAACTAAGTAACTAAGAACTTTGCAGTTTCTCTGAATGTGTTTCCTTTCTAGACTTTTAGGCCAGAACAATTCCAGAGGTGCCTGTAACTTTTGATGTGTTCAGTAGCATTTTCTGTCCCATTCTTTAGCTTTCCTAATGTGTAGACTTTTAGCACTTTAGTCATAAAATGACTTTTTCTCCTTAAGCTAATATAATAATTTAATATACTGTGTTATAACTGCGTGAAACTGGGACAAGTAAAAGGGAAGTTTGCACTGAATATCTCTCGATCACCTTCCCCCAAACAAAGATTCCTGTTGCAAATGTCCTACTGGAACATTCCCATTAGGGGTACATGAAGACCGTAAAAGTATTAATGTGCCTAATGTCCTGACAAAATAATATAGCACTCTTTCCTGGTTGCAATATGTTAACTTGATATGGAAGATACAACTCTACTCAGGTCTTTTGGGAGTTTGACCTCTGATATGCAAATCTCCAGCCACAAATAGATGTGAAAGAAGCTTTTCATTGTAAATTTTAAATAGGATCAGGAAATCACTTTAGTCCTGAAGAAAAATAAGACAAATGCATTCATTTTCCTACAGATCATGGTCTTCTTGAAAGTGAAAGATGGCATGAAAGTGCAGAACTTGAGGGAGATGTACATTTTGTTTCACTCTCATGTTTTATGAGACCTTTTTGTCAAACATCACAAGAGAAACAAAATGTGAGGAGCGTAGAACCGTGGGAAAAGCAGCAATGAAGATTTTTGTGGGAAATCCAGTAGAATCTCTTTCACTAGTTCTGCAGCACTCGGAATCCAATCTGCTGGATCTTGTTCCATAGAGAAGAGATTGAGAAGAATAAGCAGCATGCAATGATTTGTTCGATTCTAGTGAAGACATACCACGCCTAATTTCATTGCAAAAGGAAAATACACAGCCATTGATCAAAATGTCTTTGTCATTGCTGGAATTATGCCAGAACTATCCTGGTGTTTCAAGAAGGATTCGTGTTGCTTTTTGTGATATGAGGTCAGAATAAATTAAGTAGGGCCTCTGACAGCTGATTTTCAATGATAATCTTTATGTTAGGATTGACCTGTTTATACAACCCAGTCAATCTCTCATCAAAATGACAGCTCAAGAGCACCGTAGATTATTATCCCCAAGGATGCATAAAGATCCTGTCACTTGAGACAATAAAAGCTAATTAGTACAAAACTAGAAAACAAGACTGAATGAGAAGAAAGCAAAAAAAGATCAGACTTTCTATCTCTGCCATAACTTAGAACAGAACATGTTGAAACACAAACTGCAGATGTCTTGTGCTGTAAAAGGCCTTTTATTGTGATGGCTTGCAAATTTGTGATGTAGAAGAAGCATTAGTCCTCACAATCTGATGAGTTTCTCTCCATTGTAGGGCTCTGGGTTATGCTCTCTTTTCATATCTGGGTAAATGGATAGTGGCTCCATTTGAAGATAATGGAATTGCACAGTCGTAAAACAGATATATAAATGTAACATAAAAGACAGGCTCAGAATTGATTGATGCCTGGGAGATGGTACTACAGCACCAAGTTGCAAGGCACTATATGACCTGTACAGTGTGTAGGGTTAGAACAGCTGGCAACTTATATACTGTGGTTGTAGAAGTATTTCAGTACAGCTGTTGGTCGTAAAGTCTGAAGTGTACTTGTCTGAACAGCTCCTGTAGAGATTGATTTTTGTTTATCACTTTTCTAAGTGCAAAATTTACACATGAAATTAAAAAAAAATTATAGTAGTCTCTCTAATTGTAGTTGAATAGTCATACTGTTAATAAGTGCACAATATAACTGTAAACAGATCACAAATCTGGAAACATATTCATTTATGTTACCTTTGTTCTCATTCCAGGAAATACAAGGATTTGATAAGTTGACATTGATTTAATAGTCTGAAAACTGGAATCAATCTTTCTTTTCAGCCTTTTATTTTTCCTTCTGTTGCAAATTACAAACACATTTCTGCTTCCTGCAAGCTGTGCATGTATTTCCATGGCCATCTTGAAGGCCTTCCCCCCTCCCAATCCCACTCTTGCCTAAGCAAGAAATGTCTTGTTAATTGAGGTTGCAATTCAATGTTCAGTGAAGGAAATGAGCACAATACAGTTAAGGAAATTCAGCTTCACTGCATGTTCATTCTGCAGTGGCTGGTTACTGGTGTGATGATGATGATGATGATGATCAGATGTTGTTTGAGAACTTAGATACAGTGATTGGTTTTGATAACCTGAAATTAACAACTGGATTTATAGCTTGTAAATATTCCTTGTGGTGAATTCTTGCATTGCTGGTATAATCCCCTCTTCCTGTACAGACCTCATTTATGAATCCCAAACCAGTGACATTATCCCCAGGATGTAAGACAAGACTCTCTCCTGTAATGTGCACTGCATTTACTGAGTAGTCAATAAAGTGGCTTTCTCAGACTTTTTACGTGGACAGATTAAATTGTATGCGACTGTGACAATTAAATTTACACACACTGACCTACTGCTCAGTTGTAAAACTACAGGGTCTTACTCTCACAAGATTTCTGCTCCAGTGTTTCTCCTTCATTTTCTCTTTTACAGTAAAGAAAGATCTTTTATTTGGGGTTTCGCAATGTGATACAGACACTCAGTGCCAGCCTGGTGCAGTCTGCCTGTAAGGCAGTGGCAGGATTGCCTTATTAAGGGGTACCCTCCAACAGCATTGAGTCAGAGTCATTGAGCATTGAGTCAAAAGGAGACCCCTACACCATTGCTGTGCTCTTTTTTGCCTCCTAACCACTACTGACAGCTGGGATAAGTGAAGGCTCCTACAGGCTGCTTCATCCCATCCTTGTGGAAATGGCTGTGCTGGCCTGCAACTAGAAAAAGGGATGCAAAGATCAGGTAAATGTCACCCTCATATACAGGTCTACCAACCCCTTAGATCTCTCCTCTTCCCACTGCCTGCCTCTGAGAATATGGGAATCATGTCATGCCAGCAACTCTTCCTGGAGCCTGAGACAATTATCAGAGAAAAGAGAAATTTCTTTCTTAATGGAATGATTCTGAAGCATTTTAATAGAGATTCATATTTTAATCTAATGAAAAATGTATTTAAATGCTGCTTCAGTTTTGTTTGCCATCCAAATCAGAAGTACAAATACTGGAATAAAAGTGCTAAACCATACAACGATGGAGAATTCAGTTCAGTGAGCTCCAGAAATGATGGGGGAAATACATAGCACTGGCTGACTTTTGGAGACATTTAGGCCAACATTCAGATCTTTAATAATACTTGTAATCCTCCTGATTTTGCCTGCTGGTAGTGGTGAGGAGTGGGCCTTACTAGTCAGGAAGCTGACAGATACAGGAACAGCAAGAACTTGTAAAGTCACTGAGATAATCTTTCAATACCTCTTACTAAGGCAAGGAGCAGGCAAAGCTGATATGAAGTTAAAGACTACAGTAGGAATTGTCCCATCTTATTCTCTCTACGTTGCTTTTGGTTGACATGAAGTTATTTCCTGAACAAAGTTTTAGAAAAGGTTTGACTGGTGGTTCTTTCTCAACAATAGACCCATTTATTATGTTTGTAGAAATACTTTTCCTTTCACCAAAGAAGCTATACTTGGGGTCTCATTTAAAAATATCAGAGTGAATGAAGCTTTGTTGCTGACCCCGACCCTTTAATGCCACTGATTTCCAATTCTTCTTCCTAGGGCACCACCGGAGTGCAAGGCAGGCCAGTTTCAGCTTTGGGCCATATTGCTCTGTGCCAGAGAGATCATGGTCTAGAAGCAACTAATGTGAACTGAGAGGCAGGAGGCTGGAAAAGTATGTCCTTAGCATGCTAGAGAAGAGATGCTCTCCATGGATAGCCAGTGTTGCTGAGGACTTCCTCTTCTTTTAGTGTACCCTAAAGATTTTGAGAGTACTCTAACAATTTTGATGTGCTACAAGATGCTGGTGCCAGGAGGCTGGATAATAGAGAATTGTTCCAGGGAGGAGTGGTCCTTGTCAAGCAGCATCTCCAAGGCTTGTTATCATATATGCCTATATGCCTATTCTAAATAGCAACCAAAGTCAGAATAAACTAGACTTTTATTTTAACTAGGCTACAAAAGCAGTTTTGGTAAGAGATGGGACTGGCTATCACAGAAGAAAGAGAAGTACAAACATTTTCATGTATATTTATGGGATATTATGTCCAAGATGAAGGCAACCATTTGTAAAAATATTCCTTTTAAAAACCACGAAGTTAAAGTGAACTAGACGATGTTTAAATTATTATCCTTTGTGGGTACCTGTTTTATATGTTGAATATTTTGCAAAGGCTATGTGCAAACCACTAAAAATTCAGGGAAGTGTAATTCTGTAATTAAAGTATGTTTATTCAGTAAAGTGCTAGTGTGATTTCTGCTTGAATAGTTCACTGAAATTTGGACCACTGCAGGTCTCAAAAGCTTGATTCTGTTTTCAATACTCAGTCAAAGTAAGTTAGTGGAAGCTCTTCCTGGGTAGGCAGTATGGAGTGAAATCTTTCATACTCACTCTGTCCTCAAAGAGATTGTCCTGATTTTTAAAAATGCAGTCTGTTATTAATATTTTTCTTAATTATCTATGGCTGTTAATACACAAATTGACTTGTCATTGCTCCCACCAGGAAATGATGTAGCAGTAATGTATTTTTATATGACTGAAGAGCCCATAAGTCTGATACACTCAGTGGACTTGCAAATTAGCATGATAATAAAATTTATAATCTGTTGAGGTAAATAGAAACCAAAGCCCACAGAGACATCCACGTGTGGTAAGACCAGTTTGCTAGCCAAAACAAAGTCTACTTGTGTTGTTCACGTTCTTGAAAAATCTGAACATTAGAAGATGTCTAGGACACAATGAGGTAAATTTCCAGACAAGATAAATACAGATGGAAATATAAGCTGAGAGTGAAGAATAGGGCTACTGTAGGAATTTTAGCACTAAAAAATTGGGTGAGCTGTGGGAGGCACGCCCAGTTGGGATTCTGGTTTTCACAGGCTCTTTGCTTGTCAAACTTAATATCAAGTAAAATAACCTAATTTGACTTGGCAAAGGCATATAGTATATAGACTTGATTTCTGTGACAGAGGCTTTTGAAGTTTCTTATAAACAGTGTTTTCCCTACTTTGGAAGAGATGGTTGAATAATAAACAACTTTCCCGATTCTGACTCCTACTGCTGAAAAGAACAAATCGTTAAGTAGCTCATTGGCAAAGGAAATCCCTCTGCTCAGCCTGTCTGCCAAAAAAGGACTTAACAGTGTGCTCAGTCTTAGGCATGCGCTTGAAGAAGAAGGCCTGAGTAAGGGTGTGTCGCATTTTTAGGGTTTTTGTTCCTGTTTTTTTCTGACCCATGACCTCACGGAAGCATGCTGCGCAACTGCCTTTCAGGCAAAACATGTGCTTTTGCTCTCCTGGATCTTTTTTTTTCTCTCCCTTTGTTGTGGATTGATGTGAAATCTGAATGTGAAAAGAGAACTCATTTGCTCATTAGGAAATAATAAAGAATAATAATAATATTAATAATAATAATAGTAATCATCATCAACATCATGCTTACTATTACCATTATCCTTGATTAGGAAACAGGTAAAAATAGGTTGCAGAAAGGATAATAATATTTTGGAGAAAACTTAGACCCAAGGTAGAAATATATTAGTGTGTTTGAGATGCGGTACGTTATCTTTGGAAACAGAGCAGATTTAGCCACTGGTGAAAGAAACATTAACTGCAGGGTGGTGATGGGGAATGAGTCAAAGCAAATCCCCAGAGCAGTATGTTTCTGTACTCTTCCATGATGTCCCAGTTTCTTAGATTCTCTGCATCAGATTCAGTACTGAAATGTGGAGGTACTGTTCTCACTGGAATTAATAAAAGCTACATGCAACATGCAATAACTTTTGAATTTTCATTTATTTGGACATCAGAGAAAAATAGGAGTAGCATGAGCTTGCACTAAAACAATGATGCAAAAAAATGGCCCAAGAAGTATGGTTCACAGAAATAGTTGTTTTGGTTTTTTCCCACATCTTATGAAGAGAGGCAGATCTTCATCTCTCCCACCTAGGGAGAGATATCTTTCTTTTTTCTTTCAAAAATGTGCTTTCTCTTGCCATTACTCTCCCTGTCTCTGTCCCCCTTCTTTTCTGCTGTCAGTTTGCAAATGGATTTATGCTCAGTATGTCAAAATGAGGAGCTCAGAGTTCCCTTTTGAATCTCAACTCTTAGTATTTAACTACTTGGTTTGCATACTTTAATTTGCCTGATTCCTGCAACTTTTATCCTATTGATAATTGATAGACTGTTCCTTCCTTCCCAATTTCCTTTATTAGTTACATCAGGAAGTTTATTGGTGTTCCTTGCATGTAACTCAAGAAGACGGATAGCGCCACGCTTGTTTTCAGGCCTATGTAAATTAATACTGTCCAGAAGTCTGAAGGCAAAGATCAGCAAGCCTTAAAACCCGGAAGATATCTGGTTACATGCCAGAGGCCTCCTCTTCAAATGAAATGACAGGAATCTGGGGCTGAAGGACTTCCGTTCGCTCTTAATGAACTTCAGTGGCTCTTGCCTATAACCAGAAATGATATGCAGACAAACAGCTCCTGAGACACATGTCATTCCTGTAGCTTGCAGTCTATTATTTTATTCTTTCCAGCGTCCCCTTGTTACACTGCAAGCCTAAAGACCAATCATGTAAAGCATGAATAATAAAGTGCACAAGAATTCTGCCACTGATGTCAGAAGTGTCTTCTCACCAGAGTGGAAACAGAAAGTCTGATCCCTTAAACCTGGTGCTGCTCTTTGAACAGCTTCAGCTGATTTACATCTATGAACAAAACTCAGGAGGATTCCTGGGTTGGCACAGCTGGATTTGAGAGATTCACAGGTGTCTCTTGATCACCAAATCCAAATATTTTCTCTTGTTATTCCTGCTTCGCTTGAACCAAGATGCTAGTATAAGTGTATGTGTCTTTGTACAGATAACAAATAACCACAAGAGCCTGTAATGATTTACTATCTGTGGTCCTCTATTGATATATGTGTGAATATACATATATTTATTGAGGAATAATAAAAGGAATTTAAAGCCATGATATAAAAAGCAATGTATGAGAAGTTACCCACTCAGAATGTGGGTGTGTGTAAGTTTCTCAGATGTAACAATTAAATGCTAACATGGTGTAATAGAATAATATGGGCACACAGTGTTTCATTCCAGTGGCAATCCTAATTATAACACTACTTAGTACAGGAAATTGCCTGTTGAACTACTCTGCCTGAAAACCTTAACAGAAACCCATGCATATTTTTGCTTACATAGTAAAATATAATACAGAGCCCAGTCCAAACAGCAAACCTCAAGATCTCCTTCTTTGCTTAAAACTTTTTCTTCCCTCCAAAACTGCACATGGTAAAGAGTAACACCAAAATTTATTAGCAGCACAAGAGCCCAGTTACAAAAGCCAGTGGAGTATGATAAAATGTGGCTCAATCAAACAGTCGTAACATGCTCAAAAACAGACTGGAAGGACTGTGTTCCCGCAGCAGCAAGGAAAAGAGCCTGTCAGCACTGAATATCGATGGCTGTAAGTGAACGGCGCTACCTGGAATTGCCAAAGTAGTTATAAAATGACAACTCCCCTTCCTATCTGGATTCTTAGGAAGCTTTTGAAGAGAAAAAAGCCAGATATATATGAATTAAAATGCTTTCAATTCTATCTCTCCCAAGAGGGAGATAAATATCAATTTGATGTTCCTCTGTGTTAAAAAAAAAAAAAAAAAAAAAAAGATTTTGTGTGTTTTTTGTTCCCTGAGAACAGATTTTTTTTCTAAAGGTTTGCTTTTAATCTCTAATATAGTGGATTACTTTACCCCTCAAAGCAGGTAGTTTTCTAGTTAGTAAAATATCCAGAGGCATGCAGCTTGGGCTTGGGACAATGGGATGCATGATTCCGGTCTCCGTCTTGCTCAGTCCTTTACCCTCCTTGACACACTTTTGATTACAGACTGGAGAAGATCTTGATAATAACAAAAAACTCAGCTGCATAATAACAAATTTAGGCACCAGTTCAGGAAAATCCTTAACCATGTGCTTAAACTTGTTGCTTAATCACAGCCAAAAAAGCAGACAAAGAACTCAAGTAGAACAATACATAGACTGAGAAAGCCTCTGCTGGGGGCTTTGGTTTCTTAACTATGTGTGTACTCCTGTCATTCTATTGACCTTCAACATCGACAAAAAGGCAGTATGATTTACTGGAGCAAAGTTGTTTTACGAGGCTTGGTTGAGACTTGAAGTTCTTCCCAACAACAAACAAGTGCTGAGCCAGCAGCTGGACTCTCTTGCAGGAGGGAAGAGTGTGACTATTGGGCTAACAGTTTTATTCTTTATACTTTCTTACCACTCTTGTAATAAACCTTCCAGCAACAATTTACTGAGGTTTGATTTAATTTGAGCACCCCAGTCTACTGAAACACTTTGTTGTAGAAAGAAAAGCTACTGGCATGGCTCTAGCATATCAAATCCCGAGGTTTACTTCTTTGACTTTACAGCTTTACTGGCATATTTCTGTTGATCTGATTGTGCCAAAGGTTACTAATGCCCAGTAATAGACCATATCCATTTAATTGGACAGATTAGCCCATGGAAAACTCTCACTTGTGGTGCCACAGGAGCAGAATCATTCTTCAGTGTGGCAATCCCATGCATTGTCTTTTCCACTGGTGATATGGAAGCTGGGGAAACTATAAAATGGCACAACACAAGTTGCTTTAGCTCATAATAAGTAAATAAAAATATAAATATTAAAGATTGTCATGAGTAGGTGCAGAAACTTTAAAAGGAATATTGTCTTCTGATTTCAGTGATGTTGGTGCAAATCTCGGTTAGACTACTGAAAATTTCATTCCTAGCTCTGAATCTCCAGAACAGATTCTTATCCTGATGCCATGACCAGCTTTCAAAACTGAGTTACCAAAAAGTAATAGAAAAGAATGATTTTGCCTGTTGTTTCTCAGGACAGTTTTATGCCTTTCTGACTTCTTTGTATCACTGTGAAAGAAATGAAAGTTTAAGGACACGGTTAGACATGGATGACTGTGTATTAATCCCATTTCTAGCGGTAATAGATGAAATAAAATATCCCTGCAAGTGACATAGCAGTCTGGATGTGCCCATTCCGTCCTATGCCTAATTAAATTTTTTATGTACACAAGTATTTCTCTTTAATCATCTTTGTCTCCTCCTTGCCTGCATTCCCAATTGTCACAATTCTGCTTCTTTAGCCTGCATCAGCCATGCCTAATATGTGCCATAGCTTTGTTTATGGATATATTTTACTAATTCTTATTTATTAAAATAATTGCCTTAATTAATCCTAATTGTTCATTGTTAATCACTCAGTAATATGCTTCCATTTGCTTGTACATATATTTTTGTATTAGTCATTATAAAAGCAAGACATAAAGCAAATGCTATAATTACTCACAAAAGACTGGGAGCTCAACCAATAAAAATCAAAGGGGAGAAAATAAAATGCTTTCAACATTCCTATATAGTAACTAGGACATCCTGTGTCACAAATGACTTTATGAGCTGTCTGAAGGTGGGATTCCCTTCTAGAGCCCCAGGAGGCTAACAAATGAAATGAGAAACCATCTTACAACTGGGACGGTGTTTCCAAATTTACCTCTTGCTGTTTGTCACCAAGACCAGGAGAGAAGGTAAAAGATGTCAGTACCCTACTGAACTAAAATAGACTGCCTGGGAGAGCCTTGAAGGGAATGAAATTTGAATAACAATGTCAAAAAAACCTCAGAGTTCTGTATTTTCTTTTTCTTTTTCTTTTTTTTTTTTAATTTTCCCTTGGAGGGGAAGAGAAAAAACAACCACTACTATTGTTAGGCAAAAGTTCAGAAGGGTTTTAATGCTTGTGGTTACCAAAAATCACAACATGACTTGATCTGTTCAAGCTCACACTGGGTCAGTTCGTGATCAGACAAGTGCATGGGGGCGAGAAAAGAGGAAGCCTTGCTGAGAGCAATGGCAGTGCCATCACCCCGGTGGGTGGTTATCACTTCTGTAACTCTAGCCTTTCCCTAAAACCAAATGTAAAACCAGTACAAGCTATGAGGTAGCACACGAAGGCTCTTCAGAGCTACAGCAAGAAGCTCTGAAGAAATGTGTCTCCAGAGCACTCCTGGGTCGGCAAAGATATTCTGCCAGAACAAATATGGACTCTCTTAGACAGGACTATCAGCTATTGTATGTTCTCTGTGCACATGGCCTCCATCTCCTGTGAGAAAACTATTTTGTTTTTCCCACTAGCTGGAAAGCAGCTTTCATGTCAGACAGAAATGGTCTGTTCCACTAAATAACTAAAGCAGTTAATAGTACAGGCCTTGCAATGTGAGCCCAAAAGGGAGAATAAACTCAAGTGCTTGTTCTACTTCACTGGCCCAAAGTGACTGAGGTACATAGACTTCAGGGAAGCCATGCTACTGATATCAGCTGAGATCCTGATCCATGTTTACCTGTAACATATTAATCTTTCTATAACTTTATGATATTATAATTGTCCTTAGTTAAATGATATTAAAAAATGATTTATTCAACAGTTGCAGTTCCCACAGTTCTAAAGCTTGTTGACTTCATATTCTTTGGGTAAATTACTTGTGGCTTAATCTGCTGGCAAAGTCTCAATGGTTTTGTGGAAGTTATATTAACAAAAGTTTTGTCCTGTATAAATGAATTTTCCTCTCTAACTGACAGGGTTTAAATATCTATTGATGTAAGTGCAATCTCTTTTCTATAGGGAAGATGTTAGTTTAAAGTCAGTGAAGCATTTCTCAACTCACCTTCCTTCTCCAAACACTGACCTTCTGTAGCCAGAGGAAGTCCATCTGCAAGAAGTATGGGTTTATTCTCCTACATTTCCATGTATTTTTGTCTTTGATTCTATTAGGTCTTCCAATAAAGACATGATTAGTGGCAATTTTTAGCAGCTTCTGTGATATGGGAACCTGAACTACTACAAAAGTTGGACAAATCCACTTCAGACCCATCTACAACCTGGAGTCACACAACAGAGAGGTTTTCTGTATTATGTCTTCTCCTTCCCTTTTGACCATTGTTTTCCATGCACTGAGCCAACTCACATTGCCTGTCAAAACTGGTGAATGCAGTAGGAGAGAAACAGCTTGTTTGAACAACCACTACAGGTTGGTGAAATCCTGCCAATCCCCTTGTTTGGTCACAGAACTGAAGTGTCCTATGGCATAAATATGCCTGCATGTGAAGTGTATGTGAAGTAACACATGTATGATTCTGTAACATGAATCTGCAGCTGAGAATGTGTCTCCTGAGGGCACCTTTATCTGGAACCATCACACAGATATAGCAACCATGTAAGGTCTCTGGTGGTGGAGTTGTAGCTGCACTCTGCAGAAGCCAGCCTACAGCTTGGAAAGCCCATGGACTGGCCCCAAGAGTGGAGAGACGCTACATTACCCTTTGTCACATCTTCACAAGAAACAACCCAAAAGCCACTGCTCCCATTCAAGTATGTAATTTTAAACTTCCATACTTCTTTATGGATCACAGGTGATGGAGACCACATCTCTGCAGTCTAATGTTAAATCTACAGCCCAACTATTGCTAAACATGTCAGATGAAGTAAAAGATAGGAAAGGGTAAATTTTAAATGACTAAATTAATGGCTAAATTAATGCTACAGCTCCTCCTACAAATCCTCACTTACAAGCTCAGCAGGTTTTTCTTGTTTATCCACCCAGCCTGTCCTGGAAGGGGACCTCCTACCTCCTTTTTCTCTATTGCTGTTGCTATTAAGAGAGATTTTTGTCGTATACAAAAGCTCTGATTGTCCTCTCACTTATACTAATTTTGCAATTGTGTAAATCCATTGACCTGAGCAGAGTTATTTTTGATTGACACTAATATATGCTGGAGGAGAATCAGGTTTTAAATATCTTTGAAGGCAGACAAGCTTGGAAAAAATAGTCTTATTTTTAAGCTCCATAATTGTGACGATGTTCTTTCGTGCCATGCTGTTCACTTGTTATTTGAATTATATTTGTCAAACACTCATTTGGGTCAGATATTTGTGTGTCCATTGTGTATTACCTTGTAAATTTTACTTAATTTGTTTGTAGTTTTTCTTTATAAATAACCTCACTTCAAAGTTATTTTAGAGGTTTTAAAGACCATGAAGACAAAGTGAATGCATGCTCAAGCTCCTGAAGCTTCAATATCTTCCAGGATTTCTCTTACCATGAAAATAAATGAGTAATTTATATCTTACTATGGGATGTGATCATTCTGTTACCATGATGTAGCTAGACAAGAACTTTGTCAATGATTTACAGTCATATGGTTCTCCCCATAAATCAGTTTCATATGGATAGTCTTCAGTTTAGTCTCCTTTATGAAGTATTCAATTCAGCTGAGCTGTGTAAAGTACTTTGTTTAACCACCAATATGAGTCATTACAGTGTTATAATTGCTCTTTTCTATTTATTTCTTTTTTGTTGTTAGGTCAATTGCTTACCTTCAGGCTTTTGTAGCAATAGAGAGACCCTTCCCCTCTGAAATCCTTTGTTTTCTACTCCACAATGTATCACTGGGCAAAGCCAAACTCTCAGTTGATTTCACCTTGAATTACTGAAGCAGCTTCCTGAAAATGATTCAATAGCTTAATTTTTGTGGACATTTTCATCAAAAACTTTTGTCCTCATTACTGGCTTGGCTTTGGGCAGGATTACAGAAGAAATTGCAACACTTCTTTTTTACTGTGTTGTGCGTGACAAGTAAGGATTTACAAGCCTGTCCAATACAGTGGCCTTTTGCACACTTCAGAGCCTGTGGTCTCTAAAGCAACTTGCCAAAGCCCTTGCTATGTAAAAGCTTGTTGAGACGGTGTAGTATATGTATATATGTGTATTATATATATGCATTCCATGTATTGCAGTAAGTCAGCTTAAATATCCAAATGAAAAATCAGAAGTTGCACTGGTCCTGTGACCTACACTTTAAAAGGAATGTCTCGGTCATTCTGTGCTGTTCAATTTTTGTCTAAGTAGTGCACATTATGCTAATGTTCAAAGTCAAAAGATTTCTCCTATAACACAACATCTATTGATAATTATGGATGCTCTCTCCTTGAAAAATAATGTGGCTTGTACCTGGTGTGAAACTATTAGTGAGTTAACTTACTCTTCATTGTAGTTAGAAGAGATTATGTTAAATGTGGCATCATCCCCTGGTAAAATATACCAGGGAACATTTGGTGCTGTTCCAGCCCTGCATTAACCTAGTTGAACATGAAGTTAGCCAATATTATACATAAGTCTGAAATAACTGTGCAAATTAGGAGCATAATTGCATCCATACATTGTTGGAAAATCTGGCTTTTAAATTACACTTCACAAAGAATAATAACCCACTGAGATGACTGCTGTCAGTTTACCTTACCTAAACTGCATTTCTCTTTGACCAGCATAAGAATCAAGGGATGCTCTCTAAACTTAGCAGGGAACAAACTTCAAATCAGCAATGAAAGTGTGTGCTCGCAAAATATGTCAACAAGCTCTGGATGCCACTGCTGTAAGGGGTTGTGGGGCCTAAATCATGAGACAGCTGTGTTTTTGGTGGACTGAATCTATCAGCTGCTCTTAATAGTCCAGTTGCGTTTTCCGGATCAGAAAGTCCCTGTATCATCTAGGCCTGGAAGCTGGGAGGAGGTACAAACAGAAGGATGTCTCTGTGCCTTTGCATCATACAAACACAGGATTTGGGCTAGATGAACTTTGATCTGACAGTTGCAGCTGGTTTTCTGACCCTATATTTCTTTACATTACTTTGCATTTCTGTTTCAGACTGACCTTGAAGTCACAAAAGTAATTCTTATTACATTCAAATCACAGTTCTTATTTTTTTAATAGCCATAGTAAGAAATGTGATTTATTATTATAATTCCTTTTATTATTATTATCTCACAAACTTCAGAATCTGAATCAGACATAGTGAGGAATAATCTTGTTGTGATCCTGTCTTGAACTCGGTGCAGAATGCCATGGAAATAAAAAAAAATAAAATTAAAATTTAATTTTAATATGAGCATAGACCTGATAGTGTTTCAATATAGACAGTAGTTAATTTAACCATTCACATAAAAGCCACTTGGAAGAAATTTGTCAGTGTGTGACAAGGATAGCTTTGAGTGCCAAGAGGAGTGATAGAGGGTAGAAATAACACTTAAAGCACATACCTGCAATTACTCTGATATTGTCTATCTTTTAATAATGAGAACATCACAACAGGGAGGTATAAGAGCTTTTAATGACACTCAGTAAATGAGTTGGCTTGCAAAACAGCTGCATGTCCTTTTGTACTTATAATGGCTTGACAGCATTTTGTCTAGAGGGCTGTGAAATTTTCCTAGCCTGGCCGTTAATCTCAAAAGCAAATGTTGCTTTTCAGCAAGAAAGCTGCACAAACTGACTCTCCCTGCTTGTGCACTGTCATAGCATGAGCCAAGAGCTGAAGCAAAGTTGTCAGAGCCCTGAAACAAGGAGCAACAGAGTCATCTATTAAAATGCATGAATCTCAATAGCTGCTGAAACCAGATAAATGCTTCTGAAAGACACAGCGTTGGGCAAGTGTGGATCTAGTGAGGGGGAGGGGTTGCCATTTTGAGGCTTGTGGACCCTCCATGAAGTCCTGTGTAATACAAAATCCATGCTTAGGTTTTCAAGGCACTGTTCCACTTGCATGCTTGTGCAGTAACTACCTTTCCCACCTCAGTCGCAGGTAACACTGGCTCAAGCACATTTACTGGAGAAAGGTAAAAAAGGCATTCGCAGTGAATGTTACACTTCTAGATAGGCTTTAGAGATTTAAATACATGCATTGTTAGATCTGGGCTCTGAGTCCAAATAATGAATCATATGTATTAAGGGGAAAGCCCATAATAACATTGCTCTGGGTGTGTACAGAGTGATAGAAATTGTAATGAATTTTAAAATTAAACTTGACCTACAATCATACTCCAATCTCAGATCTGTACAAAGGCATTAATTGGACTTATTCAACTAATTGCTTGTTATTAAACTAGCGTAGAGACTGTAAAGACTTGGACAAGCAATTATTTTCTATAGATGACAACCTGAGTTTTGGCAATATTATCTGAACTGGGATAAAAGTTCTTAAACCTTCAGAAGCTGAGCCCACGGCAGCCAAGCCTATGAAGCCAAAGATTATGCCAGTGTTCTCATGGTTTTCATTTTGTTATGTAGGATCAAATTATGCTAAAATGTTATGATGCTATATCAGAAGTTGCATGCACCTCCTCTGTACAGAGTGGTAAGGTTTCAGTAGCCCGTTCAAATCTGAGCAGCATCAGGGAGAGATGCCCACATCTCACTTAGGAACTCAAATGCTGAAAGACATGATAGCTATAAGAGCTCTGGAAGGAAAAGATTTAATTTGTCCAGGGAATGGAAAAATTAAAACAACACCCAGTGTTTCCAGCTTGTGATCAAGCCAGTAATTCTAATTTCTTATTTTACTGTATTCACTGTGGGTTGCTGACAGCACTCCCAGACATGAAATAAAGTCAATGATTTTAGTTTGTGTACAGATAGTGTTTCTGCAAGTCTTTGGCTGGCTATGATCACTCAGAGGGATGAGGACCAAACCTTTGTTCTGTTTTGGGGGTTAATGATGGTCCTTTTGTCAAGAACAGGAAGAAATAATGTTAAGTTTTCCTTTTTCTACTGAAACAGAACTTAGTGGTTCCTAAGTACTGTAGTACTCTAGAGTACTCTAGTACTTAAAAAAAAAGTTAGAGAAATATCAAGGAAAGCCCACTGATGTACATGAGCTTTAAAAAATTGAAGGACTTGGCTCTTATAGGAGCAACACTGTCTTTCTCACTTTTCTATAACTGATAAATTAATATGGTTAACTGCATAGATACAACCTTGAAGTGTCTGAAAGCAAAATCTTCAGCTGATTTTTCATATACAACACAACATAATTATTTTCCACCAAACATTTTGGTTGCATAGAATCAGCATTTTTCAGTGGAAGACTCTTCAACTGAAAATTTGCTGCAGTGAGATACACCAGTTGCATCTGCTGGCGATAAAAACATGTATTCCTGTAGCTCCATCCTTCTAGGTACTCTGTTTCTCCAACACACTCCCTGTGAGGTCAGAAAATGCTCTTCTTATTTGGCAGCGAGGAAACTGAGTCACAAAGGGGCTAGGTGATTTTCCCAAGGGGAACAGGAAGTGTACTGAAGTGGTAGAAACTGAATCCTGGCTTCCCAAGCTTATTAACCTTGCTTTTCAAATGTAATGACTTCTTACTAAGTCAACTGAATACAATTTTTGCCTCTCTAAGCTGTACCTTTGCTATAAGTGGGGACCTATGCTGTTCTGAGCTTTGAAAAACTTTGGAGTTCTCTGGCAGGATTTTTCGAACATTAAAAAATATAAAAGTGAGGACATTTAGAAAGTGAAAAGCTTTTCTTGCAGTCTTTCCTTTTTTCCTTCTGGAGCCTAACAAGTTCCAAATGTTCTGGAGTGTCTATTTTTGTTGAGTTTTGGATTGAATGTGTTGTTTTTGTACATTGCTACAGTAAAATGTTTACACAGAAAACAGTCTAGTCTGGAAAAGTAACAATTTGTTCACAGGATCATATAACATATTTGCCCAAATAGGCTCTTGGGAGTGAGAGCAACCAGTCTGTCTTCTCTCTGCAATGAATTGGCAATCTCTCATTTCTCTTTTCACCCATGAAATCTTCATCCTGTTCCCAGTGCCAACTATAGTCTGTCCCCCTATTAACAGCAAAAGCAATAAAGAAAAAATAAACTCTTTTTAGTCTGTAAGTCTTTTTAGAGCAGCGCAGAGCAAACAGCTCATTATGTTTGCATGTCAGCATCTTGAGAAAAATGCGAGCAGCCTAGGGAAAGAAAAAAGAATTAAAATCCCATCAGAAAAATATTCTTTGCTCTGTATAATCCTTCTTTGCAACTCCTGAATTTAGACTTTATTAAAGAGAATGAGCAGTGTACATGCAGAGCTGTACATGGTTTCCCTGTTTGTGCATCCAAGGTATGACACAATAAGGACAAATATCCGGAGGCAGGTTCAGAGACATTGAGTCTAGATCTTTAATTAATAGCTGGAGATCAATTGCATAATACCTGAGCAAACAGACACGTGCATTTATTATTTGAAAACAAGAACTCTGCAATTACGGTCATAAAGAAAATGTCAGAAAACAAGAAGCAACAAATACCCATTGTGGAATTAATAAGAACAGTAGTTCCCCTCCAGTGGTCACTGAGTAAGCAAACATTCTGGTTAAATAAACTGAAATGGAGCATATCTGGGCAACACACTTCTGAGCTGGGTCAAAGCAGAGGTTAAATAAAAATTTGTTTTAAAAAGACCCAAAAGAACACAATATGACTCCCTACCCCATGCACCACATGTTGTTAAAGGGGTGAAGAGGAGTGTTGGGTACTTTAATGAGTGCGCTGCGTGACTTTGAAGTGGAGCTGTATGGAAAGCAGGGAGCATTCGTGTTTACCCCAGGCTCCTAGCAACTTCCCTGCTCACAACTAATCTTTGGCACCAAGGATGTATCGGCACTTGGCAGCCAAACACAACTCACCCCTGCCAACACCATAGTGACGGGCTGACCCTTTCAGAACACATCAGCATTAGGATTTCAAAAAGAGCAGATTTTCAAGGTTGATGTTTATTTCATGTAAACCAGCCACCTGAGGTTTCTGAGGTGCTGATCCTTATTTGGTCATTACAATAAAAACATAGGAGTAATTTCATATTAGACTGATGCCTCAGCATGTAATCCCAATTTAGGTCACTTCATAACTAATGGACTTTTGCAGCTTCAAATACATTCTTGCATGTCTACTACATAGTTAGATGCATGCAGTCACTTCAGAACAATTATTGTTGCTACCTTTTAATAAATAACACAAACCAGTCTCTATCAGTTGAGTGTAATTGGAAAGATTTATAGCCCATATTCTCACAGTCCTGTGGTGATTAATACAGACAGTGATTCTGGGGGCTCGACAAATAACCCTGTGTACTCATGTGAGAAGGAACCACATATTGACTCTAGGTTCCCTAAGCAGGTAACAGCAGGAATTATTCACTGAGGTAGAAGAAAGGGGGTTTTGTCACTGTAGAAAAGCCTTTGACCGATCTAAGGACAAAGGTCTCCTGAGGGTAAAGAGAATCCAGCTGCACTCAGAAGTGCTAACACAGATGATCAGCCTCGAAAGAAGTTGTACTTTATGCAGATTTTCCTCCAGATTATAGACATAAACATTTTGCACAGCTTTAGAGACACTGGTTTGAATCTCTTATAACTCCTTCTGCCACATCTCTTTACATTTGCAATATACCTAACTAATCCAGTAATTAACCATAAAAATAAATTACTTGTATAGATTATGTAACAATAACAAGGCAGCATGAGTCACTTTTCTTTGTTCTCACTCACTAGCGAGCAACAACATGGGCTCATTAAGTAGGCACCAGAAGTTCAATATGGAGAAAACTCAGATCTCAAGGCTAGATAATTTGGCCTCCATTTGTTTCTCTTTGTTCTCTTTTGTTTCTAGATTAAAAGGGCACCATGTACTTTTAGTTTCTTCAGGTAAAAAAGACAACAGGGAGCTGTTCTTTCATTGACAACTGACCAGAGATGGGTTAGAGCCTACACAATAGGCTCACCTTGCATTTACTGTTTAATTTAATATGCCCCAGGAGAATAAGGAAATGGACCCCACTGACATGCAGACAATGAGAAACTAAGTCACCGATCCACTGTCACAAACATCCAAAAACTTTCACAAGCAATCAGAGACTTATTGTGGAAAGGGCACACTCTCAGGCTCTGTAACCACAAAGTCAGTGCAATGACTGCTCCCAGATCCATGATGACCTGACTAGCTTGAGTCTACTTTGTACCTTTGTAGAACGGCATAGACCCTTGGTACCCCCATCATTCCTCAAACACAGTCCCGAATATAGGTAGATAGAAATAGCTGCATGGATGTTCATGTAGCTGAGTGGGAGAAGGATGATTTGATCTCTTGAAGTGCTTCCAAGCCCTTGTGGGGAACAACCATCCCATTTATAGATGAACATAAGATTGCATGGCCTCAGGAAGACCCTGAATCACCCAAAGCCTGGGATATTTCTGGCCACTGCTGAATGGTGTTGGGAAGAAGTGTTGGGCAACAGTGTGAATATTGCCCCATCTTGGAGCAGGGTGGCACTGGGACCATGGAGCTGCAGTTTGACACTGTGGATTTCAGCAGCAATAAGAGCTTAGGTGTTATCTCCTATCCTACGTCCATTGTCCCATTCTAGTTTTTTCTGTAGGCATTACCTTCCTCACTAATGTCAGCACAGATATTTCTGGACCTCATAATGGAACCAGACAAGGGAATTCACTTGACTTAGGGAAAAACTGCAAAAAAAAAAAAAAAGCCTGTTTATTTATTTCAGTCAAATATTTTCAGTTACTTGAGAGACATAACTGAGGAAGCAGGAAGGCAAAGGGATGAGTGACTGAAGGCAGGGAGTGAGAATAATGAGTGTCTTAAGCCAGGACTACTACTCAATACCTCTTTTGCAAATATGTGGCCTGAGGAGCCCTAATGGCAGTTGATGCTCTGAATATTCCCAGTAAACATAGCTGTGACTTTACTCCAATTTAAATTTGTTTACATTCAGAAGCTACTACCTCAAGAATCACTGATAACTAGCTTATTAAAGCATGAAGACTGTTTCAAAATGAAAATTCCCACCAATAAGCAATTCCAACAAGCTTCCTCTGTTGCACTGACTTAAAATAATTTAATGTTTTTTTTTTTCTAAAAATGAGGAAGTGTTACAGTTTGACGTTCAACTAAAATAAGAATTTGTTCTTATGGGCAAACTAGATGATTTGCAGATTAAACATGTGGATCAGCTTTAGGTAAAGTTTTGAAAGGTAGCTTCACATTCACTGAAAATGTAGTTAGCAATTCTTAGAACTGTTCATCATCAAGACAGCAAATCTCATGAAGTTAGTTGATCACCCTATGGAAGTCTGATTTTCAGAGCTGGTTTAATACTGTCTATCAAGATCAGGTCACTTGAAGAAATCTTCATTTAATCATCTGGAAATTAGAGTGCCCAAAGTTATTAGTCATAGTGAAAACGCTTGTGCTTTTAGCTGATTTGGGTCTGAGCTTGATTAGAAAGATTAGAGTTTGAATATCTAAACTCCAAACATGAGACAGGTTATCAGAGAGGTGTTGCTAACTATGATTTCTTTTATCTTTATTTTATCTGTAGTTCCAGCTCTGAAAAATCACAGTTCTCTGAATCAGAGTTACTATATATTTTATGTAAATGAAATGACATTATGGTGCCAATTGGCTCTTGAGTCAAACTAACAAGCAAAGAATTTAATTATATCCATTATTAAATGTTTGTGCTCCATGGATCCAACTTCTTAAAAACAACAATGATGAATTTACAGATTCCTATTACCATCTGTTGCACTCTCTCCAAGTCTGGCAGGGGGTGGAAACCTTGCCGAATTAAAAATATTGCTATTTAAAGTCTTCCATGTATTCATTTCTTTAGACATGTGAACTTGTTCAGTGGCAGAGCCAGCCTTATGTTTTCTGTAACTTTGCTGGCTGCTGAACTTGGAGCCATTTTAAACAATGCAGTGGATTCTAACAAAATTTTTAAAATTATATCCCTCAACCACAGACCTAAGTGAACAATCTTCCCCCCAACCCCGCCTCAGCCCCCCACCCCCTCACCCCTTCTCCAAGGCTTGAAAAGTAGAACTGCAAGGAGTTAAGAGACGGGAAGAGGTGACTTGCCAGAGTTTCTGGCTTCACTGCAGTCTAGAGTTGTTGCCCAGGCGATTGTGTTCATGGGAGGTCTTTAACTGGCAAAGCTGCCTGCTCAGTTTCACAGGCGCCACAGCTACTTCATTATTTCATCAAAGTTCATTATGTTGGGGAGGGTACCACCAATAAAATGAGATTACAAGTGTCTCCAACGAGCCCTTAAAGACATAATTCCTGGTTTTACCTTTTGCCACATCCCTGTCTGTGGTCCTACAATGCACAGAGAGATTTGCACCTATGATATGGACTATCCCACAGCTTAATTGAACTGAAAAACTCCTGGAGAATTTGATTCAATTTGTCTTGCGACAGAACCTTCTTTTGTTTTCTGTGGAGACGGAGTTCTTAATCTAAAAAAGAAATCAGAACAGTTTAATCACATGTTTTCAGGCAGGTGGGAGTATTTGGGAGAAAAGAAATTGAGCGCAGACAAGATCTAGAACAAGGATGATCTATATTAAATATAGATCA